>JAVXUP010000147.1:0-726340 GCA_033070095.1 Escallonia herrerae
ACCGACCATGTCGAGCCTATCATCACCGAAGCCTCTGAAGAGGCTACCCCGAGGGTCATACCATGTGTGCAGCAAGCTACCCAACCACAGTCCTCAGTAGGCCAAATGACAAAGATCAAGGGATTTTTTGATGAAATGGGATTTTCCCCCGCCGCAAGAACTTACTTATCTAGCTGCCTGATTGAGGTCACCACAGGCCTCGGCCCCTAGTGCTTTGCCGCTCAAGCCGAGCTGCGACACATCCCCTCTTTCGCATTGCTTTTCTCGGACTAGGACCAGCAGCCAGTCGAACAGCATAACCGGCCTTTACTTTTGGAATGTACTATTAATGGGACGGGTTTTTGTCGTGCCTTGGTAGACTGCAGAGCTTCGGTCAACATCATGCCCCTTGTTACCTTGCAACGAGCTGGCATCCCCACATGAAAAATCATACGAGACCCAATCAAAATTTCAGGCTTTGGGAACGGTCACCAATCAACGTTGGGCCATATCACTGTCGACCTTATGGTCAGGTCCGTACGTCGCGACACCACTTTCCATGTGATGGACAGCGAGCCTTCCACATCCTACTCGGACGATCATGGATTCACATCAACAAGGTTGTGCCCTCAATGTACCATCAGTGTGTCAAACTGGTGGCCGGTCCTGCGGAACACGAGGTAGCAGTGACAATACCAGCCACGAAGGCCCCGTTCGAGTGCGCAGAATCATACTTCGCCGAGGCCTCCTTCTTCACCAAGCTTGCCGAGGATGGTGAGAACACTGCTCACATCCACTATACAAGGCTACCAAATTGGGAAGAGCTATGTGGCAACAAGCCTCCCAAGTCCAAAACAAAGAAGGGTAGCAAGACGTAGCATCAACCTCAGTCATACCACCTGCTGCCAAGGCCAACTCCCGTCTTGCATCCCCCAAGTCTAAGAAGCACAAGCCTGAGCCAACTTTCCAACGCATCGTCAAGGACGGTAAAGTGATCTACCAGTTATGACGGTGTGTGGGGGCTTCAGGTGGTCCCTTATCTGACCCCCTCGACCCCGACCCACTTGAGGAGACTGAATGGTGCTGCACGACCGAGCATTGCCCAGCAGATCCTGATCTCACCCCCGGCGTAGCACCACCTTGCTATGAAGACGGCCCTCGGCCACAAGCCGAAGATCTTGAAGAAATCAACTTGGCCGACCCAGGCGAGGAACCACGACATGCTTACATTGGCACAAAACTCGCCCCCGGCCGAAGAGAGGAATTGGTTTCCCTCCTGCGCGAATATTGTGATGTCTTGGCATGGAGTTACAATGAGATGCCCTGACTGGATCCTGCCTTAGTCACACACCATCTCAACATTGCTACCGGATCCATCCCTGTCCAGCAACACCCGCGGACATTTTGCCCCGAGCTTGAGTTGAAGATCAAACAAGAGATTGAACGCCTTCTGCAGGTAGGCTTCATTGAACCTATCACTCACCCAATTTGGCTGGCTAATGTTGTCCCTGTACAAAAGAAGAATGGCCAAGTCCGCATTTGTATTGACTTTTGAGACTTGAACAAGGCGTGCCCCAAAGACGAGTTTCCACTACCCAATATCGACATGCTTACAAAGGCCGTCGCCGGACATGAAACCTTATCTTTCATGGACGGGTTCGCAGGTTATAATCAAATTCGCATGAACCCTGACGTAGCGCCAAGACAGGCTTTTGCACTCCTATGGGTAACTTTTGTTCGAAGCTCATGCCTTCGGCCTCAAGAATGTAGGTGCTACCTATCAAAGGGCGATGATAGCCATATTCCATGACATGATACACCGCACAGTGGAAGACTACATCGACGATCTCATCATCAAGTCTAAGAAGGAAAATGATCATCACCTGACCTCCGAGCAGTCTTTGATCGTTGTCGTTACAATATGCAGATGAATCCGCTGAAATGTGCCTTTGGAGTATCCTTTGGCAAATTCCTCAGCTTCTTGGTCAGTCGATAGGGCATCGACGTTGACCCTTCTAAAGCCGCCTACATCCAAGAGATGCCACCCCCACAAGCACCAAACAGTTGAAGAGCTTTCTCGTTAAGGTCTCTTACCTCCGTCGGTTCATCCCTGCCTTGGCCGAACTCATCACACCCTTTCAGCGCTTGACACGCAAGAGCGCACCATGGAGTTGGGGCGTGCCCCAACATCAAGCCTTTGACAAGATCAAGTCGGTACTCATGTCATCGCAAACCATGGTGGTACCACAATGAGGTCTGCCCCTCCTACTATACTTGACCTCCATGCCCAGGTCTATAGGGGCTTTAATTGCTCAAAAGGTGAATGGGGTGGAGCGTCCCGTTTATTATCTCAGTCAGTCAATCAGGGGGCCCGAAGCCAATTACTCTGAGCTCGAGAAGCACTGCTTAGCTTTGGTTTATGCATCACAGAAATTCAGACACTACTTCTTGGCACATCAGATCACACTCGTCACCAAAGTTGATCAACTCCGCTACATGCTTACAAGTCTCGCCCTGTCTGGTTGACTCACCTGTTGGTTGTTGCTATTGGCCGAGTTCGGCTTATCTATCAAGAATCCTACAGCTCTACAGAGCCAAGCACTTGCAAACCTCTTAGCCTTTTTTCCACGCCAACAATATGAGCCAACCTCGGACCAATTGCCTGGGGAGGATACGGCCTTTATCACCGACATCCAAGAATTATGGACCCTTGAATTTGACGGTTCATCCACTTGCAAAGGCCCTAATGGAACACCCTTTCGACAAGGGGGTGCTGGTATAGTCCTCCAGAATCCCGGTGGTGTTACCACCTCCCTATCCTTCAAGCTCGCATTCCCAGTGTCTAACAACGAAGCTGAGTACGAGACGCTTGTCATTGGCCTCATGCTTGCCGTCAGTATGGGGGCTAAGGCCTTGTGTGTTAAAGGAGACTCAAATTTGATCATGAAGCAGACTGACAGAGAGTTCGCAGTCAAGGAACCAACCTTGGCACCTTATCGTGCCTTGGTGTAACACTTGGAAGGAAGACTTGGCCATATCCAGTATGAACATCACAATAGGTGCCACAACAGACATGCGGACAGGTTGGCCACGATCGCGTCAAAGATGGAGGTTGAGGGTGAGCAGCGAATGCTAACCATCATCAAGAGAAGGGAACCATGCACAGCATTGTGCCTAGTCGTGAAGGACACTACTGCAAACGATTGGAGGCAGCCAATCATCGACAAACTTAAGATGCCATCTCTTGCTCATGCCTCTACTCTTACAGACTTTTTGATGTTGGGAGATGTCTTGTATAGACGATGTCCGGGAGGCACTTTAGCTTGTTGTTTGGCCTCAGAAGAGGCAAAGCACAAATTACGACTTGGCCATCAAAAGTGTTGTAGCCTCGACGGTCCCCTTCTATACCATCGCCTCCAGCGTATGGGCCTCTATTGGCCATCCATGGCCAAGGATGCCTCAGATATCCAAAGGGACTGTCCCAAGTGCTTGTATGCTCCAGACAATGCAGAAGCTCTTGTCATTGACGTCAAAGGTGACTGGCGTCAGCCTCTCATCCAGTACCTTTCCCATGGGATCCTACCACCTGAACGTAACTCAGCACAATCCATCAAGCGTAAGTCAGTTATGTATTTTGTGATGGAAGGCGAGTTATTTTGCAAGGGCTTTTTGGGACGCACCCTGCGATGCTTGCAAGGTGCCCAAGCAGTCGAGGTGATTAATGAAGTACATAATGGTGATTGCGGTGAGCATCAAGTCTCTCAGAAGCTATATGCAGAATTGCTAAGGTTGGGGTACTACTGGTCGACTATGGAATCTGACGCAATCTCTCACGTCTAACACTGTCAACCCTGCCAGAGACACGCTGATAGAATGCACACACCAGCGTCTGACCTCCGTATGATCTTGGCCCTTTGGCCATTTCACTCTTGGGCTCTCGACCTCATAGGCCCCATACACCCAACATCACGGGGTCACGCTTGGATTATGGTGGCAACAGAATGTTTCACGAAGTGGGTCGAATCCATACCTCTATGACGAGCCACGAGAGGCGTCGTTGCCAACTTCTTGCGCGACCATAATGTTTGTCGCTTTGGTATCCCCGGGTGCATCATATCTAACAACGGCACGCCATTCATCAACAGGAATGTCCGAGCTTTCATGGAAGGATACAACATCAACCACGCTACATCAATGCCTTACTACCCACAAGGAAATGGTCAAGCTGAAGCTTCTAACAAGACTCTACTACGGGTATTATCACGAATGGTCTATGATGCGAGTGGTTCATGGTCTGAAAAGCTAAGCCTCGCACTTTGGGCTTATCGAACCTCCAAGCACACAGCAACAAAGGCCACACCCTTTTCCCATGTATATGGGGACGAGCGTGTGGTACCAGCCGAGATTGCGGTCGCGTCAGCCAGACTCTCCCTAAGCAGTGGCCTTGGGGAGGAAGAAACTAGAATGACCGCCCTTGAAGGACTTGATGAAAAGAGAGCCAATGCCTTGTGCTGTATGAAGAAGTACCACGAACAACTCATTAAGGCATACGGAAAGACTGTGAAGCAACGGACATTCGTCGAGGGCGACCTTGTTCTCCAAGCTGCCAAACATATACGCGCCAACATGTCAGCCCCCAAGTTCACACCAAATTAGGAAGGACCACTTCAAGTGCATGAAGCCAGAGACAACAGTTCTTACCTCCTGCTCAACATGGAAGATGGACAAATCACGGCACCTATCAACGGCCGCTATTTGAAGAAGTATTATGCTTAACCAGCTGCGGATCGCTCCCCCCGCCCTACCTGCCCAAAGCTTAGAACACCCACACACAACATTTTTTTTGTCTATGCATTCATGTTTATGACTTGTAACTTTTGCTGATTGCCACGAGTTCTTACTTTACTCATGTATTGGCATTTTGGCCTAAATGATATCAATGCAAAGATCATTTACTAGCCTCAACTACTGTATGTCATGCACTCTTTCACTTACACTTTGCTCACTAAGCCGCTTGCTATGGGCGGGGAGGGGGGAACCACAACAGGAAAACAACACATGCAAGACGTACAAGCACATCAAAAGCTAAGCATCATCTCACAACAAACATAGGTACAAAATAACCACATGACTACAACATCCATATCAACCAAATGAGTACAAGCCAATGGTTCAGGGGGCTGCTACTGACCCCATATCTCCTAAAGAAAATGCAAAGTACAATAGATCTAATGTAAAGGGGCAAGCAAGGCACACATAGGATCGGAAGTGTATGCCTCTAATGTCTGCCGCTGTGCGCCTGAAGATCTTTCCATCTGCTCTCTGACTCAGCTTGCCCAACCTCTACCTCGGTTAGCCGTCTCTCTACCTCTATGAGCTGGGCGCGCAACGCCTCCACCGCCTCAGTCACTACAGCCACCTTGGTATCAAGCACACTTCTCTGACCCCGCAACGCAGCCTCCTGCACACTGATAAGAGCCAACTCCGCCGCAGCCTCAGCACTCTGGCCTATCGATCTGATATAGTTCGCCAGCCAGTTGAACTGGTAGCCGAGAGCTGTAAAGGATACAAGCTCTGACAGATACTGTGATATAACTGCTGAAGTCCAACCCAAAACCGGCACCGCACCAAGGGTAGCAAATCAATCCACGAGGGCTGTATACATCGCCCTTGCTAATACAGCACCACGGACAAGGGCAGCATCAACAAAGGTCTCTGGGTGCCTCGCCCTGATCATCTCCAATTGGCATACTACTGCACCCGATAACTCCACGCCATCCCAAGGGATCGCGTCTGCCCCGCAGACAAGAAACCTCCCACTGGCAACACCAACCTCTGAAATACCACCACCAGCCGACTGCACATCAATTGCACTAGAGTGCATCGACAACAGTATATCATTAGCATCTGATACCGAGCCTGACAACGTCTCAAGAACAGGCCTCGTTGCGGGTAGAACAGGTACATCAGGCTGGGGGGAAGGACTCGTAGTAGGTGTGTGTGCCGCAACAAAAACATGATGAACTCCAGACGGAGTGTCTGGCTCCCTGACTTTCCACCAATCCCACCCTTCGAACCTATGGGCGCCGTCCATCTGACCGCCCAACAGAGACTCAACTGCCTCAACTAGTACGGGTGACGGACTTGGACGACTGACTAGCTCTGCCATATAGTCGGTCGTCTGCTCTGCTGCCACGACCCCTTCAACAGCATCAGTCTGCATAGGACAGACCTCACCAACAGTCTCCGCACATGGCTCATCGACCCCACAACTCCCCTCAGTAGCACCAGCAACCGTCTCGCCATACTCATGGAAATCATCAGCTGTCTCGGCACCTATCTCGTTGGCCTTTGGCTGCCTCTACGTCCGTATCATCGGTCTCACCAGGTGTCTCAGCATCCATGCCTCTAAACTTGCCAGTCTCTGCCTCGGTATCCTCAGCTGTATCGTATGGCTCGGCACCCCAATCATCATCAAGCTCCTAACAAAAAAAATAGGGAAGAACGATCTTAGCACATGACTAACACAGTGATCAACAACTATGAAATAAAAGCAAAACAAACAAAAAAATGGTAATACTAACCTCAGAGTCAGAGTACTCCAATACCTCCGGCGGCCTCTTCGGCCCATGACTGCCACCCGCTAAAGGACCCAGGCCACCACGTTGCCTACTCTCTATCATTCCCACTATCACTGATGAGAGGGCACCCTTGCCGGCTCCCGGCATCCTAGGCACGTGGGCTGGCACGGGCACATGTGCGGCAATACCCCTACTACCGCCCCCCCCCCCGGGATCTCGTGTCGCCGCGTCCGCCATGATCGCCCCTAGCCACATCCGCCTCAGGAACACCTGTGATCAGTGCCATCATACCAACCTACTTCGCCACCTGCAGCGACACCAAGCCCAATCCTCTGTCACCAACAAAGACATCGACTAGCTGCCTGTCTGCTGGCCCCTACACCAACCACTCAGACCATGTAATTCGAACCCTCTCCTACCAACGAGCATACGCAGCTGTGACCACCCCGGTGGACAACGAACCAGGCCTCCTCCACGCGTTCGTCGATGTTGGCAACGAACGTGCCTTCCTCCGCAGGGTATATCGAAAAGCCGTATCCACATCTCAAGGTCTAGAATAATTGCAAGGGGGCTCTAGATCATAGCCAAAGGCAAGAGACAAGCGGTCAGGACTATAGTGTGCAACATAATATCGACACACAGTCAGCTTCCCGCCGTCATCAGCCAGTACTGGCAACCATCCAGGAAAAAAGGCTACCAGCAGAGATATCTCGAGGTCTGTCAGGTCGGCTCTGTTGTGTAACTATGAATTGATATCCCGTAGGTGCATCCAAGGCGGAGTCCCCTACGAAGAATGCATGTTGACATATAGACGGTTGAGGCACGCGTCTCGTACGTCAAACACCTGCAATAGCTCGCATGCAGACCTCTTGCCACCGACCCATGCATATACTTGTCCTCCTGCATACTACTTTACTACTACCATCAACTTCCCCAGACGTGTCACTTTCCCCTTCCTCGGGCACGGATGTACCTTCGGATACCCCAAAGGCCTATACTTCACATAGCACTCGAACAAATACCTCTGTAAGAACATCCAGTTGACGTAGGTTGACACCTAATACCGCCCATACAATCTCTGCATGTCGTTTGCAAACTGGTCTAGACGCGACTACAGCGTCCCAAGTATATCAACGCCAGCTCAACACGTTTGCCTGCGGCCATCCGCACTGCTAACGGGAAGACCTTCTGGGCAATACCATCCTCGGGTGTCCCCTCAAACACAAACCTACAACTACATAAATGTGACACACATCACGACTGCCCCACCCTAACACGATATGTAGCACAACACTTAGCAACATGCTACGCTA
Source organism: Escallonia herrerae (assembly GCA_033070095.1). Taxonomy (NCBI): domain Eukaryota; kingdom Viridiplantae; phylum Streptophyta; class Magnoliopsida; order Escalloniales; family Escalloniaceae; genus Escallonia; species Escallonia herrerae. The sequence goes on from JAVXUP010000147.1 coordinate 7,874, forward strand.
TTCCTCTTCGTTCTTAATATGGACCTTTTTTTCTAAGTATAGAAATAAATAGACTACATGTACAAGACCAATGCTATGCAGCATATGAGTAATGTAAAAATCAAAGTAATAGGACAGTGTACCTCGATAGAAACATGGCAAGGAAAGCAGCTAGCTCGTCTCTCGTCCCTGTATCCAGGCCCACTGTGGAAATCATCATCCGACATCAACCTTTGGCCGGGCCGCATGAGCACTGTACCATAGAAATGCTGAACCCACCCGCTATATGTGCACTTATGGTTGAACCGCGTCTCTTGCAGAATATCAATCAACGCCTTGACAGCCAGGCATTCCTCCGCTGTTAGCCTCCGTGCATGGGCATCCTCTGTCCCGTGTATCGGTAGACCGGTCAACGTCACGACGTCCAACAGCGTCCGACCAATCTCCCCAAACTCTGTAACGAAGGTATGAGTCTGCAAGCTCCATCGCGAAAGTAATAGTGTCAAGCCGCTTATGTCCCTACCCGGCTCGACACACTTGTACGTCGCCTCAATCACCGCCACTAGCCCAGCATCTCTAACCTCTCCCTCCAAGCTTCATGCCCCATCATGTATGCACACCAGAAACTCCAACCTACCGGCATGGTGTTGTGGCCCTTGAACATCACAGGCGACCACAGAATGTCCTCTCGCTTGGCCAAAAAACCCGGGACGTACCGCAGCGACATCACCGGTGCAACCTCAAAGCTCGGCGCATGGACATATGGTGAAGGGACCATGGAGCCATCATGCATTGATGCAGAGCTCCAAGGCGCCAAAAACACGTCAACAGACACCCATCGCGCCAGCTCCCTCCACAGCCCCTCGGGAGCACACCCGGGCACCCCACACTCCGAGGTCAGTAACACGTTGCTACAGCTCGGCGTCTGATCAAAGCTCCTCATACCACCATCATCGAAACCCAAAGGCACACCCGACGGGTAGACCGACACTGGTACATCCTCATCATCGTCATCAAGCCCGCCACCCCGCGGCAACTGTGAATGCCCGCTCGCCCCGCCACGACGGCGTGCACTTTGCTTCATCCTCGACTTCTTCCGCGATCCGTCATCCATCACCCCTTCGGCCTCAGCATGGTCGGCCTCGGCCCTGTCGGCCTCGACCCCTGCGGCCTCGGCCCTGTCACCCATGACCTCGGCCCTCGCGGCCTTGGCTCCTTCCCTTTCTCCTTCCTCCTCTCTTCTTTCCTTCTTTCTTATTCCCTTCTTCTTCTCCTTTCTTCCATTTCTTCCTCCCTTTTTCTTTCCCTTTCTTCCTCCCTCCTCTTCCTCCTCTCCTCCATCCCTTCCTCTCCCTTCTCCCTTCCCCCTTCTCCCCCCCGCCTCGGCCACACTCCACGTCGGCCTAGTCCTCAGCCTCGGCCTCACGGCCTCAATCTGCCTTGGCCACCCGGTCGGCCTGCCTTGTGCCCTTCCCCCTTACTCCCTTCCCCCTTCCCCCAACCTCCCCCTCCCTTCCTCCCCTCCCAATGTCGACCTCGACCCCTTGGTGTGCCTCGGCTGAGGCCGAGGTTCCCCCTTGGTGTCTTCCTCCTCTTCCACCTCTTCCCCTATAGCTCTTACCTTCATGCATCTTTCTTGCTTCTTGGGTGGTCCTCAACCTCATGGATCTTCAAGCCTTCATATTCTCCTTCTTCTCTTCTTTCTATTACTCTCTTCTCTCCTTTTTCTTTTAAGTGTAAATCTCCCTCTCTTTCCCTAAAGTCTTGAAATTTCAAGACTTCCCAACTCCCCCCCTTCTTCTCCCACAAGTCTTAACATTTCCCCCAAAAACTTCCCCCTCTTTTTTTCATTCAAAATTCAATCTCAAACATTCCCCCCAACACTCCCAACAACTTTTTTTTCAAACCACTACCCATTTTTGCACTAGCTTAAGTATTTTTTTTTTGCGCTATCTTCATCGGAATTCACGCTACAACTTTTACGTAATTAATTTTACCATTAATAATTCTTTTCTCGGAAACCCACTTCCGGATAAATTCTATTATTCGCGCTACCTTTCTTTTCACGCCAACACTACTGGATACGCATACTCCTTTTTTTCGTCGCTCTGCTTTTTTTTTTCTTGTTCATACCGCTTTTACTTTATTTGCACTAACATTTTTTTCGCAAAAAAAAAATTCAAACTCACAAATTTCACAAAAACCTACGCTACATCATGTCTTTCGTTACAATAACAACCGTTCCTCAAGATTCGACCCCGACAAATTTTTTTTTGAGAACCAACGCTTATGCGTGCGGCGCCCGCTTAGGTCGACCCTCCGCGCCCACCCCACGTAGGGGGCTTATGTGCCCAACCTATTCTGGTTGGACCCAATGGCCCGTTCTGGGTCCCGCTTCGTGCAGACACGTCAACATAGTGAACGGTCAAATTTCTAGCATATCAAACCGGTTAGCGCTCTCATGCCTAAGACGTGTTTTTTTTCTCACTTCACGCGCTTCGTGCGCGACTTAGGTGCAATTTATTTTGTGTTAGCGTGACTCATGAGAGCGCGACAGTCACGCCGAGATCATCCGAACACCTTTTCATCAAAACTATCGACTGACGGCCCAATTGGAGCGACAGGGTCAGGGGCAAAGGCCATGGCCAACCCCATGGGGTCGGCCTCGGTCTCCCCCAAGGCCATGGGGTCAGCCTCGGCCTCCATGGGGGGTTGGCCTTGGCCTTCCCCCTGGTGGTTTCACTTTTTGCGTAGGGTCCTTTTTGCTCTTTGCTCACCTCGTACGCTTTGTATGAGACTTTGGCACCTTGTCCGTCATGTGGGTATGATTCACGTCGACACGCTCGTCGCAACGCAACTTCTGGATTCATCATTGCCTATCGAAACACCAACCGTCGGCATGCCTGAAGTTCACCAAAAGGAGAAAGGTGGCCTTGGCCTCGGCCTCGGCCTCCCCAGGGGGTCGGCCTCGGCCACCCCAAGGGGGTTGGCCTTGGCCTTCCCCCAAAACCCCTGGCTTTGCCCCTTTTTGCGCGCATTGTTCCGAACCATGTTTTGTGCAGGCATAAAGCTTACTATGACATATACAACAACCTCGTGACATCCGTCATCCGATTTCCGCAACTGTGCGTCGCTCTCGTGACGTCTGTCACTCAAAGTCATGCGCTACCGCCAAATGACCCGTCACCGACGAACCCCGTGTCACTATCCTTAACTTTATCATCACTACATATTGCCCTCAATATTTTGGTATAACAGGCACACTCAACTCACGTCTCGTCCCCGAGACACCCGACGCGCGCCCATGAGTTGTCGCCGCGCTCATGAGCCATTCTCATCATGCGTGCCCCGGCACCAGGTATTGCTCCGCGAAGTTCGTCGCCACACCCGTACGCCATTCTCATCATGCATGCCCCCTGCACCAGGTATTGATCCGCGACAATTGTCGCCGCGCCCGTGTGCCATTCTCATTATGCATGCCCCCGGCACCAGGTATTGCTCCGCGACATTCATCGCCGCGCCCGTGCGCCATTCTCATCATGCGTGCCCCCAGCACCAAATATTGCTCCGCAATGTTCGTCGCCACGCTCGTGCGCCATTCTCATTATGCGTGCCCCCAGCACCAGGTATTGCTCTGTGACGTTCGTTGCCGTGCCAGTGGGCCATTCTCATTATGCGTGCCCCCAGCACCATGTATTGCTCCGCGACGTTCGTCGCCGTGCCCGTGCACCATTCTCATCATGCGTCCCCCAGCACCAAGTATTGTTCCCCGACGTTCATCACCGTGCTCGTGCGCCATTCTCATGGCATGTGCCCCCGACACCAGGTATGGTCTCACGACCGTCGTCACCGCGCCCATGTGCTACAATCATGATACAGGGCTTCGGACATCACACTTATTCACCACACCATGCACCCCTGCCATGGACGTGGAACATGCTTCGACCCACTCTCCAGAGTGTGCAGCATTTCGGGGGCTCCGTTCATAGTGCTCTGGCACAAGGACCCCTCGCAGTAGGATGGGCTGGTTACCACAAACCATCATAATCACGGGGGGCTCCGTTCGTAGTGCTCCGGCACGAGGACCCCTCACAGCGGGATGGACTCGTTACCACAAAGTCATCGCCGCCACAGGATGGGCTCACAATCTTAAAGCCATCGCCATCACAATCACGGAGGGCTCTGGCAAGAGAACCTCTTGCCCCGGACCTTGAGCACTGAGCTGCGAGCATGTCCACTCATGTTACCATTGATCGTCGACATCACCAGGGCAATGAAGCCCGGGTCACTCCAGGATGGGAGCAGGTCCTTGGAGGGCATGGCGCCTAGTCCGTCTGACAGTTGACTACAGGGGCAGCCCTCACCACTGTCAGGTTCTCTGTGCGTCTCTTAACGCACCTCATGGGATTCAGTATGGGCTTGGATCGGTGGATGGAGCAACGAGCTTACTCTGATCATGTCGTCATAATGTGGTCAGTCTTCTCAGACAGGTAGAGCGACGCTGTACGAGGCAGGCAACACAAATTTGGGAACCGGCAGTCCAATAGAGAACTAGTATTTTGGGACCCCCTGGTGATGTGTCACTCCCAGGGGATGACATGTGGCATTTTATGACATAAGCACATTATTTTCTATAAATAGTGAACTTTACAACTCAAAAAAGGACTTTTTGGCTCATTCTTACAAAACTACTTTCTCACTCTATAATTTGGGAGCTCTTAGGTTCTAGTGAGAGAAACATAACTTTAGGCCGTAACATTGGACCCCAACTTAGACCATCACTTGGACTGTCGACTGCCGGCCATGTTCGTCTCGGCCTCGTCTCCGCAGCACTGCCACTCTTCAAGGCCTGTTTGGGAAGCCTTGCTCTCAGCCCTTACTCCTCCCTTGCTGTCTCTCACTTTGTATACTTGGAAGCTGACGCGGACTGCAGCCTTTGTGGCACCTCCACGTAGGCACGAACCCATTTTCCTTGGCATCAAAGTTTTTCTAATTCTGGTGGGTATTTGGCACATTTGGAAGTTCAACCATAATTGATAGAGAGACTTAAAGTGGCTTAAGTGTCAGACCTTGAATTGGCCAAGATTAGTGAAAGAGTGAAAGAAGATGATTATACAGACTTCAGATTAGATAACAAGGGTATTCTTCGCATGGATTCTAGACTGTGCATTCCCTCAAATTCAGAATTGAAGATTGAGATTCTCTTGGAGGCTCACAATTCACCTTTTGCAATTCACCCATGTAGTACCAAAATGTACCAGAACTTGCGGGACATTTTCTAGTGGAATAACATGAAAAGAAAGGTAGCCGACTTTGTGGCTAGATGTTTGATATGTTAGTGGGTTAAAGCAAAGCACCAGAGACCCATTGGGAAGTTACAACCACTTGCTATTCTTGAGTGGAAGTGGGAGCATATAATCATGGATTTTGTGATTCAACTGTTGCCAACTATAAAGCGACACGATGCAATATGGGTGATAATTGACCATTTGAAAAAGTAGCTCACTTTTTAGCCATTAGGAACAAGGGTTCGATTGAGGTACTTGCTAACTTGTACATTTGGGAAATACATTACACATGAGTGCCTTTATCTATTGTGTCAGATAGAGACCCAAGATTTAACTCACGCTGTTGGGGTGGTTTGTAAGAGACTATGGGTGCATGACTTAATCTTGGCACAACTTTTGCTCCACAGATAGACGGGCAATCTGAACGAACTATGCAGATATTAGAGGACATGCTATGAGCTTGTGTTATGGATTTTTGAGGTAATTGGGATGATCACTTAGCATCCATATGGCACCATTTGAGGCTCATTGTGGAAGAAGGTGTAGATCACCAATTTATTAGAGTGAGGTTACAGAAAGGAAACTGATAGGTCCAAAACTCATTCAAATCACTACATACAAGATCCAAGTGATTAGGAATAAACTTAAGCTTGCAAAAAGCCGCAGAAGACTTACGTGGATATGAGGCATCGTGAGCTTGAATTTGACGTTGGTGATCATGCGTTTTTGCAAGTATCCCCATGGAAAGGAGTCTTGAGGTTTGGGAAGAAAGGATATATATATATATATATATATATATATATATATATATATATATATATGAAAGGTATATTAGACCATTTGAAATGTTGGATCGAATTGGTACATTTTCTTATTGTTGAGCTTTGCCTCCTAATTTGTCAAAGATACATAATGTTTTCCATGTTTTGAGCTTGAGGAAGTATGTTTTTGACCCTTCGTATCTTATTGAGTTTGAACCTAATCAAGTTAGGGAAGATATATTTTGTGAGGAGCAACCGGATCTCATTTTGGAACACGATGAACGTGTCACACGCTCTAAGAGGATAGCTTTTGTGAAGGTATTATGGCGTAACCATTCTGAGAGGGAAGCTACTTGGGAACTCGAAGAGGATATGCACAAGAAACACGCTCAACTTTTTGATGATTAAGGTAAGTTTAATTCTGGGAATGAAATTCTCTTAAGGTGAAAAAAAATGTAAGAGCCCCTTTTTATGCTGATGAATATCATATTTGTTCGAAAATAAATTAATGGATAAATCATTAGAGAAGATCGGTCGTTAAACCATCTCCAAAGGATTCTGTCGAATGAATCCCTATTCATTCGAATGAAACTTCATACAGCCGAGTTAATTTGGACTTACAAAAAGTTTAGTCGATGAATAGTGATTTAGTCGAATGAATAGTATTTCAGTCGATAAATAATGTTTTTAGTCTAATGAATAGTGTTCCATTCGAATGAAAGTATTCTAAATTGAGAAAAGAAGCGACTAAAAAGATTCAGTCAAATGGAACCCCTTACAGTCGAATGGAAAAGAATGAGAGCGAAGGAGATGATTTCACGACTGAAGGATTCAGTCCAAGGAAAACTCTTTCCTTCGAATGAAAGGGTAAGATCCCCTTTTTGTAAATATTAGAATATTTTTGGGTGCATTTTGATTAAGTATCAAAAGTTTGGGGAGTGTTAGTGTAATTTGCCAACTTAGGATTTCTTCCTATAAATAGCTTATTTTCCCTCTAACCCTTTTTTTTAGTTCTCTTGCTTCTCTTTCTTGTGAGAGAGAGAGAGAGAGGGGAGAAGGCTTAGGAGGCTCTTTGGATTCTAAGGCCTCGCTTTAAGGGTTTCTTACCAAGAGCTTGATTAAAGTAAGGGATTTCGTACTTCATGATGTGGTAAGGAATTGATACGTAGTATCACTTTGCTAGTTGTTGTATGACTTTGGAGTTTCTGTTCAAATTGCTTCGTAATCACCTCTGTTGCTATTTGAGTTTGTAATTCGTAAATTGCATATGATCATTAGAATGAACAACCTTTTGTTAAAAAGGGAGTCTTTAAGACTTTTGTAGTCACATAGTGACTTTTGCAGCCACCTTAGTGGCTTTTGTAGTCACTTTACGTGAGTTTCGGATAGTTCTCACAATGATAGCTATTACGATACTGGTATGCATTTTGTACCTTTGGGTTTTGTGTTCGATTTGGTCCTATGGCCACTAATGATCATTTCGTATATTGTTTTGCCTCATTTGCATTATTATCAATGGCTATCGCTTGTTCATAAAGTTTTGGCTTTGTTTTGAAATATGAATTATGTATTTGCTTACCATTTGATTTCTCCATATTAGGCTATTTCAGCTCGTCCCCTATTTGTTTTTCTTTGTCCCTTATCACAAACAGTAGACATGATTAGAAGCATGACATGCTTGGGGAATTAGAGCTTCTATTTTGTTAGCACGCCAAAACAATGTATTCTTTTTGAGAACTTTACCCAAATGTAGGTAATTTGATTTGACATTAGACTTTTGTAATAGAATTTGGGGATGGATTATTCTTTTCAAATTAGATGGATTGTAAGAGGCTGAGTTTTGATCAAGCCTCTATCTTTTGAAGATATTTTGTCGATAATGGATTAGACACTCTGCTTATACCTGGATGTAATTAAGTATCTATTAGAATGCATATGAATTTAGGACTTGAAATTTTTTGATAACGGCTCCCAAAGTCGGGGACGTTACATGGCAGGAGTACTTACCTCGCTCAATAACTAGTTCTTGTACTTGCTCAAAAGCTAGTCCTAACTCTTGTCTATCCAAACCTAAATAACAAATCACCCCGATGTTATTCATTGCCGCTTGAGCATGCCTAAGTATTAAGTTTCTTTCAAGTGAGTAAAATTACCAAATTGCCCCTAGACTTATGTAAAATTACATATTTACCCTCGACGCCTAGCGTACAATTTCACACCCAGAATAACCCAAAAGAGTATTTTTAAACAACTAGGTGGGATTTTTGGACAAGAATGGCCTTTCTGAGAATTCTCCGCTAAGAAACTTAAAGAACTCCTTAATTCGAGCGCTAATGTTCCTGTTTCAAAAATATATCAAATGGAACCAAAAGACGACAAAATTTTAGACACTGAAGAGTTACAGTAATTTTAGATCAGTGTAAAATTCTAGGCTAAAAATAATTTTGTTCACTATATCAAATAATTAAAAAATATACTTTCAAAAATAAAATTATTTGAGACCCTTCTCATTCCCAAAAAAAAAAAATTCCAAAAAATTCCATGTTGAAGCTCTTGCCAAAATAAAGAGAGTTTCAGTTTTTTCACTCTGCCTAAATCTATTTAGAATTGGCCTTTAAAAATGGCTTAATAAACTGTAGTAATAGTAAAGCGCTACATGATATCCGATCGAGCGCTACACCACTGACAACGTTAAAAATAGCAAAAGACTTTCAAAACTTTGGAAAACACACTATCATAGCTACTTAAGACTACTTTAAAAGTATTAGAATTAAATAAGTTAATTTACTATTTTAAAATACACCGAAATCCCTTGTTCAGATAAAATAAGTTAGCATGGTTTCCAAACTCAGAAAAATCTAAAACTTTTCCAAGTCGTAGGTCTTGCAAAAATAATATGAGTTACTCTACACACAGCCATACACACATACAGCCACACAGTTGTACAGACATACACATATTTCACATACACAATTCACACCCAACGCACACACTTGTGGACACCATGACTGCACCACCCTTCGCACATACCATGCATATACATACGCTCGCACAAACCACCTACACCGGTGCTCGCGCACACATACACTTCCTTGCCCATGCACCCATCTGCTCATACACCACATGCACACACTGATCAATGCATATTATTTTACATTAAACACAAAAAAAGGTCACCACCGAAACCCATCAGTTCCTCGGCCATTTTCCCACGGTAACCACCTACCTTTTCATGGTGTTACTCACGTACGGCTGTATAACCACGCTAACAACACTCTCAGTTAAAACAGCCACACCCATTACACCCAACACTCTGCCGTAAACCCTCATACCCATCCAAAAATAATTTGATTCACAAAGAAGGTGAAGATCTTATCGATCGTTTCACCAGAAAACCTACCTTCACTCCCTCCCTCTATTCTATCAATACCAGAAGTATGGGCAGATTAGGGTTGGTGGACCCATGAAGAATATATATATATATATATATATATATATATATATGTATGTATGTATGTATGTATGTATGTATGTATGGGGAGCTGATCTGTTAACCCCGTGGGCAAATTGGATTATGTTGCCCGCGTGATTTAGCTATCCATGGGCGATCTGTGGACGGTCCAGATCTTTTCTTTTTGTGTTTTTTTAGGTCTGTTCGCCACATACTGTAATGGATGATATTTTGACAAAAATAACCTCGAGCTTCAAGGAAATACAGTACGTTATAGTGCTCGTCCGTTACATTATGTAGTGGACAACATAATGTAGAGAAAATCAATTTTGTTCTTCTTCTTCTTCTTCCTCTCTTTCTCTCTCTCTGTAGTCCTTGTACTTTTGAAGGCTTTTGGCCCTCTTCAGTCTCATCGCTAACTCAGGCTTTCTAGCTTCGTCGTGGGCTCCACCCCCGGTGCTGAGCTCACCGTCGAGGAGCGCAACCTCCTCTCCGTCACCTACAAGAACATCATTGGCTCACTCCGTGCCGTTTGGCGAATCGTTTCCTCGATCGAGCAGAAGGATGAGTCATGGAAGAGTGACGACTACGTGGCACTCATCAAGGACTACAGATCCAAGGGTGCGATTTCCCACCGTGGCGGCTTCATTGCCCAAAGCACCTTCTCACCACTTTACCTGCCCAGAATCACAAACCCAGATGAGAAACTCTCTCTGTTAATCTAGTTCCATGGTGGTCGCTTCATCGTTGAAAGCACCTTCTCACCTCTGTACCACAACTATCTAAATCTAGTCGTCGCCAAAGGGAATACCGAAGATGTTTTCGTCGAGTACAGGATGGTAAGGTGGAGGTGAGTAAAAGGGAGGATCATATGTTTCACTTGTTCAATCCCACTTGTGACAGTGAGACAGTGAAGTCTTGAGAAATGAGAACAACATCATTGGTAAAGTTTTGAAATGATTTGTGAGTTTAGTATGATTCTAGAGTTCATGATTAAAAAACTGAAGTAGGTCCTTTAGATTATCTAATAGTACATATTGAATGTTAGAGCGGCATAAAATGGTGGCGGAAACGGGGGGCAACATAGTTCAGAGGGGGGAGAGAGAGACATAGATGAGATTGACTTGGAGATTGAAACAGAACGGTAAAGAGAGAGAAAGTGAGATTGAGAATGGATGTGGGTTGCGACACCCTCAACCCTGGTGACATCACCGAGCTGAGTTATCGATCATAATCACATTCAAAACTATGTGCTGATTACAGAACAACTACTTCCTCATAGTTATACATCATTAATAGATGCTCCAAAATGTATCCTTACAAATTTTCTTACAAACATACATCATACTGCAGCGGAAGACTTTCAGGTCTTTAAATAACATGAATGTTGACAACCTAATATACGATTGTAGTCGTAGGACTCTTTCAACCTATCTTGTAACTTCATTTTTATCCCACAATTTCTAGTTGGTCTTACCTCACACAACTGATCCCCTTGCTCAACTTTTCTAACTTGTTTCTTTTTCCTTTCTAGAAGGTTCTCCTTGATCAACCTTATAGCCTGCACAATACAACATAAGGAATGAGCGCAAATCGCCCAGTAAAGACAACACGAGGAACATCGTCTACAAATGATTCAAGAGACTCGGAGGAATAATAATCATCTCAACGATAACAATAAATCAAGAGTAAAATTCTAGCATCAACATAACTTATCAAACGATAATTTTTCTTTCGTTAGACTAAGCGGCTTTAAGGCCGAACTAAGCATTATTGCCACGTCCTTATGGACAAGACAGACTGACTGACTGACTGACCGGCTATGCAAGTGAACACTAAAACAGGAAATTAAAAAGATATACATCAAGGAAATACAAGTCATTAAAATCATTAACATCAGAAGAAAATCAAATGCAATGCAACTCGGACACGACAGACTTGACTCGCGCGCCCTACATCCTTTTTGCCAGCGATCATATTTCACAGACCATCCTCCTCATATAGATGTCCCATTTTACGGGATGTTCATCTCAGTCTCAAGTAATTAAAAGAGATGCTGTCAACAGGCAGGGAACTCATTTAGAGTGTTTTCCCTAACCACGTTACAGCCAAGCAGCAAGACTTCATCAACAAGGCGGACTAAGGAAAAATTTATTTCACCTTACGTCCTCAACAACACTGCTCAACAAGGAATACCGGATTAACAGATCAACCGGTGTTCAGACATAACAACAAGAGTTCAACGTGACATCATCAACAGGGCAGACTTAGGAGAAGACGACAGCAAGCCCTCAACAACGTCCTTATGGTGAGAAATGTTGACTACCAATAAGTGCCGACATTTCACAACAACACGCAATGACCACAAGTCCTCAATGGTGTTCTTAAAGAAAAGAGATATCGGCTATCAATGACTGCCGACATCTCACAACAACCATACGATAACCCTACGCAACATCATCATCATTAACTTTGGGTATGCTAATTGAATCGAATGATAGCATACCAGGACACACATCATCCACATTAAATTCTATCAACAAGGCGGACTAAGGGAATTATTCTACCCTAAGCCCTCAACAGCATAATTCAAATATACGTATACCGGTCACAATGACTACTGGTGTCAACTCATAACAGTAAGAGTACAACATAAACGTGATCGACATGATATGTTAACCGAACAAAGAATTAGCATAACATAACTGCATTGTCCTTACCTCCTTGGCTTATAGCCGAAGCAACTCGCAACTTCTGATCGCAACAAGCTGCATCACCTAGTCAAATAATACTCTGCTCGTTAGACATCATTCAACATATACATACTCCTTAATCTACCCCTTTCCATTGAACCATTCATAGCGTCTTGCGATAGCTCTTTAATGCAATCCGATAACCGGATTCTCACCCAGCTTTATCGACGCCTCCACAATAACCACTCCCATTATGTAAGCGTACTAACACAATTCCTCACTTCCCACCATTCCAGACGCATAATATTGCAAGTTTCCAAAAATATAGCGCCAACATGGCAAATTACCAAAATACCCCCTGATGGCCGCTACATCACTAACACCCCAAAACCGCTTTAAAACTACTTTTTAGATGTACTGCATCATTTATAGATCAAATATTCCTTCAAAAAATTTTAAAGGGAAAATTACCAAAACACCCCCTAGCGACTATCGCCCTAACGAACATCTCAAAACTACTTTAAAATAACTTTTTGGATGTCTTACACCCCTTTCCAAACCAACAGTCCTTCAAAGCATTTTATAGAAAAAATTACCAAAATCCTCCCTCTGGGCGGTAAATTACCGAAATGCCCCCGGGGTTCACTATAACCACAGTGCCCCCGAATCGGCTTGAAGACATCCTTTTAGGTGTTTTACAACTCTTTCTGGAGTAAAAAGTCATTTGAAAAACTTTGACGAGAAAATTACCAAAATGCCCTTGAGGGTTTCCGGCCTTAGTAAAATCTCAAAACCACTTTAAAATGCTATTTTACGCATCGTGAAATCATTTTTGAGTTAAAAAGAGTTTTAGAAAAAATTTGCCCGAAAATTACGAACCGGTAACCAGACCGAACGCTTAAAAGCTCGTTCGGCCAAAAATAGGTAACGACTTTGGAATGACCCAAAATCTTAAAAATTGAATCTTCTCAGTATCCCATAGTCCTCATAAAGTTTTTGTGCAAAACCGCGTTCGTTTGATATTTTAAATTTTACCACAAAGTTTCAAACTTCCCACATCCGTTCACCCCTTCCCAATCTCGAAAAAAATCTGAAATGTTTCCACGATACAGGTATCCTAAAAATAACTAGGGCCTCTTTTTTGCACTTTGGCTAAATCTGACCCTAACTATTTTTAAAAAATCGAATTAGAAATTGTTTAACTAATTTCTACTTTTAGTGACAAAAACAGTCACTATTCACATTGAACACAAACTAGTTCACCATGGACACACACACTCATCTTCTCCCTCATTCAGCCGTCCTACACCTGGGCACACTTTTCTCTTTCAATTGCCCACAAATCTCTCACTTCTTCTTACTTTTAATCACTCAATCGCATTGTAATTTACATTTTAATGCCCTAAATCCATTCAATTTACACAAACACACCACATGAATCCATACCCATTTGCAATATCGATGAACACACACCACACCCCGAACACACACCTCGCATGAAACCTTAATTATCTTCTCTTCATTCTCCATTTTAAACTTTCATCTACATTAACCATAACAAAATTCATCACAATTCTTCCCCATCCCCAATTGCAAATGGATATCCGAAACCCATATGTATATATATACATACGATATTCATTCAACTAATATTTCAATTCAATTCTCACAATATTTTTGCAATTTAGGGTTCACAATCATACCCAAATGGATTTGAGGTTCTTTCTTTCTCCCTTTCCTCTCTTCTTTCTTCCTTCCTTCTCTTTTTCCTCTCTTTTTCTTCCTTTTGAGCCGTCTTCACTGTGCGTGTTCTTGTTCTACATGAGGTGTTCTTCAGTTTCTCAAAATTGCATTTTTCACCCCAACATTTTCCTTTTATATTTACTCCATTAAATCTTATCCCCAAATAAATTATAATTTCCAATCTTTGAGTCAGCTTCATGCAACCAGGAGGTGGCCATCGTGCATGGCCTATTCTCCCCAGGTTGTGCCACATTTTCCAAAGTTTCAAATTTTGCTCTTTGGCCCCTCAAGTTCTAAAATTGCATTTTTTACCCCTCGACTTTGAAAAATTATAATTTGACCCCAAAATCACCCTAACCCCTCGTTTAGTCCCCCTAACACCTCATTATGATCAAAATGATGCTACTTAATAAAAATATGCATCCCGTTCATCATTTTTTCAAAAATTACATTTTTGCCCCTTAACTTTCCAAAATTACACTTTTGCCCCTTAACTTTCCAAAATTACATTTCAACCCCTAAGGTCACACTAACCCCTTATTCAGCTCCTTAACACTTGATTATCGCCAACATAATGCCACTTAGTAAAATAATCTCCCATTAATAAATCAAACTCGCGATTATATTAATTTCTGGTATTTTCCGGGGTATCACACCCTCCCCCCTTAAATAGATTTCGTCCTCAAAATATGGACAAACCTCATTCTGTAACTTGATGCAGACATTATTACTGTATTAACGCCTTGGGTTTCAAGGTACTTCCTCGACCGCATGATTTTTCCCAATCAACTTTGACCACCAACATTCACGTAAAACATGTTCCTTCTTACAGGCCTTCTTCGTTGGCACCTCCTAATATGATATATTATCTCGAATTTCAACTTGTTCCAACTAGATTCCATGCATAGAACTAGGATCAGACTTCCTCAATATTGACACGTGATACACGTTATGCAATTAACTCAATCCTGAACGTAGATCAAGTTTGTATTCTATCTTCTTAATCCTAGGCAGGATTTTGGACGGTCTGATGAACCTCGGACTCAACATCCTCCACTTCCTAAATCGCATGATTCCTTTCCACGGTGACACTTATAAAATGTACTATGCCATCTACTTCAAACTTTAACTTCATATACCTCTTGTCAGCATAACTTTTCTGCTAATTCTACGCAGTAAGATTTTTCTCTTGGGTATCGATCACCTTGTTTTCTATTTCCTTGCACAGTCTCGTACGAAACAGTCTCGACTCTAACCACATTCTACAAATAGGTGTGTGACATCTTCGGCCATACAACACTTCATAAAGAGCTATTTTTCTTTCCTCAACCGATAACCATTTTTATAGGAGAATTCGACTAAGGGTAACTTATTACCCCATGCTCTGCCAAAATAATTAATACAGGCCCTCAGCACTCTCCTAGTATTCATATCATATATCTTAATAGGCCACATGTCTGAGGTAAAAGGCCGTCCTCATGGTCAACTTTGTTTTCATTTCTTTTTGAAAACTTTTCCAAACTCTAAAGGTGAACCTTGTGTCTCTGTCGGACATATTAGTAACTTAAACTTAATAACAACTAACCACTTGCTTAACAATAAGTTTGGGCAAGTCGTTCAGAAAAATATTCTTCCTGGACAAAATAAATCGGGACATCTTAGTCAACCTATCCACTACAACCCAGATAGATCTATATCTCTTAGTTGTTCGTGGTAACCTTAACACCAAAATTCATCGTATTGTGTTCCCATTTCCACTCAGGTACAAGGAGTGGTTGCCACTTTCTGGCGATCTTATGATCCACTTTTTACATGTTAGCAGGTCAAACATCAGAATACAAACTTTTATATATCCCTCTTCATGCTAGGCAGCCAAAATTCTTTGGGCCTTAACTTAGGGTACATTTTCTTCTCCCCTAAGTGAATCGACAATTAATACTATGAGTACCCTTCACAATTTCTTCTCTCAATTCATCACTAGGTGGAACACATATTTGACCTTCACATTCATAATCATTGTCCTTATCCCCATCAACATTTCTATCTTACTCATTTCTAATCCCCGCTGGATCTCAACATCCTTTCATCTTGACCTTAAGCTTCCTTGATTTCATTAAGATGCGCGGGTTGCATTTCCATGTGAAACAAACTATTACTTCATTTTCTCCTTACTCGAACTTTGATTTTGAGTTGTTTACATTCTTATCAACTTGTCGTAACAATCATCGCGTCAGTTTTCTTTCATAAGGCATCTTAGAGAGATTGTCAATCACTCTCTGGTAGCCTCTGATTGAGCTTAAGAAGCTACTCATCTCAAATGCCGACTTTTGTCATTCCCCATTTGTCATATTTTCAACTTTCCCCGAATCTCCTAACCTACTTCCGCATCAATCCCATATATCCAAATTCCCCAGTCAAAATTCACATTCCTCGAATTTGACAAACAACTTAACTTTCTTAAAATTTCTCAAACTTGCCATTAAGCAAGTTCCTCTTTGCCTTTAGTATCATTCATAAGGTCACCAATAAGGCTATGACACCATGATCAAGTACTCTCAAAAGACTTGATTCCTCAAATTTATAACTGCCACAGGGGCCTTAATTAATCCACCTGACACCACCAAAATATTATAATGCCCGTCTCTGTTTCTAAACACCATCTTGAAAACTTCATCCTTCCTTATTCCTTAACCGGTGATCACCCATTCTAAAGTCAGTCTTAGAAAGAAAACACATAGCACCCCACAATTGATTGACAATACATAGTCAGCTTCTGATAGGCAATGCATAGTCTCATAAACCCCGTCATAGCCTCTTTCGCTTCACCTTAAACATTAGTTCAGTGACTTGTTCCCATACTTAAGACATGCTTTACTTGCCCTAACATAGTCTACACCCTCGTGCCCCAATCCACATCATCTACGTTTTCTATCTCCTTCTTTTTGTCCTGAACTTCTCTGGACTTTTTATCATGTACTCGTTTCTTAAAATTCTTCCCACTTTTTCAGGTTCAACACTGGATTCTACCTCTTTTCCATCCTCGCACTCTTCTTTCTTCCCAGACATCTTCATTCTCTGCCTCCATCACTTAGTTTTTCCCTACTACTCTCATAGTAATTCCCCATTAGAACCTCCTTACATGTCCCTTTTTAAGGATTATTTTCCCAACTCTCCTCATTTATCCCACTTTTTACATTTTTCTGTCATCGCCTGATGAGGGCAATTAGGCCAACTCACCAAATTCGCTGACATCCTTTTCTGCCCTTATATCCTTCCGTTTAGCACGCTAAACGTGTCTCCAACTTACCTGCAATTTACGCAAAAAAATTTATCATCAACATGTTAACTGTACCTATTCCGGGCAACGCAGGCTAAATAAGCTACTCTCCTCAACTTGTTTTTGCTCGTTCTCAACAACTTAATACTCCTCTTGTACATATGACTAGCGAAAATCATCTTTTTGACGTTTTCTCACATCTTGTTACTTCAACTATCTTCTCCATTTCTCAAATTCACGTAGTTGTCTACACTAGACCATTTCCCTTTCGTGGGATTTCACCCGGGCAGGCATCTTGACAATCTCGAGATCTACACTCTTTTCTTCCTTGTACTGGGCTGTCATAATAGCAGCGACCGTCGTACTTTTAGAACTCCTACAATCTTTTTATAGAAGTCTCACTAACTCTTTCTGAAGGTCTTCTTGACCTAATACCACTCCCTGCTTATTTCTTCCACTTACGTCCTTAACATTCACCATAATCACTTCTATTGAGGGTCCATCTCTCGTCTTTTCGAGGAAGAAGTAGCACGATAATTAAAATGACGCATCATAACATTAACCTTCATGCTCAAAAAGCTAATGGTTTTTCATCATTAAACAACGTTTTTTTCAATAGTATGTAAATGATACTAATTCCCCATCACCCTTCTCCTTCTCAATAACAACTTTAGGTCCAACTTCAAAAGTGGACTCCACCCCTACCCGTACACCCCATCAACCTTAGAGAAGCCATAATGCTCCTTTAACAAATTCAGGCTTCAATGACTCTCACTTAGAATCCCTTGTTACACATCCCCATATAAAGTCCTATGGGGCGGCAGTCATAAACAATCTGCCCTACCTTTTGGGACCATCTGCATACTGGCATCCATCGTCTCCATTAATATCTAATTCGATACTTACTTATATTCAACTTTCATTCTCTCAATCGTTTAGTTAATACCGCTTGTTTGGGACTCGAATGAACTTGTCGATGAGTCCCATTTTCCTCATCACTTGGAAGTACTTTTTCCTCCAAAATCTCATTAAAATTCTACTCATTCTCAGCCTCAACTCCTCATGTCTCCATTCACGGTTTACACAATAAAAGTGCCCGACCTCAACCATATCTCTCTACCAGGTCATTTTATTTCAATTTCTACCGGACCTCAATTAGGTTCTTTTTAACCCTAATCCCATCTCATCTACATTCTCATCAGGATCCTTTTTCGAGATCCGACACCGCAACCTTATCATCATCAAACCACTCTTCTAAAACTAGATCTACCAACTCTTTCTTTTATTCCTAGCATCAATAGTCGGAATGCTGAGGTCATAATATATGTCGTAGCCAACCTCAACCCACATATCTTAACCATCCTCCTAGTTCAGTTAAATCATCAAGATTCTTCTTCTACTTCTCTCATTGACCACTTAGGCCTTCAACCAGACACTTCAAAATTCTACATAATCATTTGCCTAAGCTCTGATACTAACTTGCGACACCCTCAACCCTGGTGACATCACCGAGCTGAGTTATCGATCATAATCACATTCAAAACTATGTGGTGAATACAGAGCAACTACTTCCTCATACTCTTACATCATTAATAGACGTTCCAAAATGCGTCCTTACAAAAATTTTCTTACAAACATACATCGTACTGCAACGGAAGACTTTCAGGTCTTTAAACAACATGAATGTTGACAACCTAATATACGATTGTAGTCGTAGGACTCTTTCAACCTATCTTGTAACTTCATCTTTATCCCATAATTTATAGCTGGTCTTACATCACACAACTGATCCCCTTGCTCAACTTTTCTAACTTGTTTCTTTTTCCTTTCTAGAAGGTTTTCCTTGATCAACCTTATAGCCTGCACAATACAACATAAGGAATGAGCGCAAATCGCCCAGTAAAGACAACACGAGGAGCATCGTGTACAAATGATTCAAGAGACTCGGAGGAATAATAATCATCTCAAGGATAACAATGAATCAAGAGTAATCAATAAATTTTAGCATCAAAATAATTTGTCAAAAGATAATTTTTCATTCGTTAGACTGAGCGGCTTTAAGACCCTACAGAATAGCATTATTGCCACCTCCTCATGGACGAGACAGACTGACTGACTAACAATGCAAGTGAACACTAAAATAGGAAATTGAAAAGATAAACATCAAGGAAATACAAGTCATTAAAATCATTAACATCAGAAGAAAATCAAATGCAATGCAACTCAGACACGACAGACTAGACTCGACCAGACATGACAGACTTGACTCGCATGCCTTACATCCTCTTTGCCAGCGATCATATTTCATAGGTCATCCTCCTCAAATAGATGTCCCATTTTATGGGATTTTCATCTCAGTCTCAAGTAATTAAAAGAGATGCTGTCAACAGGCAGGGAACTCATTTAGAGTGTTTTCCCTTACCACGTTACAGCCAAGCAGCAAGACATCATCAACGGGGCGGACTAAGAAAAATTTTATTTCACCTTACGTCCTCAACAACACTGCTCAACAAGGAATACCGGATTAACAGATCAACCGGTGTTCAGACATAACAACAAGAGTTCAACGTGACATCATCAACATGGCAGACTTAGGAGAAGATTACAGCAAGCCCTCAACAACGTCCTTACATAAGAGAAATGTCGACTACCAATAAGTGCCGACATTTCACAACAACATGCAACGACCTCAACAGCATCATCATCATCAACAACAGAGCGGACTCGGGAGAAGTTTGCCATAAGTCCTCAATGGTGTTCTCAAAGAGAAGAGATATCGACTATCAATGACTGCCGACATCTCACAACAACCACACGATAACCCTACGCCACATCATCATCATCAACTTTGGGTATGCTAATTGAATAGAATGATAGCATACCAGGACACACATCACCCTCATTAAATTCAATCAACAAGCGGACTAAGGGAATTATTCTACCCTAAGCCCTCAACAGCACTATTCAAATATACATATACCGGTCACAATGACTACTGGTGTCAACTCATAACAGTAAGAGTACAACATAAACGTGATCGACATGGTATGCTAACTGAACAATGAATTAGCATAACAGAACCGCATTGTCCTTACCTCATTGGCTTATAGCCGAAGCAACTCGCAACTTCTGATCGCAACAAGCTGCAGCACCTAGTCAAATAATACTCTACTCGTTAGACATCATTCAACATATACGTACTCCTTATTTACCCCTTCCCATTTAACCATTCATAACGTCTTGCGATAGCTCTTTAATGTGATCCGATAACCGGATCCTAACCCAGCCTTATCGACGCCTCCACAATAACCACTCCCATTATTTAAGTGTATTAACACCATTCCTCACTTCCCACCACTCCAGAAGCATAATATTACGAGTTCCCAAAAATTTAGCGCCAACATGGTAAATTACCAAAATATCCCCTAATGGCGGCTACATCACCAACACCCCAAAACCGCTTTAAAACTACTTTTTAGATGTACTGCATCATTTATAGACCAAATATTCCCTCAGAAAATATTAAAGGGAAAATTACCAAAACACCCCTAGCGGTCATCGCCCTAACAAACATCTCAAAACTACTTTAAAACAACTTTTTAGATGTCTTACACCCCTTTCCAAACCAACAGTCCTTCAAAGTATTTTATAAAAAAATTACCAAAATACCCTCCTCTGGGCGGCAAATTACCGAAATGCCCCCGGGGTTCACCATGACCACACTGCCCCTGAATCAGCTTCAAGACAACCTTTTATGTGTTTTACAACTCTTTCTAGAATAAAAAGTGATTTGAAAAACTTTATCCAGAAAATTACCAAAATACCCCTCTCCAGGTGGCAAATTTCCGTAATGCCCCTGAGGGTTCCCGGCCTCAGTAAAATCTCAAAACCACTTTAAAACGCTATTTTACGCATCGTGAAATCATTTTTGAATTAAAAAGCGTTTTAGAAAAATTTTGCCCAAAAATTACGAACCGGTGTCCGGACCAACGCTTAAAAGCTTGTTCGGCCAAAAACAGCTAATGACTTCGGAATGACCCAAAATCTTGAAAATTGAATCTTCTCAGTATCCTAGAGTCCTCATAATGTTTTTGCACAAAAACGCGTTCGTTTGATATTTTAAATTTTATCATAAAGTTTCAAAATTCCCGCATCCGTTCACCCCTTCCCGATATCGAAAAAATCTGAAATGTTTCCACAAAACAGGTCTGCTAAAAATAACTAGGTTCTCTTTTTCGTACATTGGCTAAATCTGACCCTAACTATTTTCAAAAATTTGAATTAGAAACTGTTTAACTAATTTTAACTTTTAGTAAGAAAAACAGTCATTATTCACATTAAACACACACTAGTTCACCTTGGACACACACACACTCATCCTCTTCCTCATTCAGCCGTTCCACACCTGGGCACACTTTTCTCCTTCAATTGCCCACGTATTTCTCACTTCTTCTCACTTTTAATCACTCAATCACATTGCAATTTACATTTTAATGCCCTAAATCCATTCAATTTACATAAACACACCACATGAATCCATACCCATTTGCAATATCAAAGAACACACACTAACACACTCTCAACCACACCCCGAACACACACTCCCATGAAACCTTAATTATATTCTCTTCATTCTCCATTTTAAGCTTTTATCTACATTAACCATAACAAAATTCATCACAATTCTTCCCCATCCCCAATTGCAAATGTATATCCGAAACCCATATGTATATACATACATACGATATTCATTAGACTAATATTTCAATTCAATTCTCACAATATTTTTGCAATTTAGGGTTCACAATCATACCCAAATGGATTTGAGATTATTCTTTCTCCCTTTCCACTCTTCTTTCTTCCTTCCTTCTCTTTTTCCTCTCTTTTTCTTCCTCTTGAGCCATGTTCACTGTGCGTGTTCTTGTTCTAAGGAGGTGTTCTTTAGTTTCTCAAAATTGCATTTTTCACCCCAACATTTTCCTTTTATATTTACTCCATTAAATCTTATCCCCAAATAAATTATAATTTCCAATCTTTGAGTCAGCTTCATGCAACCAGGAGGTGGCCATCGTGCATGGCCTATTTTCCCCAGGTTGTGCCATATTTTGCAAAGTTTCAAATTTTACTCTTTGGCCCCTCAAGTTTCTAAAATTGCATTTTGATCCCTCGACTTTGAAAAATTACAATTTGACCCCAAAATCACCCTAACCCCTCGTTTATCCCCCCCTAACACTTCATTATCATCAAAATGATGCTACTAAATAAAAATATGCATCCCATTCATCTTCTTTTCCAAAATTACACTTTTGCCCCTTAACTTTTCAAAATTACATTTCAACCCCCAAGGCCACACTGACCCCTTATTTAGCTCCTTAACACTTGATTATCGCCAACATAATGCCACTTAGTAAAATAATCTCTCATTAATTAATCAAACTCGCAATTAGATTAATTTTTGGTATTTTTCGGGGTATCCCACCCTCCCCCCTTAAATAGATTTCCTCCTCCAAATATGGACAAACCTCATTCTCCAACTTGGTGCGGACATTATTACTGCATTAACGCCTTGGGTTTCAAGGTACTTCCTTGACCGCATGATTTTTTCCAATCAACTTTGACCACCAACATTCACGTAAAACATGTTCTTTCTCACAGGCCTTCTTCGTTGGCGCCTCCTAATATGATATATTATCTCGAATTTCAACTTGTTCCAATTAGATCCCATGCATAGAATTGGGATCAGACTTCCTCAATATTGACACGTGATACACGTTACGCAATTAACTCAATCCTGAACGTAGATCGAGTTTGTATTCTATCTTCTTAATCCTTGGCAAGATTTTGAACCGTCCGATGAACCTCGGACTCAACATCCTCCACTTCCTAAATCGCATGATTCCTTTCCACGGTGACACTTATAAAATGTACTATGTCATCTACTTCAAAGTTCAACATCCTATGCCTCTTGTCAGCATAACTTTTCTGCTAATTCTACGCAGTAAGATTTTTCTCTTGGGTATCGATCACCTTGTTTTCTATTTCCTTGCACAGTCTCGTGCGAAATAATCTCGACTCTAACCACATTCTACAAATAGGTGTGTGACATCTTCGGCCATACAACACTTCATAAAGAGCTATTTTTCTTTGCTCGACCGATAACCATTTTTATAGGAGAATTCGACTAAGGGTAACTGTTTACCCCATGCTCTACCAAAATAATTAATACAGGCCGTCAACACTCTCCCAGTATTCATATCATACATCTTAATAGGCCACCTGTCTGAGGTAAAAGGCCGTCCTCATGGTCAACTTTGTTTTCATTTCTTTTTGAAAACTTTTCCAAACTCTAAAGGATAACCTTGCGTCTCTGAGCCAAAGCTTCATGCCCTTCTTGAATTTTAGGATAGAGGTAGGGCTAATGCCTCCAAGCCTGGTAAACCATCTAACATCTCTTTCGTCCATCCAATATGTGATCTTACGGCTAGAAGTAGACCTAGGAGAATACTCTTAAGAGGACTTCCATAAGGCATCCAAAGAATTCATTTGAGACTTATAAGTTGCTAAATTCATTGAAATCTAAAATTTTCAAATCTAAAAATTTCAACAATATAAGAATTCATTTGAAAGTGTTTCAAATCTAAAAATTTGGTTCTTTCATCTCTTCTTTAAGGTAAGATAGTCAAAGATTTTTAATTGGCCTTTAAGACATGAATATGGATATATATGCTATGTTAGCGTAATTCTTCTAGTATGAATTCCTTGTCAAACTTTGAATACTTGTTTGAGACTTATTAGTGAGTGAAACTGTGCATGTTTAACATATTGGAGATTATGGAAGACGTGAAATAGGTTGTGATACGTGTGAATTATAGAATTATGTCAAACTAGACATGGTTAGAATATGGTTTTGGACATATTTGTTAAGTTCTATAATTAAAGCTGAGTTGCTGAATATAAATAATTATATTTCAATGTAACATGTCATGAAGATGATGTTATATGATGAAAGTGACTAAATATTTTATAGCTAAGTTTTATGGTGCAAGTAAACAAAGATTACAACAACTATACGTATGAAATGATATGTTTTTTGCACATGAGTATGTTACATCCTTTCATTATAAGGGATGGTTGATATATTGCTGATGATTATTATGTTACCTCATTCAAATGATTGGGGGTTGATTTGATTGTGTTTGAGTAGCGGTGCACCGTCTGAGACGAACAGTTGTATCTCCTACTACAACCGAGGCAGTATCGATATTCAATTGTCTTCGATTACTTTGCATTTGGCCGAGGCAAAGGTTATGATCTTATATCCCTGGTGTGCTGACATAAGAGTAGTCTATTTATGGGACTGAATTTGGGAATGATAAGCTTTTGTAATGCTCAACTAAATGTGAATTTGTGATATGTGTTATGTGCACATGTAGAACTGTTTAAGGATTGAATTGTAATAGCGTGCATTATCAATGTCTTTGAGTTGAAAGTTACATTAAATGTCTTTGATTATCTTATCGAGCTAGTGGGCTGACGGGTTTTTATCTATAATATTTTAGATCATGGAACGGGTCTCTCGAAAGGCAAGGAAAAGGTGTGAGGCGCGGTGAGAAGACGGGCAAGGGGATACTTGTACATTGCTGAATTAAGTTGTACTTGAATAGTATAGTATGTCAACTTTGAGTTCTGGCATAGAGCTTACTAGCTATGTTTTGTAAAGGTAAACTCTTTAATTTTGTATGGTATGGTTTGATTACCAATTAAGTCAGAATGAGTATTTTGATCAGTATGATGTTATTAGCTGATGTGTCGTAATGCTCCAGCCTAGTTGAGGTAATCCTAAGTTGGGGGCGTTACATTTAACCTGAGAGTTACGGGAAACGTTGAAGTGTGTTTGGATGAAGAATTTCAATTATCCTGCATTTCAAAATCCATTCATTTAAAACTCATTGATTTACAAATTTATGGAATTGCAAATTAGTGTTTGGACGGTTTCCTAGCAGCGAGTATTTTATTTGGGATTTATATTTGAAAGATTGAACCCAAATAATTTAATGGTATATGAATACAAAATAATGAGGTATGGTTTCCTTTCTAATGGAAGAAGGTAACTAAAATTATGGAAACAAAAGAAAAAAGTCACTTTCTTTATTTGTAAAAAGGATTTGTCAAATAACTAGTCTCAACTAGTTGTTTCTACAGGAAATTTTGGCACACCAAATTTCCTTTTCAAATTCCTCCTAGAATTTGATAAATCCTTCTCATCATAATCCAAAGAAGAAATTTGGTGTGATGTATTTTCAAATCCTCTTTGAAATCGAAATTCCCTCTTCAATTCCCTCATCCAAACACACTCTTGGGGTTCCATGTGTAATTAAGCCTTTTAAATAATTAGAATCCTTGAACTGTCCCCATTTGACTAAGTCTTCATTGTTTTTATTGAATATATTAGTGCAAGCCGTTGAGTGGAGCATGCACGACAAGGTGTGATTAATCATCCATGTAGAAAAAAATGATTGAAATGAAGATCACTAGATAAATGATTATTTAGACAAAACCTTATTATTTTAGCTGCACAACCAATTCGATTTTAATGTACTTTACTATTTTGGTCAACTCTTATTACTGCAAGCGGTTCAGTGAAGTGTGGCGAAGACAGTGCCGATTAATCATCCTCTCATCAGGTAATTTGTGTAGGAGAAACGATTAAAATCAAAATCACTAAACTTTATGAATTATTGAATGCTTGTTGAACCTTTAAATTTAGATCAGATTTGCGATTATTTTGACAATCATTTCTATTTCAATTTCACAAACAATTCGGCTTTAGTTTACCAGTTCCAATGTCGTATACTCTTATGCAAGCTAATAAGCTATAGGAGCAGTGGAAATCAAAACCCTCTCCGTAAATCATGCAGTAACTTTCAATCAAATGAAGAAAAACTTCTTTCTCACTACGACAATAAGATTATTGTTGTCGTATCTTTTTACCAATGGAAGAACTTACAACAAAAAATAAATAAATAATTCTCAAATATTGTTTTAATTTGATTTTTGTAGCCAATCTTGATTAAAAGAACGTATGTGGAAGTTGAAACTTTTGTCAATGATAGGTGGCTCATCAAATGTTTTCCACCGAATACAGGTTAGCATGATTCATGTGCAAAAATATTAAGTTGTTGAATGTGCATTCCAGTGCAATCTACTAGATATTTCTTTCATTCACAATGTTAAAGCACGTAGTGTGCTACTTGATAACGACTGAGTCTTATATATTATTCCAAACATAGAACTCGTGTGTTTATCGTACGGGTTCTGGACTAGTATAAGTTTAAAGTTGTACTAGCTTTTTTTGCTAAATAGATCATTGTGGGATCGATGTAATCAAATGAACTAGGGGAGAAAGTTGAAGCACACGAAAGCCTATTTTGTGTCCATACAAAATAAATATATCATATCGGAAAATTTTTCCCTTCAATACTCTTTGTTATTGACACAGTGATGCCATTAAAGATGACTAAGATTGCATCTTCATGATCTTTAATGGCACTACTCCCTTTTTACTTTTTGATATGTACGATGGAGTTTTGGTGAAGTAGATCCCTGTAATATAACTTTTAATGTAAATATTATTAGTATTTCAACCAAAAAAAAAAGGAAATGGATTGCATTGCTGAAAAAGGAAAGTTGGAGGAAGTTGTTCCAACAAGGGCAGACTCTTTTTCAAAAAAAAAAAGGAATAGAAAAATTCTGCTTATACCATTAGAAAAGAAAAGAAAAATACTGCTTCAAGGAACGCACATTATCTATTATGTAGCACAAGACAGAGCAACTAACGACCAAATTTGTTTAACACGAATGCATATGATTTTATTACATTATCACAGTCACACTTTGTTGAGAACATGCTGAGAAAATATGAGCATTATGACTATACATCTTTGTCTTCACCTTATGATGCAAAAATACACCTTGTGAAAAACTGTGGTGACAGTGTGTCACAAAATAAGTTTGCACAAATAATTGGTAGCCTGATGTTTTTGATGAATCATACTCGTCCTGATATTGCACATGCAGTTTGCAGATTGAGTAGATATACTCATAATCCTAGTGATGAACATTGGAATGCAGTATCCAGGCTATTGAGATATTTGAGAAGAACCATTGATTATGGACTAACATACTGTGGTCATCCTTCTATGCTTGAAGGTTATGGTGATGCTAACTGAATTTCAGATTCAGATGAGTTAAAGCCCACTAGTGGATTTGTGTTCTAACTAGCTAGAGGATCGATCTCTTAGAAGTCGTCCAAGCAGACAGTTATCGCTAAATCCACCATAGAATCAGAGTTGATTGCCTTAGAAAAGTCTTGTTCTGAAGCAGAGTGGCTCAGAAGTTTGTTTGTGGAGTAAACCTAGTCCACCTGTGGTGATGCATTATGATTGTCAAGCTGCTATTGCTCGAGCTGTGAGGTAGCTAATTGAGAACGGTACTGTGTCTATGAATTTTGTGAGGTCAGAAAGGAACTTGGCCGATCCTCTGACTAAGCCACTAGGGAGATGCCTGTGATGGAAGCGTCGAGGGGGATGGGACTTTACCCAAATTTAGAGATGAAATGACGGATACCTAACTTCTGTGATCAGCCATCTCGTGAAGGAGGTTCAATAGGTAATAAAGTCATGGAGTCCATTGAGCACTGTCGATGTGTGTATATCCTTTAAGGCTGGAGGTCCTTAAAGAAGAGTCTATCCCTATGGTGTATGGTAGTGACCACTACAATGTGTGAGGATGAGCATAACTCTTAATGGGTCCATAGTCCCTAATTATTAGGATGAGGTGTTCATCTACAACACATTCTCTTATGGATACCACCTATATGTGTGTGAGGTTGAGCCGTCCCTATGGGACTTGGGTATGTCGCTAGAGTACACAAGAATATCCAGGCACGACGCATGGCCATTTAGCGTCAACCCTCGAGAACAACCCTGACTAGAGATATTATGTGGGTGGTGAGTATGCGCAATTCATAGTAACAAAATCTGGTTAAAAGTATTTGCTCTACTATCGTATTTCAGTGAGTTTCTGCTCATTTATCCTAGGAAAAGTTCAATCCACGTGACACCACGCCGATGCATAATTTCTCGTCTCCTCTTCCTTTATCGAGAATGTGTTTTGAAACATGTGGGGGATTGTTGTATTTTATGTGTGTTTCAAAACACACCTTGGTCCCCACTTCATTTATCTTTGCTGGGCTATGGAGAAGCCACAGATGCCTCCTTCTCTTGCTTTGGCTTTACACAAAGCCATTACCTTGGCTTCAAGTCTTGAGCCTTTGGCTCCAAGACTTCACCTCCTCCTCTCCCTATATATATGTGTGTCTCGACCAACACAAAGAACAAACCACATTCACTTGCTTCTTCACACACCCGAGACACACACTTCTCCTTAAATGTCACCCCAAAATTTTACTACAACACTTTGATATTTTAGTACTTATATAATTTGATATTTAGTGAGTTGTGGAAGAGGAAAGTCGAGAGGGTTGTTCAAGAGTCTCCGTTGCATGTGCGTGCAAACGGGAATAGTACTATAGACTAATTCTGGAGGTTGTGTGTTGTAAAGCCCATCGTATTGAACCATTGGTTCCGGGGAGCGCGAATCAACCTTTTAGGACAAAGCATCGGCTTAATTCTATAGTTTGGTGAGATCGTTCTCTTTATATTGTAACGTGTTATTATTAAATTCGAATTGTAATACTTGTTGCTTTTGTGTAAGAAAGTACAATTCTGCTCCAAAATTTTTTTAAACGGATTTATATCCAACAACTAATCATCCTTGTAGAAAAAAATGACTGAAATGAAGATCATTACGTAATTGTTTAATGCTTGTCTATACCTATTTGGACTAGATAAACTTTATTTTACTGTTTTGGTCAACTCTGTTTATAGGACACTATAATTTGATAGATGATTTCTCTAAACTCATAATTTTAAGAATAAACTTTGGCTCCTACCCACCCCGTGTATAGTGACAATTAATAGTCGCTAAATATTTCTAGTTACTTTTCTTCTAACACTTTTAGCGATAATTATTAGTAATACTTTTTTAGCGTCACTAAATAAAAGTCACAAGAAACATTTAGATACGATTGATTGTCGCTATATAGGGGGTAGGATGAAGATTCCTCCAACCGGGGTAGCAGCCAAATTTTTTCCTAATTTTAATATACTTTACTGCAAATGACACTATAATTTGATAGTGGTGGCTCATCAAATGTTTTCTACTAAATACAGAGGTCAGCATGAATCATGTGCCAAAATATTAAGTTGTTGAATGTGCATTCCAGTGCAATCTACTAGATATTTCTTTCATTCACAAAGTTAAAGTACGTAGTGTGCTACTTCATAACGACTGAGTCTTATATACCATTCGAAACATAGAACTCGTGTGTTTATCGTACGGGTCTGGACTAGTATAATTTTACAGTTGAATTAGTCTTTTCTGCTAAATAGATCATTGTGGGATCAATGTAATCAAATGAACTAGGGGAGAAAGTTGAAGCACACGGAAGCCTATTTTGTGTCTATACAAAATAGATATATCATATCGGACCAATTTTCCCTTCAACACTCTTTGTTATTGACACAATGATGCCATTAAAGATGACTAAGATTGCCTCTTTGTGATCTTTAATGGCACTACTCCTTTTTTATTTTTTGATATGTACGATGGAGTTTTGGTGAAGCAGATCCCTGTAATATAACTTTTAATGTAAATATTATTAGTATTTCAACCAAAAAAAAATGGATTGCATCGCTGAAAAAGGAAAGTTGGAGGAAGTTGTTCCAACAAGGACAGACTCTTTTTCAACAACAACAAAAAAAAACGAAGTAGAAAAAGGAACAGAAAAAATTCTACTTATACCATTAGAAAAGAAAAGAAAAATACTGCTTCAAGGAACGCACATTATCTATTATGTAGCACAAGACAGAGCAACTAACGATCAAATTTGTTTAACACGAATGCATATGAATGCCTTATTTTTTTCATATAGAGTGCATGATGAATGCAATTGTAGCATCATTCAGGAAAACACCCGATTCACATGATGTCTTTTATGCAATACTCCTACCACACTTCCAACTGTGAAGCTTATTTTTGGCATGTCGAACGCCCCCAAGATCTTCAAGCCCTAAATCACCAGAGAATTGAAAATTCAAAAAGTCTAGCAAAGATAAAAAGATGACAAATATGGTGCTGTGGTTTTTAAACATTACTGTGCATAATCAATGTTGATTCTCCCGGCATCTGGATTGGCAATCACGGTGAAGGCTTCTTGAGAAAGATCGAATTGGTTTGCTTGACATCCTGCACAGCGATCCACCACCCTTACAGTAACGCTGTTGCCCGTGCATGGTTGTGGTACGCCTTGGTTTGTGGGTCCTGTGCACCTAATGGTGTACGTTGTTCCGCATGCAGCTCCATTATTCCACATTGACTCACCAACGGCGGCAATCATCACGCCTTGGTCTTGGTTCCCGTAGCATGCCGAGGCTAGTAAACAATATGATTCATTTTGAGTTATGCCGAGCTACTAACAGGTTAGTCTAACAAACCGAGGAATAAAAACCAAGAAAGATATCAGAATTCACAGAGATAGAGGGGGATCAATTCTGTTATAGTGTTTTTTTATCATCATAAGCAGAACAATCGCTTGCTGCATTTTTCTTTTTGTTTTGGTTACTTTATCAGGACAATCTCTGGTCAGGGTGGGACGACTGGTGTAAGATTTATCCCCTCTAACTTTCTTTTGTTTCCATTTGGTTAAATTCCGGGGGACAACCTCTCTGCCTGTGACTAGTCGTGGTCGGAAGACTTCGAGCCTCCATATATTCGTTAGTATGCCGAGTCCTAAAAAATATTAGAAAAACCAAACTCGGTTGCTGATCATCAAATGCTAATTTTCACAATGGGAAAACATTAAGCAATTAACTTATAAGTCTTGTATGGCTAGTTGGTTCTAAGTTGATGCTTTCGCCAACGTGAATGCCTTTCTCACCCGCTTTATGATCCTGGTGTTATGAAGTGCATCGGGAAGATTAAGTTAACATTAGACTAATTTCAATAAAGTCGAAAAAGCAACCACAAAAATTTATGCTTGTTATTTCAATTTTTAACCGACATAGATGTTCAAATAATGCAACCAAACAATAACTTCCATTCTTTTTAATCTTGTTGTTTTGGTTCTTCATACGAACTTTTACTTGAAATTTAAAATAAAAAAAACTCTCCTAGCTATATTTCTCAAATTACTTCCGTTTTCTGTCTTTCCATTCAGCCAAAGTTTTCCGCTATGAGAGCTACATGCAACAATGGGAGAGCAACCATTACGTTGTATCTACAGTGCGTCGTCCTACTGTCGTGTATCTTGTTTGTTGTCACCAGTACAAATTTTATGCCGAAAGTGTTTTGAAGTTTAACCGAGTGTAACTAACTTACCACGCAGTAAACAACTTTACAGGCCCAAAAATTGAATACTACAACTTCGCATTATGTCAACCATTTCTGTAGCAAGTGAAACTCACTCGGTGGCGAGCACTACTCTTGTGTCATGTTTGTAGGTGCGTGTGTGTGTGTGTGTGTGTGTGAGAGAGAGAGAGAGAGAGATCATATATACTCACGGAGATAGACGGTGTAGAACGTGGCAGTTCCTGCAATCGCAGAAGCTACAGATATTAGGCTTGCCGTGACCAGAAACACCACAATGATACTTCGAGCCATCGCCATTGCGTTGCTTTTGTGCAGGTTTTCTCTTTCGCTTCCTATATTTTAGCCAAGTACAGGATGCCCCAGCTATGTATTGAACAAAGTTGAGTCTTGCAGTATTTATTGAAGCAGACCAACGCTTTGGCAGGCATGTTAGCCTTAAACACGTCTTCTCGGTCTAAAGACTTTTCCACTTGGTGGATATTTAATTCCATCTTCTACATACGACTTGTACAATACATTTCACCAGCATCACTAGCAAACTCGGGAATTCAAGCTGTTGTTTATAACGTCTTTTTCTGGTTATCTTAAAAAAGAAAATGGAGAAAGTTCCCCCTTCTCTTTGCTAAGGAAGATTATATGTATGCAGTAAAGTATATCAATAAGAAATTCTTTTTGCTGTTACCTGAGATATAAGATGATAGGTAGAATCCTTCTTATAATAACGGTTAATGGTCACTATCTAAAGTAAATGACAATTTTGCTAACACTTTTACAGATAAAATTTTATAACACTTTTTTGACGTTACTAGACAAAAGTTACTTTGAGACACTTGACGATCATTAATAGTCACCACATAGGAAGTCGTACATATCTTCCTCATATAGCAACTCGGAAGTTGTAGAATTATACTACGGATCTTTAGGTTCGCCTAAGTGGGATCCTTAAGCTGTTGTTAGGGGGGGGGGGGGGGGGGTTTAAATCAGCTTGAAATTTTATATTTTTACGCAGACTAGGCAAATTTATCTCATTCTTTTACTTTACTTCTGCATAATTTCTCGGATAGCTAAGAGAAACCAAAACGACTACAAAGAGAGAAACGAAATCTTGTATTCATGGGGTCACTCGGCGTACTGGTGATGAACTTTGCTTTTTACTACCTCATTTGTCTTGTTTTGGTTTTATGATCCATTCACACAAATGGTCGTTATAAATGTGTTTGTGGTACCGCTTTGGGTACACTCTTAACTTGTCAATATCTTTGATAATTCATCTCGGCAAACTTCCTCCTATCTTGACTTTCAGGAAAAGAAGAGTTTGGTCTGCATCTACCCGCGGCAGTGCATAGCAAAGACTTATCTAATTGCTGCGGAATTTATGCCGCTTCCCTGGAATTCATGGCATAAATTTCTAAGCACTACTTCTAGACATGTGCATTCAAATTGAGAGCTAGTCAAGATGGAAAAGCCTTAAACAGACGGATTGAACAACTAGTCCTTTGAAAAAAGAAATCACTCAGAGTTAAGTCAAGGCAAGCGGCCGGTCAATCTATCCATATTTGCTTGTTTGCAAGGTAGAAGAAGTCCCTTGCCCCAAATATCCCACCCTCGACGAGACTCAAACATGCTCTAGACACAACTTTTGTATACGAAATACAACTCGAGAAATGAAGGCATCAAAAAATAATATTATGTAGTTAAAAAATGGATAGTTTATATGTATATAGTCGTCTGATTGATCTCATAAAAATAAAGTGTCCTGACTCAAGGGTGTGTTGACGTAGTCCTGATTTCAACGTCTCGATTTTCTCAAAATGGCACAAAATGACAGCAGATTCACGATATCGGTTCGAAGGCCTGGCAACATGATTCTGAAATCAAATGGTGTGATCTTTCAAAGTTGTTCCCAAATCTTGGCCGCACCCATTGACTGACCGTGTCCCATTTTTCACGACACGTCAATATTTTCAACGGTTAATTTTAATGACCTTAAATCAGTCAAAGCGACGGTGCGCCTTGGCCTTCCCTAAGGGAGGTCGGCTCGACCTAACCTTAGGGGTCAGCCTCAGCCTTCCCCAAGAGGGGTTGGCCTTGGCTTTCCCCCAAGGGTTGGCCTCGACCTTCCTCCCAAAGGTCTCCCTCTTTTTTCATTAATTACTCTCTATGCGAGCGTCCCCTCCATGACAGTTATTGTGGCACCCCTGCGCCAGGCTCGGGTCAAGTGCGTGCTCACTTCCGCGACACCTGTTGTCGCGCTCGTGTGCATTTCTAGCATCATGGGCACGACACCCTCTTTGACAACACCCATCACCTGCTTTCATGACCCTCGTGCACCATTCCCGTGTCGCTGGAACGACATCTAACTAGGTGATACTTGTCGTCGCGTCCGTGCGCGGTTCTATCCTCACATGCGCCCAACACGACGCCCGCTTCTGCGACACTGGTCACTGCACCCTTGCGGCGTTCTAACGTCACGTGCCCCCAGCACAACACCAACTTTCGTGACTGTGTCCATGCTTCATTCATGTGTCATGTATCCCTGGCCCGGCACCCGTTTGCAACACTAGTCATGGCGCCCGTGTGTCGTGTCACGTGCCCCTAGCATCACACATATTTATTGCTCTCTTACTCTGAACTGCTAATACAATTGCGCCCCCGGCTCTCTGGCACATTGTCGTGCCACTCGGCTTTGGTTTATCAATATAGCACAAAATGCATGCTTCGTCTTGGATGTGGAACATGCTTTGACCCACTCTCTGAATTTGTAGCATTTCGAGGGGCTCTGCTTGCACTGCTTCGGCATGAGGACCCTTTACAACGAGATAGGATCACTCTCAAAGACACTATCTCTGCCTGAGACAGCTTGTATGATACTAGGCACGCATGAATTGTGACCCCATCACACTTACATTACTAGTAATCGTTGATTACTCTAAGATGGGAGCAGGACTTTTGGGGGCATTAAGCCTAGTACGCCTTGAATGTGGGGACCCTTCCCCACTGTTGTCAGGTTCTTCCCATCTCTTAATGTCAGGCCTTAGATCGGTGGCTAAAGCAAGGGCATTCTCTGATCGTGCTGACACATTATGATCAGTCTTTTTAGACAGGCAGAACAAAGTTGTGTTGGGTAAGCAGGGCCAAATCCAGTTCGAGGAGCACTGGCATTTTTGGGGCCCCTAGTGACGTATCACTCCCAGGGGACAACATAGGCATACGTTTTGCCTATAAATAGTCGACAACTTCATTTTGGAGAGGGAATTTTATTTTCTAAAAATCACTTTGTCACTCTAGATTTCTAGAGCTACAGAATTCCAAAGAGAGATATATAATATGACCCTAAAGCTAGACTTGATGCTGGAACCTAATGTTGGACCTTGACTTTTGGACAACAGCTTGGACTATTGACTGTCTGCCCTATTTGCCTCTGCCCTCGCCCTCGCAGCACTACCACTCCTCAAGCCCTGTCTGGGTAGCCTTGTTCTTTGTCCTTCTTCCACCCTCATTTTGTACCAATACTAAACACTTTGCATATGACTAAACTGTATCCTTTGTGGCACCTCCACGTAAGTTATGAACCCACTTCTTTGGCATCTTTGCTAGGGAGGTGAGAATCGTAGACAGTTTGCCTTTGTCCAACACACTTGACCATCATACCTCAGAAAACCAGAGTTACCAGGACTACCAGCTAAGTCTTAAACCCTACTTTCCAATAGAAGCATCATCTCGACAACCAGAAGGAGACCAGTGTCGCCCAACTCCAGGCCCAACAAGCGACCACCATAACCAAATGTACAAGATAGTGTTAACGACACTATTCAACTGCTAGCCCTGACCATCCTCGATCTTCAGGACTCCAAGTCCTCACTCATAGCCATCGTCTCATAGATATAGAAATATGTACAAGTCTTATACTCAGAACAAGCTGCTTCTCAAGTTCAGCCTCCAAGACCTAGGCCCTGGATAGCACCCAGGTCCTAGTGTCGCGACTACCACAGCCTTGATTATCCAGACCCTAGGAGGTGGAACTCGTGACACCTTTGCCACCGGTTATCGACTTGCCTCCCTCTATGATACCATTCCATAGACCTCAAGCAAACCTCAACCCCGTTCTACAGTAGATTCTCCATGTTGCTGCCTCATCTCATCCAATGCTACCCAGAGCACTTTTGAAACCACTAAATCCCTTTGGATGGGGCCTAAACCTCATCGAGCTAACCAACAACAAACCACTGGTCAGGTTGTAAACATGTCTCATCCAGCCGCTCTTGCCCCTGTGCAGATATTGTTGCCAGACCTTGTTCTATATCAGCAACGCTTTCTTGCCATCGTACTTCAAGTTATCCCCTCTGGAGACACTATTGTCGGCTACCACATCTCCACAGGCCTCTGGTATCCCTCTCCTCACTAAATGACTAAGTCCAACCTGGAAGCTACCATTCACAATCTCTCGAACAACTACGGGCCAAACTCTTTGACTCGGTTATTTGGCCTTGCTCCTTATGCTAGTGGCTTCTCTATCACGCCTTACCTGTACAAGTACAAGCAACCAACCTTTATGCTCTTCAACAGTACGAGAGCAATGCCCGTGAGCACTTGACCTGATTTTCCAGGCTCCCTAGAGAAATATGGACCAGGCGACACCTATTAAAGCTTAGAGAGTTCTAGAAATCCCTAACAGGCCTTGCCTATACTTGTTACCAGGTAGATACCCAAGGGGACCATGCATTCATGGAACGACATGGTACAACTCTTTGTAGGCAAATTTCGTTGTAAAGCTAAAAGGGTTACCATCGTCGAAATTACCAACATCCGTCAGAACCTTGAGAAATACTTGAATCGGTACGTGCATCGCTTCCATCTCAAATGCCTTGAGTGCACATACGCCAATAAGAACCAGACACTGGTCCCTATCTGTATAAAGAATTAACATGAGTTACATCTACTGTGTTCATATCGTAAATCTCTAGTTAAAATCTTTGGACCACCTCAAGAAGACCGCTCGTTGTATTTAAGAGTCAGTCGACACTACCAATCGATGGAAGCCACGCCCTAAAATTTCCATCATTACCACAACAAACCCCTTTGAGATGCGATCCAATCAAAACAGTAACAACAACCATAATGACCGCAAGTGCCAGTCCTAAGAGAGGGACCAACGCCCTAACAAGAGGAGGCAACGGAAGCCTCCCCCGAAATACCCATATAATCTGAAGGCTGTAAGGGAGTTACTGAAAGATGGGTTGAACAGGATGCCAATTTCTATCTACCACCAGCAAGAACCCAACCTATCGAAGCAGAAAAGTCCAAGCCCAACTATTGCTCATATCACTAAGCTATTGGGATTGACTTAAGGACTATAACAGACAGAGGGGCATTTTTGCAAGAAAAGTTTCTTCTGGCGGCCTCAAGTTGCAAAACAATAGAGATGTGCTGTCACGACTCAAACCCACGGATGAGCCCATGAGCTAAGTCCATGAACAGCTGCAGATCTAATAGAACATCCACTCAATGCTCTACCAAGTCTTACTACAATCTATATACAAATCTATAGCCATGCATTTAACTAACCCCTTAACAAGACTTCTAAAATAATACTTATAGATCTTTCAAATATGTCTCTATTGATTTTCTCCCAGAATGGCTAACACAAATCATAAAAATTTCATGGAGATCTAAGCTCCGAACAATTTTCAAAAGGTAAACAAAAAAGTACTACAATTATATTTGGCTGCTAACAATTTTTCAAAAGGGCTTAAATAAATTCCTAATGATCATTTCCTGCGACTCCATCCTGGTTACGCTCATAGTCCTCGGGTTCATCTAAGTGATCACCTGAAAACATTTATAAAAAAGTGAGCTGGGGGCCCAGTTAGGGTTGAGGATTTCAATACATGCCATGGGTTTTTCTTTTCAAAATCCGGAATACAATGTCACCATAACAAAATATTCTTCAATAGATATACATACATATATGCACTTGCACCAAAGAATCTCAAAACGGAGTATCATCAAGAAAGCTCATTAGTAACGGTCACAGGTATTCACAACTTGGTATGCTGTGGTCAGCGTATGGTCCCACTAACTAGGACCCAGAATCCCTCCTCTAATCCTGGGATAAACAATATGGTGGACGCAAGGGCGAACCATGCTACAATAGTACTATGCGCCAACATATGGTTCCAGTGATTAGGACCCGAAATCTACTTTCTCCCATGGATATGGGGCACAACAACCAATATTAACCTCTCAATACCATACCACGATTCACACAGGATTCTCAAAACAACACACCACATACCATGGAAATTTTAATTCAATTTCTCATCAACCATTTGTACAAGAGCAGAAGTATAACAAACGCCTTAAAACTTTCATTTGGTAAAACAATGTATAGGTATAGGTATATTAGAAAATAGGTTGTACAAAGGAACATGGCAGGAGTACTTACTTCGATAGTCACTACAACAAAACTGAGCTGTAAGGACACTCAAAAGCTTCCTTACAAGTGTCATATTGGGATGCTTTTGACATAAGGTCGCTTTGAGAGGCATTGTAACCCCACCCCATTAGACCCCATCACAATAAGTAATGGCATCGCACGTAAGTGCCTCAATAAGGGCCAAGCCTAACAAGACGCAAATAAACGTCCTATAAAGTGCTAATTTAGAAGACTCCAATATACCCTATAGCGACGCTATGAAGCATTTCAATAACTCTTTTAGGACACTTCTTAGCGTTGTTATTTGCGTCGACAAAGGTAAGGCCTAAGAAGGCGCAATTGAGCGTCCTATAAAGTGCTCCACTAGAAGACTCCAAGATGCCCTAAAGCGGCGTTAAAGAGCATTCCAGTAACTCTTTTGGGACACTTTTTGGCGTTCTTACATGTTCCTATTTTATTGTATCAAATTACAAATATATACATATTTGTGATGCTTATGTCACCAATTGCAATTTGTACCACCTCAATAGACCAATGTATCCCAATTTAGTCCATACCCATTGCAACCATAAGAAGTTCAAAACCAACTAATTGACGGATAACATCCAAAGTCTTCATATTAACCAAAAGTCTCAAGTGAATAATTACATTGACTCCAAAGTTAAAGATAACCATTAAGTGCCTAACACGAATAACAATCACAAAAGGACTCGTGACTAACAAGTTATCCAATGTTCATCCAAAAGCAAAATATAGTCATCTAAGTCACCATTTAAGTCAGTGATCACATGCCATCAACGCTCTCCAGTTTTCCACCTGCAAATACAAACACATAGTCATTATTTGATTGTGTATATGTATTAGAAGTTTACTTGTGCACTTTGTAATGGCAAAATTCAACAATTGTACATTGGCAACTTTAGAAGCACTCGACTCCATGACACATAAATGTACGGCTCCATAGTAGCAAGAGTACGTGAAAGCAACTCAATTGATCATAAGAATATGCGTGAGAGAACCTATCCTTAAAATCACAGAAATGATGATATAGCAAAACCTTTTCAGTTTGGAAAACTCTAGATCGTGGTTTTGTAAGGCTGAGACTAAAGTGCGAAAATACGATAAGGATCAACTTCAAGAAACATGATATTTTCAAGGTTTTTTTCAAAGAAGAATAAAGCAACCACAAAAAAGGTGGGGACTTACATAAGGACACGGCCACGCAATAGTTGCTCCATATGCATCATAAATGGTTTTGTGAAACCCGTATGATCGTATCAAATGTTCATCCTTTTACATAGTAACTTGAATAGATACTTC
Organism: Escallonia herrerae; assembly: GCA_033070095.1. NCBI lineage: Eukaryota > Viridiplantae > Streptophyta > Magnoliopsida > Escalloniales > Escalloniaceae > Escallonia > Escallonia herrerae. Next base: position 47,312 of record JAVXUP010000147.1, read on the forward strand.
ACACTAATTTGTGCCTACAAGACAAAACAACCTTCAATCCTTATTGTTTCCAAAGGAATGTTATTAAACGGTAAGAGGAAAGTCCAAGTAAAGACTACAAAATAGACCATGTAATTTGCTCCCTCCACAGCAGATGTTGTTATGTTCTCATCCTTCTTCGAGTGGCATTCAATAAACATTTCCACATGCGGTGGATCATGCCCAAATTCAACTTTCTATCCAAGAAAAAAAAATGAAAGCCTCACGATTTAGCATTATTTATGTTCAAGAAATCTAACTTTTATTAAGGATGAGTATGTACCTTTCTTTCACAGATTAGGGCGTAACTCTCTTTCCCAGTAGTCTGCACCAACTTCTTCTCTTCCTGGTTATTATTATTTTTCTCACTAATGTCCTGAGCAACAAATTCATGGACACTTGGTTAGTCTGATGAGGGTGAATGGATCATAGGATTCATGTAATAGGTTCACTTATGCAATCACTTTGAGGAATAAACATTTGGAGAAATGACTAGTTTGTAAATCTATTAGGAACATTGCTTTATAAAAGCAAAAAAACTGAACCACTGGAAATTCCTACTGCATTTCTGTTGTTTCTTGGATTAGTGTTACTTATTTACCTCCCAGCAACATTCTTTAAAGTCCCAGAAGGAGGCTGGATCCCCCTCCTACTGTAATGACCTTTTTGATCATAATATTTTCATGGAACTAAGGATAACTAAACAAACAACAATCAATTTGGAGAACAAGGTATCGATGAACAAAATACTGTCTTTGGGTCCAAGCCAAAGAATGGTTCTAGTCACTAGACTTGGACTTGTTTAAACTAAGAGGTTATGTTCGTAGTTTTTACATTCAACACGCAATCTAGAAATACTATTCAGATTCATGACAAATTGCATGTCAAACATGTAGCATACCCCAATACGCAACAAGATTCTTCCACTGAACTAGCTTGACTCGAGCAGGTTTTCTCTTAATTTGATCATCATATGACAATGTCAGATCGTAATGATCCTTCTTTAACTTGGCCTTCCAATTCTTGAATTTCTTTCCAAATGATTGTAAGAGCCACTCCTCGGAACCACGAGGCCATAAAAATTTTTCAAGAACAAAGTCTAAGTAATCAACTAATTAAAACACAAGTCCAGGAGCCACTTCTCTATTTAAAGTGTATGCAGATTGCATATGGTAAAATTGGTTTTAAATGATTAGCATACATGCACACTCTAGATGACTATTTAATTTAAACAGATCTTATGTGCAACTAATCATTTCTAGAGATCAACTTCTTTTTCGTAAAAGATCAAATTTTTCACTAACCTTGATTAGATCTAACATATCAGTTTTAAGAAATTTCGGTTGGTCATGCCAATTCTTGTCGAGTTTAGTATATCTTCGGCATCTTATTATGCTGCCATGAAAATGCATCAACTTCTTTGTATTCATCTTGTCAATAGGCTGTCGAAACTCATTAAATATAACCTTAATCCGCTCCCCCTCAGGCTGGCCTCAAATACATTTCATAGTTGTGGGCCCTCTTGCTCTTTTTCTTGTGTTACTGACTTCTTTTGAAAATATAGTAGCAAAATGAAACATAGAAGTATTAGATAAAAGCTAAATGGAAGAAAGTAGTTGCAGAGGGGCAAAGAACTGAATTCTCTAAGGCATTTTCAAGGCATGGTTATGTTTTCCTACTTACCTGTGGTCGGATTAGACTGGCCATAAGTTGACCCATCAAATTGAGGCATATCAGTTTGTACATTGCTTTGCTCAGTCGTGTTTTGTCCATTATTTTGAGCTCTGGATCCCATTTCTCCACATGCAAAAAAGAAGTCCAATAAGCAATAAAACATATCATTTTAAGTAAGAGTTAAACCAATAATCCGACGGAATCTACAAAAGTAGCATCAAAAGGAATCTGCATGGAGTGTCCTTTGTATCACTCTCATTAGTACTGTCAGTAGGCTATGTGTAGGATAAGGGTAGCAGCTCTTGTTGATAGTTTGTGCACTGAGTTCAATAGATTGCAAGGGGTCCAAATGAATCCATTTTCATCCTCGTTAAAAACCGTGATTGTCACTTCTAAGCTTAAAGGAGTAGAACCGTGAAACTTTAACTCTAAAACCTGCTTTAGTATTTCGAAGTGAATAGACAAAACAAATCTAGTATCTCGAAGCTGAAGACATCTAGTCACTGGTTTGAACCAATGTTGATGAATCAGTCATCCGTCTGCCGGTGGATATCATTCTCAGTTGTACTCATGAATGATCCACAGTCAATTGCAAGCCATTCTGATATATCTACTTGATATCAGTCCAAAAAAGAAAAACACAATAAGTAACACAAGACAAAAACCCTATCCTTTTAGAAGAAGCTAAAAGTCTTTCATCATTTGAAAAGAAAGGTAAGGTAACTATTGCACTCTTCAGTGGTATAGTCAAATTAAAAAAAAAAACCAAAAAGACAATTAGTTAACAACTTGGGTCTGTCAAATAAGGAATTGAAATAAGACTTGGTTATAAGATAAAGAGATACCTTGAGAAAAGGCTTTCAGAGCAAAGAAAAGCAAAAGCAAGAAAATCCATTTGTGCTTTAGTATCAACTCATGGATCTAGAGTAACCACACTCTCACAAAAATGGGCTGATCTTGATCCCAAAACTGAATCTAATCAGGTTAAAATTATATGAATGTAAAAGCAACTAGACCGGCTAGAATACATACTTTACCTCACTTAGATGCCAAGCCTTGTAAGCCTTTTAAAGTGTCACTCGAAATAAATAAAAGATGTCAAATTTATATCGATTAAACAGTTTATCCAATCCTAGAGAAGATCTCAAAACCACGAAGTAATGACTTTATTTAGAGGCAAGAAATAGTCAATAAAGAAGTATACTTTATCCAAGTCTACTAGAATCATAACATTGTATCCAAGCTTGATCCATTTATATAATTGTTATTAAAATTATAACATTTTTAGTGACTTTTTTTGTCATTCTTTAATGGCAATTATTAAAATTAATGCCAGCATTTGTCTCTATGTTATGAAATCCTATATTTGCTAACAGAAGGGAGTTGCATAAAGGAAATTGCATTAGCATCTATTATCCAGTACAAAAACAGAATGCCAAAGTCTCTCCTATGGTAACTTCCTCTAGAACGTGTGCTATAACTAAGAATCCTACCAATTCTCTTCTAGAGAATATTACAGGTTAGTAGTGATCAAAAGTAGGCAGGCTTTCTTTTCCTGGCAAAACTTAGAAGTCATAAAACACTAATGCAACATGCCAGCACTAAGCAACCCACATATGCACACGAATCAGAACAAGTACACACATCAAAACACCGAGTGTTCAGCCTGGTCAGCTATTCAACCCAGTTCTTCAAATAATCAGTCATCACCAAGTCACACACTTAACAGTCCCAGTGTAAACCTTCAGCCATTTCAATTTTCTTTCTCCATTCTGCTTGGTTTTAGGATTCGTACCATCAGATATATAAACATACATGGTAGTTTCAAAATTTGCCAATCAATAACCATGTTTATATGCAAACCTATTGTGCTAGAACTCAATTATATATGTTGCACCCGAGCAATATACCATGTAATTGCACATCCATATTTACTAATCAATCAAGTTGAAGAATTACCTGACGTTAGAAATCAAAATATCTTCTTTCGAATGAACTCCAACTTTTTCATTCTTCCCTTTCCTTTCCTCTCCCAATCTTGTTACAGTAGTGCGAGCACCCTTCTCCCATAGCCTATAAACATCCAGGTGACGCTCCCTTGAATTCTACCATGCCTTTGCAATCCCTCTGTTACTGTTTATGGTATGTGGAAAGGTTTATATTGCACTTATCAAATTCCTTAAGGGCCTGCTTTGTTGTCCCCTGAAATTACTTAACATTTTATCGAAGATGAAAATGTCTAAAAGAAGCGCAACCATCACAATTTTTGAAATCTTAAATCTGTGCATTTCAAGAAGTCACAACACATGCTGAAAGTGCCAAAAATACTCACATTTCCTCAATAATCCATCATGTTTGTAGACAAAGAAAACTAGTATTAAAATGGCAACCAAACGGGCTTCAGGTAAAAATCAAAACTGTTATTTTGTAGTTTTAAGCTTTAAGTTTTTAAAGTTAATTGGATTCTGTTGACTGAGATCTTTAATTAGCGGTGACAACTTTGGAATCCTATGCTTTCTTTTCGGTACTGTTTTCACCTGTGAACTGTTCTCTATTCATTACAAACCTTCATTCGCGCATTTTTTTCTTATCACTAGATCTTCCCACGTGGTGAATAATCCCAGCAGCAGCTTATTCGACCCCTATTCTATTCGTCTTTTTTCAATTCGATTTCTCCCCAAATTACAAAATAGCTAAGTACGTGAGAGAGAAACTGAGAATCTATAAATGTAATGGCAAAAATTGGGAATCAATTGTACAGTTATCTTCATCTAGAGAATCAAGGGGACAACCACCCAACAGGTTTCTACCACTTCAATTGCACAGTCAACTAGGAATCAATTGCGCTGTCTTGAATCTAATGAAGAAAACAAACACCCAAGAGGTTTCTACCACTTCAAACCCTCTTTTGATACAAAGCACTCAAAAAATAAAGAAATATCATCCTCAAATCATCCATACAGACCCTTTGGCATTACCGAGTAAACAATCATGCATGAAATGCACAATACACCAAATAACGAGAAGGTATAATAGAGAAAGGAATGAGTGACTTACCTTGAGGTCTTCAATTTCCTTGAATTAATCATCTTGGCCATGAATGTAAGATGTTGTTATGGATGGAAGACGAGTGGGGGGAGAGAGAGAGAGAGACTGAAACGGAAATGGAAAAAGGAAACGCTCACTGCGAACGAAATACCGAAGAGAAAATTAGGAACCCAAAAGCTGAAACGGTGTAGTATTGAGAATTCAATTGGCGCTTTTTTCGTCTTCTTTCCTTTTTGTTGCACGCCAATGAAAATTTTGGACTCACCATATGGTGAAACGCCGTCGTTTTGACAAAAGCGTCCTTACACCTAACCAGAAAAAGAGACGCTTTTTACTTAGAGCCCCACATTCCACTTTTTAGGACGCTTTCGGTAAAGCATCCCTTTACAGGCGTTGTAACATCCCAATTTTGTGGTAGTGAGTTAAGCGGTTTTGGTTCCCAAGCCTGCCCTACCTCTTGTTTATTAGAACCTGAACAATAAATCATCTGAATATTATTTATTGTCGTTCAAATATACCTAGATGCTATATTTTCCATGGAGAGTGAAATTACCAAAATATTCCTAGACTCGTGTAAAATTACCCAATTTACCCCCGCACACTATATAGCGCATTAAGATAACCCAACATTCGTAAAAAAATTCTTATAAAATGCTTTTACACCTTAACAGCATAATAAATAAACATATCAATTTTCTGAATTTTTAAATATTATTAAATTAATTTCTTTAAATACAATAAAAACTCATAAATAGCCATAATTGTTTCTAGCAGAAAATAAAGTCCCATATTTTTTGTAACAGCTTTAAGATATGTATTAAATTTATAAAAATTGAAATTATAATTTAAGAGGCATCAAAACTATTTTTAAATTTTTTATTTTCCTAAATCCAATGCGATGCGGGAATGATAGTAAATCAACTCTAAAAATCATCAAATTTAACCTAAGACTTAGCTATACCATAAAAACACTACTCGAATTTTTCCAAAACTTTTGCGAGTTTTAAAGACTCCAAATGATTTCAAAAATCTGAAATTATAGAAAATATTATAAATACACACGATTTCAGAAAAATTATGAAAATTTGCTACATATTCTAATATAACCTAATGTATTATACTGTAAAATTTTACATGTTAACATCCATTGTGAGCTACCCAACTCACGTGACGAGCATAGTGCGTACTCATGCTACAACTGTGCAAGCATAGGGTGCCACTATACAGTACTGAACTGAAACCCATTTCATTCTTTCTTTTATTCTATGTGCCCAGTCTCTAGCTCCCTCACAGACCACTCAGAACCCCTTATAAGGTTATTTATTCAACACCCGCGCGGGCGCGAACACGCACCCACACACTTCCCCAACAAATACATCAACTTACTCACATATAATACATACATTGACCTGTATACACACGCACCCACACACCAAACAGACAACAAACACTCACACCCATGCAAACACTCACACACACACACACACAGCTGCCTCGGCATCTTCATGCACACACATGCACACAAATGCACAAACATAGCACACACACTAACGCACGTACACATCACATGCGCGCACACCCACTACATACAGCTGAATCTTCAGCCTCCCTCCTCTCTCATGCACATGCATGAACCCATGTATATTCACACATTATACACACCACCATATACTCTCCCTCTCTCATGCTCATGCATGAACCCATGTATATTCACACATTATACACACCACCATATACTCTCACAACACAACACACTTTCATCCAAAACACTCGGTACAAACACACCCATTGCCTTATGGCAGTGGGTTCCTTTTTTTTTTGCTCAATATACTCATGCCCACCCACATTATACAAATAGAAAGCCTGTTGCCCACCCTTTACACACTCTCACGGCACCATGCACTCACACACACATAACATACCCTCATACCCAGAGGCAATACACTTTAGAAAATACACACCCATACCCTGTTTACAGCTATTGCCTCAGGACAGTAGCCACACACACACACACACACACACACACACACACATATATATATATGGAACTGATCCATTACTCGCGCTGAAAAATGAAAGAAGTTGCTCGTGCAATCTGACCGTCCATCCTTTAGATCTTCTTTTTTTTTAAAAAAAATGAAACCGTCTGCTACGTAGTGTGCAGACGGTTTCTTTTACCAAAATGCCTCTTGTCACTCGTTCGCTACATAGTGCAGTGGACGACATTTTGACTCATAATTGTCAGGGTCAAAAAGTAATCTGCTACACAGTGTAGTAGACGACTTTTTGTTGATGCATATGACATGTCCCTCTACGACTGTTACTTTGTCCTTATCTACACCGTTCGCTACATTATGTAGCGGACAATTTGTGTATATATATATATATATATATATATATACAAAAACCCTAATTTCGAAAGTCTTCTCCCTTTATTCTTCATCCAAATCTTCCCAGTGGCGTTGGCAAGTAGATCTGTGCAATCTCTTCCCTAGAAGTCCTTAAACAATTTAATTAATTATGTAAGTTCACAAACCATATCTTTATTTGTGTATAATCTAGTGCTTGTGATGAATATTGTGTATTTGTTGTCCTTACCTGTCTGGTTTATAGCCGAAGTAACTCACAATCTCTGATCACAACGAACTGCATCACCTAGTCAAATCATACCCTGCTCTTTAGTCATCATTCAACATATACGCACACCTTATTCTACCCATTCCCCCTCAACAGTTCATAGCATCTTACGATAACTTGTTAATTCGATCCAATAACTGACCATTAACCCACCCTTATCGACACCTCCACAATAACCACTCTCATTATTTAACGTATTAACACAATTCCTCACTTTTCACCATTCTGAATGCTAGATAATGCGGGTTCTCAAAAATTTAGTGCCAACGTGGCAAATTATCGAAATAACCCTAGGGTTCACTATCACCCAAACGCCCCAAATCAGCTTCAAAACAACCTTTCAGGTGTTTTACAACCCTTCTGGACTAAAAAGTCCTTTGAAAAACTTTACCAAGAAAATTACCAAAATACCCATCTCTGGGTGGCAAATTATCAAAATGCCTCCTGAGGGTTTCCAGCACCAGAAAAATCTTAAAATTACTTTAAAATGCTATTTTTAGCCTCCTGGAGTTATTCTTAAGCAGAAAAGTATTTTAGAAAATTTTTATCCGAAAATCCTGAACTGGTGTCTGGACCAAGCACTTAAAAGCGCGTTCGGCCAAAAATAGTAAATGACTTTGTAATGACCCAAAATCTTGTAAAATGGAACTTCCCAACACCCTAGGGTTCTCATAAAATTTTTACGTGAAACCGCGCTTGTTTAATATTTTAAATTTCCACATTTCCTGCATATGCTCACCCCTTTCTCGACTTCAGAAAAATCTGATATTTTGCCATGATACAGGTCTCCTAAAAATCAAAAAAATCTGTTTACTTAATTTTCACTTTTAGTGACAAAATTAGTCACTATTCACATCAACACGCACACACATTAGTTCACCTTCACGCACGCACACTCATCTTCTTCCCTTTCAATCAGCAGCATCCTAGGTACACTCCTCTAACAATCACGCATGAACTTCTCACAAATTCATCTTAGATCACTTAACACGTTATAATATACCCAATTCATGCCCTAAACTCATTTTTATACTTCAATTTCGTACAATTAAACCAATTGAATCAAAACCCATGAACCATATTCAAGAGCACACACTAAAACACACTGAAACACACACCCCCGCGTATTGAAATCGAGCCCAATTCAGAATCCTAATTCGTTTTCTCTTTCTTTGGTGTTCTAGGGTCTTATGTCCATGATTCCAACAAGATTTCATCATCATTTCTTCATCCCAAATCAGATTATTCAACCGAATATAGAGATATATGTATACATGACATTTATGTGATATATACTCCAATGAATTCAATCAATTTCCACAAATTTGGTTCAAGATCATACCCCATTAGCGTCTGAATTCAACTTTTTTTTCTTTATTTCCTTTACCTCCTTCTTCTTCCTCCTTTTTCCCTTTCTTTCCTTCTCTTTTCCTTCCTTCCCATGGCTGCTACTGTGCATGTTCTTCAGCTGTTCTCACTACAAGAAAAATCACTTTTAGCGATGGATTTTTTCATCGCTAAAAGTTCATTTTCCGTCAGAAAAGACTTTTAACGACAGATGTCCGTCGCTAAAAGTCCGCTGGGAAAAAAGGCGTTACTAAAAGATTAGTGACGGAAATTGGTGATCTGTCGAGAAAAAAATTATTTTTACCGACGGAATTAATTACTTTTAGTCACAGAATATTCTGTCGCTAAAGGTATTTTCTGCCAAAAAATAAAAGACTTTTAGCAACAGAATATTCCGTCGCTAAAAGTCTGTCTGTTATAATTGACCGTTTTTATAAAAAAATTCACTAAAGATCTGTTGCTAAAAATATGAGGCCTTTCAACAACATTTTTCGTCCCGACAAATCAACTTCTAATTTATCTGAATTAGTTCTAGCCACAAAATTTTGTCACTAAAAGTAGATATAAGCTTTTTTAATTTTATTAATTTTCAAAAAATCCAAAATGTTTCCCATAATTTAATTCACACGAGCAATTTAATATATCTACATTTAACCATAATCAACCAATCCATCCACAATTTTAATGAATCAATCAGTCTATACAACTCCCAATACAAATATACATACAATGTCACATTATCGATATTTTCGGAACTGAGATAACAAATACATCTTAGGTTCATCGGACAAGAACCTTGAACACTTGAAAGGCACGTAGCTGGATGTTCTTGCTCGACTCCTACAACCAAACAAACACCACCAACTTCAATGATAACTTGAGAACATAAGCAAATAGAACAAGACTCTAACTCGAACTGAGAAGTTAAAGCAATACAGGAAAAAAAAAAAGCAAAGCAAGAAAAAAAAGAACAAAGGCAATCTACAACAAGGATTGAGTAACTAACCACAACTATGCGAATACCTCCTTGACATAATAGCTCTCTTATTCTACTGAACTAGGTGATAATTTTAACCCCCCTTTTATTTCCCCTACAAGAACTTATTGGCTTCTTATATGCCATCGTCTCTCAATAGAGGTTGCACTTTCTAGTGAACTTCTCTACAGAATTGCATCTCCATTTTATACAACATTCTGATATATAATATGTTTGACTTGTAAATACTACTTGGTATTGTATTTCTAGCTATATACGTTATGTATACAATGCATTTTTCTGAGATTAGAACTGATATGCTATTGTCATATTTTCATGCAGGTATATATATGACCATAATTAGTACTGCTGACTACCGTGTGCTTTGACAAGAGTCTTTTTTTAATGCAAGACATGCATTAACCTCATCCAATGTCACTTTATAAATCAATCATAGAACATTTACCATCAATCCTAGTATAGACATATGATCTTATCAACAATCTTGCGAGTAATTTAATGAACTCAAGAGAACTAATTTAATGGCAAGACCAACTTGCTTTGCCATGTATTAAGAGCAAAAGGTCTTGGATATGTGATTATAATTCAATGAAAGCTTAGAATTCAATGAAAGCTAAATTAAGAGGCCCCATTATGTCCTCAAACCAAATAGAACATAATCGTGGAAAAGACATATCTTCATTTTATTCCACCTTGATGTGCTTAATCATTAGGCAGATCTTCATCTTATGTTCATCTTTTGGAGACGTGGTTTGCAGATTCCAGTATATCTAAGTTGAATCTAGCAAAAAACTAGAACGAGCAAGATGGAAGCAAACAAATAAAAGAGAAAAATTAAGTAACAGAAAGTCTCACCTAATCTTGGTATCTGCTAATTGGTGGTGGTGGTGGATCAACTAGAAATGGAAGCAACGTTTGACAAAATGACCAAATTGATTTGGGGGTTGGGCCTATGCATCAGCATGGTGGGGGAGTGATTTGGGGCTGTGGCAGTGGTGGGGTGGATGGATGGGTGCCCTGGGGCAGCCGTAGCGACGAAAGGGTGGTGGCATGGGAGGCAGCCGGTGAAGAAGAAAGGCAATCGAGGCGGGCGGCGGCCAAAGGTAAGTCGATCAGAGAGAAAGAGAGAGGGTGAAGAGAGAAAAGTTGCGGCCGTGAGAAAGAGATGAAGAGTAGGGTTTCTTTCATGTAATAAACTTTTACCGACATATTGGATTTCTTCGGTAAATGTCCGTCGCAAAAACCTTTTTTAGTTGTTCAGCCCGAACGAAAAAGTGGGAAAAGCCAAAAAAAAATATGAAAAGCATATTAACCGAAGGATAATTTCGTCGCTAAATATCCGTCACTAAAAGTCCATCGCCAATAACATTTGGCGACGGAATGTTTCATCGCTAAATATTTTTAGCGACGGACATTTAGTGACGGAATATTTCGTTGGTAAATGATACTTTTAGCAACGGATTTCATTCTGTCGCTAAAAGTGTAGTTTCTTGTAGTGTCTTCACTTTCAGTTATTTCAGTTTTGCACTGCAAAAGTTTCTTTCTATATTTCCTTCTCATAAAGCTTATCCCAAAATACTTTATAATTTCCAACAATGACTTAGGTTATAGCAAGCAGGAGGTGGCCATTGTGCAAGGCCTATTTTCATCAGGTTATGACACATTTTGTAAGGTTTCAAATTTTGCACTTTTGCCCCTCAAGTTTTCAAAATTGCATTTTGACCCCCTTGACTTTGGGAAATTACAACTTCACCCCAAAATCACCCTAACCCCTCATTTTACTACCTAACACCCACTCATCATCAAAATGTGCTACTTCATAACATATGCATCCCGTTCACCATAGTTTTTAAAATTATATTTTTACCCCTTAACTTTTCAAGATTGCATTTTAACCCCGAAGGCCACACTAACCCCCTATTTAGCTTCCTACACTTAATCATCACCAGCTTATTGCTACTTAATAAAAATAACACCCCTTAATTAATCAAACTCCCGGTTAGATTAACTTTTAGTATTTTTCGAGGTATCACAGTTGTGAAGAAATTGGATACAAAGGGCTCTTTGGGACCGAAAGAAGCACACAGAAAATACTTACTAACATCTCACAGGGCTCTATGAGTTTTGCGTAATTTCTTGCAGATGGTTTTGACTAGATTTTTTATTAAAATTTAACAAGTAGCCTTATTTTATTCATTTTGTTCTTCGTAAACGAATTTGTACAAGTGATGCTTTTGTTCAGGTTGTGGTCGACAAAGAGAAATAAGTAAAAACTTTAGACGGAGAGATATTGTGCAGGCTACGGAGCAATGATCTTGCTTTGTATTTTTTTTAGTTTCAATAAAACTTGTACTTTTTGTTTAGGGATTTGGACAATGTGATCAATGTATTTTATGAACATGTAATCTGTTGTATTTAGTGTTAGTTGGTAGTGTATATGAATTAACTTTTATTTGTATTACTTGAAATTTGGTGAATGATGAATCCTAGTTTAAAGAATTGAATTGTTGTTGGATTGGCTGGTTAGGGATAATTGTTTGAAACAGGTTTGAATTTATAAAAATTACAAGAAAGCCTTTTTTTCAACTTTTAGCGACATAATTCCATTGCTAAAAGTCCTTTTACTGATCAATAAACTTTTTTAGATATAGATTTTTAGATATAAAAATAACAAGAAAGTCTATGTATTTTCAGTCACGTACTTTTTCTTGTTACAAGGGCTTAAACGGCGCCCGCGAGCATCAATAGTGACGTATAAATCACTTCATAAAAGAGAAGAACAAATTCGTAGCACCCTGCGACTAAAAGTCACGCATAGGGTTTTTGCTACAGCATCTTGCCGACTCGGCATTTCTTATTATCTTGTGATCTATCCGGTCATACAGTGACCAACTATGAACGGTCAAATCTTCACACTAATGCATGCTACGAACACATCTGGTGAGTTAGAGCACTTCGCCAATAACGTCACTAATATGCTGGTACAACTGAAGCTCAAGCTCATGTAACCAAGCAAACTGAATCTAGTTGCTTCTCAGTATATCGATAAACTGCATCAACTTCTCTACCGTTTATTAGTGACATCTTGCTCAGACGGACTCCGTGTCCTCTAGCTTTATATGCTAGTACCGTCTAGCAGGTAGATTATGGTCTTCTATATTGCTTCCACAGGTTTTCTTGCAATCCGACCCTATATATAGGCTAAAAAGCCGTAATTGTATATCCATGCCTTCTCAAAGGTAGGGGGCTTCCTATCTTACGATATCAGCAATATAACGGGACAACAGCAGCCATATTACAGGTTCAATGTCCGTGCCTTTTTATTTAGCGACGAGACAACAAGCACTTGTTGTTTCGACCGAAAGCCTCAAGGGTATTTTCACGAGCTTGGAGCTCCATCCACCCCCAAGGGTGCATACGATGAGAACTTTAAGTTTTGTCAAACCCGAGGGCGCGTACGATGAGAACTTCAAGTTTCGTCAAACCTCAAGGGTACTTTCATGAGCTTTAAGCTCCATCCCCCCCCCCCCCCCCGAGGGTGTGTAAGATGAGAACTTTAAGTTCTGTCAACCCCAAGGGTACTTTCATGAGCTCCGTGCTACATTCGCCTTCAAGGGCGCATACGAGAACTCTAAGTTCCGTCAAACCCCCGAGGGTATTTACATGAGTTTTGTGCTCCATCAGCCCTTACGAGGTCCTACCAGAACTCTACGTTCTACTAGCCCTCTAGGGCGGTCCCTCAAGGGACGAACACCCTCGAGGGTGAGAGGATAGAGCTCAAGTTCTATCATCGCCATACCCTGTTTTGTTAATTCAAAACCTGGCCGAGCGTGAGTCCAAGGCTTCTTTGTTAGCCCTTAGCTGATGATAAGGGTTCACGTCCAAGTAAAACCCAAGCATGATGTGGTTAACTCAAGCTAAAGAACACACACTTGCAGAAAACAAACACCCTCCACAGGAGAGGTGACCCCTCAAGGGGACCTTCAAACACTTAGCACATGCAACAACTTGCATGCACAGCTCTGTGTCCTCTCTCTAGAGAGGTTAACGTGGGGCACGGCCTCTAAAGGATCCCGAGATCCCATGATTCGTCTTCCTAAAGATGATTCCAAGTAGCCTACTAAGGTGACATTAGCTTTCAAGAGCTAGAGTTCTAGCACCCTACTTGGGCAAAGTTCCAAGGCTTAAGCTCCCAAGAGCTTAGGTCCGAGCACGTGGAGGAGAGAAATATTCTTACTCCTACAAGCGGATAGAGAATCTCTTACAAATTTGACGTGTGTCTCAAAACACCAGGTATAAACTTCCTTAGTCAAACATTTTGGTTAAGGAAGTGGGGGGCTTATGATATACCTAAAATATAACTCCAATAATTAGGGAATACCCGGCGATCTCAATCAAACTGGGAGATCGACAATGATCTTATCAGGGATTCTAACTCTATCATCAGAGATAGACACGTGATCCTCTAGGATCCTAATACAATCCTGATTGGATTTATTCACAGTTCAGTCCTACTAGGGCTCTTCTTTCTATCATTATATAAAGGGACTACCCCTCTAGATATGGGGACAACTACACAATTACACACAGATACATATCGTGTCTTTCATACTTTTTCAGAGTTATTATCATGTAACTGCGCTCTGACTTAAGCATTGGAGAGTTCTCCTCGGGGAACACCATCCAGCGGTCTCTCGTTTTCTGTCTTGCAGGTCATCGGTTTAGGTTCGGGTTCTACAATATACGCGGAACATATTTTTAGCAGCAACATCTTGGATAGTTAAGAGAAACCAAAGCAAATACAAAAAAAAAAAAAAACGAAATCTTGGATCCATGCGGGTCACTTGGCGTACTGGTGATGAGCTTTGCTTTCTGCCATCTCACGTGTCGTGTTTTGGTTGTACGATCCCTTCACACCAATTGTAATTCTATGTGTTTTATGTATACACTCTTAACTTGTCGCTGTCTTCAGTAATTTATCTCGCCAAACTTCCTTTGATCTTGACTTTCTGGAAAAAAAAAAAAATAGGAGTTAGTATGCACAAACCGCAGCCGTGCAAAGTAAAGACTTATCTAATTGCTGTGGAATTCATGGCGCTGCCGTGGAAGTGAAGGCATAAATTTCTAAGCGCTACTTTTCTTGGGGAGATGAATGATGTGGCCTGTCTGATTCGACCATTCCATGTGCTTCAAAAATGATAAGAACCAGACATGTGCATTCAAACCGAGAGCTCAGTCAAATGGAAAAACCTTAAACAGACGATTGGACTACTAGTCCTTTGGAAAAAGGATTAACTGATCGAGTGTTGAGTACGTTTGGTATTTGCTGTCAATTCTCAAACGTTGGATACCCAATATTGACCAAAAATTTCAAGAAGGATTTATTTCACTTTATGGGAACGAATTCCATGAATTAAGGGAAGTATAGAAAAATTCTTACCTTCTAGCTAGTTTAGATGGTAGACTACTACCCGGATTGTAAGGAGATACCTACAATCCCTGTATAACGATAATTAATTGTCTGTATCTGTTTTTAGTGACTTTTATCTAGTAACGCCAGAAAAGTGCTTGTTAGTCTGTTAAAGAATCCAACGCCAGAAAAGTGTTAAATTGTACCATTATAGTTAAGAGATAACTTTTGAAAATCTAAATCGGCGTGCAATCGATCCTTTTAATAATTTAGTTCTTCAATTTATCTATCTCGATTTTTAGTGCCTGAATAGTTTCGGGCGATATTTCTAATGTGTCCTTGTTGCCTCGATTTCTGCGCCTTCCACCGTTATCCACCCACTTACGGCGGCCGACTCGCATACAATATTCTTTCTTCCATTTTCTTTCTGTTGTGCCACCGTTTTTTCTGCCTCATCTTACGGTGCTTTTGGTTTGACTTGGTAATTTTGCATCACGTTTGGTGTGATGCTTGTGCTCTCCTAAATTCATGACCAGATCACACCATAAGAATTGATGCATGTGCTATCATTTTTTTTTTCCACTGCCATGTGTCCTGACATCAAATGTACTATGATCAAAGCTTTTCCTTTTCCATGGTGACATGTAACTTTTTCTGTTTCTAATTTATTCACGTGGATAAGAACGTGGATAAGAACAGTGGGTGAACTCACTAAGAAGAGTTAGAGATCGCAATCTGATTTTTCTGAACCTAGTTTCATATGTCAGTGATGAAATATGTAAAATTATTCTAAATGGCTCTCTAATTTCTGTCCTCAACAAATAAAAATTATATGTTCCGTTCTAAAATTATGTATGTTCACAATTTCGTTTTTTCAGACATTTTGTATCCTTTTTAGTTGGTCCATAGAGTGACCTTACTAGGCATGTGGCTCACTCCCTTATTGTTTTCTTTTCAGTAAGCGGTAGGTGAGATTAGATTACATGACAAGTTATGTGACTGAGTACTAACGGTTTTTATTACAGAGTCAGTGTTAGTATTTTTAGATACAATAATTAAGACAAATTGAATTTGTTTATATTAATTTTTGGAACTCCATGTCAAAGTAATTTGGATTATATAAATGCTTTAGGTACTATGGAATTTAATGATATATCTTTTAGATTGATTAGTAGATGCTCTGAGTGAATACTTAAGAGATTTTTTTTGAGAATTTGAGGTTTCTGATTTTGTTTATTTGAAATTAACCTTCTAAAAATTCGAGGCGTTAAAATCAGTGGTCAACATGGAAGCAATTGCTGATACATGCTGCTACACACTTTAGAGGCAAAAGTTTTAAAATCAAACTCAAGAAATTGGGACTGACAGAGACTGTTTACATGATTGGGGGGGGGGGGGGGGGTAATGATAAAGTTTTCAAACAACAACATCAAATAACGAAAAATTCTTTACTGTTGATCAAGTAATGGATGCAATGGTGTCCCAGGTCTAGTATTAATAAGGTGTTGTGTACTAATTAGGGTTAGATTGTGGCATATTACTTTGAATGTTTTGTTTCTGTGAATGTATCCTAAGCTAGGATAGCTAGTCAATGAAAGCATTACACACTTGTATATATAAGCTTTGATTTTAATACAATTGACTTTCAACAAAAAAATATAATATTTATGATCAAACCCCTACTTTTAAAGTCGAAACCTTAAACCCTAAAAGAGGTTGTATGATCCTAGAAAGGCTGAAAATACTGATTCTTCCAAGAATTGGAACCCAGCATCAAATTTTTAATTTGAGATGAAAACCCAAAATGTCAATAACTAAACAAGCTCCCAAGAATTGGAATCCATCAGTACATTTCCACCTCTCAAAATAGCTAAATGAGCAAACAAGTTCAAGATCTATGCAAGAATTGGCATGTGAATGTCATCACGACCCATTTAATTTATGTATCATAACACAAAGTTACTTCAAAATGTTAAATCAAAACCTCGTTAATCTGTGGTTGTGCCCATTTTGCACATTTTACATATACCAGTTTCATAAATTTTTTGGCCGCTAGAAGTTTAGAGTGGCCCACACAACTTGGATCTCTGGGCATGTCGAAAGGAAAAAATTTGGCTGCTGCCCGGGTTGAAAGAATCTTTCTCCTACCCCCATGCAGCGATAATTGATAGTTGCTAAATATTTTTAATGGTTTTTATTTAGTGACGCTAAAAAAGTGATGTTAAGAGTTGTCGCTGAAAGTGTTAACAGAAAAGTCATTAAAGACATTTAGCGGCTATTAATTGTCACTATATATGGGGTTGGAGGAAGATTCCTACAACCGGGATAGCAGCCAAAGTTTATTCGTCAAGAAAATATGACTGGTAGTTACACTAGAAGATTTGCAAAAAGGGCAAGTGGTTTATTAAGGTAAAGGGGAAGCCTAAGGTATAAAAAATGATCTGGTTGGCTAGCGTACTAAAAGACGTTGTCAAAGGAAAATGATCGATAGTTTGAGTGGCAATTATAACTCCCAACGAGAACTACTGGTCCACGAATAATTCACATCTCCTATTAATGTCCAAAATGCCTGATCATCATAATCAGTAATAAAGATATTAGATTATAGTATATATTAATATGACAATTACCTTTTCCTTATTATCTTAAGTCTTGAACATTTTATAGCTCTCATAACTTATATAGGATTCTCTTTCCTGTTTTCAGTAGAATAGTTTTCTCTTGCCTATATAAAGGCTTCATTGTACTCTGTTTTATTAATGCTCTTGAAGGCTCTCTAATATAATTATCTTTTCCTTCACCTTTTCTATCATGGTATCAGAGCCATACGATCTGCCGGTTTGAGAGTCTTTCAACTGCCTTCGTAAACTCCGGCGAACAGCCTTCTGCCGTTCGCCAGGCCTTTTCCGTTCACCCGGTCAATTCATGTGCTTTTGTTTCTTTTCGTGCTTTTCTTTGCTTCTTGAGTTCAGAATTTTGGTCTTTCTTTCCTGCTGTTTTTAATGGTCTTCGCTTATGCAAACCCTAGCCACCGCGGCACCGCCTACTCTTGTTGTTCATCAACTCTAGCTTATCTGTTTTGCTCAAATAAAATTTTAAAAAAAATTCTCTTAATCTGCAGACCTCGTTCTAGGACTCCTGCCTTGTTCTTAGTCCTCGAACCTCACCCCGAGACCTTTATGGTCTTCGTACCTCACCCCAGGACTCCTGCCTTCCTCTTAGTCATCGAACCTCACCCTGAGACCTTTATGGTCGTCGCACCTCACCCCGTGACTCCTGCTCCTGCTTTGTTCTTAGTCGCCGGACCTCACCTAAGACCTTTATGGTTGTTGGACTTTACCCTGAGACTCCTACTTTGTTCTTGCATCATCGGACTCTACACATGGAAATCATCTCAACTTGGATCTCAGACTTAACCTCCAAATTCAAACTTGTTCTTTTATACCAACTTGAGTTTGAGGGGATGTTTCATTTTATATATATATATATATATATATATATATATATATATATATATATATATATATATATATATATATATATATATATATATATATATATATATATAATATGACAATTATCTTTTCCCTATTATCATAAGTCTAGAACATTCTATAGCTCTCATAACTTATATAGGATTCTCTTTCCTGTTTCAGTAGGATAGTTTTTTCTTGCCTCTATAAAGGCTTCATTATACTGAGTTTTATTAATGCTCTTGAAGGCTCTCTAATATAATTATCTTTTTCTTTACCTTTTCTATCAAAAGAGATGGATGCTAGAGGTCATTCTTGCAACGTCAACTGGACAGATACTTCTGCTTAAAGGTTCATTCCAATTTCCACGAGATGTTAGCTCCGGTTACCAAGCTAAGAGAGCACTTACTGGCATAAAACTTCTGACCAGAGATACAGTAGTATCTGTAATCCAAGGGTCTCCCCATAGAAGAACTTTCTTCGCATTACCAATTTGTCACTGCAATGAGTAGCCTTTCCATAGAGAATATCTTTTCCAAGCCCAGGACCTATGTGTGTTCCGTTTACTTTGTAAAATGGGGAGTTTTCTTTCAATATTTTGCATCAAAGATTGAGTATTTGGTAGGGCTGCGACTTTGAATTCAGCTTATGATTTTAACCGATCCAAGCCAAAATAATTTGAATTTTTTTCCAACCCAATTCACATAAGTATAAAGTGGGTTAAGGTTATATAATAATAGATAATTTGGGTTGGGCTTTTTAAAAACCCATTTGATGAAAAGTCACATTTTTTAACAACTACGATCGCCGGCAGGCACGACCATCGACGGCCGGCGACGGCAGTGGCCGGCCGGCGAGGCACCGCGGAGGCTGCTGCCTTGGATACGTCAACTGCTTTCCGCAAGGAGGAGGGACTGGTTAAAGGGTTGAGAAAGTCTGAGACCGAGGCCTTCTTAGGGTTTAGGCCCGCACATAAAGGTCCAATTTATAAGGCATGTAACACCTTTTTGCTAATATCACCAGCCCACCAAAATCTACTATAGAGAGATTCCTGTTCTGCTCACATAAACTGGGCAAAGATAGTTTTGGATATGATACACTTGGAGACCGCGTAGCACTGACTACGAAAAGTGGTTCTTCCCGCTTTTCAAAAGAAGGCCCTTCCAACCCTCACATCTATATTGCACTTTACTAATCAGAGTTTGAAAAGACGCTTTCCAATCACTGACAATATCCGAAGAAGATCCAAGTTCCCCCCAAAAAGGCCTTGTTCTTCTTCTTTTATTATTATTATTTATTATTAAACACCGAATTATGTCATGCATGTCTTATTGATATATCTTACGTTCCTCATAGGACACTAGAATCGGTGCTTAAATGGAACTATAATGCTTGGACAATATAATCCCTTACAATAACTACCTTTAACGTAATCGCTTTCGACTAGAAGAAAATACCCTCACAAGTCTAAGCTATGCCTATCTTTGACTCACTGCATGCTTTATCTTTCTATTCAGAATCAAGTCTCACGTAAGTTCTAACTTAAGCATTAGATATTCCCTATTGGAGGGTGCTCCGGTGAGTCACCATTTTCTCATGTTGTGCTTTACAAATCTCTTCGTGCGGTTGCCTGGTCTCATACAATTTTCGACATGTTTCAAGACATACAAATTTGGACATGTTGAAAGGCACATTAAGAAACACTGATACATATTAAGAGCATAATATTATCTCCCGTTATTAGGGGCGGACCTACGTTGGAACGAGGGGGGGGCCAATGTACTCCCTGAACTTTTATATATTTATATTTCATTTCACTTGGTATGGGACTCTCTTTCTGTGACTTGCCCAGTTGCCCCATGCTAAATACTCTCAAACTCTCACCCACTCATAGACAGGCAGATCGCAGCACTCATCGGTGACGGCTGGGGCTCCTCGAGTCAACTCTCTTTGGCAGAGCTTAGCTCAGGCTTGGAATAAACAAGACAACAAGGTGAGGACTCCACCAAAGGAGCCGACTGCCAAGGCGGTCTTTTTCAGAGTTTAAATATGGAGGAACTGACAACCGAAGAAGCAGTAGTGACTGACGAGTGGCGATGACAAGGCTAGGACTCCACCAGCCAAAAACCCTCTGCCGGCGACAGCATGTTGACGACCGGTGACTCGTGACTGGTCGAATTCATTAACATATGAAAATCAAATCCAGTTCAACACTAGACCAAATTTATCACTGGATCAGACAGTTCTCAAATCCAGTCCATTTCTACTCCAGGAAATTACGATCTCAGTGATTCACACAATCACCAGCTGACTAGAGAGAAAGAGATGTCAACCATACAAAGAGCAATTCGGAGCATAACCACAGTCCTGAACACTACTGCTCCTAGCCTGACTAGATTCTCTCTCCATGCTCCTTTATAAGATTATTAGCTTTTTCTCTCTCCTAGTGATTAGGGTGAAAGTGTAAATGTTAAGTTGATATTGAATTGCACTCATAGGTTAATCTAGGGTTTGTTTGGTAACATTTATTTTTTCAATTTTTTCTCCAGTTTTGTAAATTAGAAAAAATGAACGCGTTTGGCACACAGTTTTCATTTTTTTCCCTTCAATTTTGAAAACCAGTTTTTAAAAAAATGCTGTTTTTTAAAGCTCCCATTTAAGAGTTTTGAATTTTCAGTTTTAGTTTTTATTTTGATACCATCACCACAACCACCGCCCACTGCCGCCGACGATCGCCGGAAACCGTGACTGACAGCCACCACCTGCTACTATCGCCGACCACCGCCACCGCAAACCATTGCTAAAGAAAAAATTCAAAATAAAAATTGGGTAATCAAATACCCATTTGTTTTGTAAAAAAAATAATAAGCTGGTTTTTGTTTTTATTTTTTAGAAATAGATTATCAAAACTGGAAATGATTTCAAACGCTACCTTAGTTTGAAAAGTCAATTTAGCGTAAGAAGAATGAGTAAATTCAATGTTATATCATATCAAATCTATCTAGGAATTTGCAAAAAAAATCAATGAAAGGAAGGGAGTTTTTGCTATGACTTCTGTATTTATTCTATGTAAGTTGCAGTAAATTTATAAATTATAAAGAAAGACCCACTAGCAAGTTTAGAGAAAGACACGAAGAAAACTAACACCGGAGCTGGATGTTGCTGAAATCTGTTTTTAGCGTTTATTGGATTGAGTTGGCTGCATTTTCTTTGGCAGCAGTAGTGATGAGTTGGCTGCCTTTCATTAGTTTGTTTTTTGGGCTTTGTTTGGGCAATGGATTCTGGGGATCATTTTATGGTAAAAACTTTACATTGAATAGCAACATTTTCTACTTAATGTATTTGTCTGGGTGTGCTCTTGTCTATTCTTGTAAGATGGGCTCCGATATGCTTCATATGACTCACATTTAGCTTTAAGTGCTTGTAAATATTCACTGCATTTGATCAGGACTTTATTCATTTAGGAATCTATTTCGGGAACTTGAACTTTAGTACCACAAAAATGCATCAGTGAATTCAATTTTGGAACACATTTTAATATGTTTTTTGGTCTATTATCAGACAGTGCACTCAGGGTGTATTACTTTACTTATAAGAAGATGTAGTGATTTTGATATATTTTTTGCATCTCCTGGAGTAAAATCCTGGTTCCGCCACGGCTCGTTATCAAATAAATTGTTATGCTCACAATTTTTGGTTCGTGAGCCAGAGGCTCCCCTTGAGTCCAGGCTATATGTAGACAATCTATTTCACAAGCTTAAAAGGCAGTGTAGCTATTAGGAAGCATGCAATTTGTATTAATGACGTGTACAAGGGCATTCTAAGCATGCAATTTGTATTAATGATGTGTGCAAGAGCATTCGAAGCTAGTTTTGCAAGATGATGAATAAACTTAACGTAAAACATATGGATGGAGTAGATCCATAGGACTTGAAGTAGCTTGTTGGTTATTTGGAGTACTACGTATCAACAATGGACTCTTTTTTCCTTTGTTGATAAAATAGGAGAATCAATAGCATTGAGAAATTAAGGTTAGAAAGTCGTCTTACGGTAAATATAGGTTAAGGCATTCTCGTGACTCCGTATATATAAGACCGCAAATGTCAGAAATTAACAGCTTACCAAAAAATCCTGTATAAATTACAATTAAATTAAAACAGAGTATATCATACACTTCAACCTAATTTTAAGTAACATGCGGAAGCCTATAGGTTATAAATAACACCTCGTTTATCGAAGAAAAACAATAACAACATAAAAGCTTGTAATAACTGTGCTTTTATGTTATTATTATTGTTTTACAATGAGAAGGACAATAAGAACCTTACGAATCAAAGGTGTATCCGACAACCAATGGAATCACATTATAAAGACAAGAGGCAATTAATCTTGCATGATCCATAAACCAACATTTCTACCACCAAGCACGTTGTTGTATGACCGGGCAACAAAAAACCAACAAGCACAAGCAACAGGGGAGGAATCCCCCAACAGACACGCGCGCACATAAACCGAGCGCCCCCCCCCCCCCCAAAGGACATTATGGTGTACCACACTAAAACCCTAGACGCAGCACTAAGTAACCACGTCGGATAAACCCCACAGCCAGCTATTGGAGCCCTTACTACCCACACTCTACACTAGACCCGAAGCTTGGATCTAATCATTGCCACTACCGTGCCGGCAAATATTCCAGCCGCCGCAAGTGAGTGAAGGAAGATAACACAAAATATTAAAAAAATTATCAAAATAGCATAGAGTGCTAGATTACCGATTGCAACTGGTACAGGTGCCGATTAAGACAGATTTTTGCATTTTTCTCTTTTTGGCCACTACGTCAACTCACATGGTTTGGATGTTACCCAATGCATGAGTATTCTGCCCCCTTTTAATCATCTGAATAGCTTATAGAAAAACGTATTACGATTTGGACAATTGATCATCAATTCTCAAGCATGCATGCAGCACACAAGCAATGAGATAGAAAATGAAAGCGTCATATGCAACTTCTAGTAGTGTTCAAGAGAAATAACATCGCCCAAAAGAGAGAAAAGAAAGTGTCTCAAAGGATCACAAAGGAAAGAATGGAAAGAAAATGCTCTCAAGTGTTGAATGGAGTCCATATTCTCTTGCAAGCAATTTTTTATGTTTCTTCATGTTGTCTAAGCCTTGATCGCAAATGGTGACTTGGGAGATTTGTAAGAACAGCGTCTTGGGTTTTCTCATTTTCTCATTTGAAGTGCCAGTAGGTTTCATGCCCTAAGCGATTTCCTTAAGCTAGCTAGCTAGTGAAGCTTGCTCGGCTTTTCTCACCCTCACCATCCTCGACTTCTTCATCTTCCTCTTCATTCTCACGTTCTTCGTGCTTCCTTTCTTCTCCTAACACTTCACCAAGGGATGTCCTTTCCCTCCCTAATATCCATTTTAGTCTTGTTATTATGTTCATCATTGTTGCTGTTAAAAATGTGCTCTGCATATATTGCAGCCGAGCCTGTACCGATGACCTGCAAGACAAAAAAGAGTGACCGCCGGGTGGGGTTCCCGGTAGAGAACTCTCCGACGCTTAAGTCAGAGCGCAGTTACAGAATAGTAACTCTGAAAAAGCATGAATTGTCTAATTGTCCCATACCTAAAGGAGTAGACCCCTTTATATAACTGTTGGAGAAGATTCCTAGTAGGACTGGGCCGTGGGCCAGATGTGTTAGGATCCTCGAGAATCAGTCACAATCTCTGATAAGATAATTATTTATCTGCCAGTATGACTGGGATTGCCGGGTATTTCTCAATTATTGGAAGTTATATTTGAGTTATATCATAAGCCCCACTTCCTTAGCCAAAATGTTTGGCTGAGGAAGTTGTGGGCTATTCGGAATCATCTTTAGAAAGACGAATCATGGGATCTCGAGATCCTTAAAAGGCTGTGCCACATGGTAGCCTCTCTTGGTAGAGGACACAAAGATGTGCATGGAAGTTGTTTCATGTGCTAAGTGTTTGGATGTCCCCTCGAGGGGTCACCTCTCCTTTGGAGGGTGTTCATTTTGTGCAAGTATGTGTTCTTGATATCAAGCCGACCACATCACGCTTGTGTTTTACTTTGTTGCGAACTCTTATCATTAGCTAAGAGCTGACAAAGAAGCCTCGCACTCACGCTTGGCTGGGTTTTGAATTGACAAAGAATGGTGGGGGGATGAAGTCTCATAGTCCTTTGTCTTTTCAAGGGTTAGAACTATAGCTAAACCATTCAGATAGAACTCGAGCTCTATCCTATCACCCTTGGGGGTGTTCGTCCCTCGAGGGGCCACCCTAGAGGGCTGGTAGAGCGTAGAGCTCATGTAATTACCCTCAAGGGTTTGACGGAACTTAAGATTTCTCGTTGTACACGCCCTCGAGGGCGGATGGAGCTTAGAGCTCATGAAAAATACCCTCGAGGGTTTGACGAAACTTTAGAGTTCTCGTCGTACACGCCCTCGGGGGCAGATGGAGCATGGAGCTCATGCAGATACTCTAGAGGTTTTGATGGAACTTAAGAGTCCTCGTCGTACGTGCCCTTGGGGTTTGGACGAAACTTTTTGTCTGATAAGACATAAGGCATTTAAGCCTGTATAGGAATGATCTCATAAAATATAAAGCCCCCCCAGGCCTTTGAGAAGGCATGGATATATAAAGACGGCTTTTAACCCCATATATAAGGCCCGGTCGTAAGAAGACCTGTATGAGCAATATAGAAGACCGTAATCTGCCTGCTTGACTGGACGAGCATATAAAGCTAGAGGACATGGAGTCCATCGCAGTTTATCAATATACTGAGAAGCAACTAGATTCAGTTTGTTGGTCGTATGAGCTTGAGCTTGCAGTTGTACCGACATATTAATGATGCTTATTTAACAGAGGGTGATGATATTCTCTGATTCACTGATTGAGGTCACTGTGTGACCAAACATCACGAGATAATAAGAAATGCCAAGTCGGTAAGAAGCTGCAGCAGAAACCCTAGGCGTGACTTCAAGTTGCAGGGTGCTGTGCATTTGTTCATTGCTTATGAAGTGGTTTATACGTCACTGTTAATGCTCGCAGGCGTATTTTAAACCTTGCAAGAAATAAAAGTACGTAACTAAAAAAACAGCCGCTGAAGCAATAAAGCATATAAAAATGTAACTATGTTTTTAACACATAATTAATAGCGGTGTTTTAGTCACCGCTGCCCTATCTGGGTTTTGTCGGTTAACCGACAAGGGTGTCTTGCACTGCATGTCGCATGTGAGCTTAAAATGTCATATCAATCGGAAGCTTTGACATGTAATGTGCTCACACCAACAGACGCAACTGCATCATACTAGACAAAAAGTTAAAGAAGTCTAGGTAATAAAAGTGCACAGGAAGCAGCCTTTAGGAAGACTTGCTAGTGCCTAAAATCGTAGTTGCTTAACTTTTAACGACACACAGATGACGAAATGTGCTCAGCCTTTAAACAATGTGCGGCACTTGCGAATTTAAATGAGACCCTGTGGATCTTTAATCTAAATAGACTTTTTTGACTATTAAAAGCTTAATACTTTTAAAAGCGTGTGGCCCAAGTCGAATAAATAAGACCCTTCGGGTCTTAAGCATAAATATGCATTTTTCATAGCCAAAAAGACTAATACTTTAAAAAGTATGGCATATGTCCAAATGGTGAATACCAAGTGGGTCTAAAATACTAATATGCATAACCCTACTGGAGTCATCACCAATGGGATCGATGGTACTACCATCGTCAAACGGTCTCACCACAATCTATCGTAACGCCGACAACAATTTGCCGCCGTCGTAGGCGTCTGATTCAATGGTCATCGCAATCAAAGAAAAAAAATCCATAATAGGAAGAAGCAGCGCCGAGGCTTATCGGAGCAACCACCGAGTCGTCGAGATACACGCTGCCTCAATTTTTGAGGGGCATCACAGCCATGTTTGGCCCACTATTGCAGCGGCCACCCATCCGTCCAGTCGAAGCCAAAGCGATTGGCAACACTATCGCCATCTCAGCCTCGTGACCAAGGGATTCCAGATCCACCGTTGCACCACTCCGGCCAACTCCACGGCACAACAACCTAGGCCAAAAGGGCCAACGTCGCTGCAACCACGACCAACTTCATCGACGAGGTTCCCTCATCTAAACCATTAAATTATCATCTACGACACTGCTACTGTTGTTTCTTTTGGCTTTTTGATGGAGCTGCCATGCCGTTGGTGGCTCTACTATATGGCTTCCATCGGTACTTTGCTGTAATACCTTTGTCGGAATCATGAACTCTCCTTGAATAATGTTTTTGTTTTCTTTTTGCCTTTGACGACAATTCAATCTTGGAGACCCTTGGGGATGATGGTTCTATCGATGGTTCCGATGCAACACTGTCAAAGGTGTAGATACAATTATTGAATTTTCTTGAGGTCAAACGGCTAGGCTGGAGGGTCCTATCGATGACGCCAATCTGTTGCTGCTAAAAATGTGCTCTGCATACATTGTGGAACCCGGGCCTGTACCGATGACCTGTAAGACAAAAAACGTGTGACCGTCGGGTGGGGTTCCCGACAAAGAACTCTCCAACGCTTAAGTCAGAGTGCAACTACAGAATAGTAACTCTAAAAAAGCATGAATTGTCTAATTGTCCCATACCTGGAGGGGTAGACCCCTTTATATAGCTGTAGGAGAAGACTCCTAGTAGGACTGGGCCGTGGGCCAGATGTGTTAGGATCGCGTTAGGATCCTCGAGGATCACGTCACGATATCTGATAAGATAATTATTGATCTCTCAGTTTGACTGGGATTGCCGGATATTCCTCAATTATTAAAAGTTATATTTGAGTTATATCAATCACCATCGTCATCTTGTCTGCAAGAGGGGGTATAGGTGATTTTGACATGCCTCAAAGTAGTGACAGTAACTAGGTAGCTAGTAATCTCACTGAACTCTGCGTGATAATTGATGCTACTAAAAGTTGATTAGAATTCCTTCCTAACACTAAGGGAGACGAATTTTACTTGGTACTTAATTATTTGAAAATTGACGTTTATCACAAAAAGTGTTGTAAGTATCATTACATGACCACTTCAACATATATCAGTTCTCAAAATAATTACCCAAATCAGATGAGAGTGTAATTTTATTAACAAAACCAATATTTTATTCCTTTTTTAAATTCCTTTCTAGGGAGCAAATAGTTGCTAAATCCACGAAAGAGAAGTTGCAAAACAAAGAGCCTTCGGTCCACCATTTAAGAACCCGTGTCAATATTTTAATAGCGTATGTTTATGTTACGTATCTTCTCCTAGTAAAACTCTCCATATCACTAAAACTAGAGTGCTTACCGTGTTTCCCAAAGACCACCACCGACGGTAATAAAATTGCGATCGCAACATGTGAACTCCATTTTTACATATTTGAATTCCATTTTTATGGCTCTAGAATCGGTTTGTTTGTGTCACTCGTCGTCTACAAGCACCACAACCAGAATTGCTGTCGCAATATTTAAATAATTTTTTCATATTTGAGGTTTACTTTTGTTGTACTTTTTTTAAGTCCCTACATAAACATCTTAACTACAAATTCGAAATGCTACCATATTTGGATTTTCAAATTGATCACCCCAATCCAATCTAATCGAGTGTATTTTTGGTAATGAAGCCATAACAATGCAAAACTATGGCCCCGTACGTTTAGAGTTTTAGTATCCTGTTTTTGTTTTCCATATTCTTGTATTCAGTTCCAAAATTTGATTGTGTACTTTTATCATTTTTTTTTTCAGTTTTTCGTTTTTACTTTTTTCAGTTAATCTTGTACGTTTACCATTTTCATTTTCATTTTCAGTAACTTTTTTGGATCCATTCTTGTATGTTTACCATTTCCTACACTATTTGTACCCATATTTTCCCATTTTAACCCTACCTTTAACCTACCAAATTATTTTTATACCCTCTATATCATCTCAATAACTCCTCCATACCGACCTTTTACATTTCCCAATAAGTTCATCAGTCTGTCCATGGATCGACTTCTCATTATTCAGTCTCAGACTTCCCCTCCTCCTTTACCTGTCATTACTTTTCTCTTCTTCTCTCAATCTCGCCTCTACTCACAGTGACTCTCCCCACGGCGACCAAACCTTCACTCCCCCCACGGCGACAAACCACCTTCATGGCTCCACCTCACCATCCACCTAACAGTGCACGAAACACTCTCCGTCCACCATCTCCACCAGTGGCGGAACTACGTTCACTCATCACCTGGTCTGTGAGACTGTAACTTGCCCTACGCCGGTAGACCAGACAGGTAGGCGGACTAGCAGACCGCACTATGGCAGACACCCACTTGGCCATTTACCGGCGACGGGCAACGACGAGTGAAGGCCAGCTCAAATCTGGAATGAATTGAGGCACCAACAGCTGAGGTGGTCTCTTCAGATCTAGAACCGTCAACCAAAGAAGCAGCGACCTGACCGGCGAGTGCGATCCGACAATGCTTGTATCCAAAGGAAGCATTGCTGGTTTTGACTTCTGTACTTAACATGGTACTCCTTACTAGATGGCATCAGAGGATATACATGTCATTCAACTTTTTGGTGATGTATAATGGATATGGAAAAAAGGTGGAAGGGTAATTGATCCTCCAAGATTCAGATAGATCATATCTTGTTAATTATTTCTTCTTTGTCAATCAATTTTTTTATACGTTTTTTGTGCTCCTTAAGACCAAGCAATTGGAATATGTTTTCGTGTAGATATTTGTGTATGCATCAACATATACGTAGTGCTATTACTTGAGTAATCGTCCAGCAATTGTTTCCCTTAAAGATTTATTCCATTGTTTTTGCGATACTGGTTTTTGGCAACTGCTTTACTGCTTTAAAGTTGGTATCTCCCTGTACAGTTGTACACCCTCTGTGCAGCGTTTCACTTCCACTGGAGGTGGAAGTGAAAATTGACAACAAATCAAAATAATTTGTTCTAGAGTACAAAATTGTAAAGTAATAGAATACACGTTCAAATAAATTATACATCGCCAAGGAAAGAAATAGCTTGACTTGGAAAGCAACAAATATAAATACAAAATGCAGCGACTTTACAATCTTTACCAACGAGAAACGTTGCTTTGAAAAATGAGGGTAGGTCAGCGGGTCGGGGCAGATCAGTGCAAGTTATTTCACAGTTACAATTTCGCGGGCCGAAGTAGCGTGACACAGAAGGCCATGAATAAAAAATGAAAACACAAATCGTTAAAAAGCAAGTGAACATTCAACTTTAACTAGCGCTATCAAGCATTGTCATAGTACATATAAAAATTCATAATAAAACATACCCAAATTAAAATCATAAAACATACTCGCCATAGTTCTATGACAATCAATAAGTAGCTGTAACCCAATAATCACATTTAATGGCGGCGATTAGTAACAGCAATATGATCCCTCCATATATGATCAGCCAACCCATCCCTGAAGTTGGCCATGCGGTTACACGCTGCTTGCGACAAGTCAGGAGTCACTACAAGAAAACAGGCTTTTAGCGACGGGAAAATCCATCGCTCAAGTCCAAAATCCGTCGCTAAAAGAATTAGCGACGGATTCACCGTCGCTAAAAATCCCTCGTATAAAAGCCCGTCACTAATAGTTTAGCGACGGAATGTTTTAAATCCGTCGCTAAATATGTCATTTTTTTCGACGGATTTATTTTTAATTAGCGACGGATATTCCGTCGCTAATTATATTTTTAGAATTTTAATTTATTTTCTTTTTTGTCAAATTAGCGACGGATAAAATATTTTAGCGACGGAATATTCCGTCGCTAAAAAACTTATTTAGCGACGGAATATTCCGTCGCTAAATAACTGATTGTAGGAATACTTTTAGCGACGGAATTAATCCGTCGCCAAAAGTCAATTTTTTTTTTGAAATTTTTTTATTTTTAATTACCCAGACCTGTAATACAATTTTCAATTCTCAACAACAACGCGCAATAATCAATACAGAAAGAAATATATATAATCAATTATAAAAAATATTTATTATAAAAAAACTCATATATGTACAAGCCGGGAACCGGATACAGCCGGTTAGGAGAGAGGAGAAGAGTACAAGCCGGGCGCAGGGGAAGCTAGGAACGGGCACGGGAAGGGGCTCATCAGGGGTTGCCGAGTCCCGGATCTGGATCCTGCTGATCCGGGGCCGGCTCGGCCTGTCCAGCAGTGCCCTGCTCCCTGATCATCCTCACACCACTGTAGCAATGCGCTGGATCTCCTCGTCGTCCAACTGAGGACGAGGAGCCGGTGTCTGTGGAGGGGCAGCAGGGGGTGAGGACGCTCCTATCACGGCACGAGCAGTCGTGCTAGGCAGGCCGCGTATGCGGCCTTTCGGCCGATTCACGACCTCCGGCGTATCCAGCCATCGCTTCAACCCCCCAGTACTCGCAGCTGTACTAGTGGACGCTGATGGCTGTCCGGACTGCTGCTCGGACCCCCTTAGCTGTTCATACGAGGCCTGCAAAAATAGTGGTTTAACGATATGTTAGGGCATTAATTAACGAAACAGACATTGAGGATAGAAAGAAAAAACATTAACAACTTAAATAAATTGACTCACATCGATCCGCCGGGCAATATCTGAAATATAGTCGCCCGCCCGGTGCGTCTCGTCCTTGTCCTTCTTCCGCACGTGCGTCTGATTATAGGTCAGAGCTATGACCTCATCCTCCTCCAGATCCGGGTGCTCGACCGCGTTCATGTGTCGGACGATGTCGTGTGGCACCGACCCCCCCGTGTGCGTCGGATCTCTGTTCTGTCTGTTCTCAGCCCCGCTCTTACTCTTGGCGTCCCAACCTGGATCCGCAGCCCACCGATCTATCATCTCCCCCCATACACGGTGAGATATCCAATGTGGGGGATATCTCGTCATGTCCGTCATCGGGGCACCCACGGGCAGCGCCTTCTTCGCCCGGTCCCGTGCATCGTGGAGCCATCGGCGGTAATTCTTGCCGATGTAGGCAAAGAAAGCCTGCTGCCCCAGTACCTGCTGCTGAGGCGTGTCAAACGTGAACCCCTCCTGTAAGGCATTCAATAACACAAATTAACAACATAAAACAAACTGTAATTAAACATTTACTAACGCTGAAAAAAATACTTCACCGTACCAGCCACTCCTCCCATAAGGCCTCCCTCGCAGCGGCATCCCAGTACAGGCGTGGCTCGAAGAATCGGCCCTTCACAAGAACGCCGATCTTCGTCCTCGCCTGAGCCTCCAGGATCCTGCCAAAGAAGTAAATAAATAAATTAATACAGTTCAAATATAAATTAACAGCCCAAAATTTTAAATATAAGGCATGAGGTGATATTTTTAGTACTTACAGGCCCTCCTGCGTGAGCGTAACTCTCTGTTTACGCTGGGGGTCGATGCGTACCCCGCGTGTCGGACCACGGCCTCGTCGAGATCCTACAAAACACAGACATTAATACAGTTCAAATATAAGGCTAGCAAAAATGTACGAAACACCGTTATCAACTATACCTGAGGTAGAACCCACGGAAGATGGAGAATGCACGCGCGTGTGGGATGAATCTGCGTCGGGCTGGGGTGATGGCTGGGGCTGGGGCGACGGTGACGGCTGGGGCTGGGGCCCCATCTGCTGTCCGCGATCACTCTGTGCCTCGTCATCAGTAGGCAATGACGAGGTGGGACCCACCGGGGAGGAAGCAGCTCGGCGTCCAGCCCGGCCACGAATAGCCCGTATCCTATCCATATCTGACTTCATATAGATAAATTACAAAGACATTAACACGTTAAAAATAATAATTTGGCAAAAATCATCATCGGCACAATAGCTATATATATACATATGAACGGATGTGCAAAAACACATCATTAAACACCAAGTTCTAAAAGTTCTACTACATTTTTCCCGTGATGTTACAACATTACAAGTCAATCATTTTCAGTTTGCGAATCATCTTCATCACTTTTCCCGTCGTCCTCTTCTTCGTGGGACTCGTCGTCCTCTTCATCTTCTAATTCATCCTCTTCATCAGTAGACTCAGTCACATCATCTCCAACACTTTCCACGTCTTTCGCGTCATCATCTACGACTTCTTCTCCTACAAGAAGTGTTGTTGGAAGAGGAAGATCGTCCTCCTCGTTGTTGACCTCAACAGGGAACAAGACACGTGGTTGGTCGGCTTGAAAGGAGTCTAGCTCACTGTCATATGTCACGGGCAATTTCTTGGACTTGATAGTTGTATACCAATGAGATTTGGGATTGGCGACGTCCTCCGCGTAAAAGACTTGTACAGCTTGACTAGCAAACACAAAGGGCTCGTCTGATGCAAGTCTTGACTTGACATTGACATCTACAATCCCTTGAGAGCTAACACGGATTCCTCTACTGCATGTGACATCGAACCACGTACACTTGAACATTACCAGGCGGTTTTGGGAACCCAGATATGTTAGCTCAACAATCTCATCTAGCTCTTCGTAAAAATCCATGCAATTCTCGGCATAACAGTCGCCGTTGACCAAGACTCCACTGTTTTGGGTTTGTTTTGTTCGGTCATCATCTTTTACGTTAAACCTAAACCCGTTGATGATATAGCCTCCGTAACAGGATGTTTGTTTGTTAGGGCCTTCGGCTAGTAATTTCAAGCAGGAGGCCACTGGTCTATCCATTGACTGAACCTATTGTAGATGACGGTAAAAATTAAGGATAAATCAGTATACTAATTGGCCACAGAACTGTATATAACACATAATATAATTTCGTTAAACAATCTTACACGGATTTTGAACCACTGTACAAATTGTGATTTTCGATGAGATTCAAGTCCAGCGGGATCAGTGATTAAAGATTCGGCATTGAACTCACTTAACACACACTTTCAATTATGTACAGCAATGTAAGTGAATTAAGACTTTAACTTACTCAACGAATGCCGAAACTTCATCGCAATTTAGAAGGGCATATATTGTTGCAGTACTGTACTCTTCATCCGTTAGCCATCGAGTATACGTTCGGCCGAACGGACTCCCTAGCTGCTTGAATATTGACAATTGCCCTTCCAAATTTGTGCTTGCTCCGGGGTCATTTCGGCCTAGTTGATTTAACCTTGTACCAACATCAGGCCCGAAATATTGACTACAAAAGTTTACAAGTTCTTCCATTACGTAAGCCTCCGCAATTGAGCCCTCAACCCGAGCCTTATTACGGACTTTTTTCTTTAAATGGAACATGAACCTAGAAGTTTAGCGAATAGAGTTAGGTGGAATATGAATGATAACAAATGTCGCATTAAGTGTAAACGAACAACTGTAACAATTTAAGGATTACCTCTCGAAGGGATACATCCACCGATATTGCACAGGTCCACCCATCTTAGCTTCATATGCCAAGTGAACAGGCAGATGCTCCATTGAATCAAAGAACGAAGGTGGGAAGATTTTCTCCAGCTTGCAAATCGTCACCACAATGTTCTTCTCAAGCACTTCCATGTTACTCACCCGGATCGTAGAAGAGCATATATCTCGAAAGAAATGAGATAATTCAGTCAAAGTCTCACAAACAACCCGTGGCAACAGTCCCCGGAAGGCAATAGGAATGAATCTCTTCATGAATACGTGGCAGTCATGACTCTTCATCCCTTGGAACTTGCATTCCGATACATTGCAACAACGAGATATGTTGGACGCAAACCCATCTGGAAGCTTCAAATTCTTAACCCACTGACAGACCTTCTCCACTTGTTTCTTGTCTAGACAGTAAGGTGCTTTCGGAAGTATGGTCCTCCCACTGACTGTCCGAGGATGCAATTCACGGCGTACACCCAACTGTTGTAGATCCCTTCTCGCTTTAAGGTGATCTTTCGATTTGCCCTTGACATTCATCACTGTGTTGAACACATTATCAAAAACGTTCTTCTCAATATGCATCACATCCATGTTGTTTCGAATAACGAGCGTCCTCCAGTAGGCTAACTCCCAGAAGATACAAAATTTTCTCCAGTTGTGCTCTTTCCCGAACCCTGCAATCTTCTGATCCGGCACACCCTTACCGTGTGGTATGTCAGTATCAAGTGCCTCCAGGTGTGAGAGTACTTCTTCACCAGATGGGTAGTCCAGTGTGACAACCTCACGCTCGATTGTCCCGTCAAATTTATCCTTCTGCCTACGAAACTGATGGCCCGGTGGCAAAAGCTTACGGTGACATCCGAACCACGAGGCCTTTCCGCCGTGCTTTAACGTATGACCGGGGTTCACGCCCATACAAGCAGGGCATGCTAGCTTCCCATGTGTGCTCCAGCCACACGTCATTCCCAATGCGGGGAAATCATGTATAGTCCACATCAAAGCAGCCCTCATCTGAAAATTTTGTTTAAGGGATGCATCATATGTTTCGACTCCATGATTCCATAACTGTTTTAACTCATTAATCAACGGCCTTAAATACACATCTATGTCCTTACCGGGGCTCTTCGGCCCCGGAATAAGCAATGACAAGAACATATACGGCTTCTTCATGCACATGCCTGGTGGAAGGTTGTAAGGGACAATAATAACAGGCCAACAGGAGTAAGGCGTGGTAGACTGACCGAAAGGGTTGAACCCATCGGTTACCAGACCAAGTCTAACATTCTGAACTTCCTGAGCAAAGACTGGATGCCTGCGGTCAAACTCCTTCCACGCCTCTCCATCAGCTGGGTGTGTCAGCACATCGGCATCGTTGCTGCGAGTCTCACGGTGAGCCCTCATATGTTCAGCCGTATTGGAGGAGTAGTACATTCTCTGAAGCCGTGGTGTGATCAGGAAATATCGCAATATCTTCCATGCAATGTTTTTCTTCTTCCCTTTGTCCGATTTGTACCTCGAATGATCACATACTGGACACCGTGACAAATCCTTATTCTCTTTCCAAAATAACACACAATCGTTATTGCACGCATCTATCCGGTCATAGCTCAACCCAAGTTTCCTCATCATCTTCTTCGCGTCATAGTACGACGGCGGTAACTTTTCACTTTCAGGCAGTATTTCTTTGATTAAGGTAACAAACTCGTTAAAACCTTTCTCACTCAGCCCGTGGTCTGATTTCAACTGTAATAACCTACTAACCGCAGACAGCCGTGTGTGTTTCGGAGCTCCATCCAACAGCGGCTCTTCCGCAGCTCTCAACAACTCATAAAACTGATGAGCCCCCTCATTCGGCGGTTGTGGACTGTCGTCACCCCAGTCAATATTAGCATGCCCAGCATCCATAATCATATCTCGGTAATCATATTGTGCCTCCTCCCTAACTTCAGTTTGACTAGTCGGGTTGGACGACAATACTATCGTTTCCCCGTGCTGCGTCCATCTTGTGTATCCACCCATAAAATCGTACTGACGAAGATGCCATTTTACTTCAATTCTTTTTCTCCAGTGCAACAACTCACATCTATCGCACGGACACCTTATCTTATCAAGGTCAACATGTGCAGGATGTGCATAAGCGAAGTCGAGAAATTCGTCAACACGACACTCAAAATCTTCAGCATTCTTCCTTTTCATCCAACTTCGATCGACTGACATGACGACTGAATTATCGTACTGTATACCACCTTCAATTATGACCAGTGATTAGGCATTACCGATGTAAATATGAATGCATGAATGTTACAACATGTCTACATATTTTCCCTCCACTCTTCAACATGTAGTGGTCCTATCCCATTCAGAAAAGCACATGTTTATAAAACAGTTTTTAACTCATGCTTAGTCTCATGTCTGTAAAAAAATTCGGCAGCACCTCCCCACATTTCTCCAAGTACACGACATCGATTAGGTGTTCTAACATTCATCTAACCTTGCTCAAGAAGGTTTGACGAATGTTAGAAAACTAGATCTGCATGCACCCGGAGAAACACACAAGAATGTGTACCAAATATCCACGACATAGAACACAAAGCATGAGTCAAAACACTGTTTTATAAACAATTAGCTTTTCCAAATTGTCCAAACTGGACATCCAAAGGCTCATTACAAAGCATTACTTTGTAATGAGTACCTTTGAACGGGAACTAAGGATTTCTATGCATGCATGCGTTCAAAAATTGATAACATATGCAAGAATCTTTTCGAATATCAAAACTGCAGAAAGATCGTTACATATGTTACCAATTCCACATTAAATAGAATTCGTTGGCAACGAGTTGAACCATCTCGTTGCCAATGGACTTCTCAAAATAACAACTAATATAAAGAAGGCAAAGTTTGTAAACAATAAGTAATTGAACCTTCTCTGGGCAATATAGAGTAATTATGGGAAGGACAAGGGCTAATTAGGGCTAACTGTGTTATTAGGGTTAATTACGAGTATTAATTATAGCTAATTAGGGTTGATTAGGACTAATTAGGGTTATTCAGTCCTAATTAGGTTTAATTGTGCCGAGTAGTGTTGATTAGTCCTAATTAGCGCTAATTAGGCTTAATTAGGTTATGTTAGTGCAAATTACGACTAATTAGGCTAACTATAATCAATATGTGCGTAATTGGGTTCATTTTGGCTAATTTGGGGTACTTACAGCCACTTTGATTTTCATTAGGTTCTTAGGGTTCATTAAAACTAATTAGGCTCGTTAGAGCTAATTAATTAGGGTTAATTGATTTATTAAAATATTTATTTTTTAAATGTCAGACACCGTCGATCAGACGTGGTGTCCGTGTCTGCGCTAACTGACAGGTATCTTAATCCAATTGGATCCCATCCTCCGTCAACAATCTCAATTCTTAATTCTCAAATGCCTCCCAATGCAATAAAAATTAACCAAAAATCACACATTCAATCCAATTGGGTCCCATCCTCTGTCAATAATCTCAAATATCTCAAATGCTCAATGCACAATTAACTATCTAAAATCATCAATTAACAACCTAAAATCATCAATTAATAATCGTAATTACATCAAATGCACAGCTAATAACCTAAAATCATCAATTAACAACCAAAAATCACAGATCAATAATCACAATTCTCAAATACACAATTAATAACCTAAAATTATCAAACAAATTATCAATGTTTAAATAGAAAAAAAATTGTTCAAAATGTACATATCTGATGTGCTTGAATTATTTCAATTTAGTTTAATTTAGGGGATTCAATTTAGGGTTCAATTAGTTTAATTTAGGGTTCGGTTCGATCACGGGCATTCAATTTAGGGTTTAATTAGGGTTCAATTACATCAATTTAGGGTTCAATTAGGGGGTTCTATTGAATCAATTCAGGGTTCGATTGATTTAGAGTATTCAATTTAGGGTTCAATTTAGGTTTCAGTTGGATCAGGGCATTCAATTTAGGGTTCAATTAGGGATTAATTTAGGGTTCAATTCGATTAGGGCATTCAATTTTGGGGTTTTACTAGGGTTCAATTACTTCAATTTAGGGTTCAATTAGGGGGTTCTATTGATTCAATTTAGGGTTCGGTTGATTTGGGGCATTCAATTTATGGTTCAATTAGGGGGGGTTCAATTATTTCAATTTAGGGTTCGGTTGGATCAGGGCATTCAATTAGGGGTTCAATTATAATTAATTGGTTCAATTAGGTTGAATCGGGGTTCATTACAATTAATTGGTTAAGTTAGGGTTAATCAGGTTTAATTGGGGTTAATTCGTTCAATTAGGGTTACGCGGGGTTAATTACTGTTAATTGGTTAGTTTAGGTTGAATCGGGGTTCATTACAATTAATTGGTTCAGTTAGGGTTAATCAGGTTTAATTGGGATTAATTCGTTCAATTAGGGTTACACGGGGTTAATTACTGTTAATTGGTTAGATTAGGGATAATTACGGTTTGATTAGGAATAATTGGGAACAAATTAAGGATAGTTAGGGTTTATCCGGGCTAATTATGCTTTAATTAGGGTTTAGGGTTTAAGGTTAACCGGTTCAAACAGGTTTAATTGGAGCTAATTACGGTTAATTTGTTCAATTAGGGCTAATCAGGGCTAATTAGGGTTTATTGGTTCAATTAGGATAAATCAGGATTAATTAGGGCTAATTGGTTAGATTAGGTTGAATCGGGGTTCATTACAATTAATTGGTTCAGTTAGGGTTAATCAGGTTTAATTGGGGTTAATTCGTTCAATTAGTATTACGCGGGGTTAATTACTATTAATTGGTTAGATTAGGGATAATTACGGTTTGATTAGGGTTAATTTGGTTCAATTATGGTTACTTGGGAACAAATTAGGGATAATTAGGGTTTAATCGTTACAATTACATTACAACAAATTAAATACAATACAATGCACTATAAAAATTAAATTTAATTACATTACAACAAATTAAATTAAATTACATTATAGCAAATCAAATACAATTACATTTCAATAGATTAAATACAATTACATTATAAGAATAGATTTAATGCGATAAATAATTTCTAGCATACAATTACATTATAACAACAGATTAATTTCTAACATACAATTACATTATAACAACAGATTAATTCAATATGATAAATAATTTCTAACCGGGAAAAAAAGTGAGCTCAGGCAGTGGTGGTGCGAGGCGGATGACGACAGTGGCGCACGGAAGGCAGCGACAGAGGATGGTGGTGCGGCGAAGGGGGAGGAACTGTGGCGATGGTGGTGCAACTGTGAGGTGGCTGTGGCAGTAGTGGGGTAGCTACGGGGCAGCGAGGTGGCAATGGGGACGGCTGATCTGAGGGTAGAGGGAAGGGCGGTGTGGTGGTGGCGGGGGGGCCTGTCGCCGGCGTGGGGGGCTGGTGGGGAGGGACGGAGGCGGGGGCCTATCGCCGACGTGGCGGGCTGGTGGGGAGGGACGGAGGCGGGGCCTGTCGCCAGCGTGGCGGGCTGGTGGGGAGGGACGGAGGCGGGGGCGTGTCGCCTGCGTGGGGGCTGGTGGGGAGGGACGGAGGCGGGCGCCTGTCGCCGGCGTGGGAGGCTGGTGGGGAGGAAAGACGGGGAGAGAGAGAGAGAAATCTGGGTATTTAAGACACATTTAGCGACGGACATGTCCCGTTGCTAAAGATCCATCGGTAAAACAATTTAGTGACGGTTTATACAGTCGTTAAAATACCGTCGTTAAACGTCCGTCGGGAATGGTTTTACCGACGGATTAATCCGTCGGTAAAATATTTTTTTGGACAACATTTTTACCCACGGAAATTCCGTAGCTGAAAACACCTTTAGCGATGGAAGTCGTTCCGTCGCTAAAAGTCCGTCGCTAAAACCCTTTTTTCTTGTAGTGAGTTGCAAAAACAGTTGCCTCATCCTCAAGTACCCGAGTCCCTTCTGCCATGTACTCGTTGAAAAGAGGGTCGTCTGGCGTATTCAGGCAGATGAAGTTATGCAAAACAAAACAAGCGTTGACGATACCGTTTTGCCTGATCAGGTTGTAGCTCGACATTAACCTTAAAATTGAAAACCTGGCCTTTAGAGCTCCGAAGCATCATTCAATAACATTACGCAAAGATGCGTGTCTGTAGTTAAACATTTCCCTAGGTCCTCTGGGTGCATTCCTTGCTCCCTCAAAGTCGTGAAGGTGGTAGCGCTCGCCACGATATGGGGCTAAATAACCATCCACATTACTGTATCCACTGTTGACGATGTAATATTTATCTGCAAACCAAAATTCGTGTATCGTCACATTGTATTTTGACTTGCACTTATGAGAATATAATCATAATGTGGTAACTGATGTACTTACTCGGAGGGGGTCGAGGGAATTCAACCTCTGTTGATGTGATGACCTCGGCATGAACTCTTGAATCATTCACACTTCCCTCCCATCCCACATTGACAAATGTGAACATCATGTTGAAGTTACATGCAGCCATCATGTTTTGGGATATATTCCCTTTTCTTGAACGAGATGCATTCATCTTCGACTTGGGTACAACGGCCACCACAATTGTACCGTCAATCGCACCAATGCAATCCTGTAGAAACATTACCAGATTAAATCACGTTAGTCAGCAGCCCAACATTAATCTGAATAATGAACACCATAGCCATAACTGAAGGTTATACCTTGAAGTATGGGTAGTACTTCGAACTGTTTCATATGTGTGGATCGACGTCGTCAGTAGCCTGCG
This sequence comes from Escallonia herrerae, assembly GCA_033070095.1. Lineage (NCBI taxonomy): Eukaryota > Viridiplantae > Streptophyta > Magnoliopsida > Escalloniales > Escalloniaceae > Escallonia > Escallonia herrerae. Next base: position 88,027 of record JAVXUP010000147.1, read on the forward strand.
GCTTTATGATTAACATTCCAAGATAACCCAAAGCCCGAGCAACACGTTCAATGGTTCGCCGTATGGTATCAAGGCAGCGTTGAAATCGTTCACATAGTTGACACATTCGTTCTGTGTGACTAACACAATTCAAGAAAACGCCCAAAGCCTCTTCAACACTGATATGAGTGTGTGCATCATCAATAAGCCATCCGTTATTCCTAAGAGTCGCTGCCAACGTTCTAAACGCATCTGGATACATCCTCATTACATTATACATTCTAGATGGATGACCATTTAATAATTCTTACACATGATCACTCCCAGAGAGTTGAGATGTATACATAGACCTTGGGACCCTATCTAATGCTGCACACCTCCGTTCTATTTCCTCTAACATGTAAATGTCATGAAGTTCATCATCTGACGATGACGTGTCACCATTAGCCCATGTAGCATTGGCTTGCGAAGATGACATTGTAGTATAATAACTATGCGAATGGTAACTTCAATAACCTGTTACTAAATGAACAATATATTTGTCAAGCATCTTGTTTACACATACAGGCATCCTAATATAAGATAGAACATTGCATAAATTTCAAAGAGTCAACGTTAATATAAGATAAAAACCATAATCTACAACACTGATGATTCCAAAATTGCCACTGATACACAACAGTGGACTTGCCCAACACAAATGTTCAGGTAGTAAAAGTAGCAGAAACTCACACATAGCATGACTGATGGGGAAAACACAGTTCAACGTAACCAAACACAGATCCTATGGAACCAAAGACGCCAACCACTGCAAATGGCAAAAATCAGGGATTTCAATGAACATGATGCGGTTATCCCTCTCTTTAAAACAGTGCATTGCAGCCACGTATTGCTCACCAGGAACGTCTAGAATTTGATTGAGCTCATGTATGCACCTCACCATGTTGTACACATCATCGACCGAGTCTTGTTGGAATATGGAGTTACCCTCTCGCTGATATTTATGTGCTCTGGCCTTGGAGCACTCCGTCCAAGCATCAAGCGCAGTGTCCATTTTAATTGACTTGGACTCCTTGCTAGAACGCACGTCGACGGGGTTACCCTCTGACCTATGTTTCGTCCCCACAACCGTAACAGGAATATCATCATCAAGGTCAATAGTAGCGCCCCTCCTACTAGAAGCTCCGACATACTCATGGTATTGGTCATTCTCCTCATCACTATTCAAAGGTCGCTGCGTTGATGAATGTGCCAATTTACCGGTTGCCGTGGACTCCGAGAAAATCAAGGCCAGATTGTCATAATTTGCACACCCCTTCCCACGGAACTGCTTGGCCCCTTTGTTCGTCTACATAAAAATTGGTGTGTTATACGTATCTATGTAAAAGTGCAATCTAAATTAATATGGTTATAAGGTATAGTTAAGATGAGTGTGGTACCATTAAATAGTTATCCCAAACGTCGTCCAAAGCAATGCATGTCTGGGTTGCATGATCCCATCCAAACCTAGTGTGATTCCTCAACTTGGTAAACTCGCGATACTTTGCACGCAACCTATTGTACTTTGACTTTAATAGTGACCGTTTGAACCTAGTGCTAACCCCCGCAAACATGTCATTCGCAAGCTCCTCCCACTGTTTCTCCTTAAATGTGGAAGATTGATGGGGACGTTTCTGTTTCAGCTCCGCCATTAAATTGACAAACAATGTTTCTACACGCGGAGGCCACAAAGCTTCTTCGAGTCTTTCGTCATCGAAAACTCCCCCTCGAAGACCAGAAATGTCCACAAACGAATCGGCCATCTACAGTTATGCACTTAAACACATATTTACACGTCTCAAATAAAGCAGTGCAATAGTATATGATAACGTCACATTGTATTTAATTGCTCTAATTGAACGAGTGTGTGTCGTCTTCAATGTTAAAAAAAGGGGTATACAACCACGCATGTCTAACGTAAATATGTAAGGTAACAATATACAGTACGCAATGATTAATAAAGATACTCAACATTATTGCAGCGTACAATTGTCATTAACAATCTTCACAATAAGTGTTCAAAGCACATTGAAGCATATAACAGTATAGTACACGTCTCATTAACAACAAAATGATAGCTAAAAGGATGCGGGTTCACTTCTTGGGCTAATATTGGCCCTAATCCATGCCATCAGAGGCATTGGGGGGAAGGGTGCTAGAGACTCGTCGTGCAATTGTGTTTCGCTTGGTCCACCAAATCCTTGCGAATGAATTGCTAGGTCGGCCATGGGTGACACTGCCGGAAGAGGTTGTTCAGGAGGTTGAATACGTCTTTCCCAATGAGATTTGTAAAGAACATAAGCAGTACTAGCTTCACTACGTTTATGGTATTTTTTAAAAGCACAGTTAGGAAATCCAGACACTTGCAGTTGACATTCTTCCCATGTGTCGTAAATGCCAGGCATTCAACCGACAAATACAACATACCAGCTTGGCATTTATTATCCCTATAAAAAAAGGACATATACAACATGAGATTTATTAGCTTTTAATGTTATTATTAAACCTTAATAAACATCGGTACATTAGAGTGTCCTATAGTTCCTAACAAAAGAGAAATGACATGCAATGTAATACTAAGTCCATTACATTCTTGATGAAAGTCCATTTAATTTTCCGTCAGAGACCACTGTGTTTTACTAAGTGATTTCAAACATATCCTTAATATTAGGAAGGAGAGAGTACATGCTTGGATCGGGTCTAACCCATTATTTTGCGCAATCCATAATATTATAGGTGTATGCCAAAGACACTTAAAGTTGTACATACAACACAACATAGTAAAAAAATTGAGATATATTTGGTTAAGAAGTAAACAAAATCACTTACCAAATTAAATCTAAAAGCTTTGTTTTCTTGCATCATATATATTGTTAAGTCTTATGAAATCAATTTAGGCCAAGTAATTCATCAAATGTGGCCACATATATATGGAGGGAAAAGGTTTTCCTTATTCAGATTTTCTCATAAGCTCCCTTTAGGTTTCATTCCAGCTAAAACTCCTGCTAATATCTTTAGTAGGATTTGACCATATTGGGATTCAACACAATTAAGTTATAGGTCCAAAACCGAACACTCATGACTACTTTGTCTATACAAAATCATGCAAGGCAAAAGAAGAGAAGACATTCTTTACCACCACTTATTTACGCACAAGTATACATATTAGACTGAGATATGTTTACCTAGAAGTCTAGTAGTGCTACATAAGCATCAAAACAGGAATTTCATGGTTCTTTGATACAAACAAGACGCAGGATATATAGAACAAACCCACAGAAATCATCACACATTGGGGCCTCGATTAGATGGACACGCTATGAAGAACGACTGCATCAATGGTGAGCCCTGGGCCAAACCCAAGGAGGACACCCCACTCGAACCCCTCGTCGGTAGTTTTGAGCCGCTCCTTGGATGATGATTTTCTCATCTCGTCAATAATAAAGAAAAACCGGCACTTGACATGTTTCCATACTCACTAAGTACATGCCTCGTGGCAGTAGTTTATCGACCTTAAGAGCCAGCCAAATTTTCTTCAACTTGGTCCAGTATGGCAGGCCCGCCATGGTGAACAATCCAAAAAAGGGAGTTCCAGTCAGAGATACCTTAAGACTCAAGAGCTCATAATAACCCTGCTAATTCATGCATCCATCCATTTCATAAATTGTTTCAAGTTGGACTACCACATAGAAGAAACTAGAGAAGACAGAGAAAAGGATGACCTGCACAGACTAATGCTTAAGACTTGTAGGTATGCAGTTCTCTTCTATGTTTGCTTGTTCATGAAAAACAGTTGGTGTTGGCAACTTATTTCATGATTTTGGTACAAGGAACCTGGACGAGCTGAAGCTGATTTTGGTCGCCTTGATGCTAAAACTGTGGTGAGGAACATATACATCCTCTTTTCCAGAAGTGAAATACCGATAGCCGATGAGGACAAGGAGATCATGGATTTGGTGGAACCATCTACTCCTTTAATTTACCCTCTTGGCTCACTGAGGAAGATCTTTCAACCTATGCGGCTTTGTACGAGAAATCAGGGTTCCTAACTGCACTGCAAGTTCCTTATAGGAAACCGGATGATCCTATTTTTAGATGATTGGCGAGTCTTCTTCTTCCTTCCTATAATGAACCCTCGTATTTCTCTGCTAACTTTGATCCCTCCACCTGATAAACTAAAGCCCTGACTGCTTTCCATATCATATGAAGTTCGAAACACTGCTCACCAAATAACAGGAAGCATCTTAGTAGTCCCCTAGTTGGAATGTCAAATGCACCTGAGAATGTCAATTAGGCACACGACTGCGCATGTGGCAGATTATGGGTTAGCTAAAAGCTGATTCTTTGCAAATCACACCAGTTCAACTAGGATAAAAGGAACTATTGGCTACGTTACTCCAGGTAAGTAACAGTTATCTCTACTTGTCACTCTTAGTATGTTGGAAGCCAGTATTCTATCACTAAGCCAGATGGGAACCGAGGGCCTGCTTTCTGCTTATAAAAAGCTTGGGCACCCATGAAAGTCCAAGAAAGGACATTTGTTGGGATTCAGAGAAATGGACACAGAGAGGAGAACCCAGAAATGGAAATAGGGAAAACCATCTTCAATCAATCAACCCACAAACAAAAATCAAAGAGAAAATAAAAACATAAAGGAGAGTAGCAGATCGACCATCTAAAGAAGAATAAAGAGAGAAATTGGTACTCACCTTTGACAACTGTGCAAGTGATAGGACTTCGTTCTCTCTGGTCACAGATCATTGGCTGCTTGTTAGGGAGATGGTAGGTACTCGGCAGCAGGAAAGAGGCAAGGCTTTGACAGATCCACTGGATGGAAGGGAAATGTGTAGCTGACTGGAGGCGGCGTCTCTGCCTTCTCTGTACTAGGTCTTCGGCAGCTAAGGGGAACAAATGACACTGGAGCAGCTTCTCTAATAACTTCGGCAGCTTGAGAAATGGAGTGAGTTGTAGTTGGGGATCTGCTCATTGAAAATAAGGGGATAAGAAATGAACGACAAGCAGAGAAGGAAGGGGAGAGGAGAGCTATAACGTGACTATGCATGTAGGGGTCATAGAGGCTGTAAGAGAAACGACTGAACACTGGAAACCATGCCCAGTTTTCTTTTATTTTCTCTGAAACACTCTGACACGAGTTGCGGCCGATTGAGAAAAGGTGAAAACACCTTTGAGGTATTTTCGCTTTTTCTACACTGTTTTGATTTTTGGATCCAACACAAATATAAAAAATAATAAAAATACACAAAAAAAATATTTTTTTCGTAATCATTACAAAAACGGGAAACAAATACTCTAAACCTACGGGCCTATGTGATCCAATCCGATGCATATAAAGGCAAAAGTCGCAAAACCGACAAACCTTCGGTCCACAGTTTTAAGAGTTCCGTGTCAGTCTGATATTAATTTCCCTTTATCTTACTCTCTCCTCGCCCGTAAAAGGCTTCCCCATCTCAGTTTAACCATCATGCCAATCACCCACCACCACCATCTGCGCAACCCCGATCGCCGCCATGCCGACGCCGTACCGATCAACCGACCACCCCCTCCGAAGCCCAACCCCAAAATCCTCTCGCTCCTTCTCAAGTCCGTCGTCATGGCCCTCATCCTCTCCCTCTTCCTCCTCTTCCTCGGCGTCGCGGCCCTCGCGCTCCTCCACGTCCTCCTCGCTGGAAGCTCCATCCACCGCCACCGCCGCCGCCACTCCGCCTCCCCTTCCGCGGAGGATTTGAACAGACATCTCCCTCGCTCGAAATACGCCGGTGCGCAGCCCGCTGATTGCGCGGTGTGCCTGGACGGCTTGGCGGGCGGGGACTGGTGCAGGAGATTGCCGGCCTGTGGGCACGTATTCCACGCGGAGTGTCTGGACACTTGGCTGGTTAGAGTGGCGAATTGCCCGATTTGCCGAGCCCGGGTTCGGCTCGATACGGCGGCCTCTGGTTCTGTAATTAGTAACGACGACTGGCAGCTGTTCTGGTCATGATTAAGGCTTTCGTTGAGAGTTTTGTGTAAGTTTTGGATTTCTACTTTTTGCTTTTTTACTGTAACTATGTCATCTTTGTTTCCTGATTAAATTAGCTTTAGTTATGAAGTATTCAATGGTCAATTTTTTGGTGTATTTCTCACTGTGGCAATTCATTTAAACTTGTGAAAATATGTAGTAGACCAGAGGAACTAAGGTGTAATTAAGGTTATGAGAGTGCAAAGTCATGATCTTGTTGGGCATAGGAGAATTGTGGTCGGTCTGGTTCTAAGTGAACTTTGCAGTTCTATTGTCTTTAGATGGCTTCGACTGTGATGTGGAGTTTTGGCTGAAGTATATGAGTTGTTTATTGGATCCCGGTGAATATCTTAGGATCCTTGATTGAAGCAATGGCTCCTACCCATGACACATGTGGATCGTGGTATCATATGCTATTTGAGCTGTATATGACGTATGAGTTTTTGTCTTCTACACCTTAAGTTGGCGTTGATATCCCTAAAGTAGCAAGAAGAAAGCAGGAGTATGAAGATAAAACCAAATGAGATTCCACAAATGGTCAATCTCGTGAAACAGGTGCACCGAGAATAACATGGGGAGTAATCGTTCCAAAGTACTTGATTACTAGGAACTTATAAGAGAATTGTCAAATGTTAGGTCGGAAGAAAGGATGCTTAGGGAAAGCCCAATTAGTTTGGGAGAAAGATTTAGTCCATGTCATGAAACAGATCTTGTGTTTAGGTTGGCCATCTTTCTGAAGGCATGTTCAGTATAAAGGATAATCAAGCCATAGACAGAGGTGTTCTTCATTAGCTGGTGTCCAGACAGCTACTCAACTAGTTTCTACCATTTTCTTTCCCTGTTTCTGCCTAGTTTCTCGGCTAAGCTGACTTTTTCTCCTTTTAATGAGAAATGGTGGAGTTAAATTAATCAGGTTTGGCCTAATCTTGGCATCAGGTTGCACGTATCACATTCAGGTTGCTTTGCATGCAATATCCAGCTCTTGATTGTAAATAGTACGGCATAGTTGATGAATTACTTACCAGAGATCTGGTCTGTGGGAAATCATTTTTGTCCCTTTCAATTTCTCTTGACCTTAACATTCAGAACCCAATGCCTGAATCTTCCACCTCCCCTCCCCCCCCTCCTGCTCCTGGAAGCTTCAAGGTTTATGAATAGCAAGTTGCCGTCATAAGGTTTTACAGACAAGATTTAGAATTTTTGAAAATGGTGAAAGGCCATGGTGTGCTTGTGTTGTCTAAAGTTCATAAATTTCTGGGGGACTTGAAAGGTTTTTCATAAGAAAGTTGGCTTTGCCCTGTTCCTTAACCAAGGAAGCAAAGGAGGAGAAGGACAGGGTTTTGATACTATTGGGACAAGTTTTCTAATATTGGCAAAGGGACAGGTTTGATTTTTGGAAGAACCCAATTTTGGAGACGTTGCACCCGCTGGATCTTGTTGTCTCTGGTTCTGCTTGTGTCAGATATATTAGTAGTTGATGAGGCAATAGGAGAAAAGTAGCAGATTAATTTGGTAATGGTTATCTCAATGTTCTTGGGTAGGATACCTGGGGTGGTAAAACTCATTTTCAAGTAATAGTGATAATAGCTCTTTATCATGGAGATTCCTGGGCCTCTTTGGCATTGCTGCTGATAAAGAGGCTCACGGCAATCTATAATTTTGGAGGTTGATAAGTGGTGCGAAATCTTATAATTGGTCATTTTTCAATTACTGTGATGTTGTGTGTTTCACAAAGGTGGCCCAAAGGAAGATGACAAAGAAAGTTTCTGATGGATTCTAGAAGATCGTTCGAGGTTTTATGTGAAGTTTGCATAATTTGACGTTTTTGGAATGAGAGCAGTAAGGGGTTTATCCAGCATTTGGATGCCCCTTTAAAGGTTGCAGTATTTTGTGGAACAGCTTTGGGAGCTTCCTTTTTATTGCAAATTTGTAGAAGAGATTACTGCTAACCTATTCCGTGTCCTGAGAAAAGATGATGTGTCTACAAACCATCATATTATGCATTTTTTAGGTGCAATTAGCTTGCTTCTTTCCTTCCTTTTGGTGTCCTGCAAGGGTTGTCAGGTTTGGTTAAAGCTCTGGTGTTCGAAGAATCAGAAGAATCTGAGGTAACACTTGTATGTTTTTGTAATAATGTCTTTTGTGGATGGTTTCAAATATGTAGAATAGAGGGCTTTGGAGGCCAAGCCCGGTGAAGAAACCAAGTCACTACTCGTAATATTACTTGTATTTTTACGTCACAGAATGATGCGGTTCTAAGAAGTGCTCACCGTTTCTTCATCAACCAATATGTTTTTTCAATCACATTCCTTGCGGTTGAGTGAGAATGTTAAACAACTCTTTGCAAAGCTTTATCTAGAAACGTAGTCATCAGGCCTACCGGTTCGCCACAACCTCCGCTGGCTCAGCGACAAGTCATGCCCCCATGGTTGCGGTCACCAGGAAAATGTTGCCCACAGCCTTAAAGATTGCCCCATAATTCAAAACATCTGGTCCCAAACTCATCTTACCAACCAGCAGGTTCACCATAGCTCTCACTCCTTCAAGGATTGGTGTAAAGACAATGCGTCAAACTCAAATCAAAACAGCATTCCTGAATTCTTTCGAATACCTTCTTTGCTATCCTCATGGCTACCATCTGGAAGCATCGAAATCAGCTTGTCCTGTTCAACCATCCTTTCCCCATGAGTGACCAAGTTATCAAAGAAGCTATATCCCAAACTAGGGACTACCTCTTCTTTAATAACAGGGATAAAACGCTCAAAACAAGTACTAGAACCATCCAGGTTGGATGGAAACCTCCTCCGATCCATTGGGTAAAACTGAATACGGATGGTAGTGTTTGCCATAATTCAAATTCTACAGGCACAGGAGCCTTGATCCGTGACCACTTGGGCAATTGGGTTTCGGGATGCTCTCGAACAATTCCTATGACTGATTGCTTTGCTGTGAATGGTGGGCCGTTCGTGACGGCCTCATTCTAGCTTGGGAGGAAAATCACCATAACATCATTATGGAAGTGGACAACACTAGCATTGTACACATTTTATTAAATCCCATGACCCCTCTTCCTTCTAATATCGATACTTTGGCGATGGATTGCAGGGCTCTCCTTGATCGACCATGGCAGGTAACATTCAATCATATATATAGGGAAGCCAACTTTTGTGCGGACAAATTGGTGAAACAGGCGGGCACTTGGCAATATGGATACCATCGGTGGAATTATGAGTCAAGCTTTTTGTCTAACCACCTGTATTTTGACATATGTGGAAGAGTCACTCCACGCTGTGTGACTCAAAACTAGTTCTTTAAATAAAATTCCTTTGGTTTTCCCCAAAAAAAAATTATTCCAACTGGCTGCCCATTCATCAACATGGTAACGTGTTAAAATGATAAGGAACTAGAAAACCAAGCATCAACTAAACATAAAATATTGAACTATTATCAACAAAAAAAGAATTTTCTTAGCAAAAAGACATTTTGAGAGAGAGAGAGAGAGAGAGAGTGTGTGTGTGTGTGTTGCCATCTACATATTTACTCCTCTTCTTACATTGTTTCCTAGTTTTGGGGATTTTCATCTTTTGCTGCACTGAACAACTCCAACATTACATATGATACTTTCTTGTTTGTAAAAAGCAGTACCAACTACAAATCAGGTATCACAAACTATGGTACAAATCTTGACACTCAATTCTATAAAAAGTCATGCTGCGCTGCTGCGAGCAGCGGTTTGGCCACCTTTAACTTAAACGCCACTTGAGAAGATAAGAGTGATACAAAATTAATGTACTTGAATAGTGCTCAAGAAGCTCAAACTTCAGTATAATGGTGAGAGAGTCGTTAGACACGGATCCATGGAACTCAACTACTACGGTACACTATATGTGGCCATAACAGAAGGAAATACAAAATAGTCAATATAAATCAATATAAAAGGACGAGAGAGAGAGAGAGAAGGGGCTTTTGACCAGTACACTTGAATTCAGACAGGAGGGGCGGACTCGCTTAGAGAGAGAGAGAGATTACTCGAAGAAAAAGGGTGAAGAAAGGAAGACCTTGCAAATGGAGAAAACATACCTCGAGTACATAAACCAATAAACATTCTAACAGATTAACTGACAACAAATATCTCTCTTGTTCCCAAAATCACATAAAAAATGGATGTCATTGTAGTAGTATTGTACCCTAAGCTAAAAACTTGAAATAAGCATGCCCAGCTTTCCAGTATTCACGTGAGTGGGATCACAATCAACCTTCAAAACTACACTGCCCAACATTCAAACAACAAACATTAGTAGTAGAGAGTTGGTATTTCATCAACTTTATATCATGCCAAATACAACTGAAGCTAAACTTTAAAACAATAACCTTTGAAGGACTTAGCGGTCTCCAGTTTCCAAGATTAAAACATCATCTTAATCTTGTCCTTAAAAGGTTGCTATAAACCAAAAAGATAAATTCTGCAACATCAAATATGGTGATATCAGGATCACAATCCTTTAGTTTTAACCTTCCTAGTGGCACAAGACTTTGCTAAGTAGTCATATTGTATAAAGTAACAACAATACTCGGCCAAAATTTATTCTGGTAACCACAAGATTACACAAAAACTTGAACCATCCGGTTACTATTCTCTAAGGTCATCAAATATGTTAGTGTCATTTTCTCTTACAGGCCAATGCCACCCTGATTGATACAAGGGGACAGATTGTGAGCACTAAATTTTTTTAACCAAATCAGCTATGTCATCGAGAATTCAATATCCTCTTGGTATAAACTAGGATCAGATCATTAAGGACGATATCTTCTTGATATAAACTAGGATTCACAATTAAGCTGGTATGATCTCTGTAGTTGCTACCATAGCAATCATCCTAGCTTAATCCACATAAAAGACCTGCTTCTACTAATTGACAACTCCTTTGCGTCCAGATAGGTTCCCAACATTGAAAGTATTTTGCAAGTGCCCCCAATTAACGGCGACATAAGAACACAAAGCAAAGCCTTGATACCTGGTACAGCCTCTTTCGAGCCTTGAGTAGACAGCCAAAGAAGTGCAAAAAATTCTTCCCAACTAGAAACTAAAACTTGATCATGCAACAATATCCTCCCACGGAATATTGCACATAAGCACATTTCAAGACCATCGCAGATACCTCGTACCAGTCACAAGAAAGCAAATGTTCATGCTCTGAAAACATCTGTCTTCAAACCCTCTTATACTTGTCTGTACCTCATTTTGTCGCTGAAAGGCTACTGTTTGTCACTTTTGCACTTTTTGGTGACGAATGTTCATTCATATAGAAGTAAAGCAATCTATCTTCATTGGATTTAATGCGTGTCAACTCGACTAAATCATTTTTAAACAACACAACTACAAACCAGTCCATATGATCAAATAACACACTACAGACACAGGTTCATCATCTGTATTCAGAATTAAAAAAAAAACATGTATACTGAATTAATCATCAGAAAGGTTTAATCTTTGAAAGAATTAAAAAAAAAAACCAGAAAAGAATACCTTGGCGGAATTAGTTGAGATCCCACGACCGGAGTGGTTGCCGTTGGAGCCGTCCTAATTGGCGTAGTCTTCGTAAGAGCAAAGAATGTCATCCGCAGCAAAATGGAACCCCTTGGAGGCCGAATTATTGCTATCCGGCGATCGGGAAGCTATGGCTACAGATCCCAAGTGAGGATTACAACACCAAACTGAAACTTAGAGCTTGCAGAGAACAAAAAAGATCCCAAGTGAGTACTGTCGCTGCCATGGCGAGGTTGAATCAAAGATAAGAGAGAAGGAAGATCGCCGTCACTGCCATTTCCAGGTTTAATCAAAAGAGAAGAGAGGAGGAAGAGAGATCAGAAAACAGAGCGTCGGGCAGAGAGTGCGGGTCATTAGGCAAACAGCGATGGCTTGGAATCGTAAGTTTGAAGTTGCGCTTTAAGAATTGAATCATAAACATTATAATATAGTTTTAATTTCTTGGAATTGATCATAAATTATAATTTTAATTCTAAATAAGCTGTTCAAACAAAAAAGTAAGTATAATTTTAAGGTTCAATTTCATTATTAACCTTAAGTCCAAGATTAATTTCGTGATCTAATCAAACCTTGAGTGTCATCGGGATGGTTTGAAAGGAGAGACAAATAGACAGCTTCTGAGGGGATCAATTCCTCATGCATCCAAAGTTCCTGTTCTTTATCGCATTTGTATTTATACTCTTTATAAAGAAAACACCCCTTTTGGAGTAATACTTATTTTAGTGTTATATAACGACATATTAAAAATTATGATACTTGCATTCTAAGAAAGTTTTTTAGAAGTAACACAGAACAAAAACTTGACAGTAAATTACTATATATAAAGATATCTCTAATTTTTTCATTTAAAATTCATAAAACAAAACCAGTTAAAATATATTTTAAAGAACAAGCTTGATATTACGAAAATATCATATGACTAACTTTATTCTTGCACATTGCGTGCCATGATTGCTAATAATACCGGTTAATGGATCTGGGCAATGCACAGGAAGAGGCTAAATATGATGATGATGCATCTTTTCGCGCTATTAATTAGCGTCGAATTTTGTGCCACTAAATTCCGTCGTACGTATATAATAATGCTTATTATTTTGTATAGTAGATTCATATTCTCGATTGATTAAATAGTCAACCGTTAATTACGTCTACAATAACCTTCGATTAAAGAAACACAAATAATAAATAAGAAATATATGAAAACTTTTATTTCTAAATGGATCTTAATACATAATGAAACATAATTCTTTTTTGGGATTTGCTTTCCTTCTCTCTTTCTTTTCTTTCCTTCTCTTTCTTTCGTTTTTTCGTTGTTTTTGCCGAAGCTTTTTCTCCTTCCTTTTTTTTCCCTGTCTTCCTCCTTTCTCCTCTGTTTCTGCCAAGAGGCCCTCCCCCTCTTCCTCCCAAATGACTCTTCTTTTTTATAATAAAATCCTAGAGTTCTTAGACTTGTGCACTACTCCATGGATAATTATCACATGTTAACACATGTAATAATTCTTAAACTTTATCACAACCCAAGAATATTTATCCCCTTCATTTCACCCCAAATATTCTAACCGAATTACAAAATTAGTGGATTTCTAAACACTTGGGCCCACTCGAAAAGACTGAATGTTTAGGCTTCCTTTAGTAAAAGCTTCCAACAAAAATTTTGGGTTTGTTTGTCAACTCAATACATTTTTTTGTCAAAAATTTGCTGCTGACAAATGCCCTTCGAGATTCGGGCTTTATTTGCAAAAAAATCGGATCACGTCTGGTATGGCAACTCAGCTTTTCTACATTTCTCCTTCGGTCTAGACATTCTGTGAGGCAAACCATCTTGAAGTAGGTGACAAGCTTCACGCTTCAATGCAACAAATATTCCCTTTTCTTCATGGTGTTTATGACCAACTCATATATCAATTTGTTTTTTTTTTTTCCCGTTCCGTAAGATGCTTGAGCCGTTGCGAAACTTTAGAGAAAGTCATTAAGGTCCTCCTTTGTTACCTTCGAAGTACGTATCAAGATACCTTGAATATCTGATACAAGATGTCTACGTACTCAAAGGACAAAATCATGTAGATTAACTTGAAAACTTCTTTTATGAAGATTCATTTTTTCTTTGCTTTTTTCCTGGAGTTACACTTGGTAATATGCTCAAGCTGCCTACGTAGACAGCAGAGTAAGCCATCACACAGCTCAATTTATTTATTTGCGAGAAGAAATATTCTCTTTTCGCTTTTCTTTTTGTTTCAAACAAACGTTTTTTTTAATTGATGTGAGTAAACCTAAGGAATATACCTCAAGCTGTTTACGTATCCAAAGGATCAAGTCATGACGTAGTTCAAGAACTTTTTTTTTATCTTTTTATTTATGAAAAATAAATTTTCTTTTGATTATTATAACTTAACCTAAGGTATACACCTCAAGCTGCCTATGTACCCGAAGGATTAAGTCATCACGTAGTTTAATAATTTTTGCTAGATTTTTTTTTGAATGTTGTGAATAAACCTGAGGAATATGCCCCAAGCTGCTTATGTACCCGAAGGATCAAGCCATTACGTAGATCAACAAAAACAAATTTTTTGAATGGGAGATGAATTTTCTTTGTATTATTGTGACTGAACATAAAGAATAAGCCCCAAGTTGCCTATATACCCGAAGGACCAAGCATCACGTAGTTCAACTTTTTTTTCTTTTTCTTTCTTTCTTTATTTATTTAATTATTTTTTGCATACCCTAACTTTGGCCTAAACCACCCTTTTTGGGTTTTCATCCTATTGTGCTGTATTTTTTTTATGTGCCATAACTTTTGCCTAGACTTCCCCTTTCAAGGTTTTTGCCCTAGTGGGCTATCTTTCTTTTTCTTTTCTTCTTTTTTTTTGTCCTAACTTTTGCCTAAACCGCCCCTTTCAGGGTTTTCCGCCTAGTGGACTTTTTTTTTGTACACCACAATTTCTTTCTTATTTCAAGAGACATAGCATCACCAAATGACAGTATGAGGTGCATTCTTCGCATGTAAAATCGATCTCTTGTGTGTTCGGGATATACTTAATAATCTCCTAATGTGAAGAGTTCCTTTCTCATGACAAAGTCTTCCCGGATCAAGGGGAAGGTGTTGACTTTACAAGTCAATAGTTAATATTATTTGGATGATTCCAAGATTATTGACGTTAAACATTAATCTAACACTACTATTAAAAATATTTTTAGGACCAATCAAAATCAACAAAACATGGAATATTCCTTGGTCAAAGATTGGATGCCGTGGACCTGAATCTGGACTTGAGACTTCTTATTACTTTCTCCTTTTTGATTTTTTTAGGCTTTCTTAAAGAACAAACCAAGAAGTTGTTTCTCTCAAAAGTGTTTCCATTCGAATTGATCATTCAGTCTCTTCTGGTTTTGTTTTAAAAATAGTTTTCAGTCAAAACCAAACTTTTATGTCGAAGCCAAACTTTTCGGTCGAAGCCAAACTTTTCAGTCGAGGCAAAAAGTTTTCGGTCGAAGCAAAGTTCTCTTTCAAATGAAAAAAAAGTTTTCATTCAACTCAATCCTTCAGTGGTTTTAAAACCTTCTCTGCTCTTACTTTTGATTCCAATGAATCTAAGATTCATTCGATTCGACCAAACTCTTCAGAAATGTTTTCATTCGAATGACTTTATTATTTCATTCAACTGAATCTTTGAGTCGTCCTTTTTCAACAGTCATATCCTCTTCTAGTATAAAAAGGGTCTCCTTGAGCATTTATTGCTAACTTCTTCAATCTCTGAAAAATCTCATTTTCTCTTCTCAAATGACTCTCATCCTAATTTCATACTTCCAAGTACTTTTCCTTGAGTGAGTTTATATTTGAGAAATTAAGTAGTAAGCTTCTTGGTTTTAGTCTTGAAAGGTTTCAGATCTTCCCACCTAAGAAAGCTTAGCTTTGCTGTATTCATTGTAATATCTACTCGTTAAGGAGTGTGTATTGTATCTCAATTGTAATCTTCTTTTCACTTGTAATCGTTGGAAACCTTGAAGGGTTTCAGATTTGTAACGGTTTGAGCTAGCACTTGAAGCTAGCTGCTTAGTGAAAGGCTCGAGTATGTCTCCCTTGTGTGGAGTGCTCGAGGACTGGATGTAGGCTGGTGGGCCTGAACCAGTATAAATCTGGGTGTTGATTTATAATTACTATTTCCATTATTACTTTGTAAATCAAGTTTTTAATCTATGTTCAAAGCTGTTAACACCTATTCACTCCCCTAGGTGTGTTTAGGGACCTACAAGTGGTATCAGAGCCTTGTGCTCTGCTAATTTCATTTTGACCTTATAGTCAAGAGCTAAAGATCTCAACATGGAAGAAGGTTCAACAACTACTCGACCACCTTTGTTGATAAACAAAAAATGTAGTTACTGAAAAAATCAGATGAGGAATTTTCTCAAGCAGGACACTCATGTATGGTACGTTGTTGAAAATGGACCGATTACTCCCATGAAGGATGGCCTAGATGGAACTAAGGTTCCCAAGGGAATTCTTGAGATGGGCACTCATGAGGCACATCGCTTCTCTATGGACGACAGAGCAAGGAATATTATCAGCTGTGGACTCGACATAAATGAGTATAATCAAGTCTAAGCTTGCGAAACAGCTAGAGAGATGTGGAGACTACTGGAAGTCACTCATGAAGGTACCAATCAGGTAAAAGAAAGTAAGATAAACATGCTCATCCAGCAGTATGAGGCCTTCAAGAAGAAGGAAAATAAGTTTATAAATGATATGTATCTAGGTTTACTCTCATTATAAATGGACTCAAGCTCTTGGAAAAAACAACCCAGAAAAGGAGATTGTAAGGAAAGTCCTTAGATCTCTTCTCAAGAGATGGGAAGCTAAAGTCACAGCCATTCAAGAAGCCAATGACTTGAATGCATTGAAGTTAGAAGAGCAGGTGGGATCCTTAGTGACTCATGAAATCACAATGAAGATTCATGACGAGGAAGAGACCGTTTTGACGAAGAAGAACCTAGCTCTCAAAGCTGAGGCATCTCATGAACCTACGGAAAGCAGCAATGACTCTGATCCGGACACGGCCTTCATCACTCGTAAGTTCAAGAAGTTTTTTACAAATCAGCGAGATTATAAGGTCAGGAAAAGTCAAACAACCCAACCACAGCAAAGAAACAATGGTGATTACAGCGTAAGAGAAAATTCTGATGCTTGCTCTGAATGCGGCAAAACTGGGCACATCAAGAACTACTGCCCGCAACTTAAAGATTCGGAGTGATCATCGCAGTGAATTTGAAAAAGATTTTATACCTTTTTGTAATGAAAATGGCATTGGTCATGAATTTTTGGCTCCTCGAACTCCCCAAGAAAATGGGGTTGTAGAGAGAAAGAACTGAACTCTTCAAGATATGGCTAGAATAATGCTTCATGAAAATTCTTTACCAAAATATTTATGGGCTGAAGCCGTCAGCACCTCCTGTTACGTATTGAATAAGGTAATTATCAGAACGATTCTTGACAAAACACCTTACAAACTTTTCTCAATTCAAAAACCTAAAATTGATTATTTTAAGGTTTTCTGTTGCAAGTCCTTTATTTTGAAAAATTCTGAGAACTTGGGTGAGTTTTATACAAAATCTGACAAGGGTGTATTTCTTGGTTATTCCTTAAAGAGTAGAGCATATAGAATTTATAATTGTAGGACTCTTGCGGTTGAAGAATCCATGCATGTTCTAGTTGAAGAATCTAATTTTGAAAACTCAAGTAAGCATGTAGGTGATGACAGCGAGGAACTCTTTTTGGACTTAAACAACAAGTTAGATATTTTTTCAAATGAAGGAGAGAGAGTTCAACATCATCCCACAAAGAAAATACCGAGACTCAACCGATTTCCAAAAGGTGGAGATATTAATCTTGCCACCCGAAGAAGCAAGTAATCAGTAATGTTGAACATGGAGTAACGACCCGATCTTCGGTATATCTCTTGTGCGCTAATTGTGCTTTTCTTTCTCAAATTGAGCCTAAAAATATTTATGAGGCTCTCAAAGATGATGGGTGGACCCTTACCATGCAAGAAGAACTTAATCAATTTGAAAGAAGCGATGTTTGGTCTCTAGTTCCGCCTTCTGTTCAACAAAAAGTCATTGGCACCAAGTGGGTTTTTAGAAACAAACTTGTTGAAGATGACAATATTGTTTTAAACAAGGCTAGACTAGTAGCCCAAATGATACAATCAAGTTGAAGGGATTGATTTTGACAAAACTTTTGTCCCTGTTGCTTGACTTGAAGTTATCTGAATGCTCTTGGCATTTTCATGTCACATGAATTTCAAACTTTTTCAAATGAACGTGAAAAGTGTCTTCTTGAATGGGGTAATTCAGGAGGAAGTTTTTGTTAAACGACCTTCCGGTTTTGAAAACGATAAATACCCCAATCATGTTTTTAAATTGGAAAAGGCATTGTATGGTCTTAAATGAGCTCCTCGAGCTTGATACGACCGTCTTAGTAGCTTCCTTATTGATCATGGATTCTCTCATAGCAAAGTCGATACCATTCTTCTTACAAAATCTCAAAATTCACATATTCTTATTGTCCAAATATATGTTGATGATATCATTATTGGAGCCATTAACGATGATCGATGCCAAGAGTTTGCTGAGAGTATGCACAAGGAATTCAAGATAAGTATGATGGGAGAACTTACCTTTTTCCTCAGACTCCAAATTAAGCAATTGAAAGAGGGAATTTTCATCAATCAGTCAAAGTACACAGGGGAGCTTTTGAAAAGGTTTGGTATGGATAATGCTAAACCTAGAGGTACTCCTATCTTTATTACTGTTAATCTTGTTAAAGATGAATCTGGTAAAGATGTTGATCACACGATTTATCATGGTATGATTGGTAGCTTACTTTATCTTACCGCCTCTAGACTTGACATAATGTTTAGTCTGTGCATATGTGTCCGTTTTCAAGCTTATCCCAAAGAATCCCATCTTACTGTCGTTAAATGTATCTTTACTGGGATGGTAGATTTAGGTCTTTGGTATCTGCAAAATTCTTCTTTTGATCTTGTTGGTTTTTATAATTTCGATTATGTTGAATGTCTTGTTGATCGTAAAAGCACCAGTGGTACTTGTCAATTTATTGGTGAATCACTTTTATCCTGGCACAGTAAGAAACAAACATCTGTTGTGCTTTCCACAGCCGAGGCAGAATATGTTGCAGCTGGAAGTCGTTGCGCTCAAGTTCTTGGGATGCGTCAAACCTTACGGGATTTTGGTGTTTCCTTAGATAATATTCTCATCATGTATGATAGCAGTAGTGCTATTGATATTAGTAAAAATCAGGTTCAACACTCTCGAACAAAGCACATTGATATTTGTCACCACTTTCTTCGAGACAACGTTCAGAAAGGATTGATCGAACTCAAGAAAGAAGGATTGGGAGATCAGCTTGTAGATATTTTTACAAAACCTTTGGATGTATCCATTTTTTCCTTTCATCGTCGCTTAGGAATGTGTGATCTGAGCTGATTGTTGTCTTCACTTCCTTCTATTTTTCCTCGAATGAAACATTTTTCGTCCGACTAAAAACAGAGAACTTTTCATTCGAATGAGAAGTCTTCTCACCGTCAGTTTTACCATCTGCCCAATTCGATCGAATGAAATTTAGTTTTCATTGGAATGAAACCTGCTCCTTTCTTTCAAAGTTGCCAACTGTCCAATTCGGTTGAATGAAAACTGCTTTCACTCAAATGAAAACTATTTCCATTCGACTGAAATCCTTCGTCTATATAAACCAATTTTTTTCACTATTTACTTTTCACCGCTTACTGTAAAAAAAAAAATTTACCCCTCTCTAACTTCCATTCATTAAACGCTACTACTATGGAGCCTTCCACGCGCCATTCTCGCAGTTGCCATCGTGTTGTGTTGCAAGAAACGTCCAAGTTTGACAGTTTGCTTGAAGTTCTTCGTGCTTCTTCACGTCGCAACACGCGAGCAGCTACTCAGATTGCTATTGCTCGCTCCCCTGCTCCTGCCAACTGACCATCCAATGCTGCCCCACCTACTCTAGATACTGTTGCTTCTCCTCTCTCCTACCTTTGCTCCCTCTTCCTCTTTTGCTCCTCAACCTATCTGTCCTCCACTCTCATGTCCCTACATCTCACCCACAAAGCTTCTTCACATACCCCATTTTTTTTAGTCAGCCGAAGACCAAATAAATTATTATACCAACTTCGTCAACAAGGAGGTGTTTTTGAGTCTCCCAAGTCACCTTGAACTTATGGCAGAACTTGGTGTCACGCCATTCTTTGAACGAATGGGGTGTACATCTCTCTTATCTCCTCCCTTGGTCTATTATCCACACTTGGTCCACACGTTCCACTCCAACATGACTTATGACCCTGTTGCCTTCACCTTTCTTATGTCATACATAAATGGGGTAACTATTCGCCTAGATGCCACCACGTTGGCACAATTTCTCGATTTTACAAACCAATCTTCCCTTGTCATTTTTCCTGGCAACACTTGGTCCACTTGTGGTCTTTTCACCCCTCTCCAACAAACTCAAACTGTACTCAACAATCTTTCTATTACTCAAGCCAGAAAACCTAACCTCAGTGAACTGTCCCCCTTATACCGTATTCTTCATCTTCTCCTTTCTTACTATATTCTAGTGAATGCCAGTTCCTTTGCCTCCTTCACCTATCTTGATATTATCATTCTTACCCATTTTATTCGGGGCTCTCCTTTAAACATTGTTGGAAAAAGTTTACTTGTTATGAATGCCTATAAGAATAAATCTTCTACTCATCTCCCTTTTGGTCTTCTTCTAACTAAAGTTTTTCACCATTTTAATGTTCCCTTTCTGACAGCTGTCTCGAATTGCGTCTCTATTCCCAGCTCGCACATTCTACACCTCACTTCTCTTCATCGTGCGGGATTTACCATTTGCACTGGCCCAGCTACCCATACCTGTTCTCTTGAGTGGGTGACACCACCTGAGTCAACTCACGCACCTGAATCTATTCTTGCTCATACCCCTCTCTTTAACCCACCTCCGCCATCTGATCCTTCTCCCTCTGTTCCACCACTGCCCATTGACCCCTCCTCTTCCGCACCACCACTGTCGACTGACCCTTCCTCTTCCACACCTCGTCAGCCCATTAACCCTTCTTCTTCCAAACCTCGTCAACCTTATGACCCTTCTTCTTCCACACTCTGTCCACCTTTTGACCCTTCCTCTTCTGTACCTCATCAACCCACACCACCTCACCCCTCTGAACCTATTTTCAATCCTCTTACCAATTTTTCTAACCTCAATTTTGACTTTTTTCTATCTTCTGACACCTACAACCTCTTCGAGTAGCTCTCTTGTCTTTTCAACGCCGTTCAGCTCATTCTAGAATCCCAAACTACCTTAGCCACTTTTGTCACCACCAATCAAATAGCTCTACTTGATTATCTCACTTCCCTTAGGCAGTCCTTGGTACAACTTATCTCAATTCATATTGACTTCCACACACTCCTCAATGATCTCATTTCCAGCATCTCATCCCTGCCTCTTAACCTGTAACAACCCAAAGTTTTTAGAGCATTAACCAATCAATCGATCGATACTTAATCATTCAATTCCTCAATTAGATCAAATAGCCCCAATCCCCAATGTATATCAGAGCTTCTACAAAAATTCAAACTCTCAATAAAGTTATTCTTAAATGGAAAGTCTAAAATTAACGAGCTCCATTAATTAGGTTTACAAAATGGTTCTGACGCAGGGGCTTAAATAACAATTAATGAAAATACTAAGCTATTCCATAATCAAGCTCATTGGTTCCGAACTCTTACTGCCAATTATTTCTTATAAAAGGGGACATAAAAAGGGAGTGAACTTTTGAGAGCTCAGTAAGGTCGCTCAATTCTAGTAGAGAATACAAACGATTTTAAAAAAAAATACATCAATAACAATATGGAAAGATATAATCTTAATTTCTCAATTAAGGATTCGATGGAAACACTTTCGATGACATTGAAAAAATGCAGATGATATTGAACATGAGCAATAGGCAAAGCCACATAGGCAGTGCAGGATAATCACTTAGCAAAGCCACAAAGGCAATGCTCAATAACACTGTAGTTACATATGTATATGAATACTAGCTAGACCCTCAAGGTACTGGCATCACCTGACAATAACAGACCATCTTTATATCACCCCCGAAATAGACCATCCTTATAACTCCTCAATACACTAACTCATGTCAATATGCAGAAAGCAATAAGCGATATTACAATGAATAAATCAATACTCAATGAGAAATAAGTACTGAGCATCGAATAAGATTTTCAATAAACGTGTAATGCTCAAACAGGGTGTTAAAAGCAAACGATGCAATTCATAACAATTATAACAGAGTTCAAAGGAAATTCAAGAACAATTTAGAAAAATATTCACGAGAACAAATGAATAAAATTGAGTTTCAGATAGAAATCCCTTACCTCAGTCCGAAGTGAAACCAATAAAACAACCCTAGAGGGAGGTGAATAGGGTTTTTAAAAATTGATGGAGAATTTAAACTAAGCACAATCATAAATCTCAATCAAATCAAGTTATACTTCAATCAAGATGCTAACTAATCAATCTAAAGCAATTATAGACCAATAAGTAAAGTGATTGAGTTAAAGATACTTGACAAGGAGATTTAAATGGTTCGGCTGGAAATACCCTCAAGCATGCATCCACGTCTTCAAGGAAGTACCTTGCAAGAGCAGTAGAATCCACTGGCAACAATCTTCTTCCGGGGTCAAGATCAAAACCCTTACAACACTTAGTGATATTCTCACACCAAGCACAAGCCTTGAATCCACAAAGCTCACTCAAGACTTAACAAACCCAAGCCTTGATCACAATCTTTTTACAAAGATCAATTATGTACAAAGAGACCTTCTTGAAAGGAAATGAGTACAAATGAAGCTCTAGTACAATAGAGAAATGAGAGAATTGATGACTTAAAGAATGCTCACTTTCAATCAAAGAATTGCTCACATAGATGCTCTCTTTAATGATGTAAAATCATGAACATGAAGAGAGAAAATTTTAATCTATGAGCCTTGACGTTTCTTTAATGAATGGAGGCTTAGAATATGATTTTCATGGTGTATGATGAAGCCCCAAATCATTCATATAGGGAGAAAATGAAATATAACGGTTATAGACAAAAAGTGAGCAAAACTGCCATTACAGTTGACTGTATTCCCAATGCAGTCGACTGAGTTCCCTCTAAAATAGCCATTGGAGCTGAATTTTGACCATTCATGGTAAAATTCTTTTTTTTTCTGAGCACTCCACTCACTTTTTATTAGCCATTTCTTTTGTATTTTTTTCATTTTTTTTTTGTGTTCATGCATCTCTAATCTTTGTATTTTAAACTTTTTCATTATCTTCTCTGCATTTCCCCTTCCCTTTCCCCTTCTCTGCATTTCCCTTTTCCTTAACAAATCTATAATTATAGTGGTTGTGCAATTGGCAGTGGGCGGACGGATGTCTAGACTCAAGGGTCGTGAGTCATCGATGGTGTTGGGCTGTCAAAGAGTGGCTTAGCAGCGCAGATGGATGACTGGAGGCGATTCACCAATGATGGCGGTTGTGGGTGGTCGATTGGTGGCCGTTGGCGGCCCTTGGCGTGCGGCAGACTCTTATGGTTGTGCGGTCGGTGAATTTTCGCAGTAGGATGTACGGACGCGTGTTGGCGGGACTCAGTGGTCGTGGGTGGGTGATTGTTGGTTGTTGGTGTTTGTGGATCTGAGACTAAGTGCAGTCCAAGTATCGGCAAATCACCGGTCATGGGTCGTCGGCAAATTGCCGAGCATATGAACTCTTTCCTAATTTCCTTATCCACATTAAGTTTTTCGAAACCCATCAAGAGAAATCTACAGCATGAATGATCCATTTCATTCCCACAACTGATAACATGAAAAATAACATTACACCGTCTCTCTTGGCTGTTTCACTCTTTTCTTTCCCTTTAGGATCACTATAAATAATGTGCTTCCTGCCAGATTGTTCAAAGAATATGTGCTTGCTTCGTACCAGATTTTCACTTAACAAAGAAATCTCCAAATATCTGCCAAAACCTTTTGCTCTCCACCTTAGCCAAAGAAGTAACTCTTTGTGACGACATCACACAATCTAGAGGCACTACCGCACTACATATTCTAGCAATCAAGAATCGGCGATTGGAGGTGGAAGAGAGGCGAGTCATCCAAGAATTGTTGTCCATGGCTCTATTTGGCACTTGGCCTCTGTTGATGCGTGTGTGTGGGTTTGCTGATGTCTGCGTCTGTAGAGCTAGGTGAGAGAGCCTGAGGGCAGTCCAATTTATGGCAATTCAATTTTAGTCCAATTTGATGAGATTTAGTTTTTCTTTTATTATGATTTTTGGGAATTTATTGTTACATTTCAATTTCTAATTCACATCTCTTTGTTTATTTATTTGTATTCAAGTACACTAGCCATATAATTGCGATTTTGTTTATGGGGTGGTAATTAATGTAGTTATGGTGCTGATATAAAAAAAGGACATTCAAAGTTATCAATTGGCTTTAATAAGTCCGTCGTATTATTAGTAATGAAAATTAATCTCTGACGTTACAGATGTTATTTTCTCAATTCGAGATACGACTTTGGTGACATAATGTTAAAGATGTTTTTTTCTACTTTTTACCAAAACCGCGTAAGAAGTAATCAAGAATTATACAATGATAGAAGCGCACACGCATCGCGTGTCCACCACAACTTGTCCAATGAATATGAGGATTCTGATATGGACATTTCTCCAGAGAATGATGTTCGTATAGTTGGGGCTTGTTTGAGTCTTTGCACTCTTGTTAGCAGTTTGTGTCCCTCTATTACAACTACTTTTGGTGTGGCATCTCTAGGTATGCTATCTTCGTCTCGTGATCTTGGTGGTAGCTGTGGTTCTTCTTCCTCGCCCGATTCTAAGAAGTGTGGTTGTGATATTATTACTGCTATGGAAGAGGGACCTGTCATGCCTAAAAAGTACAAGTCTGAGGTTCACTTTCACTCTCAGCCACTAGGTCTGTACTGTTGCTCTGATGAAGTAATAGGCTATATTTTCATTTATTATGCTATGCCTTAGTTCACTTCCTGCTTTTGGCTTCTAGTTGCTACTCATGCTAGCTACTAGTATTTTGCAAACGGTGGATTTTGAAAATTTAGTAGTTTCTCTTTGGTCGCACTTGATTCTGACATCCCTCGTCCTGTGAGGATTTTTTGGCCACTACATATGAGGCTTTGGTGTTTGAGCCTAATCAATCACGGGGTTGTAACGCCCCGATTTTATTTCCGGAGCGTTAATGCCAGATAAACAGAAATCAGATAAAATCCTATAATTATCAATAGACTCCCAAAGGGTAAATCAGAGCATGCACTAATAATTCCAAAAATACACCAATATCTGACATAGGGGCCCAAAGCTTTTATATAATCCAAAAGTTTCTCCAACATGGAGTTTCAAAATTTAAAACCTAAGTAATATCAACTTGTCTTAGTTGTTAAACTTAAGTGTCAATACTAACTCTGAAATAAGGCACCTAACCCTTGGTCACATAGCTAGCCCTTCAAATCCAAAATCCCACCTACTAATCACCTGAAAGCAAAAACAATACTGGAATGAGCCAAATGCCCAGTAAGGTTGCTCAAAGGACCAATCAATAGGAAACAAAAACATCTGAGAGACAAAATTTCACAAGCACGGAAATTTTCCAACGGAACGGATAATCAAACTAGATTTCGAATGTCAAAACATATCTGAATACAAAGACAGACACAAAAGTTTCAACGGAACGGACATCAAACCAAATGTCAAATGTCAAATTATATCTAAAAGGAAATATTTCAAAGCACACCAGTTTCAATTGAATAAAGGTCAGAGCAAATATTGAGTGTCAAAATATATCTGAGGACGGAGGCAGATACTAGAGAGCCATCAGACCAAATATCAAATGTCAAAATATATCTGAGTATAGAGACAGACACTAGAGAGCCATTCAGAGAGTGGTCACATACGTCATTCCTGATACATGAGGCCGGTTCAGAAAGTAAGATCACAATCTCTAGCTCAACTCCCATGAGCTAGCCTACGTTCTAATCCACGTGAGTAAGTCGGAAATAAGTCACATATACTATGACATAGCTCATAAAGTTTCCAAAACAAAAATCTCAAGATAACAGTTATCAAATATCGAACATGTCAAACAATATACAAAGTTTACAAAATAGTGATAATCATTAATCACTGAAAACAAACGATATCAATATGGCAAATTTTGAGGTCAAACAAATTTGACGGAACTTGATTTTCCCAAATCATTACATTGAAAACGAGTTATTCATAATCATGGTCAAAACAAAAGGAGAAGAATAATCACTTAACTCCCTTTGAAGAAGTTCAGATTTCAAAAAGAACTAAGGACTTATATGAGCGATTGGTCAATCGCTGATTCAAATTTTGAAAGTAAACCCTTAACTGTATCAAGCCTTTGAGCAATACCAATCTTCTAGCATCACCTTAGAACTCAAGAGCTTCCTAAGCTTTCTCTCCTCTCTCTCACCACCGCAAGGGAAAAAGGAATAGAGAACCCCCAAAAAGGCTAGAAGGAAAAAGAATGCCATTTATATGGGACAAAAAAAATTCAGTTTGCATTCAACCGAAAATAATGGTTTTCATTCGACCGAATCCAAAAGAAGTGAAAATGGTTTATTCAAAACTAGTTTTTCATTCAACCGAAAAACTTTTCATTCGACCAAAAAGTTTGCATTCAAGCGATAGTACTTTTCATTCAACCGAAAAATTCATTTCATTCAACCAAAAAGTTTTCATTCGAATGAAAACTTCAGTCCTTGCTTTTCTCAAATTAAATACTTTTCATTCAAAGCAAAACATTTTCATTCGAAGCAAACGCATTTTCATTCGAAGTAAAACCATTTTCCTTCAACCGAATCTTTCAGAGTCCAAAACTTTAACAATCAAATAGTTTTGATTCGAATGAAACCACTTTCATTTGACCGAAAATTTCAGAAACAATCCCAAACCATTTTCTTAATATTTTCAAAAAAGATCACAAACTTATTTGCTTAAAATCATAATTTCGCACAAGGAAAAGAAATTTTTTTAGGGTATAACAGGGTTGTACATGAAAATTCTCAGCTTTAATTGTGCTGCACTTGGTGAAACTACTACAGTAGATGCAGCTTCTCATTTGATCCGTGAGCAAAACCTAGACATAGTTTTCTTAATGGAGTCTAAGATGGGTTTTCCTAAAGTTTATGTCATCTTTTGAGAAATTAGGTTTCCATATTTTATTGGCATTGATTCTATTAATGGAAATGGTGGTCTTTGGTTGGCTTGGCAGTCTTCTGAATCTTTGTGGATTATCTCTGTGAATAAGAATCTTATCCTGACCCCCTCTCCCCTTTTGGATGGTACCGTAGTTTATTTTGGCTTTGTTTATGGGCATTCTCAAGACCGTTTTTGACGTAGTACTTGGGAACATCTAGCCTCTTGTCTAGCTTTTTATTCTGGGCCTTTTTGTCCTTACGGTGATTTTAATTAAATCTTTTCCTCTGCAGAAAAAACTGGTCCTTAATCGGGTCATATTCTTGGGAGTTAGCTCCTGAGGAGTTTCCTTGAACACTTAGGTCTATCTGATATCGCTGGGTTGGTCCACCTTTCACGTGGGTAAGGGGTTCATCCGATAGATCATTTTTTTTAATCCGGTGGAGATCTAAGCTCTGAAAATTCTCAAATTACAGCTTCAGTACTAGTATACCATCCAAGGATTTATTGAATAATCTAAGAGGACTACAACTCCTCTAGCAGTCATCTCCTGCAATTACATCCTCGTGGTCCTCATTAGTGTCCGTTCCATATAGGCAATCACCTGAAAAATATTTAAAGAATGAGCTTGCGTCCCAGTAAGCACACATACCATTTTCCTAAAATAGGTTTGAGGATTTAAAAACATGCCATGGATTTCTCTTTTCCAAATCAGGAATTCAATGTCACCATAACAAAACATTATTCTTTATATATAAACACATATATCCACTTACACCAAAGATTCTCAAACCGGAGTTTAATCATCAAGGAACCACGTTTGCATCTTATACATATAATTCATACTTAGGTGTGCTGCAGTCAGCCTACATGCCCCCCTGACTAGGGCCCCAAAATCCCTCTATACCTGGGATACAAATTCTGTGGACGGAAGGGGAGAACCACAAGCAACAATATTGTACATTAACGTCGATGTCCTATTGGTTAAGGCCCAAAATCCAACATTCCTCCGTTGGATATGGGGCATAGCAACCAAGTCAAGTTTACCATCTCATTTAACATGTACCGAATCATCTACTCACAAAACAGACCATGGCCATTTCAACTCAAATTTTCATCAAATGATTTAACATGAAAATATATGCAGTACAAGAACTTCAAAAACTTTGAATTGATTAAATCATGTATACATTTACATATTTTGCAAATAGAGTATATGGAAGAACATAACAGGAGTATTTACCTGGATAGCTAAGCAGTTCTGGTTCCCAAGTCTGAACTAGCTCTTGTCTATCAGAATCTAAACAAAAAATCATCTAGATGTTATGTATTGCCGTTCAATTATGCCTAGGTACTAAATTTCCCCTAAGTGTGCAAAATTACCAAAATACCTCTAGACTTGCATAAAATTACCAAATTACCTCGACACCTGATGTACCGTTACACATCCCATATAACTCAAAACATCCTTCTAAACAAGTAGGTAAGTTTTTTGGACAAAAATGGCCATTCTGGGAATTCTTCGTTCGGAACTGTAAACCGCTCCCTAAATTGAGCAATAAGGTTCATATTTCAAAGCATATCCAAACGGCACCGAAATTTCAGACGCTCAAGCGCCTTCGTAAGTTCAGCTCACTTAAAAATTTTTGGCTACAAATGAGCTTGTTTACTATACCAAATAATTCAAAAACCTATTTTCGAATAAAATCATTTCAGCCTATTCGGATGCTCGAAAAAATCCCAAAAAAATTCCATGTTGAAGATTTTGCAAAAATAATGGAGTGTCAGTTTTACACTTTGCGTAATTAAATATCTAAATAACCCTAAAGAGTTAAAACAGTGACAACTCATTAAACCTCTACTATTCATCATCTTCCTCACCAAGTTTGCCCTAATCCTAATTTTTATTCTCTCTCTACAATCCACACCACCCCACCATGGCAGCCCTTGCCCCTTCCCTTTTCCACTTCTACACACACCTAGACACACATAAGCACACCCACGGCACAACACCATGGCTGCCAACCATGGCAGCCACATTCCCTTTCCCTTTTTTAACTTTTACACCCACCTAAACACGCCCATAACACAGCACCATGGCTGCCCACCATGGCAGCCACCTTCCCGTTCCATTTTTCCACTTATACACCCACTTAAACATCATATAAACACGCCCACAACACAGCATCATGGCTGACCGTCACAGTAATCCTTCCCCTTCTATGTCGTTACCCGCAAATCAAACCTCTACACAGCACTTGCACGGCTGCACCATGGTAGCCCATTCCCCCTCCCTTTTTCCATCTTTACCCACCTAAACACCATAAAATTACACTCACAATACAACACCATGGCTATTCATCGCGGCAGCCTTTTCCTACTCATGTCGTTACTCTCGCAACCCACCATCAACCACTTTACAAACATCTTAGCACCACCACGCATAACAGCTCTGTGTTGCTTCTCTTCCCTGTCTCCTTCACCCATCAATATATACACACCATGGATGCCATCATGGCAACAACCATTACACCAACTCACGACACATCACATATAACACAAACTCACCCACATTCTCACACTTAAAGCATCTAAACCAATGGCTAAAATTTGGAGACAAAAATCAAGAATTATACCTTGAAGGTTTGCCCTAGCTGCCTTGCTTCGTCCTTCTCTCTTTCACTCTCTGACTTCTCATAAAGAAGAAGAAAAAGAAAAAAAAAAGACTAAAGTGGCGGTTGAATTTTTTTTTTTTAGGTTAGTGTTATACACTAAGCCTAGAAAGACTTTGCTTAAATATCATAGACTTGGTTATTTTTCTTAATTTCACCCTCACCTTTTTTTTAAAGACCACAATTAATTTTGATTAAGGTTAAAATCATTTTTTTTCTTTTTTTGACTAAAAAAAATTTCAGGCATTACACAAGATGCCCAAGGCCTGAGGGTGAGGCAAAATCAGTGATTCAGACCCACTTAGGCTCAGGTATCTAGACTTGAGCAGAGTTCTAGAATTCGATCTGGATATAATATGGGATTTAGAAGAGCACAGGGTATAGGCGCTCAATTAGCTCAAAGTACCAAATATGGACCATCGTGGAATTCTGGAGTTCGACATACACATATTACTGGTCAAATTGGTGGGTCAGCCTTTTCAGCCACCCCATGTATCATGTGCGGGAGGTATCAAGGTGGTAGGCCTTACTAGAGAGTTACCAGAGGATGTTTTAGTTGTGCCAATATGGAGCATTAGGTTCGAGATGGTATTAGAAATAATTAGTCAACTTTCCATCTTGCACCTATAGCTGAAGTAGCAGCGTGTTCCGTTCCTTATTAGGGAAGTTGACCGGGCCCGCATGGACAGATTCAACAATCCCAGTCACAGTAGGGGTAGAGGTCCACAACATCTGCTAGATTTTATTCTATGTCTGCCTAGGATGCTGCCACACCCAAGGACGTGGTGTTAAGTACACTAGAAGTTAACCCATTAAAGTGTCATATTCCATTGTATCCCTTACTTTTACATAGCAATTGAGGGTGAAAATCCATCCTCTAGGAACTGATCTTGTGATAGGTACTCCGTTGGGAGAGTCTTTGACTGTTCTATGGTTTTCTGTGGTTGTACTGCCCATGTTGGGATAGAGATTTTCATGTGGATCTCATCCTATTTGCTACTTGGGACTTTGATATTATACTGGGAAGGGATTGGTTATCCTCTAATAATGCTTCCGTGGATCATCAGGGAAAACCCTAGTAGTGTTTACAAAGTTCGTAAGGCATTAGCAGTAGACAAGTTAGTGCTTGGATTTATAAGTGAGAATGGTACTTTCGGGAAGTGATTCATGTTAAGTCTGACAGTTGGGTTTGAGAGTACAATAAGATGTGTGGGATTCTATCTTATCACCTTGTTCGTTCTTTGGTACTTAATTGAATACGAACTTACTGTGAGACGTCAGAGAAGATGTCATTCATAAGCTGTCTTATTTCTTTTCTAGGTTATTTATCTGCTTCTTTCAAATCTATGTACACTTGATAGGATATTATCTGACCCACCAACCATGGAAAACCTACAAATTTTATTAAGGACCAATAACTCCTACTGATTATAATTGCTTCAAGTCATTAGGTTGACTTTTCTTTGTCATACCATCTGTCATTATGTACTCTTTGCTTTTCTGGAATATCGTTTATTTGTATTGCAAATTTTAAGAGTCAATAGGAATGGTTTTGTTAAATATTTTCACATTTTGATTGTCTGATTACAATTATTGGTATTATTTGACCCCTAAATGTTTGATTGTTGTGATTAAAGTCAGATGGTTTGTTGTATAACCATCACTATTTCTTTGTGATTAGTGTTTGTTTAGTGTGTTCCAAAATGATAGCACATTATGATTGTTATTCATACCTAATCTGATTTTCACCATTCTACTGTGTGTTATTCTCTATTGAGTTTGAGATTGACAATATGTTATGTACGTGTATCTTTACCTGATTTAGGATTTGCATAGTTTCGATGCATCTATGACATTATGTAGACTCCTAAACCTCAAATAATTGGTGAGTGAAAGCAGATTCTGAGAACGTGGATCAAATTTGGATAAACTATTTGATTATTTGGTATAAGATTGGGATTTTAGCTGAACACATGATAATAGACTGCATGTTACTTGCTTTGGAATTGAAAGATTTTAGAAGTTTAACCGAAACAGATGATCGAAGGATAGGATTATAAGATTCTTGTAAATAATGTGATTGTGAATCATATGGCATGGGATAACTTAGAGCCTTACACTCTAGTGAAAGTGCAATATATAGGTATGCAGAATCATATGTATTTGCGTTACATTAAGATAACATATCTCTCAGTGACGAATTCGATAAAAAATTGAACTCGTTATTTAAAATATCAGAGTGTGTAGTGGAAGCCTAGTGGCTACAGGTTTTGTGGTCATTTGTAATGTGTGAGGGTTTATAGCGATTGGTTATACCTGATAGTATTTGTGGAGTACAAGTCACGTGTGACCATCACTTCATATTTTAGTACACCTTGAACTCAAAATTAAGCTTACCATCGCTGAGTAAATTGGGGAAATTTACAGAGTCTCTGGTATAGGATCAATATAGTGCAGTGTAAGCCTGTTGTATTAGAGTTTGATTAAATTTGTTTTATATGCGTTGAATTCGGAGCGGTTCAGATTTAGTTCATTGAGTTTCATAATAGCCAAGTTATTGTTCATGAAGTTTTCGAACAGTTAGAGTGAAGTGATTGTTTGATAGGGTTTCAGTTTACCATCACGATATAGAACTGAATTGTTACGCTCAGATATTTATGGGACATGAATTTATGTGCGAAGCATAGATGAAACTCAGCTACTATGTGGCAATTATCTAAGTGATGCAGCAGAAGAATAATGTCTAGATGTTCCAAGTGATAGGAAACCCGATATCAAATTTTGAGAAAGAAATTTTTATAAGGAGGGGAGAATGTAATATTCCACACTTTTCAAGCAGTTTTAAATAACAATCTTTGCTCTTGAAAATGAAAAGGACGATAATTTTGAACAGTGCTTAGATATTAGTCGAGTATGGGAGCTTAAAAGATTTTTGGGGCGAAAATATAATTTTGAAATTTTTTGGGGCCATTGTGTAATTTTGGAAACTTTGGGAGGCTATTTTTTAATTTGTGAAAAAATGGTACTTATGTGTCAAGATATAGGAAATTAGGTCATATATAGTTGCCACCTCCTAATTGTTTTAATTGTGACTCATCTGATTTGATTATAAAATGTGGGATGGAAATTAATTAGAAAGAAATTAGGTGCAACGTGTGTGCTCGCGCGCACTCACAACTGTTAATACGGTTGTGCAGTGTGTGTATGTGTGCATGGTTAGGTGTAATTGTAGTGTGTAATTGAGTGTTGCGGGTTGTTAGTGTGTAAGTTTTAGGATGTATGAGAGTTAGTGTAACATCCCGGAATTTTCGGGAACGTTAAACAATCAATCGATCAATTACTTAATCATTTAATTACCTAAACTCAATAAGAAAGTCCCGATGTGTATCAGAGCTTCTACAATAACTCAAAATCTCAATCACATTTTTTTTAAATAACACTAAAATTAAATGTTTGTAAAACTAACTTAAACATAACTATCCCTCGCTGGGGTTAACTAAAAGAAATCATAAATTTCCAGTCGACTTCTCAAACATGCTCTAATCACTCCAAATATCCTAATGCTGATGATTGCGGAAAGGAAGTCAAATGAGAGTGAGCTTTCGAGTGTCCAATATGGTCGATCAAAAATTTAAACAACAAAAATGATTCGGACGGTTTTACATTTAAATCAAATAACAACTTTTAAAAAACTGAGAAACAGAACAATTCAATGGATTTTCTAAATACAATCAAATGATAATTTAAAAGGGTTTTTCAAAGAAAATCACAGCATTTCAATATAAACATAGGAATGAATATCAATTCAATCCCTTAATTCAATAATCGTTTCAAAACACTTCAGGTGCAATAAAAACAGACACAGTAAACATTGAACATGAGTAGTACGTTATAATAAAGTCATCCTAGCAGTACTCAATACGGTTTACATATGCATATGTATACTGACTAGTCCATTTAGGTACTAGTTTAAACCAACCAACAGATCATCCTTATAACAACAAAATGCACCATCCTTATAAGTCCTAAATTACTAACTCATGTCAACATTTAGAAGGAGTAAATACAATTGAAAAATGTTTTACAATAATTGATTCAATAAATAGATGAAATGAACCATAAAAACATTACTCTTATTTTTTAGAATATTTTCATGAGTTTAAAAGCTCCAAAAGAATTTTACAAATATGAGATTACAGAGAATATTAAAAATTCATACGTGCTCAGAAAATTATAAAATTTTTCTAGGAATTCTAAATTAGTCTAAAGTATCTCACTATAAAATTTCACATACTGACGATAGATGTCCGCTATCCACTGCACGTGTCGACCTTAACGCTAAGCCATAGTACACCTATGCAAGTGCACCACCTGCACAACCCACAAAAATACCCATTTCATTTTCCCTTTCCCCTTTCTGCACACAACCCCTTCCCAGGAAAACTCACACACACACCCTCTCTCCCCCCTCTCTCTGTGTTTCTTCCCATGTACCCGAGGTCTTCTCTTCTCCCTATTTTTCTTTCTTCCCACACTCAGTCACCCCTGCTCACTCTCAAACCCATTATACACGCACACATAATCACCCTCCCTCTTCTTTGTCTCAATTCCCACACATATAAAACACACACACAACACTTATACATAGCTATACCCACTTCAAAACACAACTCACACCCACTCAAAATACACATAGGCTCAGTACTCACACATACTGAGAGAGCCACCACGGCAAGCCTCACACACATAGTCACATATTTTTACTGCACTCTCAAAAAAAAAAAAAAAAAAAACACACACACACACACTCATGCAGCCAGTTACCCTCTTCACACCACTGCTTGGCAGTGGGTTTTCCCATCACACAATCATGCACCCAATAGCACACGCTACCCACACCACAAATACACACTCTTATACACACGCGCACACCCATACTTGACATGCACACAAGCACAACAATCACGCATGAACCCAGCTGCCACCCTCACGGGTGTGCTCTCTCCACAACAACGCACCCACAACCTTCCATCTCAGGCAGTGTATTTCTATCTCTCCTTACACACACACACACACACACCCTCTCACCACAGACACAGACACAGACACACACACACACACACACACACACACTACACTCATCTTGCTGTACAACCGACACACAGCACACACAAAAATAAATAAATAATAACACCAACCCCTTATAGCTACTACCACGTGGCAATAGCTCTTGTCCTTGACCAAAAATCTCTAATCCCTCTTTCTTTGTGACAACGTTGTCACATGCACAATCTCACTACCACTGCAGCTGTAACACACTAACAAATACCACTGTTCACATCAAAAACACATGGCCATGGCAGCCTTGAACCCACAAGTTTTCATAATTTTCACGCAATATTTTATACCCCTAAGCAGCCACAAAACTCAACAAAACCCGCTTCTCACGGCTGAGTTCCCATGCCCCCTTTTTTAATTCTATAAACCACTAACTAAATAAGAGGAGAAGATTTAGAAAAACTTATTGGAAAACCAAAGACGATTACCAGATAAATATCTGTCTCGTCCCCTCTCTCGGTGTCTCTCTGAAACTTCTTTCTCTCTGAAAAGAGGCCAGATAGAGGAGAAATGAAAGTGGGATGGCTGCCCTAGGTGTGTATATATATATAAACCCTAAACTTAAAAATTACTAAAACCCCCCTCAATTTTTGGTAGTTATTCAAAACTTACCCAGTACTTTCTATTCTTATGACACCACCCAAAATAGTTGTTCACGATAGATTAATGTACTGAAAATTTTAAATGGGTTGTTAGATAACCCCGCTACAGTAAGTGTCGCTAAAAGTCAATAAATAAAAATATCGATGCTAACTAAAAGAAAATTCGTCGCTAAAAGCTCTGAAAAAATGTCATTTCTCTAATTGTCACTAATACCTCAATCAATATCACTTATATTTTCCATCTTTAATTTATAACTTATGGTTTAGCAAAATTTTGTCGCTAAAGTTTACCGATCAATTTTTGCTCATAGAGATCAATGCTGAATCTTGTAGATAAAAGTCATCGCTTAAATTAAACTAACCGGATAGCATTAACAAGGTTCGGAGTGTTACAGTTATGGAGTGTTTCAGTTTGTAATTGCGGGTGTTTGGTATATGAAATGTGTTCTTGAGTGTGTAAGTTTTGGGTATGTGTATAATTGTGTCATTGTGTGTGTGATGCTGTGTTTTAGATGTGTTAGGGTGTTGTTTAGGTAATATAATGTATTGTGAATGTTTTAGTGTGGGTTTGGTAGCGTATATGTGATACCTTAAAAATACCAAAAATTAATCTAACTGTAAATTAGATTAATTAAAGGGAGATATTTTTATTAAGTAGCATTATTTAGGGGATAATTAGGTGTTAGGAAGTAAAATGAGGGGTTAATCATCTCAATACTCTCTTAATGACACTTCGTTGACAACCGACGCGAAGTAGTAGTAAATTTGCTAATATGGCACACTTTTCCGCCCAATGCAACACCAGCATGACTAGCCATTCAAGTATTATTATTCTTAATTAAATAGCCAATTTCAAATTCTAGAATTCTATACTCGCAAAGATCTTAGTAACACATGGTTACTCGAGACAACATCAAACTCAATCTTCTTATCTGTATAACAATAAACTACCAAGACCACAAACTTAATGTCAAAGGCCCAACAAAAAATGTAACCGTACAATGTCTATGAAGTTCTCCAGCCAAAACCATGAGATCACCAAATGATGAACATTTTCCCCATCTACTTTTTATATTATTAGTCTAACACCAAAATCAATACCACCAGATAGCCTATGATGCATACCACCTGGACTTAGTCAATATATTTAACCAATTTGTATAAGCACTTACAAATCACATCAAGGATTGAAAACTATGGCTGTAATGCTTCTTTCGCTGCACATTCTGATGCCTTGAAACAACCAGTTAAAACCATTACCAAAATCCATTATGGAGAAAAGTATTACCATACAAGGAACCAAAATCTAATTCTATACTCATATCACACATTCATCCAAAATTTTAAGTCTCTAAGTTACCACATTTATCAATCACAACCTTTACAACCTATAGCTACTAGTTGTTAAAGCAAATTACTAGAAGATTAGAGTCTTGTCCTCTAACCATCCACCTTTTCAAAGCAGTCTATCTCAGCATGATTAGAAGAAAATAAGTCCAAACCCAAAGTTACATTGACCCGTTTCTTCTCCAAATACTACGCTTCCACTACGTAACTTCTATAGTAGCCAACATAATTGCTGACCAATGTTTAAGCTCTTCACCGAAATTCATGTCTCACAATCATAAGTCAACTTTATAAGTCAAACAGAAATATTTCCTTCCCACCATCATAAATCAACTTTATTTAAATGAAAAGCGTCCTCAAAATTGGTGTTCCTTAGATTGTTCTTCTCAATCATAGCTGATCCCAAATTCCCATTGATAAAGATTACCTCAAATATCAACATTCTTAAATGACGAGCTCCGCCACACTGAGGAGTTGCTAAACCATGAAGTCTCACCTAATGAGTAATGGTCACTAATAGTCTGAGTAAATTGTTGTAATTGTTGGTAAACCAAATTTGAGATAGGGGTATTACAATCTCCTTCCGTTAAAGGAATTCAACCCGAATTTCACAATCCATAAAACGTCTCATTTTGACATGTACCCTTAATTTTCCTAGTTCAATGCATAATCAAACTAAGACATAAACTGTAACGTTCGCAGCTAAGAGTTATGCACTAAGAGCTAAAAGCTCAAGAGTTACGAGCTAAGAGCTCAAGAGTTACGAGCTAAGAGCTCTAAGAACTTCAAGAAATCACAACCTTACATTATCTCTATCTAGCTATTATGTTACATGTTGTTCTACAACATTGGTTAGGTTTTGGCAACAAGAAGTACCTTGGTTAGGTTTTGGCAACTAGAAGCATATCTCTCCAGCTTCACCCAACGAATATAAGTCTTCGTAGTGTGGTTTATAACCTCCAAAATGCAAGCCACCACTCACATCATAACAACTTTATACATTTCACCCCAATAAAAGATTCATCACTAAGTTATCTATAACCCAACCAGCCAAATATCATTACTCAACCTCAAAATAGTTATAACTTAGCTCGTACAATACTCAACGAACTGTATTTACTTCACTACAAACTTAACCATTTAAATCAATTTCTAAGCCATCATACGACCTACTATGCTTTTCAGATGACATACCAAATTAAACTCTTCACACAATCTACTTAATAGTAGCAAGCTTAACTTTAAGCCTATTTTATACTAAAGTATTAAGATTTATGGCATATTACTTGCTCTCTACAGGATCCTACCTCGTGTTCTAACTTCCACTCTCATCAGCCTAGTTACGGGTCTACAGAATCGTGATACCTATGCTCTGATACCATTTTGTCATGACCCAAACCCACAAGTGAGCCCGTGAGCTAGAACCGTGACTTGCCGCAGGCCCATCCGAATATCCACCCAAGGCTCTGCCAGGCTTTACTACAACCTGTACACACGAATCTATAACCAAGTAATTTAAAACTATCTCATTAAAAATATTTCTAAAATCACACTTATAATTCTCAAATGAATTTCCAATGATATTCTTTATTTAACAATTAACATAGATCATTTGCTTTAATTTGGTGGAGATCTAAGCTCCGAAATTCTCAAATTGCAAATTCAGTACTAGTATACCATCCAATGATGTATTGAACAGTATAAGAGGACTACAACTCCTCTAACAGTAGCCTCCTGCAACTACATCCTCGTGGTCCTCTTTATTGTCAGTTCCATCTAGGCAATCGCCTGAAAAATATTTAAAGAATGACCTTGGGGCCCAGTGAGCACACATACCATTTTCCTAAAATAGGTTTGAGGATTTAAAAACATGCCATGGATTTCTCTTTTCCAAATCAGGAATTCAATGTCACCATAACAAAACATTATTCTTTATATATAAACACATATATCCACTTACACCAAAGATTCTCAAACCGGAGTATAATCATCAAGGAACCTCATTTGCATCTATCCCATATAATTCATACTTAGGTGCGCGGTCAGTGTACAAGCCCCGCTGACTAGGGCACGAAATCCCTCCTACACCTGGGATAATAATTATGTCGACGTAAAGGCGAACCACAAGCAACAATACAGTACATCAACGTAGAAGCCCCGTTGACTAGGACCCGAAATTCAACATTCTTCCGTTGAATATAAGGCATAGAAACCAAGTCAAGTTTACCATCTCATTCAACATGTACCGAATCATCTACTCACAAAACAGACCATGGCCATTTTAACTCAAATTTTCATCAAATGATTTAACATGAAAATATATGCAGTACAAGAACTTCAAAAACTTTGATTTGATTAAATCATGTATACATTTACATATTTTGCAAATAGAGTATATGGAGGAACATAACAGGAGTATTTACCTGGATAGCTAAGCAGTTCTGGTTCCCAAGTCTAAACTAGCTCTTGTCTATCAGAACCTAAACAAAAAATCACCTAGATGTTATGTATTGCCGTTCAATTATGCCTAGGTACTAAATTTCCCCCAAGTGTGCAATATTATCAAAATACCTCTAGACTTGCGTAAAATTACCAAATTACCTCGATACCTAATGTATCGTTACACATCCCATATAACTCAAAACATCCTTCTAAAGAAGCAGGTGAGTTTTTTTGGACAAAAATGGCCATTCTGGGAATTCTCCGTTCGGAACTGTAAACCGCTCCCTAAATTGAACAATAAGGTTCATATTTCCAAGCATATCCAAACGGCACCGAAATACCACAAAATTTCAGACGCTCAAGGGCCTCTGTAAGTTCAACTCACTGTAAAATTTTTGGCTAGAAATGAGCTTGTTTAACATACCAAGCAATTCAAAGACATATTTTCAAAATAAAATCATTTCAGGATTTTTCGATGCTCCGAAAAATCCCACAAATCTATGTCGAAGAATTTGCAAAAATAATGGTGTGTCAGTTACTTTGCCTAGTTCTATCTCTAAATACCCCTAAAAATTAAAATTAATGACAGCTCATTAAACCTCTACTATTTATCATCTTCGTCACCAAGGTTGCCCTAACCCTAATTTCTATTCTCTCTCTACGATCAACACCACCCCACCATGGCTGCTCACCATGGCAGCCACCTTCCCTTTCTTTTTTTTCACTTCTACTCCCACTGAACCACACCCACAACACATCACCATGGCTGCCCACCATGGCAGCCACTTCCCCTTCCGTTTTTCCACTTCTACACCCACTTAAACATCATATAAACACGCTCACAACACCGCATCATGGCTGTCCATCACAGTATTCCTTCCCCTTCTATGTCGTTACCCGCAAATCAAACCTCCATACAACAGCTGCACGTCTGCCGCATAGCACCCAGCACGGCTGCCCCATAGCACCCCCTTCTCCCTCCTTTTTTCCATTTTAACCCACCTAAACACCATAAAATTACACCCACAATACAGCACCATGGCTATTCATTGCGGTAGCCTTTTCCTTCCCATGCCGTTACCCACACAACCCACCATCAACCACTTTAAAAACATCATAGCACCACCACGTATAGCAGCTCAGTGCTGCCTGCCTTCCCATTCTCCTTTACCTATCAATATATACACATCACGGCTGCCTTCATGGCAGCACCCATTACACCAACTCACGACACATCACATATAACACAAACTCACACACATTCTCACACTTGAAGCATCCAAACCAATTGCTAAAATTTGGAGACAAAGGTCAACAATTATACTTGAAGGTTTGCGCTACCTTGCTTCCTCCTTCCCTCTTTCACTCTCTGACTTCTCATAGAGAAGAAGAAAAAGAAAAAAAAGACTAAAGTGGTGGTTGAATTACTTTTTTTTTGGTTAATGTTATATACTAAGCCCAGAAAGAGTTTGCTTAAATATCCTTAGACTTGATTATTTTTCTCAATTTCACCCGCACTTTTTTTAAAGACCACAATTAATTTGTATTAAGGTTTAAATCATTTTTTTCTCTTTTTTTTGACTAAATAAAATTTCAAGCATTACACAAAGTGCCAAGGCCAGAGGGTGAGGCTGAATCAGGGATTTAGACCCACTTCGGCTTAGGGTCTAGACCTGAGTGGAGTTCTAGAATTCGATTAGGATATAGTATAGGATTTAGAAAAGCGCAGGGTATAGGCGGTCGATTAGCTCAAAGTACTAAATTTGGACGGGTAAATTACACTAAACCCCCTGAGGTTTACACCCAATTCTCACCTAAGACCTTGAGGTTTCAATTTAAGCAATTAACACCCCAACATTGAGAATTAGTTCCAATTGGACCCAAAATCATATTTCCATTTAAACAGAGGTGGATGGCCATCCACCTTAAGGGGCATTTTGGGTAACCAATATTTATTGGTCTCTCTCTCTGTCTCCGTCTACATCTTTGTCTATGTATCTCTCTCTCTCTCTCTCACACACACACACACAACTAAAACAGAGACCCACCTAAGGTGGTGTCCATTTCCCTACTGCCACCCCTCTCTCTGCATACATCCTCCTCAACCTTGCAATGGCAACATTCCAATCCCTCACGAACCCATCCCAGCTCTCCACCCTCACACCCAAAATAGCATCCAAAATCTTCTACAGCCAGATAATCTGGCGGCTCATGCACCGCCTTAGCTCCCTCACTGTCGGATTAACCTCCGACATCAAATCCAGACTCAATAGCATCTCCATGAATGCCTCGTTCATCTTGATCCTCTGGTGGTCGTCGATTTGAAATGCATCCATAGTTTCCTGTCGTTGGATCAGGCGCTTGAAGTGGGTCATTTGCAGATTGATTAGTGGTGCTGACGGCAGCAAATTGGTGGTGCTTATCTTAGCAGTAGAGGAATGCCGGTGCTATTTTTGGCGGTAGAGGAATGGTGGTGCTAATGGGTATGGTGTTGGCGGCGTCGATTGGTGGTGCTGGTGTATGTGTGTGTGGTAGATCTGTGCGTAATTGTGGGTCTAAACTGGTGAGCATTTTCGGCGGCGATTGGTGGTGGTGGTATTTGTCCTTGGGTTTTGCGGCGACCAGGAGAGAGCGTGTCGGGGGGGTTGGCGACGGCAGTTGGTGAATATTAAGGGAGATAGCAGGAGACAAGGAGAGGGCACCACCTTGTATAGGTGGGTCTCTATTTCATTAAGAGAGAGAGAGAGAGAAATAGACCAATAAATATTGGTTACCCAAAATGCCCCTCAAGGTGGACGGCCATCCACCTCTATTTAAACGAAAAAATGATTTTGGGTCCAATTGGAACTAATTCTCAACGATGGGGTGTTAATTGTTTAAATTGAAACCTCAGGGTCTTAGATGAGAATCAGATGTAAACCTCAGGGGGTTTAGTTCAATTTACCCAATTTGGACCATCATGGAATTCTGGAGTTCAGCATACATAGAGTACTGGTCACGAGGGCAGATTAGCTTTTCTAGCCACCCCATGTATCATGTACAGGAAGTACCAAGGTGGTAGGCCATGCTACAGAGTTATCGGAGGGTGTTTTAGGTGTGCCAGTGTGGAGTATTAGGTCGAGACTGTACTAGAAATAATATGTCAACTTTCCATCTTTTACCTATAGCTGGAGAAGTGGCGAGTAATGCTCTTTATTAGGGAGGCGGACTGGACCCGCAGGGACAGACTCAACAATCCCAGTCTCAGCAGGGGCAGAGGCCCACAACATCTGCTACATTTTATTCTATGCCTGCCGAGGATGCTGCCACACCCGATGACGTGGGGTTCAGTACACTAGAAGTTAACCCATTAAAGCATCATATTCCATTGTATCCCTTACTTTTACATAGCGATTGAGGGTGAAAATCCATCCTTTAGGAACTGATCTTGTGATAGGTACTCCCTTGGGAGAGTCTTTGACTGTTCTACGATTCTCTGTTGTTGTACTGCCCTTGTTGGGAATAGAGATTTTCATGTGGATCTCATCCCGTTTGCTACTCGGGACTTTGATATTATACTGGGCAGGGATTGGTTATCCTCTAATAATGCGTCCGTGGATCATCAGGGAAAACCTTAGTAGTGTTTACAAAGTTCGTAAGGCATTAGCAGTAGACAAGTTAGTGCTTGGATTTATAAGTGAGAATGGTACTTTCGGGAAGTGATTCATGCTAAGTTTGACAGTTTGGTTTGAGAGGACAATAAGAAGCATGGGATTCTATCTTGTCATTTCCTTCATTCTTTGGTACTTAATTGAATGCGAACTTACTCTGAGATGTCGGAGAAAATGTCATTCATATTTAGCTGTCTTATTCCTTTTCTAGGTTATTTATCTGCTTTCAAATCTATGTGGACTTGATGGGATGTTATCTGACCCACGGGCCATGGAAAAGTAACGAATTCCATTAAGGACCAATAACTCATACTCATTGTAATTGCTTCGAGTCATTAGTTTAGCTTTGCTTTGTCATACCTATATCATTACGTACTCGTAATTTTTCTGGAATATCGTTTATTTGTATTGCGAATTTTAAGAGCCAATAGGTAAGGTTTTATTAAAAAATTTCGCATGTTGATTGTCTGATTGCGATTATTGGTATCATTTGACCCCTAAATGCTTGATTGAGATCATTGGTGTTGTGATTAAAGTTAGATGGTTTTGCTATATAACCATCATTGTTTCTTTGTGATTAGTGTTTTTTAGTGTGTTCGAAAATAATAGTACATTATGATTGTTATTCATACCTAATTTGATTT
The DNA here is from genome assembly GCA_033070095.1 of Escallonia herrerae. Lineage (NCBI taxonomy): Eukaryota > Viridiplantae > Streptophyta > Magnoliopsida > Escalloniales > Escalloniaceae > Escallonia > Escallonia herrerae. Next base: position 131,413 of record JAVXUP010000147.1, read on the forward strand.
TCAGCATTCTACAGTGTGTTATTGTTAATTGAGTTTGAAATTGACAATAAGTTATGTACTTGTATCTCTACCTGATTTACGATTTGCATAGTTTCGTTGCATTTATGACATTATGTAGACTCTTAAGCTTCAGATAAACGGTGAGTGAAAGCACACTATGAGAACGTGGATCAAAATTGGACAAATTATTTCATAATTTGGTAAGATTGGGATTTTGGCTAAACACACGATAATTGACTGCAGGTTACTTGCTTTGGAATTGAAAGATTTTAAAAGTTTAACCGAAACAGATCATCGAAGGATATGATTATAAGATTTTTGTAAATAATGTGGTTGTGAATAAGAAGTTACGGTCAACGCGGCTGTTAGAAAACGGTCATTAAACTTAGCGATCTCGTTGACTATATTTAGCTACCTTATTTGGCGGTTGCAAATTGTTTTGAATTTTAATAGTTGAGTTTTTATTTAAATATTATTATATTTTGCGACTCGTTTAGCGACCGCTTTTTGTGGTCTCTAATTTTTTAATATTATTTTTATTATTTTTGAAATATTAAATTAGAGACCGCTTTTATTTCATTTAGCGACCGCGATGTACGGTCGCTAAACCTAATTTTACCGTAAAAAAATAAAATTTAGGTCCAATAATCCGTCCACATTCTGTCTAAAACCTGTCACAAAACCATTATCAATCCAAAAGCAATTCACATCCAATCTAACGTTAAATCGGTCCAAAAACCGATTTAACCTCGGTTTGGAACAATTTTGAATGAATGCGTTGAAAGCCTTCAACGCATTCATTCAAAATCGTTTCAACCCCTGTCCCGCATTCATTTAAATAACTTGTCACATTCATCAAAGTATAAATAAACATATGCATCAAAATCAATAAAACTCATGTAGTTAAGTACCGATGATCAATTAAAATCAATAAAAACAGTCAATACATAAACCCAACCCCTATCTAGATCACTAGTCGGCAGAACGACCAACCCCGTCATCATCTTCTTCATTCCTCGATGAAGGCACGTTCAATCCAACAATGTCCTTATTGCCCTGGGGGTTACCGGCACTAGGATCAGTATCATCCTGCACGAAGCCATACAAATGATTCAACATAATATATCAAATCAAGATCACATATAGAATGACCAAAATACATAAGTACTTGAGAAAATTTGTATTACATAAAGTTTGGGCCCGGACAAAAGATAACCACCATGGATCATCATCTGAAGGCGCGCATCAAACATTGTGTTGAAGTGCACTTCCTCCATCGCATCCGTCGCTTTTACTCCAGGACCGTTACAACTGGTCTCACTTGATGATTGAGGTCTGCCAACTATCAACGGTCGTGCGGACTGACGATGGTGGAAAAGTATACAGTCCTTCGTAGGACCCCCCGTAGTGTCTAACCACAACGAGACCTTGTCTAGTGTCTGGCAACCGTCTGCCTGGGAGTTGGCCTGAACTCTTTCTCTATATGAATTCTATATAAGAAAACAACAAAAATGTTAGAGAAATGCTACTGGCTGCAACCGCGAAGAATGCAATAGGAATACAAAAGTAATACAAGAGTTATGTGCTCACCGCAAACTGCTCCACGTTCTCAGACACACACTTCCCATCTTTCTTTTGGTGTGTGTGCTCAAAGTGGCGCAGCTTCGTAGGGGGCCTTCTCTCAGGGTCCTTGTCTGTCAATTGCAGCTCGTGCACGACAAATAGACGGGAACCAGCAGTCTGCTTCATTTTTTTCTCACTGTGAGCCATCTCCTTGCCTCGCTCACTCAGCTTCGTCCAGTCTGCTGTAATCCAATGCGACACAAGTTGCCCCCACATGGCTTTGGAGAAGTACTCGGGGTTGTGGTCCCTGGTCATAGATAAATCCGTCGTACCTGGCCAAGCTAGCGCCCACCTCCTAACATTGAGCACCTGCTTCTTGTAGTTCTCGGAACAATGCAACTCCCAGGCCTGCCACCCAAGTTCTCGGGCTCCGTCAGACTCAAATTTGAAATAGTCCTGAACATAATTCAACACAATTTCAAATACGGTTAGCAAGAAAAATTCATCGATAATGTACTTCTAAAATTAAAGTAAAGCACATAAAAATAATGCACTCCTCACTAAGAACTTCCCCCAGAAAGTTCCTTGTCTGATTCCATCCACGACCCCCACGTCACATAAGGCTGTGGGAGGTGAGCCTTGATAATATGACCAAATTTGGTCCTAATACAATTCTCAACAAAGCTAATTACAAGAAATCACAAAGAGAGAGACATCAATCCCAATGTAAGTGCGTATTAAGTTAGAATTGAGCTTTGAAAATTAAAAATATATTAATTGTCTCGAACATGAGCAGTAATCCTCAGTTCCGGGGTGGCTGGAAGAGGTATCCCGCCGGTGATACCTCGCAGTAGACGCTGCAAAAGATGAAAAAGGAAGACTATATATATATATATATATATATATATATATATATATATATATATATATATATATATATATATATATATCTTTCAATTTGACAAGAAACTAATATCATCTCACCATGGTCTGAAGCTACTGATGATGATGACGGCAGTCAGAAGTAGTCACATCACCAATCCTAGGGAGGGGGATTGATTATGCAGAAGTAGCTTCGCGACAGCCACCTCCACGACCTCGGGGTGCACTGGATCTCGGCATATCTACAAAAAGTGGGAAGTGCAAAAGTTAATTGAGTGTAATGAATTCTCTTGAATAATAAACAACTGAAGCGCAAAAGTAAATTAATAACAATGTAGTTCGCATGAATAATAAACAACTTAAGTGCAAAAGTTAGTACGCTAACAATGTGGCACGACCGAGTATAATAGAGAACCCAATTTAAATAGTCAACCACCATCAATTAATAATCAATTCAATTTAAATAATAAACATGGCATGTGTAAAAGTACATTGATAAGAATCTTTTTGCTCTCCACAGTTAATAACTATCACTAATAGACAACAGAACGTCTTCCTCCTCCTCGTCATCTTCGTCCCCTTCATCTTCATCATCTTCTTCTTCGTCATTAACGTCTTCATCGGAATCGTTGTCATCATCATCATCATCATCATCACGGAGGGCTTCAGCATCGACCTCTTCTCCGGCATGGCCTAAATCACAAAGAGGCTCATCAACAAGATCGTTATTCTTCTGAAGCGGTATCACTGTGGGAGCATCATCCTCTTGGTACATCTCAACAAACACATCATCATCAACAAAGCCTCTTTTGGTCTTGATAACAGTATGCCAGTTTTGGTCTTTCCTTATCACACACTTTGCATAGAAGACCTGTGTTGCTTGAGCTGCAAATACAAATGGTTCGTATGATCCGAGCCTTGACCTCATATTAACATCTACAATCCCATGTCGACTAACTCAAATACCAGCTATAATGTCAAACAAACTGCACTTGAACATTACAAGTCGATTACTGCTGCCATAATAATCTAGTTCAACAACCTCCTCTAACTGCCCATAAAAATCATGCTCAATATCATTATAAGAGTCACCTTTGATAAATACTCCACTATTTTGGATTTGTTTAGTAAGGTCAACTTCCGTTGTGTTAAACCTAAACCCATTGACAATGTACCCTTTATAACACGAAACTAGTCTACCAGGGCCAGCAGCAAGCAATTTGAGACGAACATCAACTCCATCCTGAGCGGTCTACAACAACAAACAATTTGCACAAAGTATTGGTTTATTACATGCGATCTATATTAGAAACGAGATGTGGTTTTAGAACTTATGCACAGTCGGAACCACTCAGGGAATGCGTTGTTTCACATTTTTTCAAGTTGTCCATCTAATATCCCATGGTTTGCGAATTACACTTCCTCATCGTATTCATTGTATGTTATATAGCATCGTCGTTATATTATGTTCTTGAACTATGAGAAGGAAGATATATACACAACCACTTACACTATGAATGGTGTGACTTCATTTTAATTCATGAGAGCGTATAATGTTGAGGCAATATACTTCTCCTCGAATAAATATCAACCCCTCCTTGCTCCAAGTGCACGACCAAGATGCTTGAATATGGAAAGACGCTCATCGAATTCTATGTCGACACTATTGTCATTGCGAGCTAGCTGATTTATCTTTGTATCAGCATTAGTCTCAAAGTAAAGGGAGCAGAAGTTGGTAAGCTCTACAAGGATGTAAGCCTCTGCAATTGAACCTTCAATGCGGGCTTTGTTACACACCTTTTTCTCAAGTTCAAACATATACCTATGTAAGAAAAAAGTTATTTTCAGTAAACAACGCATGTGTGCAAGTACGAAATACAATTTAAAGAGGGATGGGTGACATCACCTCTCAAATGTATACATCCAACGATACTGCACAGGTTCGCCCACTCTAGCCTCATATGCTAAGCTAGTGAATGGTCAAATGCTCCATCGAGTCAAAGAACGACGGGGGAAATATTTTATCTAACTTGCACACTGTCTCAACAATATTTTTCTCAAGAATCTTAACAACACTCTCTCGGAGCACCTTTGAGCACAAATTTTGGAAGAAATGACCAAGTTCAGTCAATGCTTAATTTACTGGCTTTGACAAGAGGTCATGAAAGACAATTGATATAAATCTTTCCATGAATACATGACAATTATGACTCTTTAGACCATAAAACTTACAATCAACAAGGTTACAACAACGCGATATATTAGATGCATAGCCATCTGGCAGTTTCAATAGTTTAATCCACTCGCACACCTGTTGTATCTGCATTTTATCTAATGTATATACTGCTTTGACAAAACCAGCTTACCATTAACCATTCATGGATACAGCTCACGCCGTATACCCATCATCTGCATATCCCTGCATGCTTTTAGGTGATCTTTTGATTTGCCCTTAGCATTCATGATTGTATTAAACACATTTTTAAAAATATTTTTCTTAATGTGCATAACATTGAGATTGTTAGGAGAAGGAGGGTCGGCCAATAAGGCAGCTCCCAAAAGATGCACATTTTCTTCCAGTTGTGTATTTTTCAAAGCCAGAAAGTTTTAGACCGTAGTTTGATTGAGCTGGTGATGGCGCGAAGCCCCGTGATGGCGCTATGCCCATGCTGCAGTTTGATTGAGCTGGCGACGGTATGAAGCCGGTCCCGCAGTTTGATTGAGCCGGCGATGGCATACAGCCCATCCCGTAGTTTGATTGAGCCGGCGATGGCGCGAAGCCCGTGATGGCGCTACCCCCATGCCGCAGTTTAATTGAGCCGGGGACGGCACGAAGCCCGTCCTGGAGACCCGTAACATGATTGTGGTGCATGGGCGCGGCGACGACTATCGCAGAGCAATACTTGGTGCCGGGGGTACGTATCATGAGAATGGCGCAAGGGCGCAGCGACGAACGTCGTGGAGATATACTTGGTGCCGGGGCACATATCATAAGAATGGCGCAAGGGCGCAGCGACGAACGTTGCAAACAATACTTGGTGCCGGGGGCACGTATCATGAGAATGGCGCAAGGGCACAGCGACGGAAATCGCAAAACAATACTTGGTACCAGGGCATGCGTCATGAGAATGGCGCAAGGGCACGGCGATGACTGTAGCGGAGTAATACCTGGTGCCAGGGGCACACGTCATAAGAATGGCACAAGGGCGCAGCGACGAACGTCACATAGCAATACTTGGTGTCGGGGGCACGTATCATGGAAGGGGCGGATGGGCGCTGTGACGAAGGTCGCGGAGATGGCGCGCGAGCGACTAGAGTCGCGGAGATGGCATGCGAGCGACGAGAGTCGCGGAGTTAGAGGGCGGGCGACGGGAGTCCCGGAGTTGCCGCGCGGACGCGGGGGACGAAGATCGCAGAGATGGCTCGCAGGCGACTAGAGTCGCGGAGACGGCGCGCGAGTGACGAGAGTCGTGGAGTTGTCATGTGGACGCAAGCGACGAGAGGTCGCGGAGATGGTGCGCGGGTGACGAGAGTCGCGGAGATGTCGCGCGGGCGACGAGAGTCACGGAGTTGGAGTGCGAGCGATGAATGACCGCGAGGGAAGGTTGTCGAGGCGACGGAGCGTGAGGACTAGCTTATGGTCGTCGCGGCAACGGAGCGCGGTGGCGAGTGACGGTCGTTGCAACTACGGCGCGTGACCGTGAGCGACGGTCGTTGGACGTCATGATGGGTGGCCGACCCCCTCGGATTACCGACCCCCTTTGGTGGCCAACCCCCTCGGGTGGCCGACCCCCTCAAGGGGGAAGGCACACCAAGGTTGCTTCACAAGGGGAAAATGCATGATGACTTGATTATGTGACGCTTTGACCGGCGTGTGAGCGTTGAAAATTTGACCGCTGACTGGGTGATGTGTCGTGCAAAGTGGGTCCTTTAGCGGGCCCTGGGGTCCGACCAGAATAGGGTATGAACATAGTTCTAATTAGGACTGATCCGTGCTAATTAGAGCTAATCAGTGTTAATTAGGGCTGTTTGGCATGCATCAGTATTAATGCAGGCTAATTAAGGCTGATTAGCGCTAATTAAAGCTGATCAGGGCTGGTTAGTGCTAATTAAGGCTAATTAGTGTCCATCAATGTTAATTAGGGCTATTTAGTGTTCATCGGTGTTAATTAGGACTAGTTAGAGTTAATTAGGCTAATTAGTGTTGATTAGTGCTAATTAGGGCTAATCAGTGGCGGAACCAGAATTTCACCCTATGGAAGATGAACCTTATTAACCTAATTCACCTATGGAAGATGAACCTAATTTCAACCCACCATTCAACTAAATCATGTATCTGATAGCTTAATCCAATTGGGTCCCATCCTCCATCAACAATCTCAATTCTCAAATGTTCAATGCACATTAAAAAAATTTAAAATCATTAATTAATAATCACAATTCTCAAATGCACAATTAACAACCTAAAATTACACTTTTGGAGTTTTACACTATTAAACCAAGTAGCATTCGAACAAAATTGAAAAAAAAAATGAATGTGTGCAAGTTTATTCATCAACTCGAGGTGGAACAGGGACAGAGTTTCTGGTCACTTCTCCTAAATTGGATAACTACTTCTATCGAGTAAATTTATCATGATCAACAAGTGACACTGAACTCTCGGATTCCATGCTTCCAAGGACTTAACATTTTACTAACTCTCGGAAATTATTCAACAATATAGATCTAGTCGACCTTCTTGGCGGCTAATAAAAGACAAGTTTATAGCTACCACTTCTATCCTAACATCCACAAATCTATGTTACAGTGTAAGAAGCCAAAGGTATCGATATAGATTTCCAGTGATCTCCGGACCTAATACACGTTACAGATCGTAGATTGCATCTCTAGTAGCGATTTCTGGTAAAACTGGTTTGCACCCATACAACAAGGCTTAAAGATCGGAAATAACATAATACCAGAAGACACGACTTGATCATGTCCACCATGTATTGAGACTATGACAATAGATTTTCAACCAACAGCCCGTATTTATTTACACAAAACCTTGAGCTGGAAGCTTATGCCCGAAAAATCAACCTAATGAGTTCAACAGAAGCACACACTCGAAGCCCGTATCTATCTTTTGGTATAGCTAAGTTCAGGTGTAGAAGCTAGCATACAAAATTCCCAAAGCTTGGGCTTGATTTTTTTTTTTATGAAAACAGCGAGGATGTTATGTGGGCTGTGCGCAGCAGAGAGTAACTCATTTTAGCAAAAACCAATATACAAATCAAAACATATATTGTACTTCAATGATCCATATAAGCACTGACATAGATTCTGCCATCTTATGACTTTTGGGATATCAAAGGAACAACAAGCGGATGACAATGCTAGAACATAATTTACTTCACTTGGCTTTTTCTATTCAAAACCATGCACAATATAAATTTCAAGATGTAACTTGACTAGCCAAACAAAAAAATCAGTAAAAAGAATCGAGAGCGATAGAAAAGTTCATCTGCAAGTGTGCTTTGGGCATCAAAGGCATCACCCAAATTTGGCATCTTAGCCAAAAAATATCTAAGGAAAAAGAATCAAGAATGACACAAACAAGTCCAACACTAGATGCATGAAGCATAATCTTCATGAGAAAGTAATAGAGGAAGGTTTACAGTAACACTAACCACTAGATGAAGAGTCTGACTCACTACTGGAACTACAGCATTTACTGTTTCTAAATCCTGTGATAAATTTTAGATGGAAGAAAATGAAACTTACTGTGGCACAGCCGGCAACAATGGAAGCAGAGGCGGCACAGAGAAGAGGGCTGGGGCAGCTACGTGGGGACGACAGCGGCAAGGATCCACAAATGGCATTGGACAATCTACACGATGGTGGAGGAGGAGAGCGGCGGTGGGCGGTTGTTTTTGTGAGAGAAAGAGACGGAGGCGACGGTGGGCTGTTATTTTTAGGAGACGGAGGCGACGGTGGGCTGTTATTTTTAGGAGACGGAGGGCGGCGTTTTAGGGCAGAAATTTTTATTTTGTACCTAAAGATTAGAGACCGCAGCCAGTGGTCGCAAAAGGCAGTCACTAAATTTAGTAAGTGCCTTTAGCGACCACTCGCTTGGTCGCTAAATTTAGCGACTGGAATAACCACTATTTTAGCAACCGCTACATTTAACGACCGCGATAAATAGTCGCTAAAATATCCGCCATATTAATTTCTTTGACCACAACATTTAATGATATATTTAGCGACCGCGTAAAGCGGCAGGTGCTAAATCGGTCGCTAATGTATAGTTTAGCAACCGCCTTTTCTTGCGGTCGCTAAAGACCTATTTCTTGTAGTGAATGACCTCAAACTCAACCAATTTAGAATTATTAGCCAGCCAGAGCCACTAAACCATTGAATAATATAATACTCTCAACGTACTATTACAATTGAAATAATAAGATAAAGTAAATTTTTCTAAATAACTATATTATACCCACGCAGGGGTTGCCATGAACACTACTAAACTTCAATTCAATTTTTTTCCATTTTGCACTAATCAATACCCAATGCGCTCTATGGATGGTTATCACCTGCAGAAAGGAAGTCAAACGAGAGTGAGTTTTTGAGAGCTTAGTAAGGTCGGTCAAACGAAGAAATTACAAAATAATTTACAAATGCAAAATGATGACATTTTTTTCAAGAGTTTCAAAAGAATCATAACTAATTCGATCAGTTATCAATAAAATTTTTAGATACGATACAAACAATTATAGATTCACCGACGAGTCCGTCAAGGTACAAGCTCACACCAATACACCAGCGAGTCCATCAAGGTACTAGCCTACACCAGTACACCAGTTAGTCCATCAAGGTACTAGCCCACACCAATATCTCCAATATACACCAACTCCCGCCAAAACACACCAATGCAGAATCTCATTTCATTTAACAGAATGACAACAAATGATAATACGATGATCAAATCGATGCACAATGAGAAATAAATACAGAGCATCGAGTAGGATTTCCAATCAACATGTAAGGCTCAAAAGAGTGTTTTAATGGCAATCGATGCAGTTTCATAACAACTATAATTGAGCCCAATGAAACATCAGTAATAATTTAGAAAAATGTTTACGATATCAAATAGATGAAATAGGGTTTCGGAAGAAATCTCTTACCTCGATCCAAGTGCTGATTGAAGCTAAAAATGCTCTCTAGCAAATCCTCAGGTTTAACCTAGGTTGGAAAAGTCATTATAAACCTAATATAACTATTCATAGCGTACCCATTTCTCTACCCGAAATAATGAAATTCAGAGTGGACACGGCCAACCTACCCTGAAACTCGTCACACTCCTCGAGACTCAAAAATATTTTTAACGTTCATTAAGCATTATTTATAGCTTAATACAGCATATGGAATAAAAATATGATTTTAGAATATTTTTGTTTATTAGTTTCTTTAAATACACTAAAAACCCATAAATTGCCATAAATGCTTCTAGTTGGATATAAAGACTCATAATTTTTGTAAAAGCCTTAATATATATATATATATATATATATATATATATATATATATATATATATATATAAGTCGTGAAAATAAAAATCAGAATTTAAAATGCATTAAAACTATTTCCTTATTTTTCGTTTTGCAAAATTCAACGCAATACAGAATTTGATAATAAATCAACTCCAAAAATCACCAAATTTATACTGGGACTTTCTTTTTATACTATAAAAATGTTACTCTAATTTTTACAGAACTTTTTCATGAGTTTATAAACTACAAAAGATTTTTACAAATCTAAATTTTAGAAAATAATAAAAATACATACATTTTCAAAAAATTACAAATTTTTTTTAGAAATTCTAACTTAGCCTAAAGTATCATACTGTAAAATTTGATACACTAACAATAATCGTGCGCTACCTAACTCACGTGTCAAACTTAATGCGGATCTGTGGTACACCCGTGGGTACCCCTTTACAGCACTCAACTTAAACCCACTTCACTTTCTCCTTTATTCTCTGCACTCAGCCCCTACATCATTTACAGACCACAACCTCACTTTGGTTCACACAATCACCATTCTTGCACACATCACTCACACAGCTAGCATGTCTTGGGTCTTCTCTCCCTCTCTTTTCTTTTTCCAATACACCCGTGTATACACACCTAGTCATCCACTAAAAAACACATTTATACACGCTCTTCTCACAAAGGATATACAAGACACTGCTAATAATAATAATAATAATAATAATAATAATAATACCACAATATATAGATAAGGACCTTAAACCAATAGTTCATCATATAAAGAAAACATAATTCAAAATTTTGGTCAGATAACTAGCAGCAACATAGGTTGCAAAATAAAGCCAAAAAGGGCAATATACATAAACATAAGGAGGAAAGGCACTAATAATTTCAAAGGAAGCAACTAGAGAAGAAATGGGTAATGTTATGCTATCAGCACAACACAAGACAGCAGGGCTTCTGAATTACAGAGAGCAATGAAAACACATATCAGTGTACTTTAAACCCCCAAGAAAACTTCAGTTTGAGAAGAAATAGAAAAATCTTAGAAGCAACTAAAGTAAGGCCACAAGAATAAACGGGGTTATGGAAGTTAACTTGAAGCATGTAAAGGGAAGAAAATAACTCACCCTGATCAGCAGAAATTGCAGATACTACTAAAAGCAGAAGCAGTGATAGACCCATTTGATTCTTTTTGACTCCAAAGCTTCAATCTTTCACACTGATGCAAAAAAATCTCATATAGACCCGGAGTAAGAAATCTCTAAAGAGAAATGAAAAGGGACTCTTTTCTGGGATGGAGAAACTGCGAGAGGTGGGTCTAGAAGGGGAACTTTTGGAGCTCTCTCTCTCTCTCTATTTGTGTAACCGAAATTTCCACTTAATTAAATTAAATTCTATCCCTAATTTCCTCTCCTTTATTCCATTTCGTTCCAAATTTAAAAGGGTCGGCAATATTTTTTAGAATTAATCAATTTTTTTTGTACCCGATAAAAAATTGTGGCTAAATGCTACCAATAAAATATCGTTTATGTAATCGAAATTATGTATACAAATTGTCACTAATTGTTGCTCATAATTTTGCTAACGCTAACTATTGTTTATAAATTCTATCGCTAAAGAAATAAAATAACTGGCTAGAAATACCAACATTCTGGGTATTACATTAGCTCCGCTTCACTGATTGTCACTAAAGGTTTCAACAACAGTATGCTAATCATCACTAAAAGCCTCAATCAATATCACATATATTTGCTTAAGTTATGAGTTATAGTTCTTAAAATTTGTCGTTAAAGATTACTAATAAAATTCGGTCCCGCTAATCGTCATTGAAGACCTCAATTGATATCACTTAAAATAGTTGTCGTTAATTTAATACAACTTATGATTCTTTAAAAATTGTCACTAAAGATTATAAACTATAATGCTTTACCAATTCATCACGAAAGGTCAATTAAATAATCAGCCAGGATTTTTTCCCCTCATAAAACGAACCTCGGGTTTTAGGGCTGTTATAGGTGGTGTAAACTGTATTTTTATTCATTGGATTGTTCTGTTTAGGTTATAGCAAAACACTTTTCGGGTAGGCTAACTTAGCTTCGGATCCAAGTAAGGGTTTCTCTCTGAACCCGGGGTAACAATTGCTATCCAAATCCTAATTTCGATAACTTAAGTTTGTAAGCATCCTTTCAATTTATGTATAGCTATTGTCAAACAGTGAGATATGCTATTGATGTCAGCATGTTACTGCCAACGAAATCCCAATATTGAACTTGATATCGGTTATTTTGAAATCTTATCGATGCTCGCCTGTTACTGCATGCGAAGCAAATTTGACACTCATTTGCATTCCTTCTTCTGAATTGTTGAATTGTGGCAAACCTTCTTCTAAATTTGATAATTGTTCGTAATCGTTCTTGCTATTTGTTTGTGTTATTCTGCAATTTCGAGTGATGAATTATATCAGTATTCTTAATTGTTATCAAAACATTAATTGTTCAGTTATTTGAATTCATGTGAATGTTTATTGTTATCACAAGTTAAGCACTAAAATTTTCTCTTGATTCTATGATTGTGTTTTATGTGTTGACCTGGGTTTGTTCCAAGGGAGGCGTTATAAGGAAGGATTGTTACTGCTTACTACGGGAAATGCAAGCTAGTTCCTTGATCGATGGGAAGGGCTAGTTATTATCGTATATGTGCATTGCATGAATGGCATTGCCTCTGCCTTTGATCAATATCTTTGAATTTGCTTACATTGTATCTTACAATGATTGTTTTGACACTACGCCACAACTCCTCTATGGTGACAAAAAGGCCTACGGTATAAAAGGAGCCATAGGTAGAAGTCTTTTAAGCCCATGGTTAATACTATACCATGGCTATATGTCACGCTTCAAATTGAAAGGGCAATTTCAACGGTGCGTAAGCGTGGGAATTGGGGGAATCTCGATTGTAGATGCGCAATTGACAATTGGACCAACAGGAATGGGTGCTTATCGTGGCAAAGCCCACGGCTGCTTACCGTCGTGATAGGGGTCAATGATCAGGGGGGAGAATTTTGCCGGCATAATTTGGGAATTGGATTATACTGGGCAATCGGTGATAATTTGCTCAAAACCTAGTTTCACAGATCTGCGCCATTCTAACCATCAGCCACACTACATGAAGACTTCTAGGTATGATATTATGCTCTCTTATTTTCTCGATCACTCACTACATTAGCTACACCATACTAACGACCTTCTTTTCATAATTGTTCTGTATCTTCCGCTCTCAATTAGGCGCAACACAACTATGGTGAAGCAATTCCCCCTTTTTTTTCATTTTGTGTTCACACCGTACAAGATTTTATTGCTAGGTTGAATCGTGATTAAGTTGTTTGGTAGAGAAGGTAATTGATGGTAAGGGATGATTACGATATTATGTATTAAATCTAGGGTTATTTGGTTGAGAAGTTATATGTTTATCGAGTGTGGTTCATAGGATTGCCTTAAAATATGTTCTTATCCCTGTGATTGGCTGAGTCAATCACAAAATTGAGTCTGAAATAGGCTATAGACCAAAGATATTACTGTAGTTGCTTATGAATTGTCATAAAACTGGTGTATCTCTTGTTGCTTACCCTGATTGAAAAAAGCTAAGACAGCTGCAGTTGCAACCTTTCCCACTATATCTCAGTCTTGCTGAAAATATTTAGCACTAAAATCATCAGGTCCAGGTGCCTTGTTATGCTTGAGAGAACAGAGAGCTTGCTTAATCTCCTCTGATGTCATAGGCTGTGTTAAGGCTTCTTCTTGTTGTGAAGCAAGCCTTTTGGTAACCACTTCTTGGACCCTTTGTTGACATTGCTGAGCAAAATAAACAGAAGTGCCAAGACAGGTAGCAAAGCTTCCTTAACCACAAGACCTTCTCCCTGTACTTCCTGCCCAAGATGAGTATGAATAGAAAAATGGCGTTTCTAGCACCATGTACCAGCATCTTTTTGTGGAAAAAACAATATTCTGGTCCCCTAATTTTATATGCTTAGGTTTGAATTTTGTATTGGAAAATGCCTCCTCAGCCTTGGCCAACTCGTAATACTGTTACCATAGGTTCTTTTACTCATGCACTAAAGCTCCATGGTTGAGATTAGCAAGGATTTTACTTTGAACCTTCTGTCACTCCCTCAGCTTAGCAGTAGCTTTAACGGGTAGATTATTTTAACGTTGTTTATTGGGTTGCTTGCAAGTATGCTTAAATTATTTGAGTTATGTAGTAGTCTATGAATAGCATCTCCATCCACCTCCATTTCACAAAAGCCTTTATTACAATATAATTATGTCAGTTTGTAGTGCGTAGTTAGAACTGTATACTTGGCTACAATCCAGAATGTCAAGATTACGCTAGTTCGAAGATCATGGTCTTATTGAGGTTTTGTACATTCATTTATGGTGTAGGAGCAAAGAAGTACTTGTAAGAAAGAAAAAGAACTGAAGAACTAGGGAAGTAGCTAGGGCACCAAGTAGGTAGTGTTTACTGTAAAATGTGACAACATCAGCGTTGAAGTATTGTTTAACGCAAGTGCGGCATACATGTCTTATCTAGGTGGCTTGATCAAATAAGCATTGATGTATTGTTTAACCCAATTATGACCTGCCATCTTAATTGTCTTAGAAAAACTTTCTTAAGTGATGGTTACTTGAATTCCATAAGGCATGATTAGACTTTTTTCTTGTTGGAAGCTAAAAGTGTATTAGTATGAGGTGTCTGATCAAAGCTCAAGTGATTTTAGTCATTATCGCTTTTTACCCTGACAATTGTATCCATTGATTTTTGGCTTTACAGTTGATTTACTTTGCATATTTGTATTCCTATGCAGGTATCTTTTTTTTTAGTTATGATTTATTAGAATTGCAAAAGGTGATGTTGTGCGGGTGTTTGTGCGTGTGTAGAGGTGAAAATGGAAGGGGAAGGGGGACTGTCGTAGGGAAGTACTGTGTGAGGTGTGTTTGTGGTGTTTTGTGTGTGTGAAAGGGGTTAAAAGGAAGGGGAAAACAGCAGCACTGTGGGGATGCTGCTGCTGTGTTAGTGTGTGCGTGCTTGGGCGTATAAAGTGTGTGTGTGTGTAAGGGGAAGGGAGGAACCTGCTGTGTACTGTGTGAGTGTTTGGGTGATTGTATGTATATTTTGGGGTGTTGATCGGTGAAGGGAAGCTGTTGTGCGGCAGCAGGTGCGTGGTGTTTTGTGTATACTTGATGCCAACTTACTTTCAGTTAGCAATTTGATTATTGATATTTGATGTCAATTGATTAGAGTATTAGCTGCCTTAATATGTACTGTTAAAGTCTAGAATATGTGTCTCTCTTTCTACTAATGTGCACATATTTCAAATTTAACTCTGAAATGGTGACTTAATTTTGTAGTATTAGTTGCATACTTGCAATATTCTTGCTTAGAGTGTCGATCTAAGTTTACACACGGACATTCCTCATTACATAAGTCAAAATTGTTTTTTGTTCTTCTTGTTTTGTTGTGACATGTGGAGAAAGTGCAGCAACTCTCAAGTATAGAATGGACTGAAATTCATGTAGGAATCCTGATCTACGGGTACTTAGATTATGTGTGGAGGGATACATTCCTCTGTTCGGGGGTTAATGGTTGTGCATTATCTTGTTCAAATTATATGTTTTGGATCACATACTATTTTGATAAGTACAATGAGATAAAAAAGAACCAAAATGCCTCAGTAAATGGGGGAAATCCATGTACTCTAGGGACTGTGAGTATACATTTGAGAGGAAAGAGAGCAAAATTAGCTCAGGACCCTAAAGCTGCACATTCCATACGTCAGAATGACCTCACAAGGTTTATGCAGCTAACACAATTTTAGTTTTAAAGTAATTCAGTTGGTTCTGAAAGATAACGTATATGGTAGGTGAGTTTGGTATACCCATGACCTTGTACGAGTAATTTAAATCTTTCATTTATTTACATATTTAATTATTAAGCTTCAACTAGTTAACTATTGGTTAACTAGTGAAGCAAAGGTAAATGATTAGTTTCGATACACTTCAGTGATTTTGATGCTTCATCTACTAATGAGAATACAAAAAATAGAAAGAGTCGGTCCAAAACACAAAAAATTGGAAGGAAAACTTGATAGGGCATACACTTGGCTCAAAGTCTTTTCCTAGGAAGAACCACGCACTGGTGAGAGTATTTAAAATGCATAAAATATATGCCATGTATATACTCTGTGAATGACATGTGCTTTCTTTCTATTGTTTTTTACTTGGTAGTACTTGAAGCATGGATTAAATCGTTCTCGAACTGAGATGTACATAGTGTCGCGCACTTGCAAGGATGTGACTGTTGCAAAAGAGAAGTTGGTAAGTCCTACTTATGTAAATGAAAGTGTGCAAGTTTCCTCGACTGCATTGCGTGTTTCATGACAGAACGAAATTTAGTTCACTCGTTCATTATTTTGTAGGATAAAAATTACTTCTGTGTGAATGATCTTGAATGAATCACCAATTCGCAACTAAAGTGGGTGGATGTGTATGGTATCTAGGTTGATGTTGAGATCTTATGATGGCTTTTAAATTTAAGTGGTGAGATTGACGCTTTTGTATGGAATTTGGTGCACATGATTATTGTTATATTAATTACATTGCACTACTTATGCAATTGCAAAACTTGTTTATGATACTTCAGTTGCTACTTCAATTGCATTTGTACAATACTGTGATAAAAAAAAGTAAGCCCAGAAAGAAATTCAGCATAGTGGGTGGGTAGGTGTGGGGTGGGGGGAATAAAGAGAACATGTAGCTAAGGTGTAAACCGTAGGTTTAGATTTGTTTCAATTTTGAACATTAATCCCTACTGTTTAAACTGTAGGGATAGGCTTCAAAAATTTAAAAGGAAGGGCTACAATTTAACTTTGCCCTACGGAATGTATCGTAGGTATAGCTTAGGGTACCTATGGGGTAAACGTATCTCTACGGTATCAGCCGTAGGCATAGAGTTCTCGAATTTCACATATTCCTACGGTGTGACCATAGGATATTTCCCAAAAACCGTCGCTATAAGTGGGTTAAAACAAATATCGCATAGGTATAACCGTAGGTAATAATCTTCAAGACCGTAGGCATAGCTCTATGGCATCGCAACTTGTGCCTACGGTATAGTACCGTAGGGATAGGCTATGCCTACGGCACTTGGCATCTATGCCTACGGTACTATACCGTAGGCATAGCTTGTTTTTCTTGTAGTGTGAGAATGATGTTCACATGAGTGTCTTGTTTTCCGACTGAAGGGGATTGAGTTTAAACTCTTCCGAATATTGTGATCAAACTGTTTGTGATTGTCCGAAACTCTTCCTTTATTTCCTTTTGAAGTATATGTGTTCATTTTAAGACCCTTTGAAAAATCATCATGGCATTTTAAAATGATGACTTTGAAAATGTTCTTCAGATGATCGTGTTGGTATTTGATTATGACTGTTAATGTTTATTTTGGAAACTGGGATGATTTTTAATGTTTGTTTTGTATCGGTCTATGATTGTCTTTAGTCCTTTAATTTTTAGTATATATATATATATATATATATATATATATATATATATATATATATATATATATATATATATATATATATATATATATATATATATATATATATGACTGATTATAATCATTTTGGAATTTATTAAACTTCTCATGATTATTGAAATATTTTGAGAAGTTCTCTTCGGATGAACTCTTGGGTTATTTTTGTAATTCTTTCGATTGTTCCTTGAACGATCTTACATAGCTCTCAAAAGCTCACAATTCGTTTGACTCATTTCTGTAGGTAATGACTAGTTGTAGCATGCTCGCAAAAGTGGTTTAGAGTCTGTGTGAGATTCTGGTGAACCAATTACTAATGTGTACTGAGACCTCTGCTTGGGTCGATACTGTCAATTCGTTCTATAAGAACTGGAGTTTGTAAAGAGCCTAAATTTTAATAGTTTAAGTTTAAGCAGTTTTGCAAATCTTCTATTTTGAAGAATTTGAGTTGATGTTTAGTTAAATACTTAGAAGTGTGTTAGTAAACATGATTTGACAGGTTTTATAAGATGTGGTAGGTTAATGTTCCAGGAGTCTGGGGCGATAGAGTTCCGAATTTTCGGAATGTCAGACAATCTTAATTCCCAAGTCATTTTTACCCTAGGTCTCGGAATATTATCCAATCAGGTAAACACGATTGACATCTTCAAAGATGAAAGATATAACGAAATTGAAGGGGGACCCATGGTAACAAAGTAACTGTAGTAGCTTAGTCTAGTAGGGTACAAAACGTTGCGTCGAAGAATATACACAAGCACCGTCAACCTATTAGCAAGGACTCGTAGTAAAGTCGCAACAAGAGTGGTTATGAGCAAATAGGGACCAAAGCCAAAAACATGATCGTTCTTTCGAATTAAAAAGGAGAAATGTCCCCTGCTTTGAAAAATATATGGTGTTGTGCCACTAGATTCCAACATTATCCGAATCTACTATGCACTAGTGAATTGATGATCCATCCGATTAGAGATACAGCTAGGCAGTCATCGAAGTGAGGATACAACTGAACCCAATCTATACCACCTCAAAGCAATATCTCACTTCAGTGCTCTACCCACCGTATCTTCAATTTTATATTGTTCCAAAAAAATATATATATTTATTATTCTATAGGTAATGATTGTATTCTACCTTTTTTTCTCTAGGAAACACATTTTAATCCTTAACCATTATAATTGAGCTCTTTGAGAAAAGACAGCAGCCCAAAGCAGCCACGGTGGTGGTTACCCATTTCATAACCATCTAGCTGAAGTTGGCAAAATAGAATAAAGGTGGTGGAAATCCCACTTCATAGAGCATCTATGCTAATAAGTATAATTATGGGAGACTACTTTTACGATGAAATATTTTTTGAACTTTAAACTGTACTCTTTCATAATATACGAACCTCGAATTATAAAAAAATAAATCAAAGTCATTATTACAGACTTATTAGCATTTATATATATATAAAAAAAGCTTCACCTCAAAACAATTAAATCTCTTTTATATTTACATTATTCTAACAACTCCACCTAAATAGCAAATTGTCAACATCTTACTTCATTTTCATTGTTTTTCTATTTTTTATATTGATCAGAATTGGTATGTTTTTCTTTGATTGCACACGTATCGTGCGGCACCTATTATGTCATTAATCTCATTGAAGTCACGTCTACCAGTAATATATTGGACTTATCCACTAATTTTTTTTATCTAATTATTCGATTTAATGCGATGCTTGGCGCTAAGACATTTGTTAATTACTTTACGTTGATGCTTACGCAAGCTTATTAGTGGGCATAATATATTGATGAACAGTTCTCCATTTAGTCTTTTAGTTGGAGAAATCATGGAAGATTGGTTGTTTGCAGAATCCAATTACCTCTCAATTTGGCCATAACGAGAATGCTAACATACGTGGCAGTTAGAAATCATTTGAAATAATATTTTATGCGACATATTTGATGTGCGATTCTAAGATGAAAGCTTATATCTTTTTAATTACAACACTTAGTTATAATATTGTTTATCAACATTTCCATGATGTTTCTGTTTCTAGATCTACGCTGCATGCTTATTAGGACATTGGTAGTTTGTCAATTAAATACCCCTCGATTATGGCTTTTGGCAGAACTAGTTGGGTACACGCGTCTTGTACGTGCATATATACCCGAGATACTAAGAAAGTGAGACATCAATTTTGTTGCCGGCCACAATGGTTCTTCTACGAGTCTGTGTTCAATTGTACTTTTTACGTCAAAAAAATGAATTCAGTAATTAGACCAAGTTTAACAGAGTATTCTGATTACGTATCAAATAGAATAATCCCATAAAATAGAAATTTGTTAGTCACAGTCTTAATAATTTTTTAAAGTACAGCAGTTGATTCCATAAAAATCCGATCACCGGAACATTACACATCCATATATTGTCCGAGTCCAAATAGGAGGCGAAGTAATTGAAAGTGACATCTCTAAACTTTTTTGACTTTAATTTTCCTTTTCTGGGTGCTATCATAAGTCTCTTAATCGTCGATCTTGACAACTTATTGAACAATCATCCATCCTTCTCATCTTTCCTTTTTTCTATCACTAGGGCATATTGAACTCACCTATACCGGTAAGTTCTTGTTTTTTTCTATCACTAGGGCATATTGAACAAGTCACTTGTTCTTTAATGGTGATAACTTTCTTGTTGCATCCGTAGAAAGAATCGAACAGGGGTACCCTCTACCCCCTTTTTTTGAAATCGTTGCTTTAAAGGAGAAATATATATATATATTTCATAAATAATGAGTATCAATGGATGGGCTAGTAATAACAGGGAGCGAAAGAATGTTTTTCTTTTGTAATACCTGGGATGCTATTAGTGCACAATTCCATGTCTTCCAGCCTTACAATCATTGCATCTCTCAACCTTCCGGCTGTCGACAGAAAAGGGTGGTCTTTTTCCAAGACAAATGTACCTTTGCACATCAATATTTAGGATTCCAGCATGGTCATTACTACTAGCTTTGATCCCGTCCGTCGCACACATAACACTGTATAAAAATTATTTGACTATTTGAATAAATTTTGTAATATAATTGTGTTATGAATTGTTATATATAAAAAATATACGAAAAAAGAACATGAACTTCTTCGAATGTCAAAATTATAAGCGAGATCTAAAAAGTATTTTTTGTGCAATAAGACGTTAGATGATTATAAGCGATACTTTTGAAGTGTACCTAATTGTGATATAATAGCAATAAAAAAGTGAAATTTAGTACCCTTTTATTAGAATGAAAGTCGTGAAATATTGTACATGGGATAAAAAAATAGTTAACACTTGAACACACGAAAAAATAAAATAAACAAATTTGCTAACAAATGATAAGCTTAAATTAGTAATATAAAAATAAAAAATACAAATTTAGGTCTATCTTGACCCATTCTTTCTATGTAAAGATATTGTGGATAACATAAGATTATAAAATTTTATTACAACTAAGAAATGCACTGAAACTTTTCTTTTCTTGAATCGATGTTGACGTCCAACTCCTAAAGCTTTCAATTTTCAGGCCAAAACGCTTGAGCTTGAGGTGGAGAGTGGGTTGATAATGTTGAATAAAAGAATGATAGGATTGATGAGACAATTATAACATATATTTATAATATTACAATTAGTTAATTTTGACAGATTCTGGGAGAGATTTTGGGAGATTAATGGAAAACATGATGGTGGTAAGATTTTCAAATTTAAAAGAAAAGTCAACTAAGACTAATGTGTATAAATGAATGTCTTCAATCACTCATTTGAAATGACTAAATTTTAGGGATATAAATTTAGAAGTAAATATATTAGAGTAAAATTGTTAATCAACGAGGCAAAAAAAGAATTTGTCCACGTAGGCGGTGACGTGGACACATTTTCTCAGCTTCGACTTTCATATATATATATAATTAGATTTGACCCAATGCAAATAAATGATATATTATCAGTTTCTCATGGCATTGGCTTCACAAATTTCAGGTTAACTTGTATATTCGATATAAAAAGATAACAATAGCGAGGACACTGCTACGGATAGTAATAGGTAAAATATGCCATATTTAGTAGCATCAAATCTTTGAAATTAAACAATTGTATGTAGTTCCACTTACGTTTTTCAATGAACTAATTGGTTATTCAGCAATTTTGTCTTAAAATCTCCGCCTGCATTCGCCAAGTCACCCCATAGGTCAGAACATCAAAAGTTGATCGTAAAACTACATATGAAGTCAGTAATTGTGTGTACTTCCAAAAATGTGATGACAAAGTATGTTGTTTTAATACTCTTTTTCCATTATGATTGTTTCTCGCTTCTTATGTACCATATGGTCGCATATTCCTCTCAGCAGTAGATTGAGATTTTGTATCAATAATCACAATTGCAAGAACACGGGACACAAAGTTGTTCAATGTACATTAGTTTTAAGTGGCGAACCAATATCTAGTAATCTACTAGTGAAACTATTTAATAATCTCTCACTTTTCATTGTGTTAATAACTCGATGAATTGAGACAATCATTTAGCATGTTGACCATGGCTAACTGGAGATGGGCTTTCCTTAATGTTGGTTGTAACAGTAAATGTCAACTTGAAATCATGATGAGTTTCAGTGATTTTGTTGGAGATGGGCTCTCTCCGCTACATACAATGTAAGTTTTCTTCTTTTCAATGTGGCTATTGAACTTTGCAATAGCTTTGTTTAATACAACAATTGCATGTATTTTTGTTCCCTGGGTTTTTAAATATCAAATTTCTAGTATTCAAAACTTTATATTGTTTGGATCAATTGTTTTATGAACACGATTGGTGTCCATAATTTTTCACTAATTTTGAGTTGATGGAAATAGAATCAATAGGCATGATATCATATGAAAGGTTTAAACAAAAATTATACTATCAACTTTATTTTTGCACACATATCACATGTGCCGCGGGAATAGATTTGTGAAACTTGCACCATTCTAAGAAAATCTTTGAAAGGTGACCCAAAATAAACATTTCAAATAATAAATAACTACCCATAAGGACATACTTGGTTTTCACAATTAAAAATTCATTGAAAACTATAGTTAAAATAAAATCTAAAGGAAGTTTGATATTATGTTAATATTTGCTAACTCATTTTCGTAAACGCGTGGTTAACATATTTTGTTAACTCTTATACGTAGTGCTTGATCTTTTTAACAAAATTTATGTTATTAACTTTGTTTTTGCTCGCGCATCGCATCGCACGTGTCATGGTGACTAGCATAGCTTATGAGAGGCGATACACATTCAATCATAAAAGTTACCTCTCTAATAAGAAACAACATTTCTAGAGTACGTTTCTTTTTTCTTTTTTGAAATGTCATGCTTCACAAAACCTTCGTAGTAGACATGTAAGGACCTTGAAATAAGGCAATATATAGTCATCTGTGAGAAAAATTGGCCGTAGGAGATAAACCCACGCATGGTATTGTCTATTGTTGTGCTTTATTACATGCCATAGTAAAACAAAGTCGATTCAGGAATTGGATTTGCCCAAAATAAAATGAATAGGCTTCATTTTCATTGGAGCAAGGGGTATACGCGGCAATAACACTTCCTTGCCGACATGTTGTCCAACTGTGATCTCTGCCCTAATACACAGTCTCCCAAGTCTTGTAAATTAAACCATGCTTATATCGTTGCATTCTCAACCATATAATCAGACTAGGTTTCCTTTAAGTACTATAACTTATGAGGAGGGGATCCAATGAGCATCAATGTATTGAGGAAATTTTTTTTATAATAAAGTTTCGAATCATTTAACTGCTTCCTCGAAGCAGTAGAAGGTCTTCTCATCTCTTGCAATTGATTAGCCGCTTAGCTTTCATTTTTTGTGGTTAACATTTCATGTTCCTTCATATACTCCATATAATTAAAAAAATTTGGGAGAAGAGTAAAGCTCATTTAGTAAATACTCTTATGGATTCTTATTATCTTCAAACTTTACCACCACTTGATCTAGAAGAATTATCAAGTCACCATTATTCACAGGTTGTTCACCATTGCCAACTCAAAGAATATATTCACCAGAACTTTGGTTGTTTCTTGCTCGCGTACTCTTTGTTAGGCAAAATTTTTCCACCTTGTGCCACAAATATGATCCAACCAGGCTTGAACCAACTGTTTTCGGTCTTGTTCCTTACAGTACAACAATACAATTGTTAGTATGTACCAAAAGTCTCCTTCAAAAACTATCACTTTATGCCAAATGGTTCTTGGTTGTTCATCGTATCTTTGTAGGTTCTGCCAAAAGTCTCAATTGCAAAAACCTTAGCCATTGGTGCTTTATCGCAAATTATCAGATTTTCTTTGCATGTTAGCTTAGCAGTTGCATTTTTCTTTTGTATATTGCATAAGATTGTTTAACTGACAACAATCGAGATGTTGAGTGTTGAATAAGTAGTTCTTCCATTAGGCACAGTTGCAGCCACTGCATCCCTTTTGATCTAAATTCTATGAGCAATGCATGATAGAATTTTTTTTCCTCATTCTTCGAGGCCTATCAGTGAAAAAGACACCATTTTTGTTAGAATTAGTTCGTCCTAACATAGTTGTGTATGTTACATGTTATTCCTAGATAACATACATGATGGATCTGAGCAACAGGGGCTAACCCTAAAGCTTGTGATGACACCAGGTGAGCCGTGGGCACGACGTGGGGAGCTCTAAGGCCTTGAAAGGTGAGTGGCTGTGAACTCAAGACATGAATTGTTTTTTGCATTTACAAGATCACGACCATGAGAGATGATTATGAGTCTTGGATGTCAGTAATGGTAGGAGCGAGGCACTAAACTCTGGCTTTGGCGATCGCGGCAACATTATGTGCTTCATCCCGGAAGGAGCATGGAGTCGTATGGCACTAGTGTTCTCTTGGTTCTTGAGAAGATGCTTCTCTTAGATGACTGGTTTGAGGCTCTAATTGATAGCCCTGGTACCTGTGAGTTGTTGGGGCATAGTTATTTGGGTGGGTTTGACAAGTGATGAACTACACTACAATGCTAACCTTTCAGCAAAGTCATCAAAATGATGCCAAGGAAGTGGGTTCACAGTAGATGTGAAGGTGTCATAAAGAATGCAGTCCGAGTCAGATGCCAAATATGTTGATGTGGGACAGGACAAGGATGGAGAAAAGGCAAAGATCAAGGGCTTCCCAGACAAAGCCTGAGTAGTGGCAGTGCTGCGAGGTTGAAGGCGGGCGGATACACAATAACTGTCACAGTCCAATGCCTAGGTCCTGTGTTAGAGTTCTATGTATTTTTCTCTCTAAAATTCTAGATTGAGACATTGAATGTGAGAATGAGTTTTGTTTTTAAGTCCTCTAAATGAATTCTAAAGCCCCATATTTTTTAGAGTTAAGATGATGATATCATCAACTGACATATGGTGCTATCTGGGAATGACACCTGACCGAAGGGCCCACAAATGCGGCTGCTCCATAGGCTGTCGGATTTATATTCACCCAGCCTGTCGCTCAGAAATTCACTGTCTGTCTAGAAAGAATGGCACATATAGAATCGGTGTGGTCAGAGAGCCCCTTGATCTAGCCACTAGTCCAAAGCCCTTGTACAGTCCCATAGGACGTCGAGAAACACCGAGGACTTAGAAGAGGTGGGGAAGGCTTGATGCCTAACTGCCACGCCGACTAGCTACGCGCCATGCTCTTCAAAGACCTTCCCCCGCTTCAGAGTGTCCACAGATCATGGTCCCTATGAGTTCCAATGAAAAGCCCCAAGTGTTAGAGCACGTAGACCAATCACGCAGACAACCTCATGGAATAGTTTCTTAAAGAGTGAGCCTATACAGCGGATGACTCCTTATGCCGGAGCACTAGGAGTGCCCCAAGGTAGTGTCGTGGAGGATTTGCCTACTCGACAGGCCGAGGTACTGTCCCGGAGGGGTCGACTACCGGACACACCGAGGTAGTATGCCACCTACCCAACAGGAAAAGGCAGTGCCGAGGAGCAATCACCTACCTGATGGAAGGAGTCTTCATACCGGAGCCGTCAGAGCTCCCTGGCATAGATAGCATCCCAGAGGAGTCGCTTATCCCTACGGGATGATGCATACTCTAGAGAGTGAGTCGAAACATGTTCCATCACTAAGGCTAGGTGCGCATGATGCCGTAAAAGGATGGACCAACAAGGGGGCGTGGTAGTGTGATAGAAAGCCAGGGGGTGTGACTGTATCAGCAATGTGGCTCATGGTGGCGTCGAAATATGTACGGTGTCGGTGGCACGGTAGTGTGACAAAGAGGCGGGGCAAAGACTATGTGGCGCAATGGCAACCCATTTTTTGTGGCGGATGTGTGGTGCTGGGGGCATGCTCATCGATGAGAGTGCTGGAGTGATATGAATGAGTCTCATGTGGAGCGCGTGACACATCAAAGGCACATGGTCACGACGACGACAACAGTGACGTGTGTTGCTGCGCTCGAGCATCGCACCGGGGGTACGTGAGTGGAGACAGTGTATGGGTGCGGTGAAGGCTTTTACAGAGGTGGGCGTCATGCTGGGGGCATCTGACGCAGAGATGGCGCTCGAGCGTAGCAACTGGCATTGCAGAGAAGACAGTCTCATAGAAGTTATGGGTTACGTAGCGAAGAAGAAAAGTGCGTTTCTTAGAGAAGAAGGAAATTACCTTTCTTAGCAGATAAGAAAGGTACGTTTCTTTGCAAAGAAGAAAAGTGCATTTTTAGCGGAAAACAAAAACATGTTTCTTTACGGAGAAGAAAAGTGCGTTACTTAAAGGGGCACTTTGGGTTAATCGGCTTGGCAGTGCTGAAGTTTTACTGTTAAAAATATTGACATGTCGTGGGAGAGGGACCCAAGAGAGATCCAAAAGCGTGTAACCAAGATACAATAGCAACAATGGTTTAAGTTTGATGGAGCATTAATGTCTTCACAGGGAATTTAGTTGGTTAACTCATCTCTTATTTACTTTGACTGCGAGGTTTAACATTTAGAAGAGTTGCGAATCAAGGTCATAGTCTCTAATATTACTTTCCATACTTTTGAAAATAAGTTGATTCTTTATGCAATCGAGGAAATTTGAGAATCAGCAAAATTTGCATAGTCTTTTATAATCTTCGGCAGAAGTTAGAAGTAAGTACCCCATACATTCATTTCTTCAGCTGGCTCGCAGAGTACCAATAGGGTACCAAATAATCGGCAAATAACATGGACATTTGGAATGTGATTGCCTCAATAAGGAAATCTATTACACCTTGGTCTAATTCTTCTAAGCCCTTTTGTTGGGCGGTTTCTTTGAATGTCATGCTTTGCGCTCCATTAACTGTTAATAAATCCTCCAATGACTTTGGGCCTCTAACATAGTCAAATTCATCTTGCGAAATTCTATAAGCATCATTTTTTTCTAATTGAATTAAGCCACATTATTTGTTTGGAAGGTGTAGGTCAAGTTTATCAATGCCGGAGACACTTCGATGAGGTTGAATACAAATACCCTCCACATCGCTTTTGGTGCATATACCCATCTCCCATCATCAAATTGTTGACTTCCGTCAACAAAATTGTCTCGATCACTAGCTAAAATATGCACTGCAACTTTATCGTGTCCTTTAACAGTCTTTAAGAAGAAACTTCACCGCCTTCAAACTAGCGCATGTTTTAACAATTAATTTGACTATTGTATCTCATAATTAAATATAGGTTGTACATGTTGACCCACCAATTGTCTAGCATTTTCTTTCGAACCAAGATGTGATGCTCTGAACCTAGGTTTACGTGGTTATTATTACTTAGTGACGATTATGGTAAGTAAGACAAAATTAGACTGTTAGTGAAGACCTTACAAGTAGGTATATATATGATCTTTAACGTTAATTATTGTGAGCAATATTATTTGCTGCATTTAGCAACATATTTTAATATGATAAGCTATAAATGATGAACTTTGTACAATAGAAAAAGTCATGAAAGTGAGTGGTTTGCAATTTATAACCGATGAAATTGTGCCAATATAATATTATATAGTCCCGCATTAAATAATTATGCATATTAAAGAGCAGAAAATAAAAGGGAAACAACAATAAAATAAAATAAATAAATAATAAAAAATAATTGATAATGCATAAAGGGAATAGGAGAGAGGGTGTGAACAGAAAAAAGGGATAATACCATTTTAGTCCCCTGAACTATCCCCGCTTTTTTATTTTGGTCCCTGTACTTTAAAATCCGTTAAATCAGTTCCTGTATTTTGTGCCGTCATCAAATCGATCCCTCTGTTGGGATTTCCCGTCAAAAAAGACCACGTGACAGGCACGGGTCATTTTTTGAAGGGTATTTTTGGCAAGTCTCCTCCTAACCTATTTTGGAGGGAGAAATTGACACACTTTGGCGGGAAAATAGGTCTTATATGCTTACGAAGGGTATCACCTGTGCATAAATGAAGGGTAAAGGGAATTGAGGAGAGGAAGAAGAAAATGGCCGAAGTGATGCGTCTTTGTGGGAAAAGAAGCAAGATTGTAACTTCTTGAACAGATGTTAACCCTGGTAGATAATTTCTCAGTTGCAGCGATTCTATGGTATGTCATTTTGCTACGCTCTGTTTTCCAGTGATGTGAATTTGTTTAAATTGCAGAATTTTTTGAAGTTGATGCTCCATGGTTTCAGGTAAATGGACGCTGTGGGTATTTTGCATGGTTGGATCCCCCAAGTGTAATAATTCTAGGGCTCTTATCCCAGGTTTATTGCGAAATGTGAAAAAATTGGAGATGAATTTAGCAATTGTTAGGATGAGAGAGAAAGTGTACAGGGCTATTATTGTAGTGTTCGTAATCTATGTTGTTTGCTGGAAGTGAGGGTGTAACAATGTGTTGCCTTGGTACAATGATGGTATGAATTAACGAAAATCTTTTGGAACAATTGTTGTTGCTGTTATACACACACACACACACACATACACACACACACACACACACACACACACATATATATATATATATATATATATATATATATATATATGTATATGTATGTACATTTATTTATGTATATTGTTACCTTAGTGATGCTATAGATGTAGTATAACACTTCATTCAAAATACAATGCAACATGATCTCAAAAGCAATACATTGGTATATTAATTTCAGAACAAGTTTCAAGCCAACAAAATATGGACAATTTTAGGCCAACAAAGTAAACCACCAAGCTTGTGGCTTGTTCAGTGCTACTTCGAGCATTACATAAGGAATTTGCAGAAGCAATTATATGTCTACAACAAAATTAGCCCACAAAAGCTTTCCCAAAATAACAGGCCTAATTAGAATGACATCTCAACTCAATGATATCTTCAGAATTTTTCTTCTTTGTCACTTAGTTGTCCCCCACTTTGTTCCATGCTCACTCTAGCTTTCATATTTATAGTAGCATCTTGTAATGATGATAGCGTGACACACTTTTTGCCTATGTAGTTGAATAAAGCTTCCATGATTGAGGTGCCACCAATTTTATGCATAACAGGGGGTGGTGGTGGCCTAAACACAGGGTGCACATCTCTGTGGATGTCATAAGAACTTGGAGGTTGCTGTGAACAATGAATTGGAGTTACAAATGGTCTTGGACCCTGTATGCTTGGTCCCTGCATTCTTGGAGCCTGCATTCTTGGAACCTACATTCTTTGACCCTGCATTCTTTGACCATGCATGCTTAAACCTGCTAGTCGTGGACCCTGCAATCTTGGACCCTGCATGCTTAAACCTATTGGTGTTGAACCATGCATTCTTGGGCCTTGCATTCTCAAACCTATTGGTCTTGGACCCTGCATGGTTGGACCATGTATTCTTGGGGCCCTGCATTCTTCCTACATTTCCCCTAGGGCCATCAGTTACAGTTTTTGTTGGTCTTGCCTGCCTTGGTATTGGACTCTGCATTGTTGGACATGCTGGTCTTTGGTCCTGTATTGGACCTGTCTTTGTCTTTGGGCCCTGCCTTATTATCTACAAGGACAATTATCCCATTATTATACAAGCACAATTACAAAATACAATTGAGATTGCTATAAGTTCAGGGACCTTACAGGTAGCTTTGATCTTCTTCTTTGTTCAATAGATGCATCCATCATACATTGCTCCCTTGCATCAAAACACCAACCCCAGCATCAAAACACCAACCCCAACAGCATTCCCTGACCCATCATTAACCCCTACTGTATTCCCTGACCCATCACCGACCCCTGTTGTATTCCCTGACCTATCTTTAACCCCAGCAGCATTCTCTGAGCCATCTGTCTCCATAGTTGCATTCCCCAAGCCAACCCCAGCTGCATTTTGCGTAGGTTTCTTCACTCTTTTCATATAGGTTGTTGTTATTGGTTTAGGGCATGTCCTTCTGTTGTGTTGTAACTCTCCACAGTTACTGCAACTTAAACTCTCTTTAAGCTTCCTTAGTCTGTTAGGATTCTGTTTGGGATCAATCTTATTAGCCCTTTCTTTTCCTGTTCTTTTTTGGCCTGCCTGCCTGAGGTCTAACAATAGGTGGCAATGGTGGAGGCTTCCCTGACTTTGGCCACTGGACTTCATGCTTTATTGGATAAATAATGTTCTCATATGCCTTTTCAAATGTCATCTTCCAGTAGTACTGATGTACATAGAACTCAGGGTTCTCTCTTAGCTTGTGGATAGCTGAGACTGCATGTATGCAAGGAATCCCTGTTAAGTCCTATCTTCTGCACCCACATGTCTGTTGTCTTACATCAACATCATGATGTCCCCCATTTAACAAGATTACTTGAAACTTTTTATGCACCAGAAAACTCAGCCACACACATGTTTGACTCTTTTTTGGCCTTCTCCAAGATATGATGGATTGTTGGACACAAAGGCCCAGCCTTAGTTGCAATAAACTGTCTATGCTTCACCATCCTCTTCATTAAGTACAATCTTAGCCACTCTAATAGACTGATAATGGGAAGCTCCCTAGCTTTCACAATTACAGCATTAAATGACTCAGAATGGTTATTTAAGAGCATGTTACACTTTGGAATTGTGTTGAAGTGTGACCTAGTCCATTGCTTTGGATCCTTGTCTCTTAACCACTCTAAAGCATCTCTGCTTAACTTTCCCATCTCCTTTATCTCGTGCTCAAACTTTGCTTGGTATGTTGATCTTGCACAGGCCCACAACTAATCTGTCAATGCCTTGCTATTATACTTTACTTTAAAGTTACTTAGCATGTGTTGCACACAAACCCTGATATCAAACTGTGGATAGAGATCTTCTAAGGCTTGAACTAAACCCTTTTGCTTGTCTGAGAAAAAGGTCCAAGCAGATTGATTGACAATATTAAGATCACTGCCTAGCAACTATAAAAACCACTTCCAACTGTCTTTATTCTCACTCTCAACCACAGTAAATGCCAAGGGCCACATCTGGTTATTTGGATCAACCACAACAGCAGCAAGTAATATGCCCTTATATGGACCATTTAGATGGCATCCATCTAAGCCTACCAGTGGCCTACATGCCTAAAGAAACCCCCTCTTGCAACCACCACAACACAAGTACACCCTGAAGAAAAAAGGTCTGCCATTGCTCTCTCTTGGAGGTTCAACTTCTAACTCACATGTGGAACCAGTGTTGCTTCTTTTAATTTCTTCTAGATAGTCCCACAACTTACCATACTACTCATCAAAGTTTCCTATAAGCAGCCGTGTGGCCTTTGTTTAGCTATGTATAAGATACCAGGACTAGCATCCACTACATAATCATGGTACACTTGCTGACCAAATGAACTAACAGACCATTTTGGGTTTATCTTGAACTGATGAACATATTTTTTGGCCAACCACCCAGCTTTAAGCAGCTTGTTGCTTGATACTCTACCACAAGTATGCTCATTCTCATAGGTTTTCACCTGTAGTGTATCACTCCTAAACATTCTCGATGCAGATATACTCCATGGACAACTCCCTTTATTACAAACTGCCCTAACTCTAGCTTTCTCATTTTTCTTCCATGAAATGGGAACCCCTTCATTCATTGCATACTCTCTAACTGCATCTTTAAACTCAGTATGTGGCTGCTTGATTGGTTTCTTGCCTTTCCCTGGCCAACCATCTTCATCAAATGACTCATCTATACTTCTAGGTTCATCTGATACCTCTGCAGATTCTGGCATAACATCCACTAGAATTCCATCAATGTGTGTACTAGCCAAAGTTGGGTTTGAGGCACGCTGAGTTGACTCTCCTATGTTTTGGGTTGCCTCAGTGCTATCAAGGTGTGGTTCACCAAGGCTGGGTTGCTGCTCATTAATGTCATTAGTGTTTTGGTTGGGCACACTACTGGTTTGGGTTGGATTTATAACACCCTCAGTTGGCTCAGTACCTACTTGCACTGGTTCACAATCTTCATCAGCAGATACTAGGTAATCACTATCATAGAGTCTGTCTTGGTTATGTACAAGCTCATCCTCACTGCTTGCATCTCCACCAATATCTTATGCATTGTCATTAACTGTAGTTCCTTGTCTACTATTATCATTGTCATTAACACCCCCATTAATGTCATCAGCAATTACTTCAGGGGTACCATCCACATCATTTTCATTACCACCCTAATTAGTCTCATCAACAATTACTTCAGGGGTACTAACACCAACAACATTGTCATGAACACCCTAATCTATCTCACTAACAGTTACTTCAGGAGCATTTCTACCAACTTCAGTGCTACCACCAACACCGTCCATGTTATCAACACTTAACCCAACTCCACTAGTATCTACATCAACCTCACCTAAATTGTCACCAACTTGACTCCCTAACAAAAGTGGTGCAGCACTATGCTTAACATGTATTTCAATGGTTCTATCATGTGGTAAACTAGCAAGCATGTACACTATAAAGTCATCACTTGCTATGTATACTAAACCAGTTTCTAGTGGCTCTTGGGGTTGTCTAAAGTAGTACCCACATGGACCATCATACCCTAGCTGCATTACTAACTTATCTAATTCCCGCATAGACATACGATCAGGATCACAATTGATAACTTCATCAACAAAGCCCCCCAAATAAGCATACTTAGGTAATTGTTTAACAATTCCACCATGATGAAGCTCTATAGTGAAAAGCTCAGATCCAAGGGCTGCATAAGAGTATAAAAAATGTACTAAAATAAATACATTGTAGTACTTATAGGAGATAAGTACCTATAAGTCATAACTCCTGAGTCATAAGTCCTAAGTCACTGTATTGCTCATGTCTTGGTTAAGGAAACAAATTATATGATTTGTTTTGCAGTATGGGACCATTTGGTCAGAAAAAGGCAAATTATATAACAGGGGGGACACTACATCCACCATCGTGCACATGCCCCAAAAGCCCAAATTTAAAATGCCAACTAACAGCTTTTTCTCTACGTAATCCTAAACCAACAAATTAGAATTCAATTTTTAACACTTTACAAATGACGAAAAGCAACAACTATATGCCAAATCAATTTGTGTCTGCCAAAAGCAAAACACATACAAAATGCTACAGATCAAAGTGCTTTTAATCGAGGTCTATATACAGTAAAACCATATATTTAAACAAAGCATTTCACATGCAAGAAAAGAAAATTACATATCATAAAGAACACTTACGGTATTTGGATTTCTTTGCACTTGATCCATTTTTTTTCTTCGGTCGAGGCATATTCTTTGATTGGACCTGCTGGTGGTAGCGTCAAACACTATCGACGCTTCCAATTCTTGATCCTTTTATGTCGATTTCTTCAAAACTGTTGGATTCTCCCTTGTCTGTCCGTTCTTCAACCAAACCCCCCCCCCCCCCAAAATCCTGTCCATTTGTCTTCGCTTGCCGGAAATACCCTTCAAAAAATGACCCATGCCTGTCACGTGGTCTTTTTTTACGAGAAATCCCAACGGCGGGATCAATTTGATGACGGCACAAAGTATAGGGACTGATTTAACGGATTTTAAAGTACAGGGACCAAAATAAAAAGCGGGGATAGTTCAGGCAACTAAAATGGTATTATCCCCCAAAAAAGAGAAAAAAAAAAGCGAAGACCAGAGAGGAGATAAGAGATGGCAGCAGGCCCTAGATCGGCGGCGCCACTCCCACCTCGAGACAGCCCCACTGTCGACCATGGACCCCATCACCGGCAATAAACTCTGATGCTCCTTCATCAAGCGCCATCACCAATGCCTCTGCGACCACCATACCGCAACCATGTGAAATTGATTTTTGGTTGTGTGCTTTTGTTGTTGGTGGCGGTGCAGTTATTGTCATTTAGTGGCACTGTTGGCAGTGGATGAAATATAATGAATTTGGTGGTTTGTGTGTACATATGTGGGTGTACGATGTGCGGATTTGGCATGCTTGTAGATTTGATTGTCGCCGCTAAGATCCATGGCTAAGGCATAGATTTGGTTTTGTAAAATTGTTTGTGAAGTGGGGTTTGGTGGTGCCTTACAGTGATTGTAGTCAGGTTCTATATGTACAGTGGGGGGTGTACAGTGCAAGTGTTGGGGAATTCTTTTAATTTTTTATATGATGCATAGTGGAAGTATCATGATGGTGTTTGGAACGGGCTAAATTGTGATAGTGTATGTGTGTGTAACGGTTGTGATGGAGGGTGCATGACTGTGTTTTGTGAGTGTGTTTGTGTAAACCAAGCGTGTTTTTATCTAGGTAAAAGTTACAGGGGTGTGGTTGAAATGAGTGTACAGGTGGGTATGGAGCGTTTGTGTGCATTATGGGTGACTTGTATTTGTAGCAATGTGTGAATATGTGATATGAGTGTATGTTGGCGCCGGATGTATTACAATGGTTAAAACCAGTGGTCATCGTGGCGGAATATCGGTTAATAAGCAATGAATTGAGACAACTGTTACCTATAATGATGAACTAGTGGTTAGTTCGGCGCAAGTGGGTGTGTGTAGTGGTGTGCATGCATGTTTGTATGTGCGGTTGTTATATGGAGGTGTGTGTGGCTGTGTGAAAATTGTTGCATGCTAGTGATTAAATGGGTGAGTGCAAGGAGGATTACGCGTTGTATTGCGTTTGTGTATGATGGTAGGAGTGTGGTCATGTGGTGTTGTACGATTTCATGCCTATCTTGGTTCTGCATTTTACAGTGTGAAGGGCAAGTATTAAGTGCTTTGAGGATTATGGAAGTGACGGGTTACAGGGATGAAAATCAATTGGTAAACTTGAGTTGTACGGCTAGATGGTATGATGAGTATGTGTGTGTTGTGTACAGAATGTATGCATGGCGTAGGTGTACCATATGCAGGTCTGTGCATTTTGGATAGGGAAGCATATAAGTTATGAGCATATATAAAAATGGACTGGTTAGCGTGAATTCTAGAGATTTACTGAGTAGAATGTAAAGCAAAGTTATTTGGTGGGTTATTAAAACGGGTGAATCAATGGATGTTCAGCAATAGTGATTAAATGCCAAGAATGCCATGGTGAACTGGGCAAGATATTGGACGGGCAGGTAAAGGTCGGGCAGTTGACTACGGCATCGAATTCGCTTGAAGACATGTTCAATGGGAATGTTGTGTCGTGATTGACAATACTTTGGGTTGCAGTAAAGCTGGGAACATGAAGATAAAAAGAATGGCACTGAAGGTTCTTTGAACTAGATGTAGCAACATGATCGTCACTCTGGAGATTTCGATGTGGGAAATGCGTAGCGTCAAGTAAGTGACCCTTTGATTCAACTAGCGTTTTTCTAGAAAATGTATTTATGTTTATCTACTGTTAAAAAGAGAAGTTTAGCATTGAATATTTTAATTATGTTTAACTGCTCTGGTTTAAATTACCAAAAAGCTTTTAGTGGTTTATTTCTGGTCAAAGAAAAACCGGACCAACATGTAAATGATGTTTGCTTAGAAATTGAAATGGAACTCAGATTTGAAAGGTTTGGTATTTGACGTTGTTGTGAATATTGAACATCTTGATAGTTATTAAAGGGGTGTGTGGATAGTTTGATGAGTGGTTGTATTTACGATGAACCAAAAGGTAGTTTTTGTTTATTCGATGGATGTGCCCCATATCCACGGGAGAAAGTTGAATTTCGGGCCCTGGTCAACGGGGCTTGTACGTTGATGCACAATACTGTTGCTCGTGATTCGTCCTTTCATTCACAGAATTATTTATCCCGAATATAGGAGGGATTTCGGGCCCTAGTCACTGGGGCATGTATGCTAACCACAACATATCGTTTGAACTGACGTTGGGATGGAACAGTTTATCGTGAGGTTTTGTGCTAATGATTTTATACCTCAGTTTTGTTTCATGTACTATATTTCATTTACTGGATGATTACTTTATGATTTTAGATTCAAATATTGCTATGATTTAAAGTGAATTATATTCTGGCATGCCATGGTCCACCTGGTTGAATCATTGGTTACTTACTGAGCACATGGAAGCTCATCCCTTACTTATCATTTCAGGTTGAAAGTAAGGTGATGGTGATGAGCATAGGAAGAGACAATTTGGTGCGGAGCTTCGGACACTGCATTGAATGAGCTACTAAACATTTAGATTATTGATTTACCTTTAGTTGTTAACAATAGGAGTTATGAAAAGTTTTAGTATAAGTGATGTATTCATATGTAATTATGAAAATGTAATTAGAGTTTTGTAAAAGTTTTAATTTCCACCGCAGCTTATATTAGTTTTGGAGAGTAAGGCCTGGTAGAGTCCTTGGCTAGAGTTTAGTGAGTCTGCGGCCAGTCATGGACCTAGCTCACTGGCCCACCCGTGGGTTCGGGTCATGACAGAAGACCTTTCTTTTTTCATTTACGCTTCAATAAATTGGGTAAGCATCTTTTGCTTGGATGGTTTTGGAACAAAATCCTTGCAGGTGATGACTCTTGCATTCTCCATTAACCATGCATGAGTTGTTTTTATTCTTACCATAAGCGATGTGCATCAATATGCATTTTGACCGGATCATAAAGAGTAGGGTAACTGCTTGGATCAGGCAACTCTGCAGAAACAAATATTTCATATTGATTTGGAGTCATAATCTTATACTCTGAATTAGAATGATAAGAATCTCATCATATGGAAGCCCTCTTTCTTGAAACTTAATCACGTGAACAATGGCTGCTACTCAATCAGGTGAATGATGGTTGTTAATTCTTTACCAACATCTTTTACCTTTTTTTTTGTTCAAAAATACTAAAATCAAGTTTGGTATGTGAAAAGAATTAAAGCAGTTTTCTTACCTTTAACTAGAAAAGTTTATTAGAATCAGATTTTCAAATCCAGAGACAGAGCTTTAGGGTCAGAACTACAAAATTTTTATCCCGATTAATTTGTCCGATTGGGTGCGTAGATTAGTTGAAACTCGTTGTTGAGTTCTAATCAAATTAGGCTTAACATGGGACTTATTCAAGCTTTATTTTTGTTTGGATGAAAAACAATAAACATTTCATAAAGAGAACTAGAGACAGTTTTAAGATATGATGAGGTGTTTTACACTTTTCGCAGATCAAGTTCAATTAGCTAGCTTAAATGGAAAATCAGAGTCAATTTAGAAAATTAAAGAAATTATCATCTTATGGTAGTAAGCTTTTGTTTCCCTACTAATTATAACCTAAGTAATAGACTTGAGCTCGTGGCCTCAACTTGTGTCACCAAATCTTGAAAATTGTATCTAACCAATCCATTGTCATTACCCGAATCATGCACAATACAAGATATACCTAGCGCAAAAGGAGACCTACAATCAAATGTAGTATCTTTGTGTTATAATATTAACGAGTGGGATTTGGCTTTGATTTTATTTTTCAACGTGGGTAAGTGGTGAACGTTTGTTTGTTGCAAACATCAAGAAGATAGAAGTGGAAGACAAGGAAAATTATTTGGTGATATTATTTGGACAGACATTGTGGGGAGGAATATGCAACTGTCCTTGGCGTGTACGTCGGGTCTGGTGGTGGAAGATGACAACGCAGGAGAAGCTCCTTCCAGGCGGCACTGACGTAAAAGCCCACCATTTCAGCTGCCAAAGCCTTTACTCGAGCTCTTATGGCAATGTGTGTGTGTGTGTGTGTGAGAGAGAGAGAGGGGGGGGGGGGGGGGGTGGAGGGTGGGATTTAGTAGGGTCTTTGTCCTTTTTTCTTATTACTTTTTCTTTTTTCTATATTCTTCTTTGCGGCATGATGTGAAATGGTATACTGAGAATGTCATTGGAAGGTTGCTAAAGTGGCAGGCAAAATAAAGGGTAGTGGTGGGGGCATCATATAAATTGTTGGAGTATCTCTTTGCTCCTACCCCATTCTTATCATTATTCTTTAATAATTTCTTCGGATCATGAGTATTTTTCGTTTTTGCTCTTTTTTGTTCTCTTAAAAAAGAAAAAAAGGTTAGCGATAGTTATAAGGTAGTGCGTCATAAAGTCACAGTGGAGTATCACATTTTGTTGATATCTTATTGTTACTGTTAATAAAATTATTTATTTTGTATATAGCTATAGTTTTATGGTTAATGGAGTGAGGCCATCTTAAGGACCAATAGTAATCATATACAAGAAAGAAAGCGTCATTTTAGCTATGACCGACTGCTTTTACTTGATGGTTTAATTTCTGGAAGGTGCTTCTTTTTTTTTTTTTTTGAAAAACGGTACACACGCGCGCGACCCACAATCATTGTTCACAATCTAACCAAGATCATAGCTACATTATGTAAGAATGATTACCCACAAATCATGTCAAGCCACTACATGACAAAAGGTTAAATGTACATCAAGGTCACACGCACTTACAAACCTAGGTCTGCACCAAAAATGGCGTAGTTAGTTAAACATCATTAGGTGCATGTCACTAACGTGTTCCGCAATTCCTGATGCAGAAAATAGCTTGCGTGGATCTGACACGTCAGACCAAATGTTAAATCCGTGAAAAAATACATACATCATGCAGCTTGACTTACTTTAGCACAAATCAAATAGGGTCGTGGCTACATGCGACAGTATATAGATAGATCACCTATTAGTTGAGAGAACATTTGCTGGTTAGACAAGTAGACATTTAAATGCAATAATTTATGTGATGGAACCCAAGTAAGTGAATGCAGCAAGGTTAAAGAGTCCACAAAAACCATCTGCTAAAAAAAGATATCTCATGAAGGACCCAATCTCAATATGCTCTCTGCTGTAAAGTATTGCTGTAAAGCCAGATTGGCTAGGTGCTGGCATAGGGTAAGAACAACAGGGAATTGGACAATGCAACTGGTACATGCAGAGAACCCCCTACCAGGGTGGGCCTTCTTACCTTTCGCAAACTTATCCTAACAAAAATGTTGGTAGCAGAAATATTATGAGCTAAACCCCGAATCTTATATATCACGTTGAAGGTAGAAAACTTTGTATTTCAGAAAATGGCCGCATTTCTAACCTTCCAAATCGACTACAACCCACAAGAAACCTTGAAGGACGATCTCTTTCCTTAGCAGAGATTTTCCCAGCCAATCACCTACCGAGTCCAACCCCCCCCCCCCCCCCCCCCCCCCAACACCCAAAACGTTGTATGTCCTGGAAGGTAATAACAATCGGGAAACCAAACCAAAGTAAGACCTTGGACTTGCTCTTAATGTAAGAAACAATGATCAATTGCTGTTTGGCAATTTTTACAAAGCAAATCAGGGTTGTAACGGTAGTTAGTTACGTAAAGCCACAAAAATATTACGGCTTTTGCCGGAAAAAGTAATTTTCATAAACTCGGCCACATAGTTGATGTTATCTTTGTTGTTGTAACACTCAAACCTAGCGAAGTTACTCCCAATCACCCTGGTGATGATCAATGTCTAAAGGTGCTTTTTGGTTTAGTGACTCTTCTCCAACTTATGCGCCACTGATAGTTTCGTCACTGGCTCTGAAATCAGCCTATGCTTTGTTGCATGTCTCTATACTACAAATGTAAAGAGGGACAACATGAAGTTAATGGGGATGGCGTGGAGTTCCGAGCCAAAACAAAAGCAGTTGCACAAACTTGCATCAACTTTGAAACCGTTTCCTATTCGTTGCACTTTTTAAACATCATCGACTATCTTGGAAAGTAGTGCGCGACATTTCCCTCCACCATATGTCTTTCATTATTTTTTGCAGTAGTAACCGTCGGATGTAGCCACTTGAAGACGTTTTTATTTACCACAAAAATTCAAGCTCAGTTTGGAACTATAGAAAAAATTATACTTTCAATCTTCTTCTGCTATTCAAAATTTGTTCTTAAATGCACGTACCTAAAAGGATATATTTTAAGTGCATAATTATGGGTCCATATTGTGGATTCAAAATTGTCTCAATATTGATTTTTTGTACAGTTTACCAGGTACTAAGTCTTTGGTTACCGTATGTAGCTGTGCTTAGCTAAATGGCTTTTATTTGTTGCAGTGCTTAATTTAAAGATTTCAATAAGCGGTACTAAGATTATTCTAAGATATCTACCATTTTAGAAAGCGAGAATTTTTTCTGTATTATTGTTCCAAACATGGGGGTCATATCCCACAAATTAGAAAGAGAATGAAATTTTCATAGGTTGAGTTAGCACTTTGTATCTAAGAGCAATTAAGACCCATATGAGTTTTTTTTACTATCATTCTAGGGCTCTCTCTCTCTCTCCCCTCCCCCCACCCCCACGGACGGTAAGGGATATCGTTTGATAAGTTTTAGCGTTAATAGAGACTAGGTCCGATTTTGGGGACAATCTTAAGGACGAACCATCTGCATTGGCCTAGTGCATTCAGAGGTGTATTTTTCTTTTGGGTGTTGTCTCCAAGATTTTGGGAACTTCTTCTGCTTGGATGCTTTTATTGCTTTCCATGTATTTCTTCCACTCTCCTTCCTTGTGCTTTCAAAATTTTTAATTGCTAAGAAATCACAAACAGAACTTAACGTCATGCGCTGCATGTCTTGCTGATGAATTGAAAATTCCTACACCTCTCCTACCATAGGCATCATAAACCTGTAGTGGAGACCTAATGCTGAATATGCTTTACACACTTTTCATGATGGATTGATGGTTGTTCGTATATCTAATATTTCTTTGTACAACCATTTTTACTTTTATGGCTGCAATCCAAAATTTTGCATGCCATAATTAAGATGCTACACTACCGGTTTACATTTATGCGTCAGAGATTTAGCCTTTTTTTTTTTTCCCTATTCCTCTTTCTTGCTTATACCTTGTTATAATTTGCACCTAGGAGTTCTCTAGCATGAGATAGTGGTAGTGATTGAACTTGGGTGGAGAAGGGTACATGTAGCGATCTGAGGGGTTTGGTTTGAGCATTAAAAAACACATGATGATATGTTCGTATGTATGCTCCAAGGATGGCCTTATTTTTTTTTTTCCTATTTCACTTTCTTGCAACATTTTCGATGTACCCGGTTCTCTAGCGTTGCATATCGAATTATGTTTTAAAGGGACATTGTTGCGGTTGTTAAGTAAGGCTGGTGAGTTCCTCTTTCATTATCAAATATGACCTATTGGTTTGAACATGAGATTTTTAGTTATTGCTATCTCGCTGCAAATTGAACTTGAGACATGAATAGGGAATTCATTTTCCACTATAAAATGCTATCTATCTGTTCGCACATGTAATTATTACTTACAAAACCACAACTTTTTTTCATATATAGACAGATCGAGTAACATAATTCCAATCTCCCGTAGATTTAATCTGTTTAGGCTATCTATAACTTCTGACAATAAATCTTTTTCAGAATTAAAAAATGGATGAGATAAATCTTTTAAAAGAGTCATCGTACCTGTATTGACCAACCTTTGAGAAATGTGATTGAAATAACTTTGAGAAATGCGATTAAAGTAACAAGTAATGCCCCTTACTCTAAAAGAGTCATCGTACCTGTATTGACCAACCTTTGAGAAATGTGATTCAAATAACTTTGAGAAATGCGATTAAAGTAACAAGTAATGCCCCTTACTCTTTCTATTGTTATTTTGCTTTGTGCTAAATTTGCTGAATTTTAATATTCTTTTCCTTCTTGATCATGGTTATTTATGTAGTAAAAAATAGTGTAAATGATGTTCATGGGACAGGGTACAACTTTAGACATGCCCAACATATTATTAGTGGAATCCAACAAAAGAGTATTAGATCAAAGTGAAGAGACGATTCTGTTGGACCAGAGAAAATAGGCCTAAACAGGTTGAGAGAAGCATTCTAACTGGCTTTTTTGATGGAGCAAAACAATGTTTCGGAGAAACCTTCTAATTTTTTAGACTTAGCTATCCAACTCTTGATTCATGAAAACATTATGGCATTTGATCTGGAATCTCAAAATCAAATCTTTTGGGCAGTTTCCAAGATGGAATCTAAAATTTTAAATAAGTAATGATCTTCGATTCAACCCATGAGCATAAATATTCGAATCATTCAATTTGTCAAAACTTATTCGACTTAATTACATGTATTTATTAAGGTTTGGAACATGGATGAAATTACTAGCGACGAAATTAATAAGAAGAAAGGGGCAACAAAGACTTTTTTTTCCCTATCATTTAGTTGTTCATATTTTTTTATAACTTTCTTAAATCTAACATGATTGTTCACATGAATACAGAGTTGTCAAGATCATTATATCACTCTAAAAACTAAGACATCTTTTTGAAGTCTTGAAGCAATTCTGAACTTCGTGTATGGTGTACAAGCTTGAGGCACTAAATCCATGTTGGACTACAGTTGCTCTACATTTTTATGATACATTTTCTTTTTCTTTTATAGTTTTCGTTTGGATATATGCAGTTGACCTTTGCTCTAATTAAATCAAATGAACACAATTTTGTATTCATACATCTTACTGAAGTTAGTTCGTATTTGGTTTCTTATTTTTATGCCCCTTCTAGGTGTCAAATGGCATTGTTCTTATTTCTTATAATCATGGATTATGCTATGCTATAATCATTTTTCTTTTCCTTTCCTTTTTGTAACTTTTGATGCTTCTGATTTTGACATATGATTTGACAAAAATGCATATGATTTGGGATCATGTTTGTATATGCTTGTGCTAGAGAGCCCGTCAATGGTGATACTCACACCTTCTTTTAGAAGGGTGGACTAGACTAAGTAACGTGATAATAGAATTTTCCTTATAAAATTTGGATACAGATCTTTTCCTACATATAATTTGCAGGCTTTTCTCATTAACGTGATCCGTTTTTTTCTATCCTATTATCATAACCAAGTGTTCACCTAATAAACAAATAGTAAAGTAAATAAATAGAAAATCGTAACTTTTTAAGAAATGTGGACCACTACATAGACAAACGACCCACGTGGAACGCACATGCAACACAACTAGTAATTTTAAAAATAACCAATTGTATTCATTGCAACAACCAACATGGTCTTATAGTACTAAGGTAACTGCATGGGATG
Organism: Escallonia herrerae; assembly: GCA_033070095.1. Lineage (NCBI taxonomy): Eukaryota > Viridiplantae > Streptophyta > Magnoliopsida > Escalloniales > Escalloniaceae > Escallonia > Escallonia herrerae. Next base: position 174,405 of record JAVXUP010000147.1, read on the forward strand.
CAAAGGGACAATTAGGGCGCATTCGATTCATTGTTGGAATCATTAAGTCACCGGCATTGTAATTGTTATCGTGTATGTAATGACTCTGGTTTGTTGTTGAAAAGTTCGTCAACAATGTAATCAAAACTATGGTTGGTTCAAGGAATTGAATGAAAAAAAGTATGAGATGACTATAATATCCGCGCCCCCCCCCCCCCCCCCCAAAAAAAAAAAAAAAAAACCAACTCCCAACCCGGCCTTTCCCTTGCCCCAACCCAACTCACTCAACGCCCACACCCACACCCACGGACACACCAAAAAACAAACATCACAAAAATGTTTTATCCTTGTATGGTTTATCGTTACCGTCATTTTATAGTCAACGGCCTTTTGACTTTTACACTTAATTAGTGACAAGACATTTCAACTCTTTTACTGCCAAATACTTACTCTTCTAGTAAGCAATTGAAAAAAGTCAAAATATAAATTTCATTTAATTTTTGAAGGCATGATAAATAAAACTTTAAGCATGTTAATGATAATCTCACAATGATGATATTTTGAAGATAAAAGAAAATAATTTGATAGCACTTCTGAATGATTCTTTGTTTTAGATGCTTACAAAAATATTTGAAGTTAGAAGTAAATATGAGTTAAGAAGATCAATTTTCATTACGGAGTTGGGCGTAGTGGGCAAAAACTCCAGTGGTAGAAGACAACTAGATTCTCTTTTTTGTTGATAACACTTTGATGAAAAATTTAGTGTAATCAAAACTTAAAATAAAACAAAAAAGAATATAACTTATCTGGACCTCATGGCTCATGCACACAAGATAAATCATTCTAATGATCATTTAATATGAAAAAAAAAAGTATTTGTCTATGTGAGATCCCTAACGCAAGTGATGTGATTTCGATTCTGTGCATATTGTGGCAGACCCACTGGTACGCTTGTATGAAGATTAGCTACTTCTGCCAAATCACCGCTCATGAATCCATTTCTAATCCCCTCTCGCATGTACGTGGCTCCCTCCAAGTGCGTTTCACCATAGAATTATTTTGGAAGAAATAAAGTAAGGGTATGAGCGTGAAGCGCACTTACTCATGCATATGACGACACCCTTCACCAAAACCCACCCACAAAACAAAATTGCAACAAAACCACGGCTCCCTTTTCCTCTCTCCCGAGTCCTTATAACACCTGAACTCATCACACATCTTTACCTTGCCAACTCCACCCATCCTTTTCCCTTGTTTCTTTCTCGTACGATACGAGAATACCCCTTGCCCATAGAAGAGATCAGAATGGCAGCTGTACCAAGCTCAAGCGTGCCACCATCGCCGGCACAACGGTCGCCATGGCACTCACCTGTACCGTATCTCTTTGGAGGTCTGGCCGCTATGTTGGGTCTCATCGCTTTCGCTCTCTTGATACTTGCATGCTCTTACTGGAAGCTATCTGGGTACCTCGAAAACAGCGGAGGCTCTGAAAGAGACCTCGAGGCCGGTGACGAAACCGGAGATTCCAGCGGAGACCTTAAGGCACCGCCGGTGTTTGAAGAGAAGTTCCTTGTTATTATGGCCGGCCAAGAGAAGCCGACCTTCTTGGCCACGCCCATGTCCAGCCGAGCATCCTCGTTTGGGAGCAACAGTTGTAGCAGTGAAACGGCCCAAACATCAGAGGAAGCGACGTAGAAGTCCAAACAAGAATGTGGTGATCAAGTACAATTGGGGGACATGGCGAGCCACGAGACCTTGGATCAGGTCCCTTTATTTATTTATCCCTTTTCATCATTTCCTTCGTAAAAGCTTAGATAAAGGGTGTGGGGACGTGCGGTCCATGTCAAGGCACGGAGAGGTCTTTTGTAACGGATAGGATTCTTTCCCCCACCTTCTTGTTTTTTTTTTTAAATCAGATAAGAACACTACTTGTTGTATAAACAACATCCTAGTACAACCATTTTACAAATCCTAGCCATATGAATAGAAGAAACAGAAACACAACCTAACAAGCACACACGAGTTATTTACTAGGACCCAAAATGCCCAACCCGCCCTATGGAGGTCGATCCACTGCCACTTCCGCACGAAGTCGCAAAATAGCCTGGCCACCTGGAGCCCGCCTAGTCATGGACACTGGGAGACACCATCTTCAGGCAACACGAGCTAATCTTCGAGCTTCAGCTAGACCATGCTGACCCGCCACACTCAAGGAGCAGAACTGAATGTCATCCAACCTATAATACAAATCAAAAAGGGCTGGGGAACTTTTTGTGGTCAGATTATCCTTCTCTAACAACTGTTGAAACAAAGAAGTATCATTTGTAAATAACTTAAGAATAAGGAGATTGTTAGTCAAAGCCCAATAAACAATATAAGCTAGAGCAAGCACGGATGCCACAGATCTATCGGTACAACATAGTGCTCGTGCAAAAGACCTTACGTAACGATCATTCGCGTCAAATGTTTCCATACCAATACCCATACATAATCTCTTAGGTACCCAAACCATACTAAAGTATAAACAAACAGTCGTGCTTGCCACATCAGGAGACCCGCGAGAGGAGAGAATAATAGGGTTGCGTGACCACAGATGTGGTTGCCCTATTTGTACAGTTGATCCTGCCCCCTTGTTTTTCTTCCACTGGGTCTGTGGACACAGACTAGGCAGCAGAATTGGACTGCGTCATGCGGTTGTATGAGAAATAACATTAAATCTGCATGCTTGGAACACCAGTTGATTGCGTGCTAGCCAGATGGCCCAAAGAGTCCAAGCCAGGATCTCAAGCCTGCATAGGATGGGTACGAGCATTGAAAGGTGTAGAAAGCCATCGAACCAGCCACTCCAATAAGGATACTTCTTGATTGTTCAAGCGGAGACTGAGGTATCCGCCAAACCATACTGGCCTCACCACCTCACAATAGAGAAATAGATGCGGGGCGGACTCCTCAGAACACATACATAATGGACATTCAATGGTAGTCTCAATCTTCCTGTGGCGTAACCCAACCCGCGTCGAAAGTCAGTCGCACAAGCATAGCCATAAAAAAATTAAAAGCTTGTGAGGGAGCTTCAGTTTCCACAGACACCGCCACACAGTCAATGGTATGGTAGGAAAGGTGATAGACCTACAACCTTCTAATGCCAAAAGCCTATAAGCCAAGCCAACGGTAAATTCACCATGAGCTAAGGTGCCCAATACCATTGTTCTGGATACCCGTATGGCGACAAATATAAGCTTCGAATGGCCTGAACTACAGGCCCGGGAAGATATGCTACAAGTTTATTGCGTATCCACCCATTTTGAGGATCCTATACATCTGTTACTGTCCATTGGAGTATCTGAACAGAACGTAATGCCTTAAGCTACTGAGCCAAATATCCGGGTACCGAATTGACCTCCCAAAAACTAAAAGAAGAAGACATGGTAGGCTGACACCATAGTCCTTTAAGGAGAAGATCCCGTCCAAAAAGCAACCCTTTCCAGCTATACGAGGTCCGCCGATCAAATTTGGAATCTAGGAAATTTGCTCGTTGACAATATTTGCTTAAGAGCACTTGGCTGAGTAAGCTTTGTGGATGCGCGCACCTACTTTAGCAAGAAGTGCTTGATTCATCCTTTGAATGTTACGCAAGCCTAATCCCCCTGGTAGTGGGGTTGACACAAATGTTTCCAACTAATCCAGTGAAGGTGCCCTCCTAAGGTTGTGCTAAAGCAGAAGATATTTAGCAAGCGTGGAGTGGACTTCCTGTCAAAAGTGTCCAGGTAAGCTAATGACCGACATATAATGACTACGCATAGGCCAAACTACAGCTTTAATCAACGTTAAGTGGCCTGCACGACTAAGGAATAAACTTGTCCACCATTGGCATTTTTGCCTGATTCGGTCCATTAACCCCACCAAGATGTCTTTCTTGTGATCCGTCCAATCTAAGTGGATCCCCAAATATTTACCTGATCCCGAACTCAACGGGACTTTGAGCATATGCCTTGCAAACTTTGCTAACCTCCAAGAACTATTCATGCTCACATTAAGGTTGGATTTGCCATAATTAATCATTTAGCTAGACTGATAGCAATAACTTGTTAAGGTATGTTATAGGTAGCGGGTAGAATCATAGGTGAGGTGAAAAAAAGGAAGCAATCATATGCAAAAAAAGAGATGAGTAATGGGGGGAGACTTTTGAGATATTGCAATACCTCTCAGAACGTTCGGCGCCATGCCCTCACATAAAGCTGCAGATAGAACCTCCATACACATAAGAAAGATGAATGGGGACAGTGGGTCGCCCTAACGAAGTCCTGACCGGGCCTTTAATAAGGACCTGGCCTACCATTCACCAGGACTGAATATGCAACTGTTGAAACACACTGCATTATCAACCTCACCCAATACGAGGAAAAGCCAATGGTAGTTAGCACATGTTGTGAAAAATCCCATCGGATTCGATTATAGGCTTTAGTCATATCTAACTTTAATGCAGCTATTGGTTGTTTTCCAGTTGTCTGGTGGCGAATGAAGTGTACTAGTTGTTCATACCCTATTCTGGTCACACCCCAGGACCCGTTAAGGGACCCATTTTGCGCGACACATCACCCAGTCAGCGGTCAACTTTTCAACGCTCAAGAGCCGGTCAAAGCAATGCATGCCCAAGTCACGTGAACCGCTCGTGAAGCGACCTCGGTGTTCCTTCGACCTTGGGGGTCGGCCATCCCAAGGGGTCGGCCACCCTTGGGGGTCGGCCACCTACCTTGACGATCGACGACCGACGACCGTCGTTTGCAACCTCGCTCCGTCGTGGTTGCGACGACCGTCACTCTCGGCCGTGTTCCTTTGTCGGGATGACCATCGCCCGCGGCCACGCTCCGCCATAATCACGACGACCGTCGCTCGCGACCGCGCTCCGCCATAGTCACGACGACCGTCGCTCTCGGCCGTGCTCCGTTGTCGCGATGACTGTCGCTCGTAGTCACGACGACCGTTGCTTGTGGCCGCTCTGTCGCCATGACGACCGTCGCTCACAGTCGCGCGCCATCCATGCAACGACCACTGACGCTCTCTGTCACATTACGATACCCCGGCACCAGGTAAGGACTCGCGACAGTTGTCACAGCGCCCATGCGCCACAATTAATGTCTCGTGCTGTGTTATATGCTTATGGGATAGGCGACTCCTCCAGGACACTATCTCCGCCAGGGTGCCTGCGTGACTGGCCTACGTGCTCTGGCACTGGGGGCTCGCGTCGGCACCCCTAAGGACTATGACCCCCGGGTCACTCCGAGATGGGAGCAGGTCTTCGGAAGGGCATCTTGCCTAGTCCACCTGGCAGCTGGGCGTCGGGTCTTCCCCACCGCTGCCAGGCCTGTGGGATTCAGTAAGGGCTTGGACTGGAGGCTGGGGCAACGGGCTACTCTGACCATGCTACCGCGGCATGATCAGTCTCCTCAGACAGGCAGAGAGACGTTGCAAGGGCAGGGCAGCACGAACTTAGGGACCGGCAGTCCCAACGGAGGATCAGTGCTTTGGCCCCCTGGCGACGTGTCGTTCCCAGGGGTGACACATGTCAACTTATGACACATGCACGTTTTTGCCTATAAATAGTGGACTTTGGAGCTTTTTCAAAGATCTTTTTCTCTCATTTGAGCTTTTCACTTTCTCTCTCTAAAATGACATTCTCTCTGGAATTCTAGTGAGAGAAACACACTTACACTCCCGTCTCCGGACCCTTGACGCTGCACCCTTGTCACGGACTGTAGACTGTCGGTCCTGTTCATCGTCACCCTGCCTGCGCAGCGCTGCCAGCCCTCACGACCTGTCTGGGGAGCCTTGCCCTCGGCCCTTACGCCGTCCTTGCTATATCCCGCGTTGCCTACCTGGAAGCTGACTCAGACCGCATCCTTTGTGGCACCTCCACGTAGCATCGAACCATTTTCAGCATCATCATTTTGGCGACTCTGTTGGGGAGGTGAGCATCGTGTTACAGTCTGCATATCTTCCAGACTCAGGCACCATGCATGTACAGCGGAGGGCTATGAGGACTACCAACAGTGTAGTTCATTCCTTGCCTGACACACTCACGTAACCATGCCTCAGCAACGTATGGCTACTAGAACTACTGGTCACATCCTCTACCCAGCCATCCAAGAGGCCGTCATTTCCAGACTTGGAGAATATTCAAGCTAGCATTGTTCTACTGGCACCACCCTTGGTGTTATGTCTCACTTCATTGGGGGCTTCACCCCTTGCCTACCCCAAACAAGCCAAGCTCCCTACCCCTTCTGCATGCCTCTCATTGCAGCGACTTGATATGTGGTGCGCAGGGTGGCTCGAGCCACGCTACTAAGTCCCAACTCCGTCAGCCGACATCCCCCTCGGGCAGTGCGACCTCGCGGGCATGCATGCAACACATCTTGCCAACCCACCCGTGCCTCGGTCACTTAGTCGGTCGTCGATGCCGACCCACCGCCGAGCTCCACTCTCCGTCTTCGACACTTAGACAAATTTCTTCATTTTTCGCGGTCGGGTCATCACCCCCGCGACTTCGCTCGGCACCCTCCCCCCTCTTCGACACTTAGAAAAATTTCTTCATTTTTCGCGGTCGGGTCATCACCCCCGCGACTTCGCTCGGCACCCTCCCCCCTCTTCGACACTTAGAAAAATTTCTTCATTTTTTGCGGTCGGGTCATCACCCCCGCGACTTCACTCGGCGCCCTCCCCTCTTTTCGACACTTAGAAAAATTTCTTCATTTTTCGCGGTCGGGTCATCACCCCCGCGACTTCGCTCGGCACCCTCCCCTCTTTTTGACACTTAGAAACATTTCTCCATTTTTCGCGGTCGGGTCATCACCCCCGCGACTTCGCTCGGCACCCTCCCCTCTTTTCAACACTTAGAAAAATTTCTTCATTTTTCGCGGTCGAGTCATCACCCCCGCGACTTCACTCGTCGCCCTTGTCACTCTTCAACACTTAGAAACATTTCTCCATTTTTCGCGGTCGAGTCATCACCCACGCGACTTCACTCGTCGCCCTTGTCACTCTTCAACACTTAGAAACATTTCTCCATTTTTCACGGTCGAGTCATCACTCCCGCGACTTCACTCGTCGCCCTTGTCACTCTTCAACACTTAGAAACATTTCTCCATTTTTCGCGGTCGAGTCATCACCCACGCGACTTCACTCGTCGCCCTTGTCACTCTTCAACACTTAGAAACATTTCTCCATTTTTCACGGTCGAGTCATCACTCCCGCGACTTCACTCGTCGCCCTTGTCACTCTTCAACACTTAGAAACATTTCTCCATTTTTCACGGTCGGGTTATCACCCCCGCGACTTCACTCGTCGCCCTTGTCACTCTTCAACACTTAGAAACATTTCTCCATTTTTCGCGGTCGGGTCATCACCCTCATTCTACACTTAGAAAAATTTTCACAAATTTTTTTTTTCACCCTCCGGTGCTCTCTCCAACACTTAGAAAATTTTCCACGAAACTTTTCATCAATCCCCAACCTCCCTCTTTCTCTCCCTTTTCCCTCAAAATTATTCTTCCTTAAAATTTTGCATCCCCTCTCTTGCTCCTTTTATAGGCTCAAAAAAAAAAATCGAATCGAAAATCAATTTCAATTTCAAAGTAAAACAATCAAAACATCCAGGTGGGCAGAACCTGAACCGCGAGGGCCCTGACCCGCGCCTGCTTCGGCTTGTTTTCCCTCCATTTTTATTCAGCTTCAACGGGTCAACCCGCCCGCCCGTTGACCCGACCTGACCCAACCCTAATTTCCCCAACCCTAATTTCCATTCTCTTTCTCTCTTCTCCTAGCGCCGCACATGCCTCGCGCCGTCGACGGCAGTTCGGCCTCCCTACCCCGCCGACCACCTTGCTCCACCGACCCCCCACCCCGCCGACCCCCCCTCGACCCCTTGGCCGACCCCCCCCCGGCCTCTCTCCCTTTCCCTTTTCCCCGCACCCGCAAGCCCCACGGCCGGCCATGGCAGGCCCTTGCTGCCGCGACCCCACCACCCCACTGCTACCCCGACCCCCCCCTCGGCCTCTCTCTCTCTCCCTCTTCCCCGAACCCGTAAACCCCACGGCACCATGGCCGCCGGCGACTTTTATTTCCTTTCGTCTTTTTTTCTCTGCTTCGGCCCCTCCCCGCAACCCACCTGGCCGACCCCACTACCCCGCCGACCACCTTGCTCCACCGACCCCCCACCCCGCCGACCCCCCCTCGGCCTCTCTCCCTCTCCCTTTTCCCTGCACCCGCAAGCCCCACGGCCGGCCATGGCAGGCCCTTGCTGCCGCGACCCCACCACCTACCCCCTGCTACCCCGACCCCCCCACCCCGCCGACCCCCCCTTGGCCCCACCCTACCTCTCTCCTCTCCCTCGCCCCACGGCCGGCCATGGCAGCCTGCCGCCGCCGCACCATCCTTTCCATCTTCTTTCTTTTTTCATTTTTTCCCGCACATCCCCAAAGCCAAGGCCAAAAAAAAAAAAAAAATTTTCCAACCTTGACCGCTGTGCATCGCTCGCGCACATGCGCCTGTCGCCCGGACTTCACCTCCGCGACGCCCGTCGCCCGAACATCGTCTCCGCGACCCTTGTCGCCCAGACTTCACCTCCGCGACGCCCGTCGCCCGAACATCGTCTCCGCGACCCTTGTCGCCCAGACTTCATCTCTGCGGCGCCCGTCACCCGGACTTCCTCTTTGTGTCGCCCTGGCGCCGCCTTCCGCAACACTCGTTGCCCAGAGCCCGGGCGTCGACTCTGCGACCCCCGGTTGCCCGTCGCCCGGGCGCCGTCTTCGCAACACTTGTTGCTCGTCGCCCGAGGCGCCGTCTCCGCGACGCCATCGCCTGGGGGGTGTCTCTGCGACCCTCGTCGCTTGTCGTCCGGGTGCTGTCTCCGTGCCCCTCGCTGCCCGGGGGCTGTCTCCCCGACCCTCGTCGCCCGCCTTCGTCACTCAAAGACGATGTCAACAACTTTTCGGCCAAACGACATCAACATCTTACTATGTGTTTATGCGTGCGGTGCCCGCTCGGGTTGCCCCTCCGCGCACGCCGCACGCAGGGGACTATGTTCCCAACTTATTCTGGTTGCAATCAAGGGCCCACTAGCGGACCCACTTTGTGCGACGCCCCTCCCCTTTTTTGTTTTAGTTTCACTGCTTTTTTTTTGTTTGAAAAATACATTTTCACCATTTTCATAACGCTAACAAAAGCACCCACCATTTTCACAAGGCAACACCGCATTCAGCCTCCACAGCCACAGCGCCACACCTTCGGCCCGCTGCCCATCGCCCTGGCGCCGTCTTCGTAACACTCGTTGCCCATCGCCGGGGTGCCGACTCTGTGACCCCCAGTTGCACGTCGCTCGGGCGCCGTCTTCGCAACACTCGTCGCTCGTCGCCCGGGCGCCGTCTCCGGGACGCCCGTTGCCCGGGGGCCGCCTCCCGCAACCCTCGTTGCCCATCACCCGGGGGGCTGTCTCCGTGACCCTCATCCCTCGTCGCCTTGTGCCATCTCTACGACCCTTGTCACCAATGCCGTGCGCACCTCCTGCAACCCTCGTTGCCAGTAGTCCGGGGGCTGTCTCCGCGATCCCAGTTGCCCGTCGCCCAGGCGCCATCTCTGCGACCCTCATCGCTCGTCACCCGGGCGCCTTCCGCGACGCCCGTCACCAGCACCATGCCCACCTTCCGCAACACTCGTTGCCCATCGCCTGGGGGCTATCTCCGCGACCCTCATCGCTAGTCACCCGGGCGCCGTCTCTGCGACCCACGTCGCCAGCGCCGTGCTTACCTTCCGTGCGGACCCCCGCCACCAGCGCCGTGCACACTTTTCGCAACTCTTGTCGCCCGCGTCACTTGCGTCCGCGCGCCGGCTCTACAACTCTCATCGCCCACACACATTTGCTGCTCGCATCCGTGCTACAGCTCCGTGCTCCCGTCACCCGTGCTCCTTCGCGACTCTTGTCGCCCGCGTGCCATCTCTGCGACCTTCGTCGCCCGCGTCCGCGCGACAGCTCTGCGGCTCTCGTCGCAGGCCCTCCAACTCCGCGACTCTCGTCGCCCGCGCGCCACCTCTACGACCTTCATCGCACGCATTCACATGACAGCTCCGCGACAGGCCCCGTCGCCCGCGTGCCGTCTCCTCGAACCACGTCGCCCGTGCCAACTCATCGCGCTCTCTACAACGCGCGCTCAATGCCAATGGTCACTTGATGCTCGTCACCGACTGTGCACAATTGCCATGACAACATCACTAAGTATAGATCCACGACGTTCGTCGCCGCGCCCGTGCGCCATTCTCATCATGCGTGCCCCCGGCACCAACTTTAGCTCCGCGACATTCGTCGCCACGCCCGTGAGCCATCTTTATCATGCGTGCCCCCGGCACCAACTTTACCTCCGCGACGTTCGTCGCCGCACCCGTGCACCATCTTCATGATACGTGCCCCCGCCACCAACTTTAGCTCCGCGACGTTCGTCGCCGCGCCCGTGCGCCATCTTCATGATACGTGCCCCCGGCACCAAGTATAGCTTCCCGACGTTCGTCGCCACGCCCGTGCGCCATTCTCATCAAGCGTGCCCCCGGTACCAACTTTAGCTCCCCGACGTTCATCACCGTGCCCGTGCGCCATCTTCATCATGCGTGCCCCCGGCACCAACTTTAGCTTCGCGACGTTCGTCGCCGTGCCCGTGCGCCATCTTCATGATACGTGCCCCTGGCACCAACTTTAGCTCCGCGACGTTTGTCGCCGCCCCCGTGCGCCATTTTCATGACACGTGCCCCCGGCACCAAGTATAGCTCCGCGACGTTCGTCGCCGCGCCCGTGCGCCATGCTCATCATGCATGCCCCCGGTACCAACTTTAGCTCCGCAACGTTCGTCGCCGCGCCCGTGCGCCATCTTCATCATGCGTGCCCCCGGCACCAACTTTAGCTCCGCGACGTTCGTCGCCGCGCCCGTGCGCCATCTTCATCATGCGTGCCCCCGGCACCAACTTTAGCTCCGCGACGTTCGTCGCCGTGCCCGTGGGCCATCTTCATGATACGTGCCCCCGGCACCAACTTTAGCTCCGCAACGTTTGTCGCCGCGCCCGTGCGCCATTTTCATGATACGTGCCCTCGGCACCAAGTATAGCTCCGCGACGTTCGTCGCCGCGCCCGTGCGCCATTCTCATCATGCATGCCCCCGGCACCAACTTTAGCTCCGCAACGTTCGTCGCCGTGCCCGTGCACCATCTTCATCATGCGTGCCCCCGGCACCAACTTTAGCTCCGCGACGTTCGTCGCCGCGCCCGTGCGCCATTTTCATGATACGTTCCCCCGGCACCAAGTATAGCTCCGCGACGTTCGTCGCCGCGCCCGTGCGCCATTCTCATCATGCGTGCCCCCGGCACCAACTTTAGCTCCGCGATGTTCGTCGCCGCACCCGTGCGCCATCTTCATCATGCGTGCCCCCGGCACCAACTTTAGCTCCGTGACGTTCGTTGTCGCACCCGTGCGCCATCTTCATGATACGTGCCCCCGGTACCAAGTATAGCTCCGCGACGTTCGTCGCCGCGCCCGTGCGCCATTCTCATCAGGCGTGCCCCCGGTACCAACTTTAGCTTCGCGACCTTCGTCGCCGTGCCCGTGCGCCATTCTCTTCATACGTGACCATAGCACCAAGTATATGCTACGCGACCTTCGTCGCCGCACCCATGCGCCATTCTTATCACATGTGCCTCAGCACAAAGTATTGCTTCGCGAGGTTCGTCGCCGCACCACTTTCATGACATGTGCTCCGGCACCAAGTATTGTCCCCACGACAATCGTCGCCATGCCCATGCACCACGACCATGTTATAAGCCTCCGGGCATAACACCCGTTCACCACACCATGCGCCCCCGCCATGGGCATGGGAGATCTTCAACCCACTCTCCAGAGTGTGCGGCATTCTGGGGGCTCCTCTCGAAGTGCTCCGGCACGAGGACCCCTCCCTGCGGGACGGGCTGTATGCCGTCGCCGGCTCAATCACACTGCGGCATGGGCTGAGCGCCATCACGGGCTAGCGCCATCACCGGCTCAATCAAACTGCGGCATGGGCTGTGCGCCATCGCGAGCTTAGCGCCATCGCCGGCTCAATCAAACTGCGGGACGGGCTTCGTGCCGTCGCCGGCTCAATCAAACTGCGGGACGGGCTGTATGCCGTCGCCGGCTCAATCAAACTGCGGCATGGGCTGAGCGCCATCACGGGCTAGCGCCATCACCGGCTCAATCAAACTACGGCATGGGCTGAGGGCCATCGCGGGCTTAGCGCCATTGCCGGCTCAATCAAACTGCGGGACGGGCTTCGTGCCGTCGCCGGCTCAATCAAACTGCGGGACGAGTTGTATGCCATCGCCGGCGCAATCAAACTGCGGCATGGGCTGAGCGCCATCACGGGCTAGTACCATCGCCGGCTCAATCAAACTACGGGACGGGCTTCGTGCCGTCGCCGGCTCAATCAAACTACGGCATGGGCTGAGCGCCATCGCCGGCTTAATCAAACTGCGGAATGGGCTGAGCGCCATCACGGGCTAGCGCTATCGCCGGCTCAATCAAACTGCTACACGGGCTTAGCGTCATCGCCAGCTCCATCACCAGGGACCCTGGCCCCCGCAGCAGGATGGGCTGTAACCACATCGTTCATGCGTGCGACGCCCGCTCGGGTTGCCCCTCCGCACGCGCCACACGCAGGGGCTTATGTTCATACCCTATTCTGGTCACACCCCAGGACCCGTTAAGGGACCCACTTTGCGCGACACATCACCCAGTCAGCGGTCAACTTTTCAACGCTCAAGAGCCGGTCAAAGCAATGCATGCCCAAGTCACGTGAACCGCTCGTGAAGCGACCTCGGCGTTCCTTCGACCTTGGGGGTTGGCCATCCCAAGGGGTCGGCCACCCCTGGGGGTCGGCCACCTGCCATGACGATCGACGACCGACGACCGTCGTTCACAACCTCGCTCTGCCATGGTCGCGACGACCGTCACTCTCGGCCGTGTTCCTTCGTCGCGATGACCATCGCCCGCGGCCACGCTCCGCCATAATCACGACGACCGTCGCTCGCGACCGCGCTCTGCCATAGTCACGACGACCGTCGCTCTCGGCCGTGCTCCGTCGTCGCGATGACTGTCGCTCGTAGTCACGACGACCGTCGCTTGTGGCCGCTCTGTCGCCATGACGACCGTCGCTCACAGTCGCGCGCCATCCATGCAACGACCACTGACGATCTCTGTCACATTACGATACCCCGGCACCAGGTAAGGACTCGCGATAGTTGTCACAGCGCCCATGCGCCACAATTAATGTCTCGTGCTGTAGGCACCGCGCCTATGCGCCACAATCATGTTATATGCTTACGGGATAGGCGACTCCTCCAGGACACTATCTCCGCCAGGGTGCCTGCGTGACTGGCCTACGTGCTCTGGCACTGGGGCCTCGCGTCGGCACCCCTAAGGACTATGACCCCCGGGTCACTCCGAGATGGGAGCAGGTCTTCGGAAGGGCATCTTGCCTAGTCCACCTGGCAGCTGGGCGTCGGGTCTTCCCCACCGCTGCCAGGCCTGTGGGATTCAGTAAGGGCTTGGACTGGAGGCTGGGGCAACGGGCTACTCTGACCATGCTACCGCGGCATGATCAGTCTCCTCAGACAGGCAGAGAGACGTCACAAGGGCAGGGCAGCACGAACTTAGGGACCGGCAGTCCCAACGGAGGATCAGTGCTTTGGCCCCCTGGCGACGTGTCGTTCCCAGGGGTGACACATGTCAACTTATGACACATGCATGTTTTTGCCTATAAATAGTGGACTTTGGAGCTTTTTCAAAGATCTTTTTCTCTCATTTGAGCTTTTCACTTTCTCTCTCTAAAATGACATTCTCTCTGGAATTCTAGTGAGAGAAACACACTTGGACTCCCGTCTCCGGACCCTTGACGCTGCACCCTTGTCACGGACTGTCGGTCCTGTTCATCGTCACCCTGCCTGCGCAGCACTGCCAGCCCTCATGACCTGTCTGGGGAGCCTTGCCCTTGGCCCTTACGCCGTCCTTGCTGTATCCCGCGTTGCCTACCTGGAAGCTGACTCAGACCGCATCCTTTGTGGCACCTCCACGTAGCATCGAACCATTTTCAGCATCATCACTAGTTCTTGAGCAAGGAGAATGTTATCCTTCCTGTATATGTCGACCCGGAACAAAACCATTTTGAACGGAGAGATTAGAGAGGCCATTACCAGCCAGAGCCGATTAACAAGGATCTTAGAGATCAATTTGTAAAAGACATTGCACAAACTGATTGGCCTGAAGTCTGTTATCGACTCTGGGTGCGATTTTTTTTGGGACAAGGATGATCAAGGTCTTACTTTCAGTAGCTTCCTTGAGCGAAGAATCGACAGAACTACCGAAGTGACTGATGTACCCACAATATGCCAGTAGTGTTGAAAGAACAACGCTGACATACCATCAGGACCAGGGGCCTTAGTTCCCCCAATTTGCTTAATGGCTACGTCTACCTCATAGCTAGAAAAGAGGCAATCAAGGAATCTCACTTGTGCTGACATGAGTCGACATTTCGAATGCCTTAAGATTGAGTAGGCGCCAATATTACCCCTAATTTCCTCTGAATTTGAGCAAGAGAACAATTCAGAGAAGTAATCTTGAAAAAGATCCCTAATATGATGTTCATCGCTAGTCCAGGTACCAGCGGATGTAAGTAGGCACGCCACATGATTTTGTTGCCTACGAATGTGGCAAGTCGAGTGAAAGAATCGTGTATTATGGTCCCCTAAGAGCAACCAGCATTCGCTAATCCTTTGAGCCCAATACATTTCCTTACAAGTTTAAAGATGATCATATTGTGCTCTTAAGTCCTGATCACGTCTTTGTTCTTCCTTTGTGTCCACATGTGTCTGTCCCTCTAAAATAAGTTGTTGAAGATAACTAATCTGCGAGGACAAGTTCCCAATCACTAATCGATTCTAGGCCTTGAGGTCAGCCTTCAGGGATCTAAGATGCTGCACCACTCGGTACAATGGTGATCCCAAGACTCGGCAACCCCAGGCCTCACACACGAGTTGCTGACACCATGGGTACTGTACCCATATAGCCTCAAAACGAAAAGGCCTACCTCACCATACCCGTGTCGGCTTGGTATTCAACAAAATAGGGGCATGGTCTGACTTGAAGATGGACATCAAGAAATAAGGACTGCTAAGTTGCATTGGCAAAAACTCGATCTAACACCTCACAAGTACACCCATTATCTCGTCGATTATTAGTCCAGGCGTACTTAGGCCCATGAACATGGATGGGCAGTAGGCTCAGAGAGCCAAGGAAAGTATGTAAGTCATCATAGCCCGGAATGGAGTGGCGATGAATGCCACATTTATCCGTGGCCGAAAGAACTTGATTGAAATCGCCTACGAGCATAAAGCTTCCTCTGTACAAAGATAAGATAGCTGCTAATTGCCGCTAGACTACTCTACGCTGAGACATGACTGGATGGCCATAAATAAACCCCACGTGCCATGAATAATTAAATTCATCCGTGACTTACATCAAAATTAGGTTCACATTTTTAAGAATTAGATTCATTTGAGGCGAGTCATCCCACCCCAACCATAATCCTCCCGCAATCCCAGAAGCATCAACCCCTACCGATGATGGAAACCCACGCAGCAATAACTTTCGAGATACAAATTGTACCTCGGATTTGGTCTCCAGTAGGAACACTACATTAGGCCTGGCCGTTCAGAAAGCCTTCCCAAGCGCCCAAACTGTGAGGGTGTTCCTAAGCCCCTGACAGTTCCAACTGAAAAGTTGTATTAATATAATTGGGGTTGTTGCGGGATAACCACCAAAACCTCACATCAATCACTAGTATCCATATCAATAGGCATATCAATATATAACGACTGAGGCAATGAAGGCGCCATACCTGGCAGCAGAGGTTGCTGGCCAGTTGTAGCCCGATGTTTCTTGTGAGGAGCCACCTCCACAGCTAACGACCCAGCTACACGTTTTTAAGAGCTCTCTGAGGTTGCCTGGGAGGAATGAGAAGCCTCTGACACCCCTACTAATGCCTCTGTCTGTACAGCAGACCCACCATCCGAAGATACTGAAATAACCAAGAGATAGGCCGTAGCCGACGAGGCCTCCAGCTTCTCTGAGGGATCTGTCTCCGAGTCCGAGTGGTGTACGATAGGGACTACGCGGACCGACCTACCTGGAAAACTAGGTGCAATCATATGGAAGCCCAGCGTAGCCATTCACCGAGGTGTCTCTCCACACCTTGAAGCTACCGCTGCTGGCCCTCCAACACCACCGCCGACACACTTTGCGTTGCACTTTGAACACCACCCCGCCACTCCTACTCCTCTGCCGCCAGTTGTCCTCCACATGCAAGGCAGCCCGGCATGCCCACTACTTGCTCTTACTGCAGCCACGTGGCCACACGCGAGAGGGCCGACTCTACCTCGCAGGCATGCAGCCCACGGCTTCCAACTCCGGCCACTCCTGTCGTAGGCAGCGACTAATTTTTTGATCCACCATCCATCACCCGCGTTCCCGTTCCCGTGGCCGGTTGATTACTCCCCCTGCTCCGATGAACTTTCTGATAAGGGGTCGTTAGAGATAATCAGTGCTTGTAAGTCCTCTAAGGATTGCCCTGATTCCATGGTGTGCTTGCGATCATGATAATCAAACCTCAAATCAGCCTGACCCTCCACTTTCACCAATTGCACATGGCTGGTACTATTAAAATTAGTGTTCAGCCATGCCAGTAGGTGATCGTCGAATAATGCACGATGGTCTTGTTGTAGTAATTCCAAATGTGGTTCTAGCGCAGATCGGGCAAAACCTTGGTCAACCCCATATCCTACCTCCTCCACATATTTGTTGCATATATAGTTGGAATGTCCGACTACACCACTGCGGAAACAAACCCGAAATATTTTCTCGTAGCTAAACAAAATCCACCATGGCCTCCGATTACCTAGCAATTCGATGTATGTTCCTGCAACTACCAACTTGAAAGGATTGATTCAAACACAGACTCGAATGTAATCGTATTTGCGATTGCCGTCCAGAGGCCAATCTACCGCTACCACATGTGCAGCCGCCCTAGCAATAAGTGTAGCATCCTCTTCGTTGAAGTATTCATACGGCAGCCTATATAGCTGTATCCATACTGCAATTTCATCAAACCTATGCTCGTGGAGTGGGGAAGTAGGAATTAGGGCCTTGAGGATGAGAAACGCCCCACACAAATTCCACGGGCTGCCAACGAAGAACAGGTTCTTTGCATCCTCTCGTTCAAGTGAAATAGGTACAAACCTTTTGCTCTTTGGATTCAAATAAAACCCCCGCCATCCCAATGCGCATGAACCTCACGTTGAACCCGGCGCGCAGAGAATTTTTGAAAGTCGACAAACTTGCCAACTAGCGTAGTAGCCCATCTTGCACGCGCGTCCAAAACGCGTGCCGAATCAGCAGGTAATAATCATCCCCTCCTAGCAACCGAGTCACTTGCTTCTGTGTTAGTATTCCCATAGCTGGGACTAGACATCTTGTAGCTTGTGATATTCTAAAGCGAGAAGAGAGAGTGTGGCCATGAACTGTTGACTACATGAGAGACCCCAGCAAAAGAAAGACTTAAGCTCTCATGGAAACCTGAAACCCAGAGCTTTTTTCCACCATGCTGGTTGTATACCTTCTTGTTTTAGATGCCGGAAATGTAAATATTTTTTGAGAGAGTTGTCAGAAGTTTGAGTTGTTATTCTTTATAAGTATAAAGTTAATACGGAGTATAATTTTTCATGCCTTGGTGGATATTAAACCCTAATTTGTTGGACAAAATTGGAAGTCAAGTATTAATCAGCCGATTTTTCTTGCGACGGCACATTAATCTAAGGAAAGAAAACATTAATGAACAACGGGGGCACACGGGATTTCACATTTACACTTTCAACTATAATTATCAAAGCAAAATGTAGAACTGAGGATGCCTAAATGATTGTGTTAAAGGTAGCACCCACTTCATTTCCTTTACAATCATAGCGAGGTCTTTCGAGCCTTTGCCTTCAAGAAAAAGGTTGACACCAATTTCAGCAATGTTTGTACTAGATGCAAACACGCAATCAATTTGTAGTTTATGGGCAATTCCCACAATTGATTCAAATGTGTAGGTTCTTTTTGGCCTCTTCAAAGCATTTGGAAGATTGAAAATTTTGAAAATAAAAATATAAATTGTCGAAAATGCACCCAAATGTAATTTGAAGGCATCTAACTTCTAATCTATGAAGGCTTGGTCTTCAAACAAGGAAGACTTCTCTTTGAAAAGAGAAAGAAAAAAGAAATAATTTGACCGATGATGATTGATGATCCTTACAATAAGTCTTACATCTAATATTTATCTATACTACTTATAATGAGAAGTTTTTTTTTTTTTGGTGTAATCTAAAGTATTCATTCTTCACTCACCACATCTTCAGTTACCTAAAAACTCTCTCACTCCCTCAAATTACGTAACTTCATTTTTCTGCATCTCCATCTCCATTGAGAAGCTCCAACCTGCAAAAACTACATTACAAGAAATTTTTTTTTTTCACGATCTGCATTTCTTTTTCATTTCACTGGTAAGCTCTATATGGCCTTTATGTGTCTTGCATTCCTTTATTTTTTTCGCCCCTCTCATTTCAGCTCTTTCCATTTCCTCTGAAGAAACCAATCTGCAGACGACAACGCTCAACTTCGAACTTTCATCCACTCCAATTCTCAACCAGATTTAAAGGTATTTTTCTTTTCCAATTCATATCCGTCTATCTACTTTACAGGTGTGATTTTCCGGCCACCAATCGACCAGCGTTGTTGTTGGATTGGTTACTGGGTAGTTGGGTTGCAGCGACGGCGGTGGGTGGCTCTTGGCGACAGTGATGTCGCCTGATTTTTGTGATCGGCAGGCGTTGGTGAGGTTGCAGCCGGCAGTGAAGTGGCCTAATTTTTTAGATCAACTAGCATTAATGGTGCAAGATTGGTTGCCAGCGACAGTGATATAGCCCAATTTTTTAGATCGGCAGGCACCGGCGACACTGATGTGGCCCAGATCGGCTAACGTTGGTGGTGCAGGATTGGTTCCCGGGTACGGTGGCTGTCGGTCACAGTGCTGGTGTAGGATTGATTGTCGCATTTGATTCGTTGCATTGACCGGCGGTGGGTGGCTTTTGTCGACGGTGTGGTGGTTGTCTGATGGTGTTCACCAACCGAATGATCGTTCGGTGTAGGTAGTTGGCAGTTATGGTGGGTTGCGCTGTGGCGACGGGCGGTGGGTGGCTTTTATCGACGGTGTGGTGGTCGTTCGATGGTGTTGAGCGAATGATCGGTCGGCGTAGGTAGTCACCAATTATGGTGGGTTGCGTGACGGCCGATTAGTGGCCGTTGGGTCAGCGTAGGTGGGTCGCCAGTTATGGTGGGTTGCCAGATGGTGTCGCTGGAGGGTGTTGACGGCGGTCGGCAATGTGTGACATGAGAGCAACCTAGCTGCCACATTTATTCCTGCTTTAATGGTTGTCCAATATGAACTGTTTTTTGTACAACATGTATCGTTGGTTGTACAACATGATTGTAATATTATTTGTATCTTTAAATAATATTATAGTTTTTTGTAGTTCTTTTTTGGCCCATATAACTTCAGTATTGTGATTTTTTTTTTTATCTTTAATCTTCAAAATTTTATTGTAATTTTTTTACCCATGCAACTTCAATATTAATTAATTTTAGGTTTGATTCTATGATTTAAATTTAATTTTACTCAAAGTGATAATAAATACATATACATGATACTTAATTTTACCCGTACTTAATTTTATCTGTACTCAAAGTTAACTTATATAATTTAAAGTAAAATTTATGTAATTCTTTTTTTATCCATACTTGAATTGATAATATTCAAATTCAATCTTCAACATAATACTACCTCCAATTGTTTTGTTCCTTACAAGTCGATCTAGGATATAATAACAAGTGAAGTTAATATTTATATTGTAACATTTTTTGGTTCTCTAAGATAAATTGAAGTATCATTTGGCAAGTTGAATTAGGGTAAAATTTATTTTTCTAAAACTATTCTTTATAAAAAATAAAAACAAAAGTCTTTATAAAAGAAAAATTAAGAAAATGAAATTTAGCAGAGAAAAAGAACAATTATGCTGCAGTTGATAAATTTTTATTGCGTTCTAATACATACTTAACTATAATTGGTGTAAAAAGTTATGATTTACAAAACAAAGAAAATTTTAAAATTTTCATTTAAAGATCATTGCAAGCGCTAGCAATGGATCACGGCTAAACATATATAGTAGCCGAATCAAAAAAAAAAAATCCAAATTATGTTGCAATTGATTAATTTTTTTTTCATTCTAATACATACCTCACTGTAATTGCTGTCAAAAGTTATGATTTACAAAACAAAGTCAAAATGTAAAATCATCATTTAAAGATGGATAGATATAGTAGTCGAATAAAAAAAGATCATAATATATAATGGTTGTTTTCGTGCTCATCACATTGTACTTTGTCTAAACAGATCTTCTATGACTGATTCAATAAATGATTCGTTCACTCATCGCGTGCACACGACAACTCGTATTTATAGTACAAACTAAATCTAGAAAATAACTACCACATAAAAAGTAACCACCAAACAGAAAAAACTACCACCACTTAGAAAATAACTAATTTCCTTTCTCCCTTATCAATGGGAACACATTTAACATTAGAAAGTAACTTCCAATTCGAAACTTGAATCTATCATGATCTCCTTGCAATAATCTGAACATTAAACACATTTAATGACAATTACTTGAGGACAAACAATTAACTTTTAGTGACGATCAATAGTGGCTATCGATAATGCATAAGCCAATGACCTATCGCTTGAGAATTTTTTTTTTTAGTGTCAACAAGCAATGAAAGTAGTTTCCACGCTCAATTTGGTGTTCCAAACATGTGATTCTTACTTAGCTTTTGGTGTCAGAGAAGCGTGCCAAGAGTGACGAGATAGACAATTAGGTCCCGAAATGCCCTTATGCGGAGAAATGAAACCCGTAGAATTGCATCCCTTGAATTACGGACCGTTTTGTATAGATAGCTTTTGAAAGGGCTATGTTCAGACGGGAACTGCTTAAGGAGCACACCACCAAAGTTTCGCATTAAATCAATCCTAAAAATCATTTTGAAGGTGCATTCGGAAAGCCCTTTAAGTGAGATATTTGCCTCTTTGCTAACTTGCTAGGTTTTAACACTTTAACACCCTCAAAGCAACTACAGTCAGTTGGGGGTCTCTTTGGTAACACTTATTTTTTGTTGCTAACTTGTTGTGCAATCATCACTATTTCTATCACTACAAAAAAGTGGTTTCGGCGACGCTAGAAAAAGTGTCACTAATGACAGTAAAAGTGTCACAAAGTAGTTTTCCGACACCTCATCAACAGTTTTCTTAAGCGTCGCAAATTTGTGCATCACAAATTTCCCGACACTTGTTACAAATGTCGCCGTTCCACTTACGACACGTTTGTGCGACACTTTCAAGTGCCACTTATGGGGTCAATAGTCAACTCAAGTATGCGACACTTTGGAAAGAAGTGTCGCTAAAATTAGCGACGCTTTCACTAAAATGCGATTTTTATTTGGAGGCATTATTTTTGAAACGTCGTTAAATTAGCGACACTTCCTTCAAGTGCCAGTTTTGTTTAGCGACATTATCTAGCAACACTTCTTTTCAAGTGCCAGTATTTATTTGGCAACACAGTCTCTGAAACGTCGTTAATTTAGCGACACTTCCATCAATTGCCAGTTTTTTTTTGTGGCATTATATTAGAAATGTCATTCCTATTTATGGCACTTTTAAGCAGTTGTCACTGATTTTTTACGTAGCATGTTATGGAATCTGTTAAAAGTACATTGGCCTAAAACAAATAGCTACATTTCCCCAAAAGTGAAGTATATTCTATGTAATCCTGATCCAATACAACATAAATAATGCATAACTAGTCTATCTATCGAGCTTATAAATTCATCATTAGAAACAAGCAATGTCATTCATCAACCATATCATATCCAACATTCACATCCTAACTTCATAATCATCCAAAAATTCTCAATTTCAAAACGTACAAATATAATGTCATTGAATAACCAACCTAATTAAAGATATATACATCTCATCCAAAATGTCATCGCAATACATATAGCTTCTTTTAAGTCCAAGGAAAGCATTGATGTCTTCTAGTCATATGAACCTGAAAATTAAAAAAGTCAAGAAAGAATGTTATAAATTTAACCGGTATAATGTAAGTCAAATTAAACCGAAAAACTAGTCAATAAACAGAATGCATTAAGAAAGATAAAGACTTGTCTACGTACCCCTTTCATTTTTGCATCCTATTTTGAAAATTTTTAATGTGACGAAATTCTTCTTTACTTTCTTATGTTGAGAAACCTAAACAATTAGATAATACATAATCATTAGTTAGACAAAAGAAGAGACATTATTTTCCAACCTAAACACTGTCTCATGCCATTCCACCTAACTACGCAATCTTGACATGCACAATACAATCATTCAGCCATACTGAACATATGACAGAGAGACTATGCAGCTAATAGTAAACACTTGAAAGTCGAAACATCATGCTCGACAGTCATCCATTGAATCCTAAAGCTGATATACTTGATCTTGAGACAGCTGAAATAAAAGCCTTTTGGTGACATACTTAAAGCCTTTTGGGGACGTACTTATTATGCAGGTTCATTTCAGAATCTCTAAAGCCTTTTGGTGACATACTTAAAACTTTTTTAAGCTGAAATAGTTTTAACACACCTCTTTCTATGGAGTAGAGCGTTTTCTTGGTGAAGCCCGTAGCACGTGCATAACGCCCTTGATCTTGAGGCAGTTACTTCTGTGGAATTGGCTGCACAATAAAGTGTTTTCTTGGTGAAACTCGTGGCACGTGCTGCATATTCCCTGGATGTACTGTACGAGATAATGATACCACTCGACTACTGCTTGATTCATCAGGAACCTAATACCATTAACATGGGGTATAATGTGTTATAATTAGATAAAAGAACTTCAAATTCTAACAAAGGAAATAGTGAAACTTAATTTGTCCAGTTCCGGAAGAAACGTCCTGGGAAGACTGCATCGACAACATCACAGTTCGTATATGGGACATCATGTTCTCTTGCATTTTAGCCTCCAACTGTGCATTTATGGTTGATACTTGAGTTGATACTTGTGCTGTTACTTGAGTTTGCATCTCTTGTTCCATTTCAGCTCGCATTTCATCTTTCATTGTAGCCTCCAATTATGTTTTGATAGTTGATACTTGACTTGACACTTGGGCTGCTATTTGAGTTTGCATTTCTTGTTCCATTTCAGCACACATTTTATCTATCTTTACTTGCCTAATGTCACTTGTCTTTACTCGACCAACTCTATATGATGAACCAAAGGCATTACTCGGACAAACACCTAACCCAAGCTCACGAACACGTCCATTTTTATCATGGCCCATGACTTTAGAGAATGTATCGTCGAAAGCATAAGTTGAGCGGTCTTGAACGAAATCTAGAAGTTTTGATGCAAACGTTTCCATGTTATCCTGCGTAAACAAAAGAGTAAAGAGCCCAGTATTATCCAACTTATTATTGCTAATGTTTATAGTAATTTAAAAAAAAAGACGGGGAAAAAACACATGCAACAGCATCAGCCACTCCTCCAGTTGTATATTACCCTTGCTTCTCCCTAGTCTTATCCTTGTGTGTTCCTTTAAAAAACTCACGACGGGATGGGTCTCTACCGATAGAATTCCTTAGCTACATCCCCATCAAGAATTACATTAGTAGGTCACTAGTCATCTACACTAACTATAATTACATTAGTAGGTATATGAGAGTTTACCTCCACTCTTACTTTAGCACTACTCTTCCGACCATTTGTATGAGGAAACTTCATTTTCTCCCTGTTTTTTTTTTTCACTCCTTGCCTTGCATATGAAAGAAAATAGAGAAGCATGATTAGGTATTAAACAGAGTTTATAAATACATGCTACTAAAAAGTCAGTCCAAGCCATTTGAAACATACCTTCACGTTTTTGCCACCCCAATAGTGGACAAGAATAGGCCACTGATTATCTTCCACCCTATTTGGGGGTTTGGCCAAGCGCTCAACATCGTTATCATTTGGATCATAACCCTTGGCCTTCACAGAATGCTTCCATTTCTTCCCAACAGACATCATGAGAACTCTTCTCATCTCCGTTGTTGCATTTGTGTTCTCCTATATATATAGATGGTGATGGCATACAAAGAAATGCTACTATTAGACTTGGGAATTAATACTTAACATTCATTAAAATTTCAGCAGGAAAACAACTATTTTACAGATTTTTTATACGTATAATAACCAGCAATTTTGATATTTTTGCAGATTTTCTTATGGTGAGTTTTGAGTGCTCCTTCACTAGCTTTATGGTTGTTCTCATTTTTGGTTGTTTCTCATTTTCAAAATGAGAAACAACTGCGTAAACACCCTATAAACCCACCCACGACACAGCACCATGGCTGCCCACCATGGTAGCCACCTTCTCCTTCCCTTTTCCACTTCTACACCCACCTAAACACCCCATAATCCCACCCACGACACAGCACCGTGGCTGCCCACCATGGCAGCCACCTTCTCCTTCCCTTTTTCCACTTCTACACCCACCTAAACACCCTATAAACCCACCCACGACACAGCACCATGGCTGCCCACGATGGCAGCCACCTTCTCCGTCCCTTTTTCCACTTATACAATCAAAGGAACACCCTATAAACCCACCCATGACACAGCACCGCGGCTGCCCACCATGGCAGCCACCTTCTCCTTCCCTTTTTCCACTTCTATACGACCTAAACACAATCAACAATCACACAACATGGCTGCAACAGCAGTCATTCCCACAAAAACCAATGTACATGCCCTCCATCATGGTTGCTCCTACACAGCTCTTATTACAGTGGTTATTCCCTGCTTCCATATCCTCTATATATTAAGATAAATACCAAGAGCATATATTAAGTTTTGGAGACAAATGACTTCAGCTATTACACACATTATATAACTTTATACCTTAATGTGGTTCCATATAGCATCCTTGTTAAGCTTTGGTACCTTCCTCCACTCAATATAATTCAGTGGTGCCAAAATCCCATTGCGTGCAAGAACTCCCAAATGTGATGCAAGTTTAGTCCTTGATTCCAGAACTAGTTTGCCAAGCTCATTAGTGGGATTCTCCAAAATGCTTCCATTTTCACCCCACCGACCATGCATCATGGTTGGGCCTCGAGTATTTATCTGATCTGGCTGCTCCATGCTTACATCTGTTCATCAAATTCAGGTTACTGCTACAAGACATTCCATTTCTATCGCTCAATCACTATATATCAGATGCATATATCTCATGCTTGTACACGTCTTATTATTGTACCTGCCACATGCTCATAATCTTCTTGATGGTTGTTTGTTGGTTGACTATTCGTTGGCGAGGTGACACCTGCAGCAGTGGCTACCCAACTTCGTGGTGGCTCAGGCATGGTGGCATTGACCTCTTGATGCTCCTCATCAGGGTTTGGCATAGCTCCTGCACTTCTTTGTGCCCCACGTCTACTAATTGCCATTATGCCTATGTTGTATTACAATCAAAGGTATATTTCACTAGTTAACAGTCAACAAAATAGAATATACAGAGAAAGAATACTTTGTTTCACATCGCAAACATGATATAAGAAAGTAGCATAAAAACTAAAGAAGATGAAAGCAAATCTTTAAACTTCACATGAGGTTACATTGCAAACACGGTATAAGAAAGTAGCATAGCAAGTAAAAAAGATGAAAGCAAATAACCAAAATTGTTAATAGAGTATCCAAAAAAAAAGAAAAAGAAATCTACTCAAAATTCTAAGGTCATTCAACATTTATCAACTGAGCATCCCTTATCGTACTTTTCTCCTCTGCCTAGGATCATTGGTGAGTTTGGGGTCAACTTCAGTTCCAACTAAACCTTGCCTAACCCAGGTAACATCCTCATCACATATGAACGTTGAGTCATCCAAAGATTGCTCATTCCAAAAATTAGTATGATACTGACTATGAGCTTCGTCTGGAGATTCTTCTTCAAGATCAAAAAAGTCTCTAGGCTTTGCCTTGACAACGATGTGCCAGTCTTCTTCTACCGCATCTTGGACATAAAAAACTTGTTCAGCTTGAGATGCAAATATAAATGGTTCATCTAATATGCTATGTGAATGTGCCAAATGGTTGAAGTTTACAAGCGTAAAACCCAAGCCATCTCGGTCAATAAGTCCAGTACCATTATCTACCCAGTCACACTTGAATAGCACAAACCTATATTTTTTAGAATAATGTAGAACTATGATGTCTGTCAAGACTCCATAGTAGTTTACATCTCCCGCTATAGGATTCATGTCTCTTGCACTTGCATAACTATCTATATTTGCCTTAACCATGACCCCACTATGATGAGTTATTCTATTACTCTCGCGAGCCTTCGTGTGATACTTAAATCCATTTATAACATATCTTGTTTATCTCTCTGCCTTCTTTAAAGGACCCATTGCCAATGATATAATTTCTTCAGATAATGCCTCATCACCTTCCTCGTATAGCTTTTGGACCTACTTTCAAATGGTGGAAAAAGTTTCAGGTTAAAGATTGCACTCACATTATATTTAACTTGAAGTGAAGCAAAAGATACTAAACTCGTGTTACTTACATGATTTCTAAACCATATGTGAAAAGTCTCATTATGAACTTCACTGACATCATGCGGTCGAAGTCAGCGATGACTCCTTCTAATGGATGTATGATGTTCACTGCATGAATTAATATACTGAATTACAAAACCACACGAACATAGAGGAAAAAAACCATATTAATGTCAGATTCTCACCGCCAATATTGAGTTATTGCATCAGAGTTGACAAGAACATATTAGTGTGCTTGTGCATATGAAATGTCATCAAGTACAAATCCCTCTGATGCCCCTAAAGGGCGACCTCCTACTGAATTCCTAGTAATGTCTCTGCCATCATCAAGCCTAAAAGGTCGATTCAACTTTGTCTTAACATCGTTATTTAGATACCTTGAGCAAAACGTGACGCATTCCTCTAACCAGTATCCTTTCGCAATTAAGCCCTCTGAACGGCTTCGAGTCCTTACATAGCCCTTAAGAGTGAAAAGGTATCTATAATGCCAAATAAAAAAAAATCTGAATAAGAAAGTTATCACATGTGGGCCATAATTAACAAATAACTTCAAACTAAATTTGGAAGCAATAACACACCTCTCAATAGGGTACATCCAATGATACTATGGTGGTCCACCTATCAAAGCTTCATCGGCTACATGGATAACTAAATACTCCATGATATCAAAAAATGATGGCGGAAATATCCTCTCAAGGTGGCAAAGTCTAAGCCCAATACGTGATTGAATACGACTCAATTCTTCAACATGCATGACTTTTGAGCAAATTTGCCTAAAAAAGTTGCTCAGCTCAATCAAAGGTTTCACTATGTTCTCCGGCAACATGCTTCACAGAGAGATAGGAAGTAGCTGTTGATTAAGGATATGGTTATCATGACTTTTGACTCCCGAAATACTTCGTTTTTGACGATTGACACGTCGTGATATATTTGAAGCATAACCATCTGGGACTTTAACCCACTTCAAAACTGTTAGCACATCATATTTGTTCTTATTATCCAAAGAGAAAGATGATGGTGGCAAATAAAATTTGTTACCCGCCCATTGTTGAGGATGCAGTGCCTTTCGAATACCCATTTCCTTTAGATCATTGCAAGCATTTAAATTGTCCTTTCCTCTACCATCTATATTCAACAACGTCCACAGTATGTTGTCACATATATTTTTCTCAATATGCATCATGTCAAGATTGTGGCGTAGCAAATTGTCCTTCCAATAAAAGAGCTCAAAGAATATACTTATCCAATTATGTGCCTCATTATCATCCTCATTGTTGTCTCTTTCCTCTTCTTACTTTCTTGAGCTTTACCCTTACCAAACTCATTCTTTGTCTTTAACTTGCTCATAGACTTCAGCTCCAGATAATGGAATGGGCTTTGGATCTAATTCACTTCACCATCAAAAGAAACTTTATCTCTTCAAAACTTATGCCCCTGATCCAACCATCTACGATGTGTCAGATAGCACTCCATCTTTCCATGACACCGACGATGAGACTTTGTGTACCTGTGACACAAAGGACACGCCAACTTCCCTTTTGTGCTATATCCCAACAAGATTCCATATCCTGGAAAATCACTTATTGTACACATCAGTAATGGCGTATCTTAAACATTTGATTGCTAGCTGCATCATAAGTGTCTACACCAATCCATAGTTCCTTGAGCTCGTCAACCAAAGGATGCAAGTACACATCTAGGTCGTTACCTGATCCCGACCATCTATCAAAAGGGACATCATCATGTATTGCTATTTCATGCAGTTCCGGGGAGGCAAGTTATATGGAATCAAAATTATTGGCCATGTACTGTGAGCTATATTCATACTCCTGAATGGGTTAAATCCATCCGAAGATAATACAAGTCTTACATTGCGTGGATCACTTGCAAAATCTGGATGAAGTAAGTCAAAAATGTTTCCAAGCACGAGAATCAACAGGATGCCTTAGAACCCCATCATCAGTATGCTCATCTACATGATACCTCATAAGAGATGCTATCTTTGGTGACATGAAGAACCTCTGAAGTCTTGGTATCAAAGGGAAGTACCTCACTACCTTGGCGGGTATCTTCATTTCCCTAACTTCATCATCATTTGGTATAGCCTTTGACTGTTTGTATCTAGGAGTATGACAATGTATACACTCGAGCTCATAAGCTGTCTCTTTCCAGTATATCATACAGTCATTGGGGCATGCATGTATCTTCTTACAATCAAGCCCTAAATTCCCAATTATCTTTCGAGTTTCGTAGAATGACTTTGGTAATGTTTTGCCTTTAGGGAATGCATCTTTCAATAACTTAAGCAGCTTTGTAAATACCTTATCACTCATTGCACTGAGACACTTTATATTCAATAGCAAAATAAGGAAAGAGAGTGTCAAATACTTCTCACAACCCGGATACAACTCTTTTTCAGCTTCCTTTATGAGATTGAAGAACTTCTTAGTTCCATCGTTGTGGTCATCACTATTTTCATTTCCTTCCCCACTATAACTCTCATCTAGCTAATTAAATAGAGGGACACCAAAAGCATCACATATCATTTCTTGTGTTCTATCACCTATGACTGGTTCAGGAACATAACTTAAAGTCAATGATGATTTGCCATGGAAAATCCAATGTGTATAGCTACTTAGAAAACTATCAACCACAATATGTTCTGCCACATTTACTTTCTTCACAAATTTCATGTTACGACACTTTGTGCATGGGCATATTATCTCTGTAGCATTAGGTCTATCCTTGGATTCAAACCCAACAAAATCATCAGCACCTTTCTCATACAAAGGATCCAATCTATTTTGTATATTAATCCAACTCTTATCCATATTGATTTTGAGCCTGAAAGTGTAC
Source organism: Escallonia herrerae (assembly GCA_033070095.1). Taxonomy (NCBI): domain Eukaryota; kingdom Viridiplantae; phylum Streptophyta; class Magnoliopsida; order Escalloniales; family Escalloniaceae; genus Escallonia; species Escallonia herrerae. The sequence goes on from JAVXUP010000147.1 coordinate 204,087, forward strand.
AAATGAACAAAATAATTATATCCTTAAATCACATAAAGAATTATGTCCTAGATAGTTGAGAAGCCAAATTCTTGATTACATTAAAGAAAAACCAATAAACTGGCCTACACATATTTGCTACTATTCAATATCTAGGAAATGCTAATTCACTGCCACAAGAAGTAGGCCACTGTTATCACCACTGGTATTCTTACACTGCCATATACCCATGAAAAGGAAACTCCAAAAGCCCTTCCTGCAACTTTTTTGTACTAATTTAAATGGTATTGCAAGAACTTCTAGGGTAAGCTGGAGACATTTTCATGCGTTTATAACCGTGCTGCGCACACACAGAACACACTTGTGTAAGTAAACATGAACATATTTATATGTTCGATATACTGTGATATAGTAGTTCTCAAGATAGAAGGAAAAAGAAAAATGATCCATTCTTGCATTCAACATACATTTGTTGAGAATATATTCTTAACTTTGAAACAACATAATACCTTGATCACAAAAGAAAATGGAGCAATAAAATTAGAATTCGCTATGTCCTCTTTTCTTGGTCTGTACTTCTCTAATCTGTTGAAACTTTAACTAGCTTTCATGAAATCATAGCAGTGAATCCTAGACCAATTCAGCAAAAGAAAGATCTAGACATACATAAGGCACGAATTAAGGAACACAAAAAATCACATCAAATACAATTAGTTACACACGTAACCACATGCTAGCAAGAGACTAAGCGCAATGAACATTGTTTTACATAAGCATTGTTTTAATTAACGATAGTTTTACTAACAGTAAAACAAGAAGCAAGATGGCTCAATGATAATTCAACAGGAATAAAGAACATTTCTAAACTAAGCATGATGGATCAATGATAATGCCACTTGAATAAAGAACATATTATAAATTGAATAAGTGGCAGTATCAATTGACTAAAAAGACAAGTGGAAATTCTAAAGGAAGCTGTCACATGGAAATAATCAATTCTAACCAGTCCAGTAAAGGTCAGGAAACAAGGCTGCCACTTAATTAGTTTTGGCTCGATTTCAGACGATTCACGTGTCCCTTGTGCCACAACTCTCTAGTTCCACGTACAACGCCTGCCTTTGAGTCCAAAAAGAAGTGCTTATTTTCCGCAACTTTTGTTCCTTTAGTTCTAGCGAAAGAACAAGATGGGGGCTGCGATAATTTGCTAGCAGCTCAACTTGGTTCTGATGATAGTATACACATGTTATGTTCAAATTTGATAGAATCTCAGTCTAAACTTGCACCTGCTTAGGTGGTTTTGGTATCGATATATGATTCATACGCTAATATAAACTCCATCATGAGAAAAAAAAATTCCCTTCTGATTCCTCAAGTTCCTTGATAATATACAATTTGAGGTGCATATGATGGCATTGTAGAAGTGAGCTCCCACATACAGCTTGTTGGCATATGGGGCTGGTATTCTTGTTTCAAACTTGTAGCAATTTAGTTTCTAGCAAAGGTGGAGTACCTTACAAATTAAAGTAGAAATGCAAGATCAGATCTTTTCCATCCTACAAATGCAAATATCAATTCATTACAATGATACAGTTCCTTGCCTTGACCTATGAAATTGCCACGATATGATGTGGCAATTTCACATAGAGTTTAAAAGACCTTACTCACATTATTAGGTGTTTAAATATCATTTACAATGAATTGAGTTGGGAGATCTGCGTATGAATGGCTTGACTCAATCTGCTCTCCTCGTACAGGTGGGATAACGACATTGATTGACATGCCTCTCAATAGTTTTCTATCTGCAGTTTAAAAAGAAACTTTTAAACTTAAGGTATGGAAGGCTGACTACATGTATTTTTCACCATCAGGCAAAGGTTGTCTAGTTCTTGCTCTGGGTTTCTTAGTCTTTAATAGTCTCTGTTTTTCCTCAAAAGATAGCAGAGAATATGGTATATATGCAACTCCATCAAGTTTGGGGCAAAGGTTCATTATACCATTGAGCTTTGTATATAATAATCTTCCAGCAATGTCAATAAACATGTCACAAGTTTTTTCCTGGAACTAATGCAGGATTAAGCACCCAGCAGCCTCTCAGACGGCCTTCTTTTTTCGTCGTGAGCTAAAAAGCAGGAATTTGACGTCAAAATTTAACGAACATTAAGAGATGGTGGTGAATCTTAACATACAATACCTTGCTGAAGACAAATTGGAATTGCACACGTCATTGTGCAATAAATTATAGCAAATTGATTGTGAGAAAGACAGCGACAGGGCAGCAAGAGCGCGCAATTAAGGAATAAGATGGGATTCGGGCGATGGCGGTCTTGAAACTGGAGTCTGAATCGGTTTAAGTTTCCAACGGCTGAATCGACACAAGCAACAACAATTTGGGAAGAGTGTGAGGGAGGCTGATTATCGGATGTTTGGAGAAGATGAACAACAGCGATTAAGCACAAGCAACAGCAATTTGGTTCTCGATCGTGATGCATGTAGCGTGTATAGTAGAAGATGAGTACTAGTGTAGCACGCCTGTACCGTCGGATGTTTGGAGAAGATGAACTGTTTAGGAGAAGATGAGTACTGTAGCACATACGCCTCTGTTTGGCCGAAAATTTTGGCGCCACGATTCTTTTTGCTCCGACATTTATTCACGTAGACGAGTAAAGATGCAAAACGACATAAATGACCAAAATGACGTTGTTTAGAATTCAAGAGTTGTGGCATTTACAGTAAGTGTTGCTATTAAACAACATGTCAGTAAATGACGCTTAATTAGTGTCATGAAAAGTAAAGTGACGCTTAAACAGTGCACTTAATAAACCGTTGGAAATTTTGTGACACATTAGTATATGTGTCGTAAATTATCCGACATTGTGATGGAATGCCACAAAATATAACTAATCTATGGTACTTTTGTAAGCGTCGAAAATTAAGCATCGTCTAAACCACTTTTTTTAGTAGTGATACGATTGGAATTTGTTTAGTATGTTCCAAAATGGTTATATGTTATAATTGTTGTTTGTACTTAATCTGATTATTAGATTTGCATTGTGTTTTATTCTTAAATAATTTTGAATTGATAGTATGTTATGTACGTGTGCTTTTATCTAATATTAGGATTTGCATAGTTTTACTTGCCCTAATTTGAGATTATGTAAACTCCTAAGCCTCACATAATTAGTGACTGAGAGTAGATTTTGAGAATATGGATGAGATATTGACAATTAATTTGATGTTTTGGTATAAGGTTGAAATTTGTGAGCATGCACTAGTAGATCCCATTTTACTTGCCTTTATAAACTGAAAAATGTTAAACATTTAACCAAAGCGGATGATCAAATGATTAAACTAGTAGATCCCATTTTACTTGCCTTTATAAATTGAAAAATGTTAAACATTTAACCAAAGCGGATGATCAAATGATTAAACTATAGATTTTTGGTACATAATGTGAATGTGAATCATAAGTGAGGATAACCTAGACCTTAAACTCTAGTGAAAGTACAATACATGCGAATGCAGAATCATATGTACTAAGTTAAGGTAACACATTTCTTTTTGACGAATTCGGTAACTGCTTGAACTCGTTGATTTGAGATATCAGAGTTACGCAGCAGAAGCGTAAGCCTAGAGGTCATAAGTGATATGAAATCCGAGATCAAATCTCTAAGACGAAAATTTCATAAGGTAAGGAGAATGTAATATCCAGTACTTTTCGAGCGATGCTCAGAGATTAGTAGAGAATAAAAGCTTAAAATGATTTTGAGGTCAACACGTAATTTTGTAAAGTCTTGGGGCCATTTTGTATATACAAAAAACTTTGAAAATTAATTTGCAATTTGAAAAGTATCCATTATTATATCAAAATTTTTAGATAAAATCGTCTTAGGAGTACCACCTCCTACTTGTGCATTTGGTGACTAATGCAATTTAATTAGATACTAGCAAATTTTTATTTTTCACGAAATTAAATTAACTAAATCTGAAAAAAAAAGGAAAAATAGGAACTCGGCCAAGAAAAAAAAAAGCAGAGGGAAAAGAACAACAACAGAGAGAAGAAAACAGAACACACACTGAGAGAGAGAGAGAGAGAGAGAGATAAGCAGGGGTTTGGGTACTGGAAGAGATAGAGTGGTGAAGACAATTTTTAGGTAAACCCTTTAATTGCTTAATATGTGTTTTAGTGTGTGTTGGTGTGAAATTTTAGAGTATGCGATTGAGTTTTATGTGTGTGCAGCGTCTGTGTGTGTGTGTGTGTGTGCTTTTTTTTTTTTCTGTGTGTGTTCTTGTGTGAGTTTGTGTGTAATTGTAGTTATGTGTGTGTGTGTGTGTTCATGAAACATGTGTGTGTATAGTGTGTGAAATCTCTGTGTGTATGTGTGTAGAAGATAATGGTTTAGTGCGTGTTTGTTGTGTATGTGTGTATTAGAGTTGGGTAGGTATGCTTGCGTGTGTGGAAGGCTATGAGTGTCATAGTAGTGAGTATAAGTGTGTGATTTGTGAGGTTTGTGTACGTTGTAGTGTGTGCAGTGTGGTTTTATGTGACAGTGTGTGTAGTGTATACTTCGGGTGTGTGTTTGTGGGTATTATGCGTATGTATGAGTAATTCATGTGTATTAGATGTGTTAGAGTGTGTGTCTAGGTTTTTATAACAGAGTGCATGTGAGGAGTGTGTGTGTCCTATGAGTTTCGGCAGTGATGAGGTAGGAGATGAACTGTGGATGCAAAAGGTGTTATAGTGTGGGTTGTGGTGTGAATAGTGACTGTAATTGTCACTAAAAAGGGAGTTAGGTTAGGCAGTTTTTGTGCTAATTTTTATAAAACATTTGAATCAGAATATGGAAAATTATAAAACACTGACCCTAGATATGTGTTACGAGACGTAAGCGAAATCGGCTTCTGAGTGCTTGATCCAGTGACTAGTTCGGAATTTTTGAGCTAAAATTTCGTGAGATACTTTTTAGCCAAAAACTGACTTCAGGATCCTTTAAAAAATAGTTTTTTTTATAATGTTTTGAGATTTTTCTGGCTCGGAAATCACCAAGGGGTATTTTGGTAAAATTTCAACCCGAGCTAGTGTTTTGGTAATATTACCTATAAAAGGTACTTTTGTGCAAATTCACATATAATGAAGATATTTTAGAGATTTTACTTTGGGGGGGGGAGGCTATTTTGGTAAATTAAAGATGAGAGACATGCTTTTACTAATTTTACATTAAGGGGTATTTTGATAGTTTTACATACCCAGTGAGGGGGTTCATTCTGAGAATACACATTAGTCAGTATTAAATTTATAATATCATAGTGTACGCTATGTCCTGATTATTTGATTTTTTCCGTTTAGGTTAAAACAAATGACTTTTCACTTAGGATAATTTAGCTTCAAATCCAGGTAAGGGATTCTATCTGAGCCTGGGTAAGGATTTATGTAACACCCCAAAAATCTAAGGCTGGTTTTAGGGTAAAAGAAAATTAATTACTTTAGCGACGATTTGGTGAGCAATATTTTTGTGAACCTTAGCGACATTTTTTCAGACGAAATTTTGTAGACTAGAGGAGCTGAGCGTTATAGTTTATGACTCTTAGTGACAAGTTTATTTTTGAAAACCATAAGTTACAACATAACGATAACAGTTATAGGTAATATGGATTGAGGCCTTTAACGATGATTAGCATTAATGATATTTCTAGAAAACTTTAGCGACATTTTTATACTCTATAGTTAGTATCAATATTTTTAACAGCAATCTTTAGTGACTTTCTACGAAGCAATACGTAATTTACGATAGTTAAGGGGTTAATTAAATCATGAAATTTATAGATCAGAGTATTGAATAATTCAAAGACTTTAACAAAATCTGATTTTATTTAAGATTAATGTCAACTCCTTAATTTTGGAAAAGAAAAAGGAAGAAAGGAAATCAAAGTGGAGAGAATTAAGTGAGATTTTTTATTACCAGAGAAAAAGAGCAGACTTCTCTTTTGGTTACACATCGAGAGAAGAAGAAAGTGGGGGAGAGAGAGAGGAGAAAGAGAGAGAGGAATGGAGGAACAGAAGGGCTCATGAGAAAAGGAGAAACAGAGAGTCTTGCCAACAAGGATTTCGCCGACAGTAGCAAATTTTTGGCAAGCCCTCTTGAAGATTTATTTAGTGTATTGGTATGTATATTGTTGCATATGTATACAATGTGTGTCTGCAATAGTTTATAGCAGTGAGTAAAAATGAGGGGGTTTGTGTAGAGGGCAGCCATGGTGGCTGTCGTCATCATTTGCAGATGTGTGCAGGGGACATTTGTGTGGATTTTGGGTGTGTTCCAGGGACAAGGGGTAGAAGCAGATGAGAAGCAGCAGTAGCCATGATGCGCTGGGATTTAGAAACAAAAACCATGAGGGGGAAGCATGGTGGCTGCCGGGGTGCAGTAAGTGCGTGAAAATCTGTGTTGCGTGAACCTGTGATGGGTATGTGTATACATTTGTGTGAAAGCAGCCATTATAGGGAGAGGAACAACAATGAAAAATGTGCTTATGCATGTATCGGTGTGTATTGGGCAAGGGAGAAGCTATTGTAGCTTTGATAGTTATGTATGTATGTATGTATGTATGTATGTATGAAATGGGTCTTAACAAGAGAAGAGAAGGAAAGGGACTGAATTAGATTTGGGTGAAATGGGTACCGTGGGTGTGGTTGTGCAGGGTTTTTGTTGGAGTAAGTGTGTGATATGGAAGGTAGCTCGAAGAAACTTTTTGACTTTTATATTATTAGTCTCACTGTAGATCTGAGTTATGTGGGGACAAGGTAAATTTCTTCAACTATTACAATGGTAGTCTCCTCACCAAAACTTTCATGGAATGTTACAGGATGTGCTATCACAACAAGATCAGCTCAAACAAGTTGCCACCTACAGTGTGTGATATAGAAATGTGTCTGGGAAGAGAGGAGGAAGAAAATGAGTTTGTGTATATATTAGTGGGTGTGATGGATAGTATGTGAGTGAGGAAGTGTGTGAAAACGTAAGCTGGATACAACGTGTAATGCATGTGTATTAGCTATGTGAGGGGTGTGAAAAGCTGTCAAAAAATATGTGTAACCGTGTGTGTAGTGGTGAAAATGAGAGGGGAGTGGTACATAGAAGCTGAACCTGGGCTGCCTAGTGTGTGAAAACTGTTGTGCAGTGTGTGTTTTGAGTGGACTGTGTGGACAGCCATGGGCTGCTGTGTGTGCAGCCACGAGCTCTGTGTGTGTAAGTTTTTGTTTGTGAAGTGGGTTTATGGAAAGGATGAGAGAAGATGGGATGCATGTGTATGTGTGTTTATGTTGCAAATGTATGCAAGGACAAGGGGAGGGGCTGCATTGAGGGTTGATGTGAGGAGTGAGTGTTCAGTGTTTGCACAAGACTACTAGGAAGAAGAAGAGGGGTACACAGTAATGGGTTTGTGCATTCAGGTGGTAAGCTGTGCTTGCACATTTGTATGGCATGACTGTTGGGCACTGTATTATTGTCCAAAAATGATGAAACTTTAGAGAAAGGTTGTAACACCCTGAACCGTGATATGTCAAGCCTGTTAGTTTATTATCTAGGTGACGACTTTTATATGTGAGATTTAACGCTGATTTTCATTAGTGAAATTTTATCGGCAACATTTAGTGTCGATTAGCGTAGTCGAATTTTTAACGGCTATCTTAAAAGACAAATTTTAAAAATTATACGATATAGTTTAACGATGAGTGATATTTATCGAGTTACTTAGTAACAATTAGCGTTAATGATATTTTTAGAAGCCTTTAGCCATAATTTCTTACTTTATCGTTAGCATTGAATTTATATTAACAATCTAATTAGCGACGATAATTTTAAAACTTAGTATTGACGTATATTTTTATAGCGACGATTCATTTTTAGTATCGGCGTATTTACATAGCAACTTCTAGCGACGATTATTGAAGCGAGGTAGCATAATAAACCTATTAATAATTTTCTTAACACCTAAATTATCGTCGATATTTGTTAGACCATTTCGCTTCAATAAAAATTTCGGGTAACATCTTGAGCGACAAAAGAAGGTATAGGGGATTTTGTGTGATTGTCCATTTAGGGTTTGTAATATATATACATACTTTGAGTAAACAGCCGCCAACCTTCCGTCCCATTCCTGTTACACGACAGAGAGATATGGAGAGGCAGAATGAGGGGGCTTGAAAAGGAAGATCTTTCCAACGATCGCAATTGTTTTTCGGTAAGCTTTTTCCTAGTTTCTCTTGTTCTTTAATGGTTTATGGGATTAAACGGAATAAGGGAAATCTGCTGTGGGGTTTGGGGTAGTAGCAGCCTTGAGGGGCTGCCTTTAGAGAAGAGAAACAGCCGGAGGTATTTGCTCCGGCATTGCCGCGAAAGTGTGGTTATAGTGAGGGTGGCTGCGATAGTCACAAACCGCTGTGAAGTGGGTATTACATGTGGTTTGCGTGCGTTGCATGATGGGTGTGTGTGTGCCATATGTGTGGGAACACATGGGTGTGAAAATGTGTGTGCAACATGTCCGTGAGTGTATATGTGAATGTATTGGGTGTACAAATGTGGAAATGGGAAATAGTAAGTGTGTGTATTTGTGGGTGTTTTCTATGAGGGAGGGGCTACAAAACAGCCCACGTACAGCATGTTTTAGGTGGTAATGTGATGGAATTTCTATTGATGTGGGCAGCCATGGCTGTCGTGTATGTGCTCCGGCGTGGCCATGGTTCTACCGAGGGGAATATTTGAAACTGTGGTGCGCATATTGAGTGCATGAGTCTGTTGCCAAGAGAGAGAGCGGGCTGCGGGTTGCTCCTGTGTTATTGTGTTTTTGGTGTAAAGTGTGTTTGTATGTGAAAGGAAAAGGGGGGGGGGGGGGGAACAACTGCGTCTATTTGTGTGCGTGTCATGAGTGTAACCGGGTGAATGAGCAAGAGTGAAATGTGTACACTGAAAGTGTGGGTCTTTGAAATGGAAAGGGGAAAGCTACTACCCCTTTGTGTGAACCTGTGTGTATATGGGTGTTATATAAATGGGTATGAGAGTGCATTTGTGGAGAGTGTTCATAGGTATATGTGTGAGCTAGTGTGCTGTAGAGGCATGCCGACCAGTGTGTGAGTTTCATGTGTTTTGTGAGTAATATATATATATATATATATATATATATATATATATATATATATGTGTGTGTGTGTGTGTGTGTGTGTGTGTGTGTGTGTGTGTGTGTGTGTGTGGGTTTGTAAGTGGGCAACCTAGCTGCCGTGGTGTGTTGGTTTTGAAGAGAGAGAGAGCCATGAAGGCTGTTTGGTGCAAAGGGAGTGAACTGAAATGGGTTGTGTGTGTGGGAAATTGTGTGCATGATTGTGTAGGTGTGTGAGGCAGCTAGGTGTTGGGTTTACAGTTGTGGCATGCATTGTGTGAAGAAGGCATGAGTTTATATGTGCATGAAGGTGCAAAAGCAGCAAGAAGGAAGTGCTTGGCATGGGTGTGGTGCACATGAAAGTGTTGAGCATGTGTTAAATGTGTGTGGGAATGTGAGAAATGGAGAGGAGCAAGACTGGAGCAGCCATTGCCGTGAAGTGGTTGGTGTGTGTTTGGATAATTGGTGCACAACATAGTACGTGTAGTTGTAGCAGCCAAGTGTGTGTAATGTGTGTGTATATGTTGAGAAGATGTCTTCGGGGGATGGAAAATGGGTGCAAGGCAGCTCATGTGTGAGTTGGGTGCTCATGTGTGGGAGAGCATAATGTGTAATTGGTGTGGTGGGTGAGTGGGACAAGAAGAAGGAATAGGTAGGAGCCTGTCGTGGGTACACCTGTGTGTGAGAGAGTGAGTTTTGGCCAGCAGGCAGAGATCAAAAGGAAGGACTAGAGGTGTCAAATGAGTCGGTCTTGGGCTGGCCCAGGCCAAGCCCATTGGGCCTCCAGCAAACCGGGCCAGGGCCAGGCCAGAATGAGGGAAATCTGGGCCCAGTCCAAGCCCAGGCCCTAAGCCCAACATCTAGGGCCGGGCTTGGGTCGGGCCCGGGCCCAATTTTTTTTTGTTATTCAAAATACACCTTAGTTTTAAAAAAAATTGAAAAGGCCATTTTTTGGGCCAAAAAGAGGGCCGGGCCGGGCCCGGACCAATTCTGAGCCATTTTAGGGCCGGGCCGAGCCCGTTTCTCAAAAAGTAAGGCCTGGCCCTGGCCTTGGCCCAAGCCCTAAGGGTTAGGGCCAGTCCGGGTCCCAAAAAAGGGCCGGGCCGGCCCGGGCCAAAAAAGGCTGGGCTGGACCAGCCCGCGGGCCGCCCGGCCCATTTGACACCTCTAGGAAGGACAAGAGGAAGAGAAGGACGGAACGGGTTATTTTGGGTTAACGTTAGATCGATACGTACATATATTAACACACGTTTATCGTTAGCATGTGAAAATTTACAGTATAATACATTAGACCATATTAGAATTCTTGGCAAAGTTTTATAATTTTCTGAGATTGTATGAATTTTTAGAATTTTATGTAATTTCAGATTTAGAAAATTCTTTTCGAGCCCTTAAACCCTGAAAATGTTTTGAAAAAAATTATAATAATTTTTATATGGTATAAATAAGACTCAGCTTGAATTTGATAATTTTTGGAGTTGTTTTGCTATGGTTTCCGTATCGCATTCATTTTAGCAAAATAAATAATTTAAAAATGGTTTTAATGCATTTTAATTCCTGATTTAAATTTATATAATTGTTATACATATTTTAAAGCTGTTACAAAAAATTATGGGACTTAGTTTCAGCTGGAAGTAATTTTGGGAATTTATGGTTTTTTATTGAATTTAAGAAAATTATTTTAATTCAAAAATATTCAAAAATTTAGAAAATTCATATTTTGACTTTTTATAATGTTTTAAGTCATAAAAGTGTTTTACTATAATTTAATGTGTATTTGGAGTATCATTACACATTTAAAGAGTGTATAGGGATTTCGGTTAGGTTAGCCACGTGCGAGGCTCGCTTTGGGTTGAGCGATTTCGGAGTTAGAAGTGAGCATCGTTTGGGTAGTGGATATTAGGTTATAGTATATTAGACATAGATTATGTTCTAATAAATAAATTATCAATCTAGATTTATTCAGAGATTATTGATCGAGATTTGGTAGCGTTGCTTAACTTGGACGAGGTAAGGATTTCTTTCCGAACCCCATTTCGTTATTCTGTTTCAAATGTTTGTAATAACAGTTTTACAAAATACATTGATTGTTGATTTCTATGTTTGAAATAAAAAGCGTTTGTTTTGAAATTGTCCATGAAACCCCTAATTTGAGCCTGATAGCGATCGTTTGGAATTCGTTACTCTCATCTGTTTAATAAATTCAATTATTGTAAAATGTTTTGAATTGTGTTTAAATTCCTTGAATATTATCAAATGCATTTATTGATTCTCAATGTTGACATGAGTTAGTAACTTGGGAGCCATAAGGATGGTCTGTATTGTTGGCGTTATAAGGATGGTCTGTTGGATGGGTTTAACTAGTACCTAGATGGACTAGTCAGTGTACTTATGCATATGTAAAGCGATTGAGCACTGCCGGGGTGGCTTTGCTAGTATACTGCTCATGCTCAACGTTTCATGTTTATGTTTTATCGTACTTTAAGTGTTTAAAAAAAATAGTTATTGATTTAAGGGAACTGAATTGATACTCATCCCTATGTTTATATTGAAATTGCTGTGTGGTTTTATTTGAAAACCCTTTTGACATTATCATTTGATTGTATATAGAAAAATTGTTTGAATCATTCTGTTCCCCGTTTTAAAAGTTTTTATTTGGCTGAAATATAAAATCGTCCGAATTGTTTCTATTGTTTTAAATCTTTGTGCGACCTTACTGGGCTCTTAAAAGCTCACTCCCCTTTGACTTCCTTTCTGCAGGTAGTAACCAGCATTAGAATTCTTGAAATTGGACTTAATGCTAGCGAGCGAATGAATTCAAGTTATCGTGTTTTTTTTCTATTTGAACCCCTGCGTGGGTGAATAGCATTGTTTAAATTTTGTAGGATATCAATTTGGTATTTTACTTATGAAATCATATAAGTGTATGATTTCATTGATGGTTAGTTGCTCTGACAGATTGATGGTATTATTTGGTTGAGTTTGAGATAGTATTATGTTAGTGTAAATGATCGAGCGAGTGTTAACGTTCCGAAAAATTCCAGAATGCTACAAAGGTTCTTAGGACAATATTAGAATTACTATTAAAATTTCATATTTTCTGATATATTTTGGTGTTTTTAATATTTTCTGAAAGTTTAGTCTTCTAAAATTAGTTTGGAGTCCTTAAAATCCTTATTAAATTTTTCCAAAATTTCAGTGATGTTTTTATAGTATAAAGAAAACTCATTTTTGTTTCATAATTTTTGGAATGGATTTAGTACGATTATTCGTATCGAGTTGGAGTTAGCTAAACGGATGACTTTAAAATGGGTTTGATGCTTTTTAATTTTAATTTTCATATTATCCTTATATATTGTAAACTATTATAAAATTTATGGGACTTTGATTTGAGCTGAAAATATTAATAGCTAATTTTTGGCTTTTCTGGTATTTAAGGAAATTATTTTAATTAAAACATATTAAAATTTTTAGAAAGTTCATATTTTTACTTTTTAGAGTTAATTACGCCATTGACCATTGAACTATTAGGCATATTTCATTTTGAGCACTGGACTTACAATTGTGTCAAAGTGACCATTGATTTTTAAATTTTGTTCAAATAAGTCCATCTGTTAGGTTCCGTCAAGAACAAATCCGTTAAGTTTCAATTTTGAAGGGTAAAGTCGTCACTCTACCTGTCCGTCATTTCTTCAGAGAGACATATCGTCTCCTCTTTCTCTGTCCTTCCATCTTCTTTGATTTTCAGAGGGAGATCGTTATTCCTTTACTCGAATAACGATCAATTCGTCACTCTACCTGTTGTTCGTTTTTACAGAGACACACATCGTCTCCTCTTTCTCTGTCCTTCCATCTTCTTTGATTTTCAGAGGGAGATCGTCGTTTCCTTTACTCGAATCAAGTAAAGTCCTCGGAGATAAAAGATTGCAATGGCGTGGGTTCTTAGAGAAGAGGGTACCCATCTTGAAACACACGATCTTTACGGTAAGTTTTTCTCTACATTCTTTAGATTTAGTGATATATTTTTTAAATCGACACGAATCCTGATGTAGCCACCCACACAATCATGATCCATGAAATAATGTTGTTTACACAGATTCCCAAATAATATTGTTTATATAGATTCACAAATAATGTTGTTTACACATACTTAGAAGTAATTTTTATATAGAATGCATGCATACTGTTATGTTATGGGCTTGGGAATAGCAATTTGCTGTTCGAAATTACTATAATATGCACTTTATAACGTGAAATTGGAGTATTAATTAGTAAATATCTTATAAACAGGAATGTCAGTAGACTTCTTTACATTTGAGTTGCATAGTGGTGGAGAGTTTGTTTACATGCCAAAGAGGCACTATATTGATGGCCTTGTTAATTATTTTGATTACTGTGAGTGTGATAAGATGTCAATGCATGAAGTTGATGAAATGTTAAAGGAGTTCGGTTATGGGCATGAGGTGATGTTTTATTATTACAGGGTTCCTGGGATGAGCCTTGACAATGGGTTGAGGGGTCTAGGGGGTGATGATGATATCAGGGAACTAATAAGAGTTATAACTGAGAAAAAGGTTAATGTTGTAGAAATCTATGTTGAGCATGGAAGTGCATCAATGGAGGAGTATTTTGTACCTCCACCTGTAACTGGTTCATCAGTTGTAATTGAGGAGATTGATTTAGGTGATGAACATCCATTAGGTACTCAGGATGACCTGGATGCATCATACTATGAGAACAATAAGTTTACCCAGCTTCTTCTTCCCCCATGTGAAAATGAACATCCTAATGAACAAGAGTTACACACTGTTAATAGCAACTTAGAGCATGAGCATGTAAACACTGATCATAATGAAAATGGGCATGGGAATGAGAGTGAGCATGTGAACACTGATCAGAATGAGAGTGGGCATGTAAACACTGATCAGATTGGGAGTGGCCATGGGAATGAGAGTGAGCATGTGAACACTGATCATATTGAGAGTGGGCATGGGAATGAGAGTGAGCATGTGAACATTGATCAGATTGAGAGTGGGCATGAGAATGAGAGTGAGCATGATAGTGACTCAGATGACTCACAGTACTGCCCTCCTAATGATCTATATGATAGTGAGTATGACGTTGAGGAAGATATAGATCTTTTACCATGCAAATGTAGATGTAGGTGAAGATTGGAATGACATGGCCATCAGGGATCAAGCAGTACTACAATCTGAGGAACAAGAAAGGACATCAGATTATGATGACTTTGATGAACTAAGGAGTTTGACAAGTATGTCTGAGGATGAAGTTGACAAAGATAAGAGGAGTTGTGTTCAGTTTAACCCTGAAGTAGACATGATGAGGCCCAAATTTAGTGTAGGTCAGTTGTTTGCTAATGCAGGTGTCTTGAAGCAAGCTATCAGAGAACATGCAATCCTGACTAGAAGAAACATAAAATTGTACACAAATAAAAAAGAAAGGGTTAGAGCAAAGTGTTATGGGAGTCCACAGTGTGAGTGGGGTTTATATGCTTCCAAGCTTGCTAAGAAAGATAGCTTAATTGTTAAGACATATCATAAAGAGCACATTTGTCCACAGGTATACTATAACCAACATATCAAAGCTGATTGGATATCCCAAAAATACCTGGAGAAGTTCAGATCAAACCCCACATGGCCATTTGAGTCAATAAGAAAAACTATTAGGACATATTTGGAAGCTGGTGTTTCTAGAAGTAAAGCTTACAAAGCAAAAAGAAAGGCAGCAAAAATGATTGATGGCAGTTATAGGGAGCAATTTAAAGGTTTATGGGACTATTGTAATGAGGTGACCAAGTGCAATCCAGGGACCACTGCACTTATGAAGCTGTGTGAGCCAATAGTTGGAGAAGAATTCCCTAGGTTTTTAAGGTTGTACATGTGTTTTTTGGGCCCTCTGAAGAATGGGTTCAAGACAGGGTGTAAGATAATTGTGGGGCTTGATGGGTGCTTTTTAAAAGGTCCTTTCCCAGGACAACTGTTGACAGCAGTGGGTATTGACCCTGATAATGGCATGTACACCTTTGCATGGGCAGTGGTTGAGGCAGAAAACATGCTCTCTTGTGAATGGTTTATCAACCTTTTAAAAGAAGACTTACAGATTGAGGACCAAAGTGAATGGACTTTCATTTCAGACCAACAAAAGGTAATAATCAACCATTAACTATCTTTCTCAACTTATTTGCTATTTAATATTTTCCACTAACTTGTTTACTTTATTTAATCATTTTTTAGGGTTTGCTGACAGCACTAGAATCAGTTCTACCTCTGTGTGAACAGAGGTATTGTGTCATGCACATGTACAAAACTTTTAAGAAGCAGTTTAGGAGTTTAGATCTGAAGAATGCCATGTGGAATGCTGCAAAGGCTCCCAATGCCATATACTTTGGCAGATGCATGCAACAAATAAAAGAACACCGTGTAGGTGCTTATGAATACTTAGCTAAGATCCCACCCTCTTATTGGGCTAGATCTCACTTCTCACTGAAGACCAGGTGTGATCTATTGCTAAATAACTACTGTGAGGTGTTTAATGGGGCCATTGTCAATGCTAGGGATAAACCTATAATTACATGCCTTGAGAACATTAGAAATCAAGTAATGCAAAGGATTGTGAATAAGAGAAAAGAGATGGAAAAGTGGGATGGTTTGTTGTGTCCCAAGATTCAGGCTAAGTTAGAGAAGTTGAAGTTGAAGTCCTGCCACTATAATTGTGCTTGGAATGGTGGCAGTCTATATAGTGTGAGGACTACAAGTGGGGAAGGTTATGTGGTTAACCTACACAACAAGACTTGCAGTTGCAGAAAATGGGATTTATGTGGAATTCTATGCGCACATGCAATTTCAGCCATTTACAATGACATGGCTAATGGAGGGAATGGGGGTGAACCTGAGCAGTGGGTTGATGAGTGTTTTAGGGTTGAGACTTTTAAGAAAGTCTATGACTACTTAGTGAACCCCCTTAGTGGTCCCAACCTTTGGGAACCAACAAACAGAGGGACCATTCTTCCACCTATATATCATAAGCAACCTGGTAGGTCTAAGAAGCTAAGAAGGAAGGATTGGGATGAGGTCACACAGTCTAAGAGGGGTCTACCTGATGGGGCTGGAACATTAGGAAGAAAAGGAATGGTTATCACCTGTAGCAAATATGGCAATGCTGGGCACAACAGTAGGGGTTGTAGGGGGCAAGGGTGTCAACCACAGACAAGAGAACCTAAGAAGGGGAATCGAGGTCGGGGCAAGGTCATGGGGAAGGTGACAGCTACAGGTGGTCATAACACTGGGAAGGCAGGATGCACTACACAAGGCAGTGAAAAAAGAATGCAGCCTAAGAAAGAAGAAGGTGACAGATCCAAACCCCAAAGGTTGGCTACAACCTGGAGCTGGAAGGAAGAAGTATCCAGTGAGTTTGAACCTATTTCTTATTAGCCATCTACATTTTGTATGTGAATTACTTATTCCTTAGTTATTTTATGATTTACAGGTGAGGAGAAACAATGCAACTTCTGGCCAACAATGTGCAATAGGAGGTGCAAGTACAGCAACTTCAAGCCAAGGAGGAAGACCTACAACAAGACAATCAGTTAGGAGATAACTTGTGTACATGGGAAGACTTATGTTGATACAAATAGCCTGTTGCTTTAGCTGTAGCTTTTTGATTTAGGAAGCATGTTGGGATAAATGGAGTCTTCTGTGGATAACTTATAGCTTTTATGGACATAGTATACTACAGCCTTTTGTTTCATAGCTATAGGTAGGCAGATTTGTCCTTAGAATAATATTGATGTTATGTTGGTAAAGAAGCATTGACAAATGCCATTTTGAAACAGAAGCTATTATAGTCAACAATGTTCATACATTATAGCTGCTTCCATTATATTCTTTCCATTACAGCTGCTTCCATTACATGTTTTCCATTACATCCCAATCAAGCACAAACAAACTCTTAAGCAGATCACACTCTAACATCCATTACATGTACAACCCTTTCCATTACATTACATTAAAAACACTAACATTACAAAGAACACAAGTCCCCAAACACAAATTGTTACCCAGATCACAACTCTCCAATCTCCAAAAGCAAACTGTTGTTTGTGGTTCTTTTTGACTTGAAGTTCATTACAAAGAACACCCATGAGCACAACAAGACAAACTACAATATCTTTTCCTTCCATTGATAGCTTCTCAATTTCTTCTCATATGTCACCAATTGTTCCTGTTTCCCTTCAATTTGCACCATAAGCCTTCGAACCTCCTCAGCATTTCCATTGATCCTTCGTTGCAGTCCAGGTATGACTTGCACAGCCCTTTCACACATGGGTGGATCAATCCAAATGAAATACTCACATGGATCTTCATTTTCAGCTCCGCAAGCCATGAATCTTCTTCCTGGATTTTTTGGGGTCCATATTATTGGACTCTTTTGACAGTAGCAACCCATGGAAGGAGGAGTGGATTGGGTTTTTTTTTCTTTTTGATTGCTGTGGAAGAAGAAGTAGAATGTCTTGTGATGTGGAAGAAGAGGAGGGAAAATGAGATGAGATGCTGGGCGGGAAAGAATTATGGAGGGAAAGAAGAATGGATGGAAAGAAGAGAAGAAGAGGGGAAGATAATAGGCAAAATGACGTGGTTACCCCTGACTAAAGGGAGTTAACAGAACACGGGTAAGCTCTATTGGACGGAATGACCTTATTTGGACAAAGTTTAAAAATTAGTGGTCACTTTGACACAATTGTAAGTCCAGTGGTCAAAATGAAATATGCCTAATAGTTCAATGGTCAATGGCGTAATTAACTCTACTTTTTATAATGTTTCAAGCTATAAAAGTATTTTATAAGCATTTATTAGGAATTTTGGAGTGTCTTAATGCATTATAGAGTGTTCAGGGTTATCCGTTAATTACGTTTAGCCGTTCGAGGGATCTGATTCTTTTTTGTTTATGTTAAGAGTGTCAGAGTGAGCAACAATTAAGAATTAGTATTTGATTAATTGTTTGTGAGGCTAGGTTGTATTCTAATAATTAATTTTCTAATTTAGGTTAATTCGAGGTTTGTACGAGGTTGAATGGCAGCGAGCACATTTGAGGTAAGAGAATGAAATCCAGTTTCATCCATTTGTCCTCCTAAATATTTTTCTATATTGATATCGAATTTTCTATGAACTCTGTTTTATGATTGTTATGAATTGCATGGTTTGGCTTTAATAGCCTGTTTTTGAGCCT
Organism: Escallonia herrerae; assembly: GCA_033070095.1. Lineage (NCBI taxonomy): Eukaryota > Viridiplantae > Streptophyta > Magnoliopsida > Escalloniales > Escalloniaceae > Escallonia > Escallonia herrerae. Next base: position 222,459 of record JAVXUP010000147.1, read on the forward strand.
TACACGTTTGTTGAAAATCTTATTCGACGCTTAGTATTTATTACTCGTTGAGTATAAATTTATTCATTGTATTATTATTTATTGTATTCTGGATATTGACATGAGTTAGTGTATTGAGGAGTTATAAGGATGGTCTGTATCGGGAGCGATATAAAGATGGTCTATTATTGTCGGGTGATGCTAGTACCTTAATGGTCTAGCTAGTGTTCATATGCATATGTAACTACAATGTTAGTGAGCATCTCCTTTGTGGCTTTGCTAAGTGATTACCCAGTACTGCACGTGTGGCTTTGCTAAGTGTTTCCCTGCACTGCCTGTGTGGCTTTGCAAATTTACTCATGTTCAATATCATTTGTATTGTTTACAGTGTAATCAAAATTGTTTCTGTTGATTTCTGATTTGAGGGATTGAGTTGAATCTCTTCCCTTGTCATTTTTGAAGTGAACTTGAGAAATGTTTGTGTTACCTCTTCTGAATTTTGAGCAACCTTACTGAGCTCTCGAAAGCTCACCCCTTTTTATGTTCCCTTCCGCAAGTAATAACCATTAATAGATTCTTGGATTAGCTAGAGCTTGATTATGGAGTTGGTTTAGATTTGATTTTCATTGTTTTGTTTACTTAAGCCCCTGCGAGGGAAATCAGTGTGTAACTTACTTAGTTGAGTTTAGTAATGTAGTCTTTGCATTTAGGAACAGTGACTTGAACATTTGAGTTATTGTAGAAACTCTAATATATGTATTGGGGCATTCTTAGTGGACTCGAGGTGATTGTGTGTGTGTGTGTGTGTGTTGCTGAAATGTGGATGGCAGGGTGTGGCAGGATGTCTTTATGTCTCTGTAAGTCGGGCTGCCGAGAGGAAAGGGAACAGAGGGTGAGCAATAAATCAGTTAGGAGTATTAAGGGTTAAACTGCGAAGTGTAGCTAAAACCATTAACTAGTGCAGCAGTTCACTAAGTAATATTTATAGGCTGTTTCTGAGTAAATTCTGGCTAAGTGCGAAGAAGAAACCCTAATTATTTTTCAAAAATCTATAGTGTGGAAAATTTTGATATTTTTTTGTGGTCACAAATAGTGTATAATGATTTTGTCTATGAAAAGATTTCATGGTTGATTAAATATGGCAAATCAATGCAATTTTGCTTAGAAATTTTATGAGGACACTAAAGTAATGATAAGCTTGAATGTATAAAAATTTGGGATAGTTCAAAACCGATAGTTATTTTTTTATGAAACCCGACTCCGAGCATTCCGTTAGATGTCAATTAGGGGCTTTTGAGCGAAAATTTTCCTAAGAACTTTTTAGTCCAAAAAACAAGTGTAGTTGCTTAAAGGATTTTGTTAAAGTTATTTGGATTTTTTGTTGGGGTGATGGTCGCCAGGGGATATTTTTGTTATTTTACATAAGCCAAGGAATATTCTGGTAATGTTCCCTCTAAAATTCCCCAAAGGACTTTTTGGTCTGAAAATCGATGTATTAGACTTAAAAAAGTTGTCCTAAAAGCAGTTTTGGGTGTTGGTGGTGTAATGGCCAAGGGAGATTTTGATAATTTGCCATGTCGGTGTTAAATTTTTGTGAACATGCATTTATGCATCCTGAGTGATAGGAATCAATGAACAGTGTTAATACGCCTCAGATAAGGGAATTATTCAGCTTAGTCAGTCTAGTCCAGTTGCCTGTTTGTCAGTCAATTTAGCCTAAATTAATTAGGGCTGGTCCATTGGATAAATATTCTACTTAGTTAGGTTGAACCCAAGTTAAGGTCAAGATATTGTGATTGATTAGGTGACTTGAAAATATCTTGTGATTTATCATTGATACCTGTTATGATCAAATAATGTCTTAAAATTTGAAAAAGAAAATTAAGATATGGGATGAACCGGCCTATTTTTGACTAATCGGCCGGTTACTTGACTTTTGTCAATCCGTAATTTTTATCAAATATTCTCTCTTATCATCAGATCACAGATTGATATCACCGTGTTTACCTTTTGGCATCCAGACCCCTATAAATAAGGCCCTTGGCCTTCATTTTTAAAGACAATCCTTTTCTCCCAAGAGCTTTTATACCATTTCTCTTAGAAGTGATAGATCATCTTTAAGGGGAATTTCGCACTTCATATTCACTCCTATATACATAAATCACATGCATCATGGATTTATCATAAGGAGTTCTGAAGTTTTCCAAGCGAGCACCTTCTCGAGGTACATTTATAGTTTTCTATATTAGCTTAAATAATAATGAATTCGATTGTCTCCCTTTCCTGTAGTCGTATTTTTATTGAAAAACAACAAAAAGAGATCTTTTAAGTTCCAAAATGTAGACTACTTCCAGTCAGAGTCGAACTACGATGGTTTTGATTTCAAATAGTCCAATCAGATACGTAGGTAATTTGACTCTTCTTGTCGAGAGCCAAAAAACTAAAATTAAGTTGCGTGAGTCTTAATATATTTTGCACGCTACGTGTTTTTAAGGCCAATAATCTTTAGAATTGAAGTAGAGACCGAAAGGGTGAGGCGGGTGCCCAACACCTTCCCGTTGCTTAAGTTAGTCCCCAGACCCTTCCCTTAGTTTCAATAAGATCAGTTGTCCTTCTTGGAAACCTTTGAGTCATTTATAGGTTTTTCTTATTTTCTTGAATTAAATAAGATGGTGACTCCAAATAATATCTTTCTGAGATTTTTTTTCGAGGTGGTTTGCCACAGTGGCAGTTCTGCTGGGAGTTAGAAGTTAAGGGGACTAGATCCTTCTGGGCTCGCTGCGGCGAACCACCTCCAATGTGCCTCACACACGCACACGTCTCACCACGACCCACCCATTTGAGAGTGACACATTCGAGGCCTTTGATCCTCTTAGGCTCAAGGCAATCCCTTGACCAAGCACTCAACTCCAGGTGCCTCGTACTAAAGATTTCTCTTAATTTCTTGCTATATCAAATGAATTTTATACGTACTAGTGATCGCCCATGATTAACATCCTAGTTACAGGCAGGAGGCATATGGTACAGTGGAGCCGATGGAGTGGCCTTTACACCGGTGTTATAAGGAGAAAAACTCACAACTAGACCATTTAGTATTGTGCCCTTGGTTAGGATAGTACTTGTATTGGCCTACGGCAAGTTCGTAGGAAGGCCACCAACATTCTGTAAGATAAAATGGTAGTTCTGCAAAAATGAGAGACTCTGACTAACCGGCCGGTTACCCGTACTCCTAACCGAACAGTTAGTCAGTATGTGAATTGCTTTAAAAATCCAAAACTGGCTAGCTTATACCACATGTTAACCATCCGGCCAGTTCACTCACCAAGTGACCGAATGTTTAGTCAGTGACCATGACCTTGCCATAATTTTCCAAAAATCCTTGGTTACCTTGCTGACCAACCGACTGGTACTTAACCCACAGGGTAACAAGGTGGTTAGTCAGTATCCCACTTCTCTAGACATTATCCAAAAACCCCACTGAACAAACGGATGGTTAACCCACAATGCAAAATTGGCCAGTTAATTAGGGTCCAATTCATGTACGGGTGTAAATCAGTCGATTTAGTGTTTATACTGTGGTGTGCTCTGATTGTATGATCCTATCTAGGCTATAGTTTCCTAACTTGAGTCTTTTAAATCCTTACGATAAAGAGCAAAAAAAAACACACACACACACACACAAATTTAAAAATAAAAAATTATTTCTTCCCCTCTTAGAAGTCTTTTTAGATTTTGAGTCAAATGGAGTTTATATTTGCAGTAAGTCTAGGAGTCCACCCTTAGTAAGTCGAGAGCATGGCAGTTTCAAAGCAATAGGGAATCGCCTGATTCCATACTGGTTGAAATTGTTAATGGGTTTGTCACTTCGAGGAGTAATACAAAAATCAATTTTAGAATTTAAGCCTAGTGGTCTATCTCATTGACACTTCTTCTTTGCACTCGAGTATGGTGACTCACTATCTTTTCAAGTGTAAAAAACATTAGTTCATTTCCTTCAAAATTGAATGACAGAAAACCTAACGGGAGAATTTGGTTTAAAACTTAGACATTTGAGTGAGAATTTAGGAGACTATCATGAAAAGGCCATGTTCTTTTCTTGGCGAACCTCCCACTACCCTCATTCACCAAAAGTAAGCTAAGTCCTCAAAGATAATGAGGTGCCATATCAGAGTCATGACTTTCTCCTGTTCAAAACTTATCTATTCCTTCTCCTAGCTTGGACCATTCATCTTGAAAAAAGAAAAAAAAAGAAATAGAAAAATTCCGCTAGATTGAAAATCCTAAAAAGGCGGCTAGGAAGAAGTTAGGGCACCAAAAGAAAAAAGGAAAAAAGAGACCTTGAAAGAATGTAGGTTTGCCCAAGTCTTCTTTGAAATGAGCATTCCCGAATACCATGATTACCCTGTACTAGATTTTTTCCTTTAGATATTATCCTGATTACCCTGTACTATATTTTTTTTCCACTTGCTAGCCCTTTGTGCCTAAATAGTTTAGCATTTCTTTTTGAAAGACTAAGTTTTGCACATTTGGTGGTTTATCTTTCTGAGCCAACCATCCAATTTTTTCCAAAAAAAAAGTTTGATTTTCTTCTGAGCAACTGGCTGATTTTTCTCAAAAACTTCGATGTTGTCTTTGACCAACAGTCTAGTTTGACCTTAAACTTGGGTTTAGGTTTTGACCAACTAGTCGGTTCTCCTCGAAGGAAAATTTTGGCCAGTGACTAACAGGCCGGTCACTTAGTTTTTGGCAAATTTTGCAAGGTTTGCCTAATCTTAGGCAAACGTGGCACCTGTTAATTCGCAAATTAAATCTCAATTTTTATCCACTCTAATCACATCCTCCTTTCCTTCTATGCGTATGTGTGAGCATATACTTAAAAATGCATACTAACATATGAATTAGCAAAGTAATTACCAGCCAAAAACTTAAAAAAGAATTAATTGGTGATAACATTGAATGTTTAGAATAAAAGTCGCTAATGGACTCTAGCATCGAGGTCAGTTCTAGATACAACATAAGCAGTAACCAATCTTCAAGGCCTCCTCCGGGATCTCCGAGGGCTGGGAACCTTCTTTTTGCTAGACTCTGAAGCCTCCTCGACCTCCTTGTTAGGAACCTCCTTAGCCTCAGTTCTAGATACAACACCACCACCAATGATTAAACAACAATCTCTACTGGTTGGAAGGCCAAGTGAGATATAAGTCTCATGGAAATTGAGCTATGTTTGAGAGATAGAGTGAAGAAAAAAATCCTAAAAGATCCAACATGATAACTAATAGTCTACTCCCTGATGCTAACCTAATTACTACGGCCGCCCCACCATTATCATGCACTGGTGACCTACAGTGGAGCGGCATAAAGGTTTCTTACTGTTTGTGTATGTCCATGTTCATTAGTACTAGCATGACATTTATATTGAGGTTCTATTGTTCATACATTCTAGTATTTGCGCAATGCATTAGAAATAATTTGAAAAATGCTATTGACATAATACCCGTAATTATTAGTTATTTGAGACTGAGTAAAAAGAAAAAGTATTAGTCAAACTTTGATTTTGTCTATGTAGAACAAAAGAATAATAAGAATTTTCTACTCCACTAAGGTAAAAGCAACAATCCTTGATCTTATGACATAGGAAACCTTTTTCATCTCATTCCTTACTATCACTATGTGAAAAACTCACACACGCAAACACACATTTTCATCACTAGTGTTTGTTTCTGCTATGGAAGAGCATTTTTATTGGACTTGGAGACATGTTTATTCCCAGTTTCGAATGAACAATGCTAGAAATTAATCGACAAATTTGTTGACAACGACTCCTTCCAGATAGAAGTCCCAATCGAAATCACAATTCTGTCTTTGAAGAGGGTATTCTTGCTAACCAACTAAAGATGCTCCATTTTCTCATCTATCAATATAGCCGAATAGAAAATTTTGGGGGTTTAAAGATCTAAGAAAGTCTTACTTTTTCAACTAAATAACATAAAACTCAGAAAAGCAAAAGAAACACCTCAATAGTAATAATTAGAAAAATTGGAAACAAGCTCCAGCATAATCTTATGTTACAAAACTAGACAATTAGTATATAGTTGTTCTAACATCATTTTGGATCAGCCTAACTAGACATAAAGTAGAGGTAGATTCCAGTGATTAATCTAGACAGTTTAATTTAATCTAGACATAAAGCAGAGGCAAATTGTAAAGTTTAATTCAGACATAAAGCAGGTGATAATGGGCTTACTTTCTAATAATCTAGACAGGTAATAATGACTTGAGGTGCGTGCAGCGGTGGCACGGTGGTAGTGGAAGGCTTGGTGGCGCGGCGACAGTGGAAGGCTTGGTGGCGCAGCGTCAGGGGGAGGACGGGGTTGTCATCGGAGGTGGGTCGCCGTGGATGCGGATCGCCGGAGGTGAGAACGGCGGTGGGTGGGTGAGAGAATAAATTCAGAGAGAGAAACGGGGAGAGGGAAAGAAACCAGATCTGGGTGTTTATATCGAGGACCTTTAGCGACGGACTGACCCCATCGCTAAAAGTTTGTCGATAAAAGTCATTATTATTAAGACTTTTACCGATAGACTTTTAGCGACAATATCATTCCGTTGCTTAAAAATTTTATAAAACCCTCGAAAAAAATTAATTTTCTAAAATAAATTTAACGACGGTATTTTCGTCGCTAAAAGACCACCAGTAAAAAGTCGTCATTGAAGACTTTTACCTACGGTTTGTTCAGTCAGTAACAATCTTTAACGACGGATTAACACCAACGGATACTTCCATCTCTTAAAGGTGTTTTAGCGACAGAATTCCTTCCGTCGCTAAAAATTTGTCGCTAAAAACCTCTTTTCTTGTAGTGATGGTAGCAGCGGCATCAGGGGCTGGGGACTCCGAGAGCTCGGCCAATCAATCCACCTCCCGAAGGCAACATCAAGGGACTAGGAGTAGGTGTGTCTATTGTGTCTATTGCCTCTTCCGAGGGTCCATACACTGATAACATGTCCAGGCAGTAAAAAACAATGCCCTTAAGGCTATAAATCATGCTGTAAGCATCTCTGAGTAGAGAACATAGGACCTATATTGGGAAGAAAGAACAAAGTAAAAATTTCACATGAACGAAAAAATAATAAAATGAGGCCGAGTCTAGAGATAACTGTATGGACCCAGGCCAACTCCTTGAGCCCGAACACTTTAGAGTCTTTCTCCGGTCGCAAGATGGGCTCATGCTCCTCAGTTTTCCCTTTCAGTAAATTGGCACTGTCCATCAAGGGAATGGAAGACCCTTGGCTACATCATTCTCTTTCTTCCTTTTGCCTCTTCTGCTTCTGAGCTGCCCTCTCCTTCTTTAACTATTCTGAATTGAGGGGAGGTACCAGATATTCTTGCATGAACGCCTTGTTGGTCCAAAGATCATTTGGCCAAAGTAAGGAGGGCACTGGAATATCGCCAAGCAAGGTCATCTTTAGTCCTTTATCTAGCTCTAAGGTATGGTACATGTCTTCGGGAGAGGCATCTGGAATCCTAAAGCCCATAGCCTCCACATGGTGCTGAGGAAGCACCCTATCTCTTAGGTAGGACTCCTCTTGTGAGTGTCTCATCAATAAAATTTCGCACCAGTTACGAGCTAACTCCTCAGCATAATCTCCTACCTTATTCTACCATCAAGATAATAATTCCTGAAACCAAAAAAAAGTGAGAATTTGGTAAGAATGCATGCTGAGAAGAAAAATTACAAAATCATATAGGCTGCTTATCAGGCGCTCTCTCAACCCGTTGAAGCTGTCTGAATGTATGAATTCTGACACCCCAAACCGTTCATCTCTATAGTTCCAACAGATCATCACATGTGTAGTTTCAGCAGTAAAATGCTTTACCAAGCCAGGAGTGCGAGAACCAAGAACCTCAAAAGCCTAAATATGTGAGAATAAACTTGACATATGTGAGATTATGTTTAGAATGAGCATGGAATTAATAGAAAATAATCAAAAAGCTTAGGCATACCTCCTAATCGTCACAGAATCCTATGAAGCTAAGGTTTTGCTTCTGGGACAAGCACACATCGACAGGTAAAGATAAACTAGAGCGGGAGTACCCCAGTCGTACTCCCTATTCTGCTCAATCACCTCAAGAGCCCAAAGGCACCATAGTTGGATGGCATTGTCCTAGTTGTTAAATAAGGTTTCCCCTGGACTGTACAACAAAAATTCCCAAATGAAATTATCAATCACTACGGGTTTCACCCCCTCCAACTTTAAATGCTCGTAGTGGGTGTAGATAGAACCCCAAGAGTATTGAACCACCCTTGTTGAAGGATGGTTCATAGCCGACCAAATGAACCACAAGGTCCTGATCCTTATCGAGATCAGGAGCCCAAGGCACGAGCCTCCCTTAAGAGCGAACACCTATGATGTTCGTAAAATCAAATGGGGTGAACGTGGCCTCCATGAACAGCTTATGAAAAGTGTTGATGGAATCCCACCAATGCTCGGCAAGACACGAGAAGTGTCTTTTACTCCGAGATAAAACATGCAGCCTATCCAAGAAGGGGTGAAAACCCATAACAGCTACTTTATTCTTAAGATGAGTAAGGACTTTTGTCCACAAATCTCTCACAAGATTTAGGGAGCCTTTACATAGCATGTTTAATAGAAGGGACTGCAAAATTGCAAAATGGGGAAGAAAACTTAAGGAACCATCCAGTTCACAAGAAAATTGCATGAAAAGCCTAATACATGGTTCCTACTGTGCATGAGCATGGTCTGAGTGTGAAGCAAGGCAAATTAGTGTGTGTAATGAGGAAAGATTTAAAAAAACATACCTTTTCTACAAAGAAAGAGCACTAAGATGAGTGCCCTTATTCCGGGGTGAGTAGAGATCGATCATCAGCCCTATTCTTCGGTGAAAATCGGGTAATCTTCCCAATTTGGGGTCCCCTTTCATTGCCCTTGCAGGTATACACATACTCGTCCATGATAAGGCTAGATTCAAAGAAATTGAGAGGTGATTATTGCATTTATAGGCTAAAAGTGTTATTAAGAATATATTACGCAACCTAGGAGTCCTAGAGAGAATAAATTTGAAAGAGATTAGGGTTGGATGGGAATTAGAAGTGTTTGACAAAAATCCTAAATTTGCACACAAAACTAGGCAGCCAAACTGCTAAACCTGTTGACTAACCGGCCAATGTTTTATCCCAAATTTTAAATTTTGACATCTTTCATCAGTTCTGACCAACTGGATAGTTTCTTAAACTTTTCCAGGAAAAAAAGAGAAAAAAAGGAAAGAAAAATTTTCAGGGAGTACATACTTATGTGCTTCAAATAACTAAACCATCAATAGAATTTTATGAGTTGCCTGTCGGCACTACATGTTCATAGGGCATTATTATTTAACATCTACGTGCCTGTATTCTAGCATGTGCATGTTCAACATCTTATCCTTGCGCAGGTTCATGACCCAAATTTCTTCAAAGCCATTGCTCTTTTTATCGGTTGTTATGCGATGTAAGGCGAGTATGAGATTCCACACTTATTGTCAATCCCGACAACATCCTCAAATCTAGTGAAATGATTTCGTTACATTCAAAGACCAATGGCTTTAAAACGTTGTTGGCACAGGCTCTTCGTTATTTTTACTTTGTTCGTCGACCCTTTTGAATCGATTCGAGGCTTAGGTAACCTTCAAGTTATTTTCATTTTGTCTGTTGACCCTTTCAAATCGATTTAAGGACTTCGATAAAAGTCAAAATTATTTTTCATCTTGTATGTCGACCCTTTCAAATCGATTTAGGGGCTCCGGTATCTAGATGCGGCTCTTGTCTGTCGACCATTCAAATTGATTTGGTGGCTTCAGTAATAGACAAGAAGTTTCTCTTTAATATGTCGTTCATCGACCCTTTCAAATCAATTAGAGGACTCCAATTACGAACGGGTTTGTTGTTTCTTTTGCATGTCCAAACGGCCCTTTCAAATTGATTTGGGGGCTCCTATAACTAGGCATAAGTTTTGTATGTCGACCATTCAAATCGATTTGGTAGCTCCGGTAACAGGAAGGATTTTTTCTTTAATGTATTGTTCGACGACCAGCCGTTGTTATTGTTGGCTCCAAGTTCAGACAATATCCCTTTTTCATCGAACTACGTTGGTTTGGTTCATCCTTATAGGATATGTAAGAAATCAGTGTAGGTCCGACCTCATATCTATGTGAGTCTTGGAATTCGTCGTTGAGTCACGTGGTCTTTTTTTGTGTTTTGACTACAAAAATGCATCGTTTGTTTCATGTGATGTTTGCTAGCAAGTGTGTTCCATCCCTAAATGGCTCTGTAGACGGCCCATTTTTGTAGGCACTTCAATTAATTAAATATTGGACAGTATTATTTATCAGAGTGCATTATTAAGTATAGGCTTAGTAGTGTGGTTTAATTAATTGATTATATCCATGTTTATTTAATTGATTTCGTCCAAGTCCAACCAATTGCATTAGTCCAGTCTGTCAATCCAGTCTAACTAAATTATTCTGGTCCATTTAGGGCTAGTCCGGTCCAAAGCCTTGATTATTCTAATTGACATAATTTGCCGAGATAGTATCCTTGATATAGGATCAAATCAATTTTTTTGTTAGGAAATGACTTATCCAGAATCTTGTACATCTCATTTGCAATTTTGGAGATTATTATCAAAAATAGGATCAGATAATGCCCCGAAATATGGAATTTTGTTTTTTTAAATTAATGGGGTGAACCGTTCGATCTTCGAGTAACCGGTTGGTTGGTTGACTTTTGCCAATTTGTGATTTTAAAACTTATTTTGACTTATCTCTAGCCTTGCACATCAGTATTGCCAATCTTATCAGATCCTGTGACCCTAAGCACTATAAATAAGGGTCTTGGCCATCTTTTTTAGAGAGTTAGATTTTAGTCAACCCAAGAGCTGATTCTCTTTAGAGCTTGCATGTTGTTCATACCATATTCTGGCAACACCCCAGGGCCCGCTAAGGGACCCACTTTGCGCGACACATCACCCAGTCAACGGTTAACTTTTTAACGCTCACATGCCGGTCAAAGCATCACATAATCAAGTCATCATGCATTTTCCCATTGTGAAACAACCTTGGTGTTCCTTCCCCCTTACGGGGTTGGCCACCCGAAGGGGTCAGCCACCTTAAGGGGTCGGCCGCCCGAGGGGGTCGGCCACCCGAGGGGTTTGGCCACCCAAGGCGGCGGCCACTTAAGGGGGTCGGCCACCTACCTTGACGACCAACGTCTGTCCCCCATGGTCGCGCTCCGTAGTCGTAACGACTGTCGCTCACCGGTGCGCTCCATCGCAGTGACAAGTCTCGCTCGTCCCCCGAGCTCCAACTCCGCGACTCTCATCGCTCGCGCACCATCTCCACGACTCTCATCGCCAGTTGGCCATCTTCGCAAACTTCGTCACCCGCGTCTGCACGACAGCATCGCGACTCTCATCGCTTGCGATCCAACTCTACGACTATCGTTGCTCGGGCACCATCTTCGCGACTCTCATCGCCCGCCCGCCATCTCCGTGACCTTCGTCGCCCGTGTCCGTATGACAGCACCACGACTCTCGTCGCCTGTGCTCCAACTCCGTGACTCTCGTTGCTCACGCACCATCTACGCGACTCTCATCGCTCGCGAGCCATCTACACGACCTTTGCTGCCCGCGTCTGCACGACAGCACCGCGACTCTCATCACCCGCGCACCAACTCTGTGACTCTCGTCGCTCGCGCACCATTCTGTGACTCTCATCGCCCGTGCGCCATCTACGCGACCTTCGTCGCCCGCGTCCGCACGATAGCACCGCGACTCTCGTCGCCTGCATTCTAACTCTGCGACTCCCGTCGCCCGCCCTCCAGCTCCGTGACTCTCGTTCACCGCGCGCCATCTCTGAGACCTTCATTTTCCCTAGTCCGCGCGACAGCTCTGCAACTCTCATCACCCGCACACCTTCGTCATGACCTTCGTCGCTGCGCCCTTGCGCCATTCTCATGATGCGTGCCCCCGACACCAAGTATTGTTTCACGATAGTAGTCGTTGCACCCTTCTGCCATGCGTATGATACGTGCCCCCAGCACCAAGTATTGCTTCGCGACAGTCATCGCTGTGCCCATGCGCCATGCTTATGATACGTGCCCCGGCACCATGTATTGCTCCGCGACAGATGTCGCTACGCCCTTGCGCCATGCTTATGATATGTGCCCCCATCACCAAGTATTGTTCCGCGATAGTCGTCGCTGCACCCTTGCGCCATGCTTATGATACGTGCCCCCGTACCAAGTATAGCTCCATGACAGTCATCGATGCGCCCTTACGCCATGCTTATGATACGTGCCCCCGGCACCATGTAATGCTCCGCGACAATCGTCGCTGCTCTCTTGCGCCATGCTTATGATGCGTGCCCCCGACACCAAGTATTGCTTCGTGAGAGTCGTCGCTGCGCCTGTGCACCATGCTTATGATCTGTGCCCCCGGCACCTGGTATTGCTTCGCGACATGCCTCGTTGCGCCCTTGCGCCATGCTTATGACACGTGGCCCCGGCACCATGTACTGCTCCGCGACAGTCGTCGCTGTGCCCTTGCGCCATGCTTATGATACGTGGCCCCGGCACCATGTACTGCTCTGCGACAGTAGTTGCTGCGCCCATACGTGCCCCCGGCACCAAGTATTGCTTTGCGATCGTCGTCACTGCGCCCTTGCGCCATGCTTATGATACGTGCCCCCGACACTAAGTATTGCTCCACTACAGTCGTCGCTGCGCCCTTGTGCCATGCTTATGATACGTGCCCCCGGCATCAACTATTGCTCCGCTACAGTCGTCGCTGCGCTCTTGTGCCATGCTTATGATACGTGCCCCCGGCACCAAGTATTGCTCCGCTACAGTCGTCGCTGCGCCCTTGTGCCATGCTTATGATACATGCCCCCGCACCAAGTATTGCTCCGCGACAGTCGTCGTAATGAACGTCGCTCGCCGCTACCCTCCGTCACAGTGACAACCGTCGCTAGTCTCCAATGCCCAAACTCCGTGACTCTCGTTGCTCGCGCACGTTCTCCGCGACTCTCATCGGCCGCGTGCCATCTCCGCGACCTTCATCGGCCGCGTTCCACGACACCACCGTGACTCTCGTCGCCGGCGCTCTAACTCTGCGACTCTCGTCGCTCGTGCACCATCTCGTACTCTCATCGCCCGCCTGCCATCACCGTGACCTTCGTCACCCGCGTCGCACGACAGCACCGCGACACTCGTCGCCCGCGCTCCAACTCCATGACTCTCGTCGCTCGTGCACCATATTCGCTACTCTCATCGCCCGCGCGCTATCTCCGTGACCTTCGTCACCCGCGTCCGCACGACAGCACCGTGACTCTCGTCGCCTACGCTCTAACTCTGTGACTCTCGTCGCTCACGCATCATCTTCGCGACTCTCATTGCCCATGCGCCATCTCCGAGACCTTCGTCGCCCGCGTCCGCACGACAGCATCGCGACTCTCCTCGCCTGCGCTCTAACTCCGTGACTCCCATCGCCCGTGCTCCAGCTCCACGACTCTCGTTAACTGCGCGCCATCTCGTGACCTTCGTCGCCAGCGTTCGCACACCAGCTCTGCAACTCTCGTCGCCCGCACACCTTCGTCGTTACCTTCGTCGCTGCGCCCTTGCGCCATTATCATGAAGCGTGCCCCCAACACCAAGTATTGCTTCGCGACAGTCGTCACTGCGCCCTTACGCCATGCTTATGATATGTGCCCCCGGAACCATGTATAGCTCCGCGACAGTCGTTGATGTGCCCTTGCGCCATGCTAATGATACGTGCCCCCGACACCATGTATTGCTTCACGACAGTCGTCGCTGCACCCATGTGCCATGCTTATGATACGTGCCCCCGGCACCAAGTATTGCTTCGCGATAGTCATCGCTACGCCCATGTGCCACCCCTTGCGCCATGCTTACGATCTGTGCCCCCGACACCAAGTATTGCTTCGCGACAGTCGTCGCTGTGCCCTTGCACCATGCTTATGATACGTGCCCCCGGCACCAAGTATTGCTTCGCGACAGTCAACGCTGCGCCCTTGCACCATGCTTATGATCTGTGCCCCCGGCACCAAGTATTGCATCGCGATAGTCGTCGCTGCCCCCTTTGCACCATGCTTATGATACGTGCCCTCGGCACCAAGAATTGCTTCGCGACAGTCCTCGCTGTGCCCTTGCACCATGCTTATGATCTGTGCCCCCGGCACCAAGTATTACTTTGGGACAGTCGTCGCTGCGCCCTTACGCCATGCTTATGTACGTGCCACCGGCACCAAGTATTGCTTTGCGACAGTAGTCGCGGTGCCCTTGCGCCATGCTTATGATACGTGCCCCCGGCACCAAGTATTGCTTCGCGACAGTCATCGCTGCGCCCTTGCGCCATGCTTATGATCTGTGCCCCCAGCACCAAGTATTGCTTTGCGACAGTCGTCACTGCGCCCTGGTGCCATGCTTATGATCTGTGCCCCCGACACCAAGTATGGCTTCGCGACAGTCGTCGCTGTGCCGTTGCCCCATGCTTATGATACGTGTCCCCGGCACCAAGTATTGCTTCACGAGAGTCGTCGCTGCGCCCTTGTGCCATGCTTAGGATACGTGCCCCCGGCACCAAGTTTTGCTCCGCGACAGTCGTCGCTGTGCCCTTGCGCTATGCTTATGATACGTGCACCAGTCAACAAGTATTGCTCCGCGACAGTCATCGCTGCACCCTTGTTCCATGCTTATGATACTTGCCCCAACCCTTGCGCCATGCTTATGATACTTGCCCCCGACACGAAGTATTACTTCGCGATAGTCGTCGCTGTGCCCTTGGGCCATGCTTGTGATACGTGCCCCCGGCACCAAGTTTTGCTCCACGACAGTCGTTGCTGCGCCCTTCTGCCATGCGTATGATACGTGCCCCCAGCACCAAGTATTGCTTCGCGACAGTCGTCGTTGTACCCATGCGCCTTGCTTATGATACGTGGCCCGGCACCATGTATTGCTCCACGATAGATGTCGCTGCGCCCTTGGGCCATGCTTATGATACGTGCCCCCGTCACCAAGTATTGCTCCGCGATAGTCGTCACTGCACGCTTGCGCCACGCTTATGATACGTGCCCCCGGAACCAAGTATTGCTCTGCGACAGTCGTTGATGCGCCCTTGCACCATGCTAATGATACGTGCCCCCAACCCCATGTATTGCTTCGCGACAGTCGTCGCTGCACCCATGTGCCATGCTTATGATACGTGCCCCCGGCACCAAGTATTGCTTCGCGATAGTCATCGCTACGCCCTTGCGCCATGCTTATGATCTATGCCCCCAACACCAAGTATTGCTTCGCGACAGTCGTCGCTGCGCCCTTGCGCCTTATTTATAATATGTGCCCCCGGCACCAAGTATTGCTACGCGACAGTTCTCGCTGTGCCCTTGCGCCATGCTTATGATCTGTGCCCCCGGTACCAAGTATTGCTTCGCGACAGTCGTCGCTGCGCCCTTGCGCCATGCTTATGATACGTGCCCTTGGCACCAAGTATTGCTTCGCGACAGTCCTCGCTGTGCCTTTGCGCCGTGCTTATGATATGTGCCCCCGGCACCGAGTATTGCTTCGCGACAGTCGTCGCTGCGCCCTTGCGCCATGCTTAGGATACGTGCCCCGGCACCAAGTATTTCTTCGTGACAGTCGTCGCTATGCCCTTGGGCCATGCTTATGATACGTGCCCCCGACCCCAAGTATTGCTCCGCAACAGTTGTCACTGCGCCCTTCTGCCATGCGTATGATACGTGCCCCCAGCACCAAGTATTGCTTCGCGACAGTCGTCGCTGCGCCCTTGCGCCATGCTTATGATACGTGCCCCAGCACCATGTATTGCTCCGCGACAGATGTCGCTACGCCTTTGCGCCATGCTTATGATACGTGCCCTCGTCACCAAGTATTGCTCCTCAATAGTCATCGCTGCGCCCGTGTGCCATGCTTATGATACGTGCCCCCGGTACCAAGTATAGCTCCGCGACAGTCGTCGATGCGCCCTTTTGCCATGCTTATGATACGTGCCCCCGGCACCATGTAATGCTCCGCGACAGTCGTCGTAACGAACGTCGCTCGCCGCTGCACTCCGTCACAGTGACAACCGTCGGTAGTCGCCCGCGCTCCAACTCTGAGACTCTCGTCGCTCGCGATAATCGCATTTCATTTCAAAAACGTAAAAAAGAGTCCTTTTTACTCATTTCTTATGTGAGTCTGAGTTTCAAAATGTAGATTACTCCCTGTAGGACTAGTGTCAAACTATGGTGGTTTTGATTCTTGTTAGTCCGGCCGGATGAAAACCACTTAACCCCTGCTGTTAAGTTCAAGTAAAAAAATTAAAAATTAATTAGGGCAAGTCTTACAGTATATTGCATGATATGTGTTTTTAAGGCCAACAATCATTACAAATGATGTAGACACCGAAAAGGCTCGGCCGATGCCTAACACCTTCATATTGCGTAAGTGAGTCCCCGGACTGCTCTCTTGGTTTTGATAGTTCAGTCATCTTTTTGACACTGTTGAGTCATTTTTTTCCTCAAATTAAAAAAAGATGGCGACTCTATTTGAAAATCCCTTTCGAGGATTTTTTTTTCCTAGGCAGCTTGTTACAGTATGCATAATGTACAATAATTAGTCCATCAAAGTAGTAGCCTTCATTCCTTGCAAGAACGGACCAACCTTATAATGTATCCCACAAGACAGACTCCCATGTTAATTGAGAGAAAAAAATAATAAATAATAATTTAATATTTGGCATGCAATAAGAAATGAACATCAATAAGAATTCAAACAATCGATTCAGTCGCGATACTAGGGTTTTAATGGCAAATAATCATACTGATTTCAATTCATCACTCAGAGTTCAAGAATAGCCATGAACCAATTCATGGAATAAATACATATACAAGTTGAGAAATTTAGGGTTCGGACAGAAATCCTTACCTACATCCATAGCTAGCTAACCTATTCTAACTGGAAAGTTCTCTATATTAACCTAAAGGGAAAATTTTAATTATCAGAATATAATCTATGATACCATACCATAAACCCAATGCTAACTTTTACCTACTCCTAGGATGATCCACTCACGGGTATGTAAAATTACCAAAATACCTCTCGCTTGTAAAATTACTAAAAATGCCCCTCTCATATTGAAAATCACCAAAATATTCATCTCGTATTTTAGCCATCAGAATTTAGATAAAATATTGAGTACAATGAACCAGATTCTGACCTTGATGACTCAGATTTTAGCTAACCACCAACAGGGAGTATAGAACCTAGTTTCGGCCGCAGCCACAACCTTAGGACGAGAGTACCCTGAGTGAGTTGAACAAACAGAACTCGGCCAGTTTCAAAGGATCTATGAACCCTTTGGACGCAGAAGGTTGGATAAATGTGATATAGAAAACTTTTTAGACGATTCATTATAGCGAGTGATAGAAGGTGGAGTTTGCCATCTATAGGTTGAAAGCCAAGGCCGGCCAGGGGTAGAAGGTGCTAGAGGCGAGTAAGACACCTCAGCAGTTGGCTGACATGACTTAGGAGCAATTCTAGTAATTGTTCTTTAAGCAGTATTTTGTGGAGAAAAACCAGAAGCAGATGCTTAGGGAGTTCGCCAATGTTGCATAGGAAGACCATGAGTTAGTAGATGAGTTCGAGAAGAGGTTTTCACATCTAGCTAGGTTTGCCACCATGATGTTACCAACAGAGACATATAGATGCCAAAAGTTTAACTGGGGGTTTAGATCTGGGTTAAGAGATAGAGTTATCTCTACTAAGTTGATGAGCTATACGGAATGTGCAGACTTGGCACGTGCTTTGGAGCAATCCAAGTCCGACAATAGGAGGAGGTATGAGTTGAGGCAGCGTGGGCATATGTAGCATCCCTAAAATCCAGAGCTCTATAGCTGCAAACTCTAAGAACGTTAACTTACGACATCACATAAAACTTATCAATCTTGTTTAATGAAACAAACTTCGAAGTATCAAACTAGACATCAACTCAAATTCTTCAAAATACAAGATCACAAAACTGCTTAACTTAAACTATTGAACTTAGTCTCTTTGCAAACTCGAGTTCATATAGAACTAGTTAACAGTAGCGACCCAAGTACAGTAGTGGTGGGCTCTCTGGAATCTTATACTGACTCTAAACCCATTCCCGAGCATTCTACAGCTGATTACCTACAGAAGAAAATCAAACAAACGATGAGCTTTTTAAGAGCTCAGTAAGGTCGTTCAAGGAACAACCGAAAGAATTACAAAATGAATCAAAGGACTCTATTTGATGATAATGTTTCAAAACATTTTGATAATCTTGAGCAGTTCAATAAATTCCAAAACGATCATAATCGGCCATAAGCATATACCAAAAGTGACAAAAAAAAATCATAGATAGACACCAAAGCAAAAATTAGCAATTGTCTCAGTTTTCAAAATGAACATTAACAATCATAACCAATAAAAAAATTATTTGAAGATCATTTTCAAAGTCATGATTAAAAAATACAATGATGATTTTTTGAAGGGTTTCAAAACAAACACATATACTTCAAAGGGCAATAGGGGAAAGGTTTCAGACAATTACAAATAGTTTAATCACAATATGGGAAAGAGTTTCAACTCAATCCCCTTCAATCAAATAACAAGACATTCATTTGAACATCATTTTTAAACAATCATTGTAAGATACAACGTAAAAAAAATTCAAAGATATTAATCCTGTGCAGAGGCAATGCACATAGTACACATGCATGATGTACAATAACTAGTCATTTCCATCAATCAAGGAACTACCTCTGCATAATTACGCAGGTTCAAACCATCCTTATAACACGTTCCTCAGAACAAACCCTCAGGTCAACACATAAAATAGAATCATAGAATCAACAGGAAATTTAGTGCTTAACTTCTGATTACAATAAACATCCAAATGAATTCAAATAACTGAACAATGATGGTTTCAATAACAATTAAACATACTGATATAATTCTTCACTTAAAATTGTAGAATAACTACAAACAAATAGCAAGAACGATTAGAAACACTTATTGAATTTAGAAGAAGTTATGCCAGGTGTGATACCCTGAAAATACTAAAAATTAATCTTATGTAAATTAGAATAATTAAAGGGGGCTATTTTTATTAAGGAGCATTATTTTGGGTGATAATTAATTGTTAAGAAGTTAAATGACGGGTTAGTGTGGCCTTCGAATCAAAGTAATTTTTTCAAAGTAGAGGGGTCAAAATGCAATTTTAGACAACTGTAGGGACCAAAGTGTAATTTTTGAAAAATTGACAATAGGTGTCGCAAACCTTGGAGAAATTAGTCCAATGTTTGCCACCTCCTAGTTGAAATAATGTTGAGTAAGTAAAATAAAGTACAAACAATGGTTGGATAGAGATTAATGATCGAAAATTATAAAGAAAAATTATGGGGTGGAAACGTAAATAAAGAAAAGCCGTGAACAGTGAACGAACAACAGAATAGAAAGGGAAAATAGAGAAGAAAAAGAGAGGAAGAAGAAGAAGAAGAATAAGAAAGAGAAGAGAAAACCCTAAATCTAATAGGGTAATCCCTTTGTCTGGAACCATTAATTGTGAAAAATTTGCGATTGTTTATGGTTAAGATATATGTCTCCACAGTTTATAGTTTTATGAAAATTATGCAAGTTTAATAGGAAATTGCTTTAGAATTGCAGTTGCACACCCTACAGTGTACTCAGTGCTGGTTATGGCATTAGTAGATAACAGGATTCTTTCTAGCATAGAGTTAGCAAAAGCGCTATGTGCACTACTTGATATCGTTTGCACTTCTCATTTTATTGAATTGAAACTTTATAGGGTGCTGATTTCTATTTCCCTTCCGCTTTTGAATTAAAGAATGATCATTGGATAACTAGGGAGAAACAGTTGCTACAGCCGTCCACTTAATCAACTGGACTTCTACATCCACTTTCAACGGATTCACTCCTGAAGGTGTGAAGATTGGACATCTCCTGTACTTAGTTAAGGATGTAGGACTCAAGCCTTTGGTTGTACTGTTTGCAGATATATGCTAGCTTATGAAAAATGGAAATATAATTAGAGAAATAAAAAATTGGTGCTAGTGCTGACTTGCAATGTTGAACTTTCTGAGGGTTCTATTGGCTAGAATGTGACGACGAGGTGAGGAGGAAAAACCAAAGGAGTAATGAGAAGCAACTGGGAATGGATTCTGTCCCAATTTCTTAAACTTGAAAATAGGCATTTTGCAAAATGCAGGATAGTAACCATTGATCTTCTTAACTTTTAGTGAAGGTGGTCAATTTTGTGATGGAAAGAGTAAGTGAGTGAAAAATGGTGTGTGTTCTGGATGCGAGAGTGGTGTGTATCTGTTGTGCTGTCGTTTATAGGTGTTGTGGTGCTTGAGAGATGGAGGGGCTACTGTAAAATAGGATTGTGCAAACCTGTCTGAGTACAAAACAAAGAGAAAATGGTGTGTGTATGTAAGGGAAGAATGTGAGGCAGTGGCTCTAATGCGTGGTGTAAGTTGAGCATGGTTGTATGTGTATGAATGAATGTGTAGATATAGTGTGTATATATGTATGTTAATGGAGTGAAGTGTAGTGTGATAGGGGTGAGAGTGAGGCTGCATGAACAGCAACAATGAGCTGGTGAGTGTGTTTTGGGTTGGACAGAACGTGAAAGGAGGAAGAAGATGAAGTGGGGAAATGAGTTTGTGCAGTGAGTGGTACACTGTGCTTGCACAGTTGTACCATGTGATTGCCGGGTATCATATGACTGCCGAAAAATGCTGAAACTTTACGAGAAGGTTCATAGGGAAATATTAGAATTACTGTAAAAATTTCATATTTTTTTGATATCATTTGGTATTTTTAATATATTTGCAAGTGCAGTTGTTCTAATATATTTTTTTGATCATTTAAATTTAACAGTTGGTATCAGAGATTAGGTATAAAATTATGTAAACTCATAAGGCTAAGATAATCTACGACTGAGATTGGACTTTGAAAACTTGTATTAAGCTTAAAGACTTATTTGAGGTTTTAGCATTCGATTGAGATTTGCGTTGAGAACGCAATAGTAGACATGTTACTTACCCATAGAATTTTTAGGATACTAAGTGTTAACCAGAGTAGATGATTGCAGGATAAGATTATAAACTTTTGATTTTTGAGCAGCTCTACCAATTTAGAAGGTAAATGTTGGGTTTGCGAGATATAATCGATGTGGTTAGCTAGAGACTTAAACGAGGCGTATATGTCATACATGTGTATAGGATTAGATTTTGAACCCTTTTAAGGTAATGTATTTCTCTTTGATAGATTTGGTATTAGTTTGAATCGGATAGATTTGAGACATCAGAGTGGGTAGCTAAAGCATAGTTGTTTTCATCTTTAGTGTGATGCGTAAGTGTTAATAAAAATTGGTTATCTATATTAGTTATGTCACAATTGAGATGACTCTAATTGGGACTTTGTATAGGCCTAGGTTTCGATCGTCTACATGGAAGTATGAGACAGGGGAGGTGATGAGATTGATAGTTAGAACTCAAGGTTGGATCATGTTGTACACTACAAGTCATATATAATGATTGCTTCGTACCTTAGTAAACCATAAGCTTGAAGTTGAGCTCGTTTTTTTTAGTAGACTGTACGAAGAGTTTATTTTTGGTACATTATCAAAGTTGCGTAGCGGAAGCATAATGGATTGGATGTTGATTTGATTAGTTGTATATGCATTGAATTTGGACGGGAGAAATTCAGTTAAGTGAGTCATAAATATCTCGAAGTTTTTAGAAGGCCATGGGGACCGACTTGAGGTTTAGTATTAATTGAATTTTATAGTTTTATTTTTGAGAACTTTACCGAATGTGGAAAATTTGATTAGCTTGGTTTGTGTAGTGTTTTTAACTGCCGCATTTGAATTTTTCTTCTGAAGAGGATTATTAAAAGAACGAGTTCTCTTTTATTGTGATCATATAGAGACTTTTTTTTTAATGGATTTAGATGCTCTATCTATACATGGTGTTACTAGTGATATGGTGAGTTAATATTTCATTTTAAGAACTTTGATAACAATCATGGCTTCCATTTTGGGGGCGTACGTAACAAGGTTGGGTCCTTTAGTACTTATAGGTTAAGTAATGATCTAGCTGATTACGTTCTATAAACCTAAGTTATAATCAGAGTCTTATAGTATAGTAAAACATTTGAAGATGCTGAAATGCGATTTTGTGGTTTCTTGACTCATCAACTATATATATATATATATATATATATATATATATATATATATATATCCCAAGGATGCTTTTCATTTGAGAAAAGTTGACTTATGATGGTGGGGGGAAAATATTTTCAGTTGACGTATGATTGTCGGACATATATTTCGGTGAAGAGTGTAAACAATGCTCGACCATTATAAGCGTAGTGTTTCGACATTGACAATGGTGTGAAATTTTGAGAACGAAATTTTCATAAATGGAGGAGAATGTAATACCCTGAATGTTGGTACTTTCTAGCCGATTATTTCATTTCTTTAGCGACGGTTTGTATAAGATACATGTAGCGTCGATTAGCGTGACTGAATTCTTCTCGACAACTTCTAAACGATGATTTTTTTTATTCTTTTTCTTTACATTGATATACTTTAGCAATACTTTTAACGCAAGACGATATAGCGACTAATAAAGGGTTAAAAGGGCAACTAATATATACATATTTTTTACTTTAACTAGAGTGATTAGAAAAGAAAAAAATAATTTTTAATCTGAAAATTTATTTAGTGAACCATGTTATTTTGGCAAGAGAGGAATTGAGGGAAAAATAAAGGGGAGGAATGAGCAATTGGTTACTATCTTAATTGGGTTTTTCAATTACGTTGGGGGGTGGGGGGGGGGGAGGGGGTTTGGCCTGGACAAACAGAGAAGGAAAATAAAAAGGAAAGAAAAGAAGAAGAAGGAGAGAGAGAGAGGGGGAGGGGAGGGGGAGAGAGAAAAAAAGAAAGATAGATACAAATTCGAGAAAGAGAGAAGCTGGAAGAGGAGTCACCGCTGTTCGGAATTTGGTGCCAGAACCCGGCGAGTTTGCATTTCGAATTCGGTAAGCGTCGATCCTTTCTCCCTCATGGTTTACACTATATTAGTGTGTGTTTCTAGAGCTGTGATGTAGTGTGTATAATGTGCAAATGTGTGTGTAGTGGTGAAAAGGAGGGGGATAAGCTGTGATGGCAGTGTGTGTTTGTATGTACCAGTGTGTGTGCGTGGGAGGACTAGGGCGGGAAGGTACGAGCTCCGTAAGACCTCAGGGGAGGTGTAGTTTGCCAAGGTGAAATTTGCTAGAAATGTGTTGGATTGGTCAGGTATATGAATCGTCAGCATTTTATGTTCTTGTTCTTGATTTTGATACGATCTTGAGATCTTTTTGTGGGTACGAGGAGATTTGTTTGTTAGTCGATTTTTTGGCATATGGGTCTTTTTGGGTGCCCAGAATTACCGAAATTTGATTCTATATGTTTTTTTTTGGGTCCAATTCCCTCTCGAATTTTGAAATAGAGAACCTGGAAGAAGAATCTGATGCCCAGTCTCTCAGGTGAAATAAGATTAATAATTGCAAACAAGTTGTGATACATGTCTCTGCAGTTTACAGTGTTATGAATATTATGCAAGTTTAATAGGAGATTGCTTTAGAATTGCAGTTCGCACCCTACAGTGTACTAAGTGCTGGTTATGGTATTAGTTGATAGTAAGATTCTTTTTTAGCATAGAGTTAGCAAAAGTGCTGTGTGCACTACTTGATACCGTTTGCACTTCTCTTTTTCTTGAATTGAAACTTTATAGGGTGTTGATTTCTATTTCCCTTCCGCTTTTGCATTACAGAATGATTGTTGTATGACTTGGGAGAAGCAGTTGCTACAACCGTCCATTTAATCAACTGGACTTCTACATCTACATTGAAGGGATTCACTCCTGAAGGTGTGTAGACTGGACATCCCCTTTACTCAGTTAAGGCCGTAGAACTCAAGCCTTTGGTTGTACTGTTTGCAGACATATGCTAGCTTATGAAAAATGGAAATGTAATTAGAAAAATAAAAAATTGGTGCTAATGGTGGTTTGCAATGCTGAACTTTCTGAGGGTTCTATTGGCTAGTATATGATGACAGAGGTGAGGAGGGAAAACCAAAGGGGTAATGAGAAGCAATTGGGAATGAATTCTGTCACAATTTCTTGAACTAGAAAATAGGCATTTTGCAAAATGCTGGATGGCAACCATTGTTCTTCTTTAACTTTTAGTGATGGTGGTCAATTCTTTGATGGAAAGAGTAAGCGTGTGTGTAAAGTGAATGAAAAACCGTGGGTGTGTTGGATGCAAGAGTGGTGTGTATCTATTGTGCGGTCGGTTATGGGTGTTGTGGTGTTTGAGAGATGGAGGGGCTACTGTAAAATGGGTTTGTGTGAACCTGTGTGAGTACAAAACAAAGAGAAAATTGTGTGTGTATGTTAGGGAAGAATCTGAGGCAGTGGCTCTAATGGGTGGAGTGTATTGAGCATGGTTGTAAGTGTATGAATAAATGTGTAGATATAGTGTGTGTGTTAATGGAGTGAAGTGTAGTGTGCTAGGGGTGAGAGTGAAGCTGCGTGAACAGTAACAGATAGCTGGTGAGTGTGTTCTGGGTTAAACAAAAGGTGATAGGAGGAAGTAGATGAAGTGGCGAAATGGGTTTGTGCAGTGAGTGGTATACTTTGCTTACGCAGTTGTACCACGTGATTGTTGGGTATCGTGCAACAGTGGAAAAATGCTGAAACTTTATGACAAGGTCCATAGGGCAATATTAGAATTACTGTAAAAATTTCATATTTTTTGATCTCGTTTGGTATTTTTAATATATTTGCAAGTACAGTTGTTCTAATATTTGTTTTGATCCTTAAAATTAATGGTTGGTATCAGAGCTTAGGTATGAGATTCTATAAACTCATAAGCCTAAGATAATCTGCGACCGAGATTGGTCTTTGAAAACTTGTATTAGGTTTGAAGACTTATTTGAGGTTTTAGCATTGGATTGAGATTTGCGTTGAGTACGCAATAGTAGACAAGTTACTTAACTATAGAATTCCAGGATACTAAGTGTCCACCAAAGTAGATGATTGAGGGATAAGATTATAACCTTTTGATTTTTGAACAACTCTATAACCTTAGAAGGTAAATGTTGGGATTGCGAGATATAATTAATGCGGTTAGCTAGAGACTTAAACGTGGCGAATTTGCCATTTATGTCTGTTGGATTAGCTTTTGGACCTTTTTAAGGTAATGCATTTCTCTTTGATGGATTTGGTATTAGTTTGAACTGGATTGCTTTGAGACATCAGAGTGATGCATAAGTGCTTGTAAAAATTGATTATCCATATTAGCTATGTCACAATTGAGATGACTCTAATTGGGACTTTGTATAGGCCTATGTTTCGATCATCTACATGCTAGTATGAGACGGGGGAGGTGATGAGATTGATAGTTAGAACTCAAGGTTAGATCATGTTGTACACTACAAGTCATATGTAATAATTGCTTAGTACCTTAGTAAACCATAAGCTTGAAGATGAGCTTGTTCTTATTAATAGATTGCACGAAGAGTATTATTTTGGTACATTATCAAAGTAACCCAGTGGAAGCATAATGGAATAGAGGTTGATTCGATTGGTTGTATATGCATTGAATTTGGACGGGAGAAATTTAGTTAAGTGAGTTTCATACAAGCTAAGTCATAAATATCTCGAGATTTTTGGTGAGTTTTCAGAAGGCCTTGGGGATTGACTTTAGGTTTAGTATTAATTGAACTTTATAGTTTTATTTTTGATAATACATAAGTGGATAATTTGATTAGCTTGGGTTTGTGTTGGTGTTTTAACTGCTGCATTTGAAATTTTCTTCTAAAGAGGATTATTAAGAGAATGAGCTCTCTTATAGAGACTTTACAGTTTTATGGATTTAGATGCTCTATCTATACATGGTGTTACTAGTGATAGGATGGGTTAATATTTGATTTAAGAACATTGATAACAACCATGGACTCCATTTGGGGGGGGGGGGGGGTACGTGACAAGGTTGGGTCCCTTAGTACTTAGTAGTAGATTGTACGAAGAGTTTATTTTTGGTATGTAATCAAAGTAGCGCAGTGGAAGCATAATGGATTAGAGGTTGATTTGATTAGTTGTATATGCATTGAATTTGGATGGGAGATATTTTGTAAGTGAGTTTCATATTAGCTGAGTCATAAATATCTCGAGGTTTTTAGAGAGTTTTCAGAAGGCCATGGGGACTGACTTTATGTAACGCCCCCGGATTTATTTCAGGTGCGTTAATGCCAAATACATAGAGGTCAGATAAAGTCCTATAATTATCATAAGACTCCAAAATGGTAATTCAAAAAACCTTAAAATATTAGAAAAACGAAGTCAGAAAACCTTTAATTTTAACATAAATCTCCCAAACGGTCAATCAGAACATATACTAATAATTCTCAAAATATATCAATATTTGACATAGGGAGCTCAAAACTTTTATACAATCCAAAATTTCTCCAACACAGAGTTTCAATACGAAACCTAAGTAACACTAACTTAGCTTAGTTGTTACACTTAAATGTCAATACTAACTCTGAAATAAGGCAGCTAATTCTTAGTCACACAGTTAGCCCTTCGAATCCGAAATCCCACCTACTAATCACCTGAAAGGAAAAACCATAAAAAAATGAACCAAATGCCCAGATAGGTCAGACCAAATATCAAATGCGCAAAATATATCTGAGTACGGAAATAGACAGTAGAGATATCAGACCAAATATCAAATGCCAAAATATATCTGAGTACGAAATTAGACACTAGAGAGTCATTCAAAAAGTGGTCACATCCGTCATTCCTGACATATAAGGCCGGTTCAAAAACTAAGATCGCGATCTCTAGCTCAACTCCTTTGAGCTAGTCCATGTTTCAATCCATGTGGGTAAGTCAGAAATAAGTCACATACACTGTGACATGGCTCATAAAGCCACCAAAAACAAAATCTCAAAATAACCGTTATCAAATATTGAGCATTTCAAATCATATTCAAAGGTTTTAGAATAACATTATCAAATTACAGACTCGTCGAACGAGAAGTAGAGTTTACGAAATAATGACAATCATAAATCACTGAACGATCGATATCAATATGTCAAATTCTGAGGTCAAACAAATTCGACGGAATTTGATTTTCACAAATCATAGAATTGACAACAAGTCATTCTTAACAAACTTCAAAACAAAAAAGAGAAGAATAATCACTTATCTTCATTTGAAGAAGTTCTGATTTCAAAAGAATTTAAAGACTTACATGAGCGATTGGTCTATCGCTGATTTGAACTTCGAAGATTAAACCCTTACCTTAATCAAGCCTTTAAGGATGCAATTCCTCAAGCATCACTTTAGAACTCAAGAGCTTCCCAAGCTTTCTTTTTCTCTCTTTCCACCGCAAGGGTAAAAGTAAACAAACTTCCTAAGCCTTTTGAAAGCCACAAATCCTTAAGGTATTCCTTAGAGCTTCCAAACTTTTCAAGCCTTCTTTCTATGTCGCTTTCTCTCTCTCGCTCTAGCGCGCAAAGGAGAAGAAAAGAAACATAGAACCCAAACGGCTAGAAATGAAATAAGAGGACTATTTATAGGGGACAAATTTTCAAGTTTTTATTGGACCGAATTAGTTTACGGTCCACCGAAATAAACTTTCAGTCGACCGAATCCTACAGAGGTGAAAAATGGTTCAATACACACACACACACACACACACACATATATATATATATATATATATATTTCAATTTGAGAGAAAAATGAGTTTTAATTCGACTAAAAATATTTTAGTCGAATGAAAACTCATTTGAGTCAACTAAGAACTTTTTGAGTCGAATTAAATTTTTTTCAGTCGACTGAAACTCTTTTAGTCGACCAAAATCTCTTTTAGTCGACCAAAAACTTCAGTAACCCATTCTACGAAATTTAAATGCTTTTCAGTCGAAGCAAAACTCATTTTAGTCGGCTAAATACTTTTTAGTCGACTGAAAACTTCAGAAACTCCAAAACACCATTTCCCTTTATTTTGATTCAAAAGAAACCACTTTCATTCAAAATTTCAGAAACGAATCCCAATTCATGTTCTTAATTTTAACAAAAGATCACAAAATTATTTATTCAAAAATAATAATTTCACATAAGAAAAAGAAATTTTTTGGGTGTTACATTATTCCCTTCTTAAAAAAATTTCGTCCTCTGAGTTTAAAACGTTCTTTGATTATCAAAAGTAGCTTTTTACCTTCCAATACGAGTCGAAACATTACTCATACTATTTACTGAAATTCTAACTACATAGGTGGCTTAACTAGCCTACGAAATGGACTGAGCTAAACTTACAGCATTTAAAATTTCAACGATTGAAATCAATCTCCAATACATAACGCTTTCAATGCGCTACTCTGATAATGATATACCAAATCATATACTTTACACAACTTGGATAGCACGCTTAATTTCAAGCCTGAGGCGTTCCAAGTACTAAGAAATTTGTCATCTTATATGACGTGTTTTACGAAATTCGAACTTAAGTTTTTTAACCTCCATTGTCATCACTACCCAAAAATGTATTCAGATTGCTCTCAAAATATCTATACTTGGATAACAAAATGAAACACGCTGAATTAAGTTGCTCCAATCAAAATTCATATCATCTGAAACCAATGCAATACCGACAGGCTCACGTTATGTCATTATGATGACACATCAAACCATAGCCTTGGTACAATGCCTAACATTGACACGCTTAACTTCAATCGTACACCAAAAATAGTAATCAATCTTCACACTGATCACAAAGGATTTATACTCTATAGTCTTCAAATCAAAATTTACGCCCATACAAAATCACAATGGAGCCATATCAATACGCTCTTAATAACAATTCACTGACAACTGTGTGTAACTTATAACTAAAGTTACTAAATTATTGGTACGTCTTCGGTCCAAAGCTTCATCCACATTGTTAGACTTTCAAACATGATTATCCATGATCAAATCACCAACGTTGAATATTCAAAAATTCTCCAAAAACATTTTATTGCTTCAAACACAGTTTCTCAAGGCAACATCAACTTCAACTTCTTGCCCATACTTATCAACTACAGAAGATCACAAACTCAAAATCTAAGGCTTAACTAAATTAAATTAAAATTACAAAATGTCCAAGCAATTCAATTACCCAACCATGAGATCACCTAATGATCAATATTTTTCCCATCTAATTTTTGTCTGACACCAAAACCCTCATATGACCTTTGAAGAATAATACTTCGACTTATCAAAACTAGATAACCAACATCAAGAAGCATTTACATGTCTTGTCAAAAGACCACCATAGTTCTGCAGCGTACTCTGATGCCTCAAAACAATACCGGTCCAAACTATTATCAAATTTATTACAAAGAAAAACATACTATTCTTAATTTCATGTACACCACGCATCCACCAAAGTTTAAGCCTTTAAATACCACATTATTGATATCTCTCAGTGATAACTTCAAATTTTCAGAGTTATTCCTCCGAAGATCATGGTCACCTTTTTTCTAAAGTAATCCATCTCGGCATTATTAAAATTCAATCAGTCCAGTCCATACCCCCCCCCCCCCCCCCAAAAAAAAAAAAACCTCAAAGTGTTTCGTATCTAGAAAATTTTTGCCAACTCTTAACTATACGAAATCAATACTGATGGGACAAGAATCATAAACTATAAGGGTCACCACAGAATTCCACAAAGATATCTACGTATAGACATGTTTTAAATTTCTAGGTTCAATACTTAGGTGCCCAAAAAGGATATCAAAATAATTAAAATAAAGGGGCATTATGATCTAGTAATGCCAAATTTTCCTTTCAAATTCCGTACAAAATCTCGGTCACCATATCGATTATTTCCTGAGATCACAACCTTTTTCCATACACTATCTGATAAAGTTACTCATAGACATCCAAAGATCATAGTCTTATCCTTCAATTATTTTCCTTGTTAAATACGAAAAATATTTGAATTCCAAAGACAATTAACATTCGTTTTAAGATTGCGTGCTCAACCCAAATCCAAGGTTTATAGCCAAATCTCAATCTTATAATCTAATAGGAAACAAATTTCTCATACTAATTCTACATTTTCAAGGTTTAATCCCAATCACATATATCTTAGCCTTAGGTCTCTACAGAATCTCAAACCTAAGCTCTGATACCATCTGTAACGCCCTTGGATTTATTTTCGGTGCGTTAATGCCAAATACATAGAGGTCAGATAAAGTCCTATAATTTATCATAAGACTCCAAAATAATAATTCAGAAAACCTTAAAATATCAGAAAAATGGAGTCAGAAGACCTTTAATTTTATCATAAATCTCCCAAACGGTCAATCAAAGTATATACTAATAATTCTCAAAATACATTAATATTTGACATAGGGGCCCAAATCTCTTATACAATTCAAAAATTTTCCAACACAGAGTTTCAATACGAAACCTAAGTAACACTAACTTATCTTAGTTGTTACACTTAAATGTCAATACTAACTCTGAAATAAGGCAGCTAACTCTTAGTCACACAGCTAGCCCTTCGAATCCGAAATCCCACCTACTAATCAACTGAAAGGAAAAACTATAAGGGAATGAGCCAAATACCCAGTAAGGTTGCTCAAAGGACCAATCAAACAAAACATAAATATCTGAGAAACTTGGAAGCACAAAATGTTTCAACGGAATGGATAATCAAAATAGATTTCAAATGTCAAACTATATCTGAATACAAAGACACACACAAAAGTTTTCAACGGAACTGATAATCAAATCAGATTTTGAATGTCAAAACATATATGAATAACAAAATTTCAAAGGCACACCAGAGTTAACTGAACGTAGATCAAAACAAATATCAAATGCCCAAAATATATCTGAGTACGAAAATAGACAGTAGAGATATCAGACCAAATATCAAATGCTAAAATATATCTGAGTATGAAAATAGATACTAGAGAGTCATTCAGAAAGTGGTCACATTTGTCATTCATGACATATGAGGTCGGTTCAAAAAGTAAGATTGCGATCTCTAGCTCAACTCCCCAGAGCTAGCCCACGTTTCAATCCACGTGGGTAAGTCAGAAATAAGTCACATACACTGTGACATGGCTCATAAAGCCACCAAAAACAAAATCTCAAAATAACCGTTATCAAATATTGAACATTTCAAACCATATTCAAAGGTTTCAGAATAACATTATAAAATTATGGACTTGTCGAACAATAAGTAGAGTTTACAAAATAATGACAATCATAAAACCCGAACGAGCGATATCAATATGTCAAATTCTGAGGTCAAACAAATTCGACGGAATTTGATTTCCACAAATCACAGAATTGACAACAAGTCATTCTTACAAAGTTCAAGACAAAAAAGAGGAATAATCACTTATCTCCATTTGAAGAAGTTCGGATTTCAAAAGAATCTAAAGACTTACATGAGCGATTAGTCTATCGCTGATTTGAAGTTCGATGATTAAACCCTTACCTTAATCAAGCCTTTAAGAATGCAATTCCTCAAGCATCACTTTAGAACTAAAGAGCTTCCCAAGCTTTCTCTTTTCTTTCTTTCCACCGCAAGGGTAAAAGTAAACAAACTTCCCAAGCCTTTTGTGAGCCACAAATTCTTAAGCTCCTCCTTAGAGTTTCCAAAACTTTTAATGCCAAGAAAAGTGGGTTCGCAGTCGATGTGGAGGTGCCACAAGGAATACAGTCCGAGTTAGATGCCAAGTGTGATCATGTGGGACACAACAAGGGCGGAGCAAGGGCAGAGACCAAGGGCTTCCCAAACAGAGCCTGAGGGTGGAAGTGCTGCGAGGGCGATGGCACAGGGTGAATACATGACGACAGTCACAGTCCGATCCTTAGGTCCAGAGTCAGGATCCTGTATGTTTCTCTCTAGTATTCTAGAGTGAGAAAGTGAAAGTGTTCTGGAAATGTCCCACTGTCCCAAATGAATTCTCATGACCTCTATTTATAGAGGTTGAGATGATGATGTCATCACGTGACACTTGGCGTTCCCCGAGAGTGACATGTCACCGAGGGATCCACAGCTGCCGGTGTTCCACGGACTGTCGAATCGCATATTCACCCGGCCTACCCCGCACAGTGTCGCTCTGTCTGTCTGGAAAGACTGGTTCCCACAGCGTCAGTGTGGCTAGAGAACCCCTTTGATCTAGCCTCCAATCCAAGCCCTTGTAGAGTCCCACAGGCCTGGCAGTGGTGGGGAAGACCCGATGCCCAACTGCCAGGCGGATTAGGCGCGATGCCTTCCGAAGACATGCTTCCGTCTCGGACTGACCCGGTGGTCATAGTCCATAGGGGTGCCGATGCGAGGCCCTAGTGCCGGAGCACGTAGGCTAGGCACGCAGGCACCCTGGCAGAGACAGTGTCCCGAAGGAGTCACGAATTCCACTACGAAGGGTCCTCGTGCCAAAACACTACGAACAGAGCCCCCCCATGATTATGACGGCACTGGCTTTGTGGTAACGAGCCCATCCCGTGGCAGCGATGACTGTGGTAACGAGTCCATCCCGCTGCGAGGGGTCCTCATGTCGGAGCACTACAAACGGAGCCCCCCGGAATGTTGCACACTCCGGAGAGTGGGTTGAAGCATGTTCCACGTCCATGGCATGGGCACATGGTGTGGTGAATAAGTGTGATGCTCGGAAGCATGTAACATGATTCTGGCGCATGGGTGCGGCAACGACTGTCGCGAGACCATACCTGGTGCCGGGGGCACATGTCATGGAAGTGGCGCACGGGCACGATGAAATGTGTATGGTGCTTGGGGGCACATGTGATGGAGATGGCGCACGGGCGCGGCGACGAACATCGCGGAGACAATACTTGGTGCTGGGGCACATGTCATGGAAGTGGCGCACAGGCGCGGCGATGAACGTCGCGGAGCAATAATTGGTGCCAGGGCACATGTTATGAGAATGGCGTAAGGGCGCTGTGACGAACGTCTCGGAACAATACTTGGTGCCGGGGGCACGCATGGTGAGAATGGTGCATGGGCACAATGACGAACGTCGCTGGACAATACTTGGTGCCGGGGAACATCATAAGAAAGGCTCATGGGCATGGCGACGAACGTCGCAGAACATTACTTGGTGACGGGGGCACACATGATGAGAATGTCGCAAGGGCGCAGCGACGAACGTCGCGGAACAATACTTGTGTCGAGGGCACGCATCATGAGAATGTCACATGGGCCCGGTGACGAAGTCGCGGAGATAATACTTGGTGCTGGGGCACATGTCATGGAAGTGGTGCACGGGCGCGGCGATGAACGTCGCGGAGCAATACTTGGTGTCGGGCACATGTCATGGAAGTGGCGCACGGGCACGGCGACGAACATCGCGGAGCAATACTTGGTGTCGGGGTACGTGTTATGAGAATGGCGCAAGGGTGCATCGAGGAACGTCACGGAACAATACTTGGTGTCGGGGGCACGCATGATGAGAATGGCGCATGGGAGCAGCGACGAACGTCGCGAGACAATACTTGGTGCCGGGGCACATATCATGAGAATGGCTCATGGGCGTGGCGACGAACGTCGCGAAACAACACTTGGTGCCTTGGGCACGCATGATGAGAATGGCGTAAGGGCGTAGCGACGAACGTCGTGGAACAATACTTGGTGCCGGGGGTACGCGTCATGAGAATGGGGCATGGGTGCGGCGACGAACGTCGCTGAGATAATACTTGGTGCCGGGGCACATGTCATGGAAGTGGCGCACGGGTGCGGCGACGAACGTCGCGGATCAATACTTGGTGCCGGGGCACATGTTATGAGAATGGCGCAAGAGCGCAGCGACGAACGTCGCGGGACAATACTTGGTGCCGGGGGCACGCATGATGAGAATGGCGCATGGGCACAGCGACGAACGTCGCGGGACAATACTTGGTGCCGGGGCACATATCATGAGAATGGCTTATGGGGCACGGGCGGGCGACGAACGTCGCGGAGCAATACTTGGTGTCGGGGCACTTGTCATAGAAGTGGCGTACGGGTGCAGCGATGAACGTCGCGGAGCAATACTTGGTGCCGGGCACATGTTATGAGAATGGCGCAAGGGCGTAACGACGAACGTCGCGGAACAATACTTGGTGCCGGGGGCACGCGTGATGAGAATGGCGCATGGGCACAGCGACGAACGTCGCGAGACAATACTTGGTACCGGGGCACAGATCATGAGAATGGCTCATGGGCGTGGCGACGAACGTCACGAAACAACACTTGGTGCCTTGGGCACGCATGATGAGAATGGCGCAAGGGCGCAGCGACGAACGTCGTGGAACAATACTTGGTGCCGGGGGTACGCGTCATGAGAATGGGGCATGGGTGCGGCGACGAACGTCGCTGAGATAATACTTGGTGCCGGGGCACATGTCATGGAAGTGGCGCACGGGTGCGGCGACGAACGTCGCGGATCAATACTTGGTGCCGGGGCACATGTTATGAGAATGGCGCAAGAGCGCAACAACGAACGTCGCGGGACAATACTTGGTGTCGGGGGCACGCCTGATGAGAATGGCGCATGGGCACAGCGACGAACGTCGCGGGACAATACTTGGTGCCGGGGCACATATCATGAGAATGGCTTATGGGGCACGGGCGGGCGACGAACGTCGCGGAGCAATACTTGGTGTCAGGGCACTTGTCATGGAAGTGGCGTACGGGTGTAGCGATGAACGTCGCGGAGCAATACTTGGTGCCGGGCACATGTTATGAGAATGGCGCAAGGGCGTAACGACGAACGTCACGGAACAATATTTGGTGCCGGGGGCACGCGTGATGAGAATGGCGCATGGGCACAGCGACGAACGTCGCGGGACAATACTTGGTGCCGGGGCACATATCATGAGAATGGCTCATGGGCGTGGTGACGAATGTCGCGGAGCAATACTTGGTGCCGGGGGAAAGCATCATGACGATGGCTCACGGGCGTTGCAACGAACGTCGCGAGATTATATCTGGTGCCGGGGCACATATCATGAGAGTGGCGCACGGGCGCGGCGACGAACGTCGTGGAGACGGCGCACTGGCACGCGTCGGGTGTCCCAAAGATAGGATTTGAGCTGACTGTACCTGTCATACCAAGATGATGAATGCAATATGTAGTAATGACAAAGTCGTGAGTGATGGTATGCTGTCGTGGGCGATGGGTCATGCGTTGGTAGTGCGCGACTTTGGGTGACAGGCATCGCGGGAGTGGTGCGCGGTCACGGACAACGGACGTCGCGAGGTTGATGCACGACAAACGTCACGTAGTTGATGCCTGTTGGACGTCGCGAGGTTGATGCACGGCAGACGTAGTGAGGTTCATGCATGACGGACGTCGCGAGGTTGGTGCACGACGCAAGTTGTGAGGTTCATGCACGACGGACGTCGCGAGGTTGGTGTACGAACGTCTGTAAACTTCGCGGAGGTGCAAATACTTGATAAAACAAGTGCGCACGGGAGCGGAGGCCATAGGCCAAAATTGGGAAAAGGTCAAGGCCACCACCCTTGGAGAGCTGAGGCCGACCCCTTGGGAAGGCCGAGGCCGATCCTAGGGGGTGGCCAAGGCTAATGGCCAACTCCCATGAAGGGAGGCCAAGGCCACTCCCCCTTTGGGTGAACTTCGGGCGCGCCGACGGAAGGTGTTTTGATGGGCAATGAGAAATCCAAAAGTTGCATTGCGACAAGCGTGTTGATGTGAATCGTACCCACGTGACGAACAAGGTGCCAAAGTGGAAAGGGACTTTGTGCGAAGAGCGAACAACTGGGGGGGGAGGCCAAGGCCAACCCCCCATGGAGGCCGAGGCCGACCCCATGGGCTTGGCCAAGGCCTATGCCCTTGACCCCTTCGCTCCAGTTGCGCCATCAGTCGATGTTTTTGGTGAAAAGGTGCTTGGGTGATCGCGGCGCGATGAACGTGGTACCGTGAGTCACGTTCACGTGAAATAATTGGTACCGTGAGTCACGTTTCTTGCGTACAACGCAAGAAACGCACATGACATGAGCGTGCGCACTTTGACGGTTCAATGTGCAAAGCGGGATGCCTAGTGGGCCCTTTGGGTGTGACCAGAATAGGTTGGGAACATAAGCCCCTTGCGTGTGGTGTGCGCGGAGGGGCAACCCTAGCGAACGCCGCACGCGTAGTCACAAGTTCACACTTGAAGAATTTCTGATGTTTGTTGGTCGGAGAGTAGCTGGTGTCGTCTCTGATTGACGAAGGTGCAGAGCAGGTGGCTCGAGCCACCTCGTGCACCACCTACTGAAGCCTAAGTGTGGATTGGAGTTGACACAAGGGCATGATGATAGGGCGCGGGCGACGGGGGTCGCATAGGCGGCGTCCGGGTGACTGGGGTTGCGGAGATGACGTCCAGACGACGGCGGTCGCGGAGATGACGTCCGGACGACGGGGTCGCGGAGTGACCTTCGGAAGAGGGCGATAGGGTTCGCGGGCAATGCAAGGTTGTCAATGTTGCAAAAGAATTCTAAGTGTAAAAAATGTAGACCGGGCACGACAGAGTGAGTAAGGTGCCAAGGGCACTGTAAAGTGACAGTGAGCCCGGGGGCGCGACTGTATCAGTGGCGCGGCGCACGGGCGTGGTGGAGTGACGTCCGGGCCACGGGGGGTCGTGGAGTGACGTTTGGGCGACGGGGGTCGCAGAGTGACGTCTGGGCGACGGGGTCGCTGAATGATGTACGGGCGACGCGATGCCTGGGTATGGCGACGGGCATCTGAACAATGAGTAGGAGTAAGTGGTTCGAGCTGCATTGCGCACCACCTACCAAGGACGTTGATGTCAAGGACGTCGTGATGAGGGGCGCGACAAAGGCGTGGTCGGGCGTCGCGATGCAGGGGCAGTCCACGACAAGCGTAGGGGCGCGGGCTAGAGCGATTGCAGAGACGGCAAGCGGGCATGTGCGATGGCGACAGGGAAAGTGGTTCGAGCTAACTCGCGCACCACCTTCTAAGGACATTGATGTCGGGGGACATTGTCATGAAGGGCGCGACATGGGCACGAACGGGCATCGTGATGCTGGGGCATTCCACGACGGGCGCCGGGACACTAGCGACGAGGGTCGTAGATTGGGCGACTTCGACGGGGTCAGTGGTTCGAGCTACCTCGCGCACCACCTGCCAAGTACATTGATGTCAGGGGACATCTTCATGAGGGGCGCGACAAGGGCGTGAACGTGCATCGCGATGCTGGGGCAGTCCACGACGGGCGTCAAGGTGTGGGCGACGGGGGCCGCGGAGGTGGCGGTTGGGCGACGGGGGTTGCTAAAATGACGTCCGAGCGACAGGAGTCGTGGAGATGATGTCCGGGCGACGGGTGTCGCGGTGGTGGTTCGAGCTACCTCGCGCACCACCTACCAAGTACATTGGTGTCAGGGTTGTCACGACACAGGACATGATCAAAATTGCAAAAGAAAGTGTGAGAGAGTACGAGATGGGTAAGGGTGCGCGAGGTGAGCTTTGGTTGTCAAATTTTTTTTTTCTGTTGCAACCCTATGGAGGGAGCCCCCAAGAATATTTTGACAATGAACAAGATGAGAATAAGAGGAGTGGGATGGTGGGAGTAAAGAGAGGAAAATGTTAGAGGGAGAGTGAGGGGGTTGGTGGGAGGGGAGATGAAAATTTTGAAAAATTTTCTAAGTGTAGAACGAGGGTGAGAGGGTGGTGACCCGACTGCGAGCAGGCAGAGTGAGAGGGAGGAGTGCGAAGGGGGTGGGAAAATTTTCTAAGTGTTGAGAAGATTTCCCGAGTGTTGGACGAAGCCTAAGGAGAAGGAGCGTGAAAAATTTTTGTAACAAAATTTTTCTAAATGTTGAGCTCGGACAAGGGTGCCGAGGGTGATCATCAATGACCGGTTGTAAAAAAAAAATTCTAAGTGTTGGGCTGAGTCAAGATGGCGAGGGAGACCACTGAGGGTGATGCCAAGAAAAGTGGGTTCGCAGTCGACGTGGAGGTGCCACAAGGAATGCAATCTGAGTCAGATGCTAAGTGTGATCACGTGGGACACAGCAAGGGCGGAGCAAGGGCTTCCCAAACAGAACCTGACGGTGGCAGTGCTGCGAGAGCGATGGCGAAGGGTGAATACACGATGATAGTCACAGTCCGATGCTTAGGTCGAGAGTCAGGGTCATGTATGTTTCTCTCTCTAGGATTCTAGAGTGAGAAAGTGAACGTGTTCTGGAAATGTCCTACCGTCCCAAATGAATTCTCAAGACCTCTATTTATAGAGGTTGAGATGATGATGTCATCACGTGACACGAGGCGCTCCCCGGGAGTGACACGTCACCGAGGGGGTCCACAGCTGCCGGTGCTCCACGAACTGTCGAATCGCATATTCACCAGGCCTGCCCCTTACAGCGTCGCTCTCTCTGGAAAGACTGGCTCCCACAGCGTCGGTGTGGCCAGAGAACCCCCTTGATCTAGCCTCCAATCCAAGCCCTTGCAGAGTCCCACAGGCCTGGCAGTGGTGGGG
This sequence comes from Escallonia herrerae, assembly GCA_033070095.1. Classification (NCBI taxonomy): domain Eukaryota; kingdom Viridiplantae; phylum Streptophyta; class Magnoliopsida; order Escalloniales; family Escalloniaceae; genus Escallonia; species Escallonia herrerae. The sequence goes on from JAVXUP010000147.1 coordinate 261,112, forward strand.
AAGACCCGATGCCCAACTGCTAGGCGGACTAGGCGTGATGCCCTCCGAAGACCTGCTCTCGTCTCGGAGTGACCCGGGGGTCATAGTCCATAGGGGTGCCGAGGGGAGCACCCAGTGCCGGAGCACGTATGCCAGTCACGTAGGCACCCTGGAGGAGATAGTGTCCTGGAGGAGTCACCAATCCAGCTGCGAATGGTCCTCGTGCCGGAGCACTACGAATGGAGCCCCCTGTGATTGTGATGGCAATGGCTTTGTGGTAACGAGCCCATCTCGTGGCGGCGATGACTTTGTGGTAACCAGTCCATCCCGCTGCGAGGGGTCCTCGTGCTGGAGCACTACGGACGAAGCCCCCCGTGATCGTGGCGGCGATGGCTTTCTGGTAACGAGCCCATCCCGTGGCGGCGATGATTTTGTGGTAAAGAGTCCATCCCATTGTAAGGTGTCCTCGTGTAGGAGCACTACGAACGGAGCCCCCCGGAATGCTGCACACTCCGGAGAGTGGGTCGAAGGATGTTCCACGTCCATGGTAGGGGCGCATGGTGTGGTGAATAAGTGTGATGCCCGGAGGCCTGTAACATGATTGTGGCGCATGGGCGCGGCGACGACTGTCGCGAGACCATACCTGGTGCCGGGGGCACATGTCATGGAAGTGGCGCACGGGCACGGTGAAGTGTTTATGGTGCCTGGGGGCACATGTGATGGAGATGGCACACGGGCGCGGCGACGAACGTCACGGAGACAATAGTTGGTGTTAGGGCACATGTCATGGAAGTAGCGCACGGGCGTGGCGACGAACGTTGCGGAGCAATAGTTTGTGCCAAGGCACAAGTTATGAGAATGGCACAAGGGCGCTGTGACGAACGTCCCGGAACAATACTTGGTGATGATGAGAATGGCGCATGGGCGCAACGACGAACGTCGCAGAACAATACTTGGTGCCAAGGCACATATCATAAGAATTGCTCATGGGCGTGGCGATGAACTTCGAGGAACAATACTTGGTGTCGGGGGCACGCATGATGAGGATGGCGCAAGGGCGCAGCGACAAACGTCGCGAAACAATACTTGGTGTCGGGGGCACGCATCATGAGAATGGCGCATGGGCGCGGCGACGAACGTCGCGGGGATAATACTTGGTGTCGGGGCACATGTCATGGAAGTGGTGCACGTGTGCGGCGACGAACGTCGCGGATCAATACTTGGTGCCGGGGCACATGTTATGAGAATGGCGCAAGAGCGCAGCGACGAACGTCGCGGGACAATACTTGGTGCCGGGGGCACGCATGATGAGAATGGCGCATGGGAGCAGCGACGAACGTCGCTGGACAATACTTGGTGCCGGAGCACATGTCATGAGAATGACTCATGGGCGTGGCGACGAACGTTGCGGAGCAATACTTGGTGCCGGGGCACATATCATGAGAGTGGCTCATGGGCGTAGCGACGAACATCGCGGAGCAATACTTGGTGCCGGGGGCACGTATCATGACGATGTTGCACGGGCGCGGCAACGAACGTCGCGGAGACGGCGCACTGGCACGCATCGGGTGGCCCAATGATGGGATTTGAGCTGAGTGTACCTGTCATAACAAGATGATGAAAGCAACATGTAGTAATGAAAAAGTCGTGAGCGATGGTATGCGGTCGTCAGTGATGGGTCATGCGGTGGTAGTGCGTGACTTTGAGTGACGGGCATCGCGGGAGTGGTGCGCGGTCACGGACGAAGGACGTCGCGAGGTTGATGCACGGTGGACGTCGCGAGGTTGATGCCTGACGGACGTCCCGAGGTTGGTGCACGACGGAAGTCGTGAGGTTCATGCACAACGGATGTCGTGAGGCTGGTGTACGAACGTTCGTAAACATCGCGGAGGTGCAAAGACTTGAGAAAACAAGTGCGCACGGGAGCGGAGGCCATGGGCCAAAATTGGGGGAAGGTCAAGGACACCGACCCTGGGGAGGCCGAGGCCGACCCCTTGGGAAGGCCGAGGCCGATCCTAGGGGGTGGCCAAGGCCAATGGCCAACTCCCATGAAGGGTGGCCAGGGCCATTCCCCCTTTGGGTGAACTTCGGGCGTGCCGACAGAAAGTATTTTGATGGGCAATGACAAATCCGAAACTTGCATTGCAATGTGCGTGTCGACGTGAATCGTACCCACGTGACGAACAAGGTGCCAAAGTCAAATACAAAGTGTATGAAGCGAACAAAGCGTGAAAGGGACTTTGTGTGAAGAGTGAACAATCGGGGGGGGGGGGGGGGATCGGCCCCCATAGGGGCCGAGGCTGACCCCCCATGAGCTTGGGGAGGCCGAGGCCGACCCCATGGGCTTGGCAATGGCCTATGCCCTTGACCCCGTCGCTCTGGTTGCGCCATCAGTCGATGTTTTTGGTGAAAAGGTGCTCTGGTGATCTCGGCGCGATGAACGTGGTACCGTGAGTAACGCTCACGTGAAATAATTGGTGACTAAGGCGTACGAAGCAAGAAACGCACGTGACATGAGCGTGCGCACTTTGACAAGTTCAATGTGCAAAGCGGGACCCCTAGTGGGCCCTTTGGGTGTGACCAGAATAGGTTTGGAACAACTTTTCAAGCCCTCTCTCTATCTCGCTTTCTCTCTCGCTCTAGCGTGCAAAGGAGAAGAAAAGAAACAGATAACCCAAATGGCTAGTAATATGAAATAAGAAGACTATTTATAGGAGACAAAAATTTTAAAGTTCGTATTCCACCGAATTAGTTTTCGGTCGACCGATAATAGCTTTCAGTTGACCGAATCCTAGAGAGGTGAAAAATGGTTCAATTTTTTTTTAATTTGACAGAAAAATTAGTTTTAATTCGACTAAAAACATTTTAGTCGATTGAAAACTAATTTGAGTTGACCAAAAACTTTTTGTGTAGAATTAATTTTTTCTTAGTCGACTGAAACTCTTTTAGTCGACCAAAAGCTTCAGTAACCCATTCTACGAATTTCAAATGCTTTCCAGTCCAAGCAAAACTCATATTTAGTCGGTTAAATACTTTTTAGTCAACTGAAAACTTCATAAACTCAAAAATACCATTTCCCTTCATATTGGTATCAAACGAAACTACTTTCATTCGACCGAAAATTTCAGAAATAAATCTCCATTCATGTTCTTAATTTTAACAGAAGATCACAAACTTATTTATTCAAAAATAATAATTTCACATAAGAAAAAGAAAATTTTCGGAGTGTTACATCTTAGGTTTAGTATTAATTGAACTTTATAGTTTTCTTTTTGAGAACTTTACCGAATGTGGATAATTTGATTAACTTGGGTTTGTGTAGGTGTTTTAACTGCTGCATTTGAATATTTCTTCTGAAGAGGATTATTCGGAGAATGAGCTCTCTTATATTGTGATCTTATGGAGAATTTTGTTTTTTATAGATTATAGATTTAGATGCTCTGTCTATATATGGTGTTACTAGTGATAGGGTGGGTTAATATTTCATTTTAAGAACTTTGATAACAAACATGACTTCCATTTTTGGGGCGTACGTGACAAGGTTGGGTCCCTTAGTACTTAAAGGTTAAGTAATGATCTAGTTGATTAGGTTCAAAAAACCTAAGTTATAATCAGAGTCCTATAGTATAATAAAACATTTGAAGATGCTGAAATGCGATTTTGCGGTTTCTTGACTCATCAGCTATATATATATATATATATATATATATATATATATATATATATATATATATTGCTCTTTCTAATCACCGAAATTTATGTCCCATCATCATAAGTCAACTTCACTCAAATGAAAGCTCTTTCTAATCACCGAAATTTATGTCCCATCATCATAAGTCAACTTCACTCAAATGAAAAGCATCCTTATGACTTTATATATATATATATATATATATATATATATATATATATATATATATATATGCCATGTTAAAGGTATAAAAGTATTTTATACGCAATTATTATGAATTTTGGAGTGTCTTATGCGTCATAGAGTGTGCTGGATTATCGGTTAAGTTTAGCTGTTTGAGGGATCCGATTTGTTTTTGTTTACGTTAAGAGTGTCAGAGTGAGCAACGATTGAAAATTAGCATTAGATTAATTGTTTGTGAGGCTAAGTTGTATTTTAATAATTAATCTACCAATTTAGGTTAATTTGAGTTTCGTACGAGGTTGAATAACAACAAGCGCATTTGTTGGATCGATTGAAGGGATTTCTTCCGTAATCCTATTTCATCTATTTGATGTTGGAAACATATTTCTATATTGTTATTGAAGTTTTATTGGACTCGATTATAGTGTTATAAAATTTCATCGATTGCCCTTCATACCCTGTTTTAAGCCTTTTACATTTATTGAAAATCCTATTTGATGCTCTGTATTTATTTCTCATTGTGCATCGATTTCATCATTGTATTATCGATTTTTGCATTCTGCATATTGACAGGAGTTAGTGTAATGAGGAGTTGTAAGGATGGTTTGTATCGGGGGTGATATAAGGATGGTCTGTTATTGTCGGGAGATGCTAGTACTTTAATGGTCTAGTTAGTGTTCATAGGCATACGTAACCACATTATTAGTCAGCACTGCCTGTGTGGCTTTATTAAGTCTTACCCAGCACTACTTGTGTGACTTTGCTAAGTGATTTCTTTGCACTGTCTGTTGTGTGACTTTGCATTTCACTAATTTTCAATATCATCTGCATTATTTAATTGTAATTGAAATTGTTACTATTTATATCTGTTTTAAGGGATTGAGTTGAAGCTCTTTCCCTATCATTTGAAGTGAATCTGATAATCATTGTGTTGCCATTTCCTTTCTGGATTGTTGAGCGACCTTACTGAGCTCTCGAGAGCTCACTTCCTTTTTTTGTTCCCTTCTGCAGGTAATAATCGCAAGTAACTTACTTGGGAAGTTAGAGCTTAGATTTGGAATAAATGTAGTTCTTTTATTTGTTAGTTAAGCCCCTGTGAGTGAAATTTTTTTGCAAATTTTGTTTCATATACCTAAACCTTTAGATTAATAATTTGGGAATTGTAGAGTTCTGATATGAATATTGTTAGAGTTTCCTTAGTGGAATTGAGATAATTGGATGATTAAGAATCGATTGATTAACCGGCAATTGGTCCGAAAATTCCGGGGTGTTACACCACAAGTCTTCAACAAAGTTCTCAATCAGGAGAAATATCTACCATTAATAATTGCTGACATCTCACAACAACAAACAACCCTTACACCACATCATTACCAATGTTAGGTATGTTAATCGAATCGAATCATAGTATACTATGACACGCATTATCTTTACTAAACTTCATCAACGGGACGGATTAAGGGAAACTATTCTACCTTTAGTTTTTAGCAGTATAATTCAAATAAACAATTACCGGGCACTATGATTAACAGTGTCCAATCATAATGATAAGAGTTTAACATAAACGTCCCAAACATGACATGCTATTCAAAACAATAAATTGGCATATTAGGACCGCATTGTCCTACCTGATTGGCCTCTGGCCGAAAAGGTTATCAACTTGCAACCTCAGATCATAACAAGTAGCATCACTTAGTGACGTAATACGTTACTCGTCTGGCATCATTCAAACATGTACACACTTTATTTTACTCATTTCCATTTAACTCTTCATAATATCTTATGATGCCTTAACCTAGTCTTATCAACGCATTTACAATAAGAAAATCACTCATTTTAGCCGTATTAACATCATTCTTCGCTTCTCGTCACTCTGGACGCTTAATTAAGCAAGTTACATTGCAAATTACCAAAATACCTCTTGATGGCTGCTACAGCACCACCACTCCAAAACTGCTTCAAAAAAACTTTTCAGATGTTCCCCCATTTTAAGACCAAAATGTCCTTCAAAAAATTTTATAAAAAAAATTACAAAAACACCCCCCGGCTTATATAGAATTACCAAAACGCCCTCTAGCGGCCATCGCCCAACAAAAATCCCCAAACCACTTTAAAACATCTGCATTAGTTTTACAGACTAAAACCCCCTTCAGGAATTTCTTGCTCAAAAATTCCTAACCGACGTTTAATGGAGCGCTCGGAAGCCAGTTTTGCTAAAAATAACTAACGACTTTAAAATAGCCGAAACTTCAGACGCTGAAGCATCTCACTTTTTCAAGGTCCTCGTAAAATTTTACGCAAACTGCATTGGTTTGCTTTTTTTAAGCTCATCGTGAAGTTTTACACTAGAAAAGCCAGTTGACTTCCTTCCCGACCTCCGAAAAAACTAATTTTTTTTCCCACATCGTAGATTTAATAAAAATAACTAGGGTTTTTTCTTTGGCCTTTCTAAATCTGATCTAAACTATTTTTAAAAATTCGCATAATGGACTGCCCAAATCCTAGCCACCTTAAGCGACCATCACAACTACTGTTATTTAAGGTGAAAAGTAAGTGTTTGAGTCGTGTTGATGATACACCCTTAAATAACCCCTTTTTTTCATCATCTTCCCCACCCCCATTCCTGCATTTCTTTCACATATACTTACATACATATACCAACCCACCACCCACAGCAAAACCTCCCTCACACAGCCCCCTAAACAGCCCCCTTTTTCTCATTTTTAGCTCCACTTGGCAGCCCATTCATCCCCATAACACCCATTCTTGCCACCCCACCTCACAGCCACCCACCTTGCATCATCATCACTCTTCCCCCTACACCTCCACCACCCTGCGCAACCAGCACCCACTCAGCTGGTTGTCGTATCCCCTTTACCACCTCCTCGCAACCCACCCTCAAAATAACCCCCCCTCTACCTCACTGTCCAGCCTTGAATTAGGCAGCCCTCACCCCCATCTTCGCATATCCACCACCACAACACTACCCTCTTCTAACACACTCAACCACCACCTTGCATAGCCTTGCACCAGCAGAGCTAACTTGCGCAGCCACACAGCTGTAACCATCTCACAAACACCCTCCTTTAATTTACAGTACATACACCACACCTTAACAACCTTAATTTACATGGCTGAAATTTCTAATCTATACACACATATGTATAGCATAAAACACATCCACACATAGCCTATATACCCAACAAAGTCCCAACAAAAATTCACTCTAAACAAGTTAATCAAGCAAAGCTTAAAACCCTAGATAATCTACCTTGGAAAGCTGAAATTTCAGCTTGAATTCCTTCACTTTTCACATAGCTTTCTCCTTTTTTCTTCTCCCCTTTTCTTCCCTTTCTATCTCTGATTTTTGCAGCCATTCTACGCTTCTTCTTTCACCAGAAACCCTACTTAAAAAATCTCATTTTCCTAAGCTAGTAGGTCACCAAATCCTTCCTTGTCCATGCTCTACCACATCCTTCTATTTTCACCTTGTCATGCTTTCTTTTTGGGTAAATTACATAAGGCACCCCTGAGGTTTGCCTTAAATTACACTCGGCTTCCCGAAGTTTGTACCCGTATTTCATAGAGCTACACAAATTTGACGAGAAGCCTAACTCCGTTTGGAGATTCCCTGACAGACCACTTTCTATATTTTTCATACCCAAACTACCCTCCCATTCTTCTTTCCCTTCCCTTTTGCAGAGCCTTCTTCCTTGAGCTGATTGACCAACATAGAAGCCATGTCCCTGTGAAAAGAATATCGTACTGCAAATGTTCCTACAAAATAAGACAATAACTTGGATAGATTTGTTTCGAAGTAATACAAGAAAGAGGAACGTACAGCCTCTTGATCAAGGTTGCACACATAATTACCATTATTTGACTTTACTACCAGATTTCAATGGTTCATACATAGACATACATGTCCAATTAACTTGGAGAGGAGATAGAAGAGAGAGAGAGAGGAAGCTAATCTGTTCCTGACACCAAGAAGAACACAATGGGCGGCACGTGCAGCAGCAGAAGCTGGAGCTATGACTGCTACGGGAGCTGCCTTAACAGCAGTTGCCAAAGCTGATCCCACACCAACACCACGTTGGTACCTTTTCAGTGGAGTTTGTACTAAAGCAGCAGCAGATTTTCCCAGGCCATCATTTATACTCTCGTATGCCTGTCAAATTAAAACCTTTAAACCTTGCTTGGAGCATTGTCCTTTCTAACCCATAATTTTGTTGTATGACTGGTAATAATGGAGATGGAGAAGCGAAGCTATATATCAGAAGTGTAAATCACACTCTCAAGCATTAACCTTTTACAATGTCTTTTGGTTGGTTTTGATCTCAGAAGCTTCAGGAGTACCAAGTTCATTTGGTTGCTTCTGTTCAGACACCTACCATGTTGGTAAAAAAATGAAAAAAATGCACATTTCGTTGAACACTAATGCAAAGTTAAAGAGAGCATTACCGAGAGTGCTGAAAAAAAGATTGGAGCTTGTTCAATCTGCAATGGAGATGGAGGAAGGGAGGACACTATGTTTGTAATATTTGAGGGCAAAAATGTCTCTTTGCGTCACACTGTTAACACCGTCAGAGAAATCGAGAGTCTGGGAGCGGAGTGTAATAAAAAAAAATGGCAGAGTAGTGTGTAATTTAGGGCAAACTTCAGGGGTGCCGTGTGTAATTTATCATTTCTTTTTCTTTTTGTTTTTCTCCTCTTTTGTTTCCTCCACCGAATCCCCCTTCCCCCTTAAACCCTTTATGATTTGTTTAATTAAAGGCGAGAAAACTGGTTACTAATTACTTCTTTCAAATTTATAATTTAGCCCCTCAACTTTTCATAATTGCACTTTGACCCCGTAGCTTTCATGAAATTACACTTTGGCCCAAAAGCCAAATTAGCACCTTCATATTATTCTAATTACTTGATTACCGATAAAAAATAATAATATCCATAAAATTTATGCCCTTAATTAATCTAACTCATAATTAAATTAAATTAGGGTATTACAGGTTTGACGGTTGGAGGGATGAGAGATGGGCATGCATAAGGCTGGAACTTAGGGCAAGTTGTGAGGAAGTCGGTGGGAGTATCCACCGTCTCTGAATAGAGTGAGCCATGAGTAGTAGGAGCTATGGTTGGTGGAATAACGTGGCACTCGTTGATAGCCGGTCATGTAGGTAACAAGAGCCAGAAGAAAATATGAAGTCCAAGGAGAAGCGTTATTGACCGGAGTACATGCCACGGGAGTGGGAGCTAGAAGAAGAAGAAAGGGATATTGTACGATTTTAAGACTGAATAGTACACTTGCGGATACCATGCTTCTAACAATGATACGGAGGACTTAATTAAGGGAACAAGAAACCTATAAATTCAGATACCATGCAATCCAACAAATTCTTGCTAACAGCTTCAGATTGATTCAACTTGGTGTGTGATTTAGTCGGAGTAATATGGAAGAAAAATGATAACCGCAAAAAAGAACTTAAATTTTTTTTTTTTTAACATCTTTGATGGAAACTTAGCAGTACGTCCAACGCCCAAAACAAGATGGCCAATAGCCTGCTATAATAACGGCTTTGTTCTAATGGTTGGAGTAATCGTTTGTTTTACTCCCATCACATGGTAATGGTACGCACATATTTCACCTTACTTTGTATAAGACTACAAGTCGGAGCACGCTCAATGTCTGTGTAACATAATAACTAATTAAAATACTCTCTTGAAACTTCTGCATATATCTATGGAGTTAGTGGGTACACGTCCCAGAAGTGTGGGTGAGAAATGCGAGGGAGGTGATTTCGTGGGGATTGTGAGCGAGAGAAACGAGGGACGTGCGTTGTAGAGAGAGCAGTTCACGGTTTTGATTTGTTTGATCTTAATACCATGTAACCATGAGGAGGTGGTTTAGAAACAATAAAGCATAAAAAATTTGAAAGTAAAATATTTTAACGTAAGGGTGTTTAATTTGCCCCTTAAATAAAGACATAGCAAATAGACAACAATCCTTGCTCTAGATGTTGAAAATTGTCAAAAGAATCATCTCATACGTCGTTAGGAATATGACAATTGATAAGTCAAAATTTAGACGCCGTACATAGATATTAGGAAAATGCAAAAGGCCAAGTATAAAGATCCAATAGAGCAATGAGAGTATCGAATATTAATATATGCAGCGACAATTAGTTATGGACATAATAATAACAATCGCCGCAATGCGTCTGCTATGCTTAGAAGTATGCAGCACCACAATGCACAATGACATGAAACAAGAGAAGGAGAGAGCGAGAATGTCTGAAAAAGGAAGCGACTCCCAGCAAGAACCTTGTTCCCTTCTTCCTCTAACCATTCTTCTTAATTCCCTCAAAATCTTCCCAAGAAACCTGCAGCTATTTTCCTTGATATTTGCCTTCACCGCCTTCCCTCTCTCCCTCCTCCTCTTCTCCCTCTCTCTCTCCTCCCACTCCATCAAATCCGAGATATTCCACCTCGAGGCCCTGGCCCTCATCATCCAAACACGCGTCGAGGCCGTCAACATCCGTGCCGAATCACACGACCGCCACGCCCTCGCCCTCCTCCGCCTCAGGGCCCTCTACTTCCTCCCATGCTACGTCCTCTCTCTCCTCGCCGCCATCACCGCCGTCAGCTCCACCGTCGTGGCGTGCTCAGGCAAGCGGCCCACTGTCGGAGCCGCTGTGGCCGCCACGAAGCTCACGTGGCTGAGGGCCGTGGTCACCACCATCTGCTTGTACGTTGTCACGACAATGTACGTACTGCTTTCGCGCAACCTAACCGCGTTCGTCAGCGAGCCGGGTCTCAGGCTGGTGTTACTTCTACTCGGGGCGGGTCTGGAGGTGTACTTAATGGCAGTTACGAGCTTGGCATTGGTGGTTTCGGTAGTGGAAGAGCGGTTCGGTTTGGAAGCGATGAGGGTCGGGTCGGAGCTGATGAAGGGGAGGAGGGTTTGCGGGTGGGTTCTGTCGGGTTTGTTCGTGATGGTGTCGGGTGTGATCAGTTGGGAGTTGGAAGGGACGATGGACGGCCAGGATTTGGTGAAAGTGGGATCAAGGGAGATGGTGGTGTGGTTGTGGTTGAGGATGGGTTTGATTTGTTTGTTCGGGTGGTTTGTGGTTTGGAGCTACGTTGTTGCTACCGTTTTTTACTGCGAGTGTAGGAGAAGGCAGCCTATCAAAGAAGGAAGCGAGAATGTCTTTTAAGAATTTGTTTTTCATTTTCTTTTTCTTTTCTTAATGAGCACTGCTGTGGCAAAAAGGTGGTCGTTAGAAAATTTCTCCATTTAATATGTAATTGTTTTACTTTATTATAAAATTAATATAATTTTAATAACGCAAGCAAAATATTTAACATCCACGTTTTTACAGCAACCGTTTCATCTTGATATCTAGTTTTATGTTAAACTCATTTTTTTTTAATGTAGTGATTATTAGTTATATCAATTGAATTTATATATTTTTTTATTCATTTAAACACGTATCATATGTGGCGACTACGCCAACAGGAAGATTAGAGGACTGATGCCCTTTATCTTTCTCGCCACGCACCAACCTAGAATCTGAAAAGTGACGGAAAGTGCAACGATGAAAAGGACCCTTCAGTTTCACTGCTCTCCTAACGTGTCACTGTGTTAGGTGTTTGAGCATAAAATAAAAGATTAAAGAACCCATGCACTTACTTAGCAGCTTATCATGAAACTTGCTTTTGCAAAAGCAGAGAATCACAGATGTCAACAATCGGCGGGAAGGGACACCGACTTCAAGTCCAAGACAGAAAAGACACTTGATAGTGTGTCCTTTGCGGTACGACTGCTTTAGTTGCTTTGTGTATATCAGTTGTCCATTTTCCAGCCGATCGTACTTGTCGTCTTACATTAGTCAAGAGACGAGACTCGAGTTCACAGCGTGCTCGTAAGAGCCAAGATAATAATATTGATACCTGTAAAAGTACGTATAAAAGAGCTTTATATAGGAATGATGAAATACTTAAAAAATATTCTAAACTCTAGAAAATAACATAATAACTCATTGATTATACAAAATCTTATACAATAGCATTAACATCCCCCTCAAACTCAAGGTGGGAGAGAACGAGCCAATTGCAGTTTGGAAACCTATTCTTGAAGTTGTCGTGGAGGATGTGATTTGGTAAAAATGTCATCCGTTTGATTGAGAGAAGTGACAAAATATAACAAACAATGCCACAAACAACATGCTGACGCACAAAATGACAATCGATCTCAATATGATTGGTGTGCTCATGAAACACATCATTGTGAGCAATTTCAGTGGTACTTCAATTATCACAATATAAAGGTGTAGCAATAGAACGTGTAACTCCTATGTTCTCAAGTAGCCAACGCAACCATAAAAGCTCCTGGGTTGTATCAGCCAGTGCTCGGTATTCAACTTCCGTACTAGAACGAGCTGTGATGATATGTTTCTTACTTCTCTAGGAAATAAGTGAGGTACCAAGAAAGAAGCAAAAACCAATAGTAGAGCATTGATCGGTAGTGTCCCCACTCTAATCAGCATCAGAATATGCACGTGGCTCAAGAGAGGGATGATCAGTTGAAAAATATAAGCCATGAAATAAGGCACCCTTGATGTAGCGAAGAATGTGAAGGGCTGCGGCAAAATGAGTCGTATGTGGAACAAAGAGAAATTAGCTAACCAAGTTCACATCATATGCAATATCAGGTGAGTGATGGTCAAGTACACAAGACTGTTAACTAATGTGCGATACAGGATATGATCACGAAGAGGTGTACCATCAAGAGGAGTAAATCGTACATTTGGCATACCAAGCACGGCGAGCTTGTTTGAGACCATATATTGCATGACGAAGCCGACAAACTTTATTTGGAGGATGAGAGTATCCTAGAGGAGGCTGCATATAGACTTCCTCAATGAGATCACCATTAAGAAAAGCATTCTTGACGTCCATCTGAAATAAAGGCTACTTGCGAACAGCAGCGGCTGCAAGTAAACTATGAACAGAGGTAGGGCGAGCTACAGGAGCAAATGTTTCTTCGTAGTCAATACAATATTCCTGTGTAAACCCCTTTGCTACCAAATAGGCTTTATGGTGCTCAATGGAGCCATCAAAGCGAGTCTTACGACTATTTTTCTAGGTGGAAGATCAACTAGATCACAAGTATGAGTTTTAGCCAGTGCATGTAACTCATTGTTCATCGCTTGCTACCAAACAAAATCAGAACTAGCCTCGCGGTAAGACTGAGGCTCATGAAAAGAAATAATAACAGAAAAACAATGAAAGTCTTGATGATATGCTGAAGGTTTTTGTGCCCACTATAGACGATCATGAAGGGATAATAGAGATTCAATAACCTCAGAGACAGATGGTGGACCTTCATCAGGTGAAGCAAGATCAATAGGGCAGGCAGACGTCTCAAGAGGCGCAGTAAAGTCATCAGGAGGTGGCATGTGGGTTTCATCAAAGTGATAAAATAACGGAACAGATAAATTAGTAAAAATATGGAACGCTGGATGAAGGAGGTAAATGAAAAGAAGAGATAGAGGAGAACATCTTATGTTCCCAGAAAACAACATGGTGAGAAATACGTAAATGATTAGAGACGGGATCCCAACACCGATACTCCTTATGTTCAATACCATACCCTATGAAACAACTAAGATTGCATAATGTTCTAATTTTGTACGCTCGTGGGGTTGGAAAAGAACGAAACAAGCACAACCAAAGACTTTAAGCATACTATAGTCAGGAGAAGACCCATATGGACGATCATAGGGAGTTTGATTACCAACTATGGGAGATAGAACACGATTGATGGTATAGATAGTTGTAAGAACAGTTCCCCCCTAAAAATTTTCAAGACACGAGGCAAAAATAAGCAAAGTACGAACTATGTCTAGAATATGTCGATGTTTGCTCAGCACGCCTATTCTGTTGAGAAGTGCCGAGACATGATCTATGAGTAATGATTCCATCCTTTTAAAGAAGTTGGAGAAACTCTTTTGATTTGCATTCCATGGAATTATCAGTATGAAAAAGCTCAATATTGCAAGAGAATTGAGTTTTGACCATGGTAACAAAAGTATGATATATTTGAGCTAATTCAGATCGATTTTGCATCAAATATAACCATGTAAAGCGAGAATAATCAACAACAAAAAAATATATTTGGATCCTCCCATAGTTGGACAAGGCCCCTAAATATCAAAGTGAATGAGATCAAATGGAGCAGAAGAAATTGAAATACCTAAATGAAATGGAAGTGCAGTTTGTTTAACAAGCTGACATGGTAAACAATCAAAATTTTTAGAACTGACGATACCTATCAAACCACTAGAGACCTAGAGGATTTAGCCGAGAAAATGAAACATGACCTAAACGAGAGTGCCACAACTCAAGAGAATTTTGTGAAGCAACGAAGGCAGCAGACTGATGCAGAATGCTAGGATGATGAAGGATGGATAAATTGATGAGCTCTAACAATCATCCAATTTTACGGCCCATCCTAATAGTTTGGCCCATCTCTGGATCCTGCACAAGACAACCAATACAAGAAAAGTGTAAGTCAAAACCATGATCATAAAGTTGACCAATAGAAATAAGGTTTAACTTAGGAAAAGGAATAAAGTAAGTATCAGGAAGAGACAAGATAGATGTTGAGATATCACCAACATGATTACCAAGCATATAAGAAACCTCGGCAGTATGAATGAATGGATAGTGGGACATATGTTTCTTAGAGACACAAGAAAAAGGATCAGATATCATATGATTGTAACACCCAGAATCAAAATACCAATAGGAGTTACCTGAAGTAACTGAAAGAGCATAGGAAGACAGAGTACCAGAATTAGATATGATTTGCTTTACTATTTCAGTAAAATTATTAACCGAGAGAGCGGAAGACGAGGAATCATTCAACACATCATCATCTGCAGCAACAAAGTGGGAGGAGGCTTGAACCTATACTGAATCCCCAGTTTTGGTGGAGCACTGTTGAGTTGGTATTCTTGGACCATTTTTCAGGGTTATGACGACAGTATTTTGGGAAGTGACCAGCGCCAATCTTACGACATAGTTTGCTAGGGCGTACAGGGTAATCAAGAACCATATGACCTAATTCATGGCAGTAGTGGCATTCCTACTAAAAGGAAAAAGGTGACGAACGTCTCAAAGCTATGTGAAGGTCGGGAAGGAGCAGCAAGAACAGTATCAGGATGATTCGGTCTTTACACATTAATATGCCTTGGCAAAGCCCTTCCTCACTGCTAAATAAAGGCGAAAAAAAGAGGCCATAGTCTACCAAAGCTACTTAGGACTAAGAACATGACATGGATGCTTACATCGAGGGCCGGTTTGATCACATGCATGGCAAGGGTATGGGGATCGAGAAAGGGAACAAAGTCTGAGGCAAAAGTTCTGTACGATATGATCCTGATATCTCAGAGGCTGACTTATAAGAGGAAAATGAATAAGTTCAAGTGGATTATATTTATGGATAAAGATGATCATCCCTTTTGTGATGGTAGATCATCCTTTGGTTGCTGGAAGGACCTAGAAAGTTTTTTTCTTTTGCCTAGGCCGCCCTACGCAGGATATTTGTCCTAACAGGCTTTTTTTTTTCTTTTTTGGAGAATGTTAGTCAATATCATAAATATGATCCTTATTAAAATTTGACCGCACCCGAGGTAACTTTACGGGCTGTTTATGTACCTCCATCTATGTGTTCCTGAAAGAGGATCAGGTCATTCCTAGTTCAATTACAAATTTCACTTATGCATTATATTTCTTGAGTCGGTCTAGATTGACTAAATGTGACAATTAGATTCCATCTAAATCGACTAATAATGTTGCACTCCAGATCAATGTTTGCTTGATTATATAGGAACCTGACCAGTTAGGTTCAAACTTTCCTCGCATCTTTCAGATTTGTCTTATATTTTCCTTTAGTATTAAATCTCCTTCTTTCAAGTCACATCCCTTCACTCGCTTCTTAAATGCTCTCGCGACTTGCTT
Source organism: Escallonia herrerae (assembly GCA_033070095.1). Taxonomy (NCBI): domain Eukaryota; kingdom Viridiplantae; phylum Streptophyta; class Magnoliopsida; order Escalloniales; family Escalloniaceae; genus Escallonia; species Escallonia herrerae. The sequence goes on from JAVXUP010000147.1 coordinate 276,989, forward strand.
CTGGTAACCCCGAATATGGTATAGAGCTTTCGACTTTTTTTTTCGTCTGCCAGCACTAGTTCTTCAAATTGGCGTCACCCCAATCTTCCTTGGCTATTTGGTTCTCCTTCAGTATCCTCAGAGAATCCACTTCAAATTCCACTAGGAGGATGACATCCATGCCATAGACTAGAGATTATGTTAAAGCCCTAATCAATGTTCTCACTGATGTCATATAGCCCAGAAGGCATAGGGGAGCTTATTTGGCCAAATCCTAGAAGTTTCTATCATCTTACTCAGCTTGTTCTTGATATTCTTGTTCGAGACTTCTGTAACCCCATTAGTCTATGGACGGTAAGGCGATAAGCGGCGTCGGATGATACGATACTCTTCGGCTATATCTATGACTTCTTCTTCAAAATGTAATCCATTGTATGAAATCAACTCCCGAGGCACCTCGTTTTAACAAATGATGCTGGTCCAAATGTGTTGGGCCACCTTTCTAGCGTTAAGCATGGAATACAAAGTGGCTTCCACCCACTTTGTAAGATAATCTATGGCTATCAGTATAAACTCGTGTCCTTTAGAAGCCTTGGGACTGATCTTCCTTATTACAACTATTTCCCAAACTGAAAACAGCCATGGGAATGTCATGTTCTATCACTCTTGAGGTAGAAGATGCTGGAGATTGACATACACTTGATATTTATGACACCCTTTACATATTCGATGCAGTCTTTTTTCATTGTACTCCGTTAATATCTTTATCAAAGAATTTTCTTTGATGGCATTTGGCCGTTCATGTGTGGTCACACTCTTCTGAATGTATATCTTCCATGATTTGTCTGCTTTCTCTCTCAGTCACACATAGTATGTTTCTACGTTGTAATATTTCTTGTTTAAGTGTCAGTCACACATACTAAAGTGTACTGCCCAACTCCTTTTCACAGAAAATCCATCGAGGTATTTACCACCCAGAATAAAGTTTTGGACATGGGTGTACCATAGTTCAGCTATTTCATATTCCTCTATGGGTGTTATCAAGAAACAATAAGCTGGTCTACCTCCTGTCCCTGAGATATATCCACCATCGATATGGGGTGGCTATGGCTTCAGTAAAATTATTCTTCAGCCAGGCTAGGTAATGAAATTCTACAGCTTCAAATTGGTCTCGAATCTTTAGTAAATTGACATGGTATGCCTGTACACGTTTGTCTCTGATTCTCCACATCCCCTCTATCTGGTAAATGATAAATGTTGAATTTCCTTACACTGTAATCTCTTGGACTTCTATGCTTAGAGCCATCTCTAAACCAATGATATGAGCTTCTTATTCATGGATGTTGTTACTATCGTCGAAATTCAACTTGATGGTTATCGGTGAATGGGCTCATTTGGTGAGATTAACGGTATTACTACTCCAAATCCTTTACTATTAGCTACTCCGTCAAAATATAATTGCCACCTCATCTCCGACTCAATGACACAAACTCCTTTATCCTAGAATTTTGCCTCCTATCTACTGGTATCCTCTGTCAGACCATTGGCTAATAAGTCGGCCACAACCTTTTTCTTTGTTGAATATTTGTGTGACAAAGCCATTTGATAGGGCAGTTGGGTAGGACTAGTTTCTTGAACAGATTGTTCATAGGATCCATCCTGGTTAATAGTCTGACAGGGTAAGCCAAAACATAATGCCTCAATCTATGTGTTAGCTAAACCAGAGACACACGTCTTTTCTAAAGCTGAATAATTCATTTTTCCTTGGGTCAAGTTCTTGATGACATAGTAAATGGCCCTTTCTTCCAAATAGTTTTCTAAATGTTGTGCTAACATGGCTCTGGCTACAGTGTCAGTCACCGTTAGGTATAACAATAAGGGCCTAGCGGGTTTTAGAGAGCTTAGGTTTTGAAGGTTGCTAATTTACCGTTTGATCTTATCGAAGGCTTCTCGAGGGGTTCTGCTTTTTGGTTGAATCCTTCTTGAATAACCTAAACACATGCTCATATATAGTAGTAAGTTGGTATATGAATTGGCTAATGCATTGGATTCTACCCAAGAATCTTTAAATTTATCTCTCCCTCTCTCTCTCTCTTGGGTAGGGCCTTTTAAATAGTTTTAATTTTGACTGGGTCGACCTCTATACCCCATTTACTAACCATAAGTCCTATTAACTTTCTAGTTATAACCCAAACACACACTTCTGTGGGTTGAGTCTCACATTGTACAGCCTTAACTTATCAAACTATTTCTTTAGAACTGTTTTAATGATCTTCACGCTCCCTAGACTTCATGATCATATCATCCGCATGCACTTCTACCCCTCTGTGAATCATATAATGGAAAAGGGTAATAGCTACTCACTAATATGTGACCCCAGCATTCTTCAATCCATAAGTTATTGTAGTGTAACAAAAGATGCTCCAAAGGTCGGTGAAAGCTATTTTTGCCTGATCCTCAGGAGCCATCTTTATCTCATTGTATACCGCAAAGAAATTTACAAAAGAAACCAACTCATGTGTTGCAGTATTGTCTATGATCATATCTATGATGGGTAAAGGAAAGTCATCTTTAAGGGGAAGCTCAGTTAAGGTATAGGTAGTCGACGCACATTTGGACCTGGCTGGTTAGTTTGAGGACTAGTACAATGTTGTCTAGCCAGGTTAGGTATTCGATCATTCTAATGAATCTAATGTGAAGTAACTTCATGACCTCCTTCTTAACCTTTCGGGACCACTCCAGTCTCAGCTTATGGAGCATCTGCTTGACATGTTTGCTTCGAGCAAGGTAGGTAGGTGGTGTTCTATAATCTAAGGGTTTATACCGGGCATGTCATTATATGAACAAGCAAATACATTTTATAATTTCCCTTAAGAGTGCATGATTTCCTCTTTTTCTCTCTAATCTAGGCTAGCCTTATTTTGATTTCTTTTATATTTTCAGGCGCTCCTATGTTGACTTTGATTGTTTCTTCCGCCACTAGCTTGACACGACTAGACTCTCATTTTTCTACTTCATTCATAATTTCTGTTAAATACTTTTTCTCTTCTGGGTCCATTAGTTGTGACTCGTCTTTAACCGTGTTGATTAATTCAGCACAACTTAGAATAGCAACCAAAGAATAATAAAAATCAACTATCATAGTATCAATTAAAAAGTTAGGGGAATCATAGTTGGCGAGCAAACTCAAATGGTCTATAGTGACATAAACATCTAGGTCTTTTGGTTTAGGAATAGCTTCAGTAGTAGGTCATCCTTTAGTAATCTCTCCCATAGTCAGCGGTCCGTACTCGAGCATCCAATTATGTGTGATGCCCTGTGCTGGACTGATTAGGCGTGCTGGGTTAAAAATCTGGTCATCTACTTCGTAGATTTGTACCATGATATACATATTGCTGAAGCATGTTGTCATTCCTTAGCTCCAAGAAGTCCATCCAGTCAGAAACATCTTCGGTACTTTGCTTAGTCAGGATAATAGTTCTTCATCTTTTTACCCCTTCATAGTCATAGAGGATTTGCCATCCACTGATCAGCATCCTTATTTCCAAATCATGGACAAGCTCCAAAAACTCATACAAAGGTCCACTCTCTCCTATCTTAACAAAGCATCCTTTTAGCTTGGGGACCTTAGTTTTACCTTTAAAACTCATGAGCTGTGTATTCTCTTCGTCTACCTTAGCTTAAACCATTTTTCTGATAGCTTCCTTTTTCTCCTATTTGGTTGGCTTGTACCCCGACCCAAACTGGTCTTTCTTATTCTCGAGAACTGGAAAATTAGGAAGTCCTTGGTAGCTCTGGCTCAAAACTTTTCTAGAAAAATAGTGAAGCTTCCGCAACATAAGGACCACCATTTTGTTACTATAAGGTGCAAAGGTGAGGAAGTTTTCAACTCAACAAAGCTCCTCGTATTGTAGGCACTATACTGGGTTGTCAATCCTGAATCTATTGAGCGAAACATTTGACGAGTCATGTGACATAACATGTCATTATCCTCTTCCACCTGCCCAATCTGAGGTAGCTGCGAGTCACCCATGATTGTAAAAATGGCTTTATCCAAAACAAACTTAACCTTCTAATGCAATGTACAAGGGATTGCACCTATAGAATGTATCCACGGCCTTCCTAGTAGAAGATTGAACACATAAAGTATATCCAACCTTTAAAGCTCGACCTGGAAACTGGTAGTTCCAATAGTCATATGGAGCTTGACTGTGCCACTAACCTCTTTCGTAGTATTGTCATAGGCTCTGACAACTTGGTTGGAAGGGGTAATCTATGAGGGGTCAATACCGAGGGCTTGAACAGTACATAAGGTGCAGACATTTAGGACAGAACTATTGTTTGTAAGGATTAAATGAACCATCTTATCTAGCGCTTGCATGGTAATATGGAGCGGGTCGTTGTGGCTGGGTCCTGACTTGGATAAATCTAATTCAAAAAAAGTGAGAACATTTTCATAGTGGACAACCCCTCGCACTTGGGATAGGTCTTCAAGCAGGTCTGAATGGTCATCTAGGGCTTGGTGAGTAGCTCGATTAGGGATTGTTGATGGTGTATGTATGGTCAGGTCTTCTTTAACTGTCTCAACACTTTATCATCTAGAAGATATTAAGAAAATAGTGGGTTTGATGTGGCTGGTTGAGGGATGGTTTGGTACACTCAACCTGATCTGGTTAAGTGGGATACCTCGGCATTGGGCCTGAATGTAAAGCATGTTTTCTCATCATATTCTTCCTCGTCGTGAAGGCCACGCCTTCCATCAACTTTTCCCATGTAATAACATCACAAAATATCAGTAGAGAATCATATACTGAAACTAGTTGAACATACTGACTGGTTAGAATGAAAAGGATGCTTGAAACCATTAATAGTTGACTATCATCGATAAGGTTAAACCTATACACATGTAAGGATTTTTTTTTTCTAATATTAAGCTTCGCTAGAGGAAAAACATCACCTTTGTCAATAAGGTCCTGGATGGAATGTTTGACGGTTATGCATCTCCATGTGGAGTGTCCATTCCGTTGGTAATAAGCACAGAAAGCCTGAATGTCATATCTTTCTAGTAACACTACTGGCATGGGGGCAGGCGGTAGCTTGGATGTCATGCCCCTTCTCAATAACTGTTGAAGGACTTTGGGCAACAGCAAATTCAATAGAATGAACTTCCTCTTGGGCTCTATAGTGGCCTCCCATGATACTACATGTGGTGCTTGCACATTGCTGATATTGTTGTAGTGGCTTGCTTAAGTTATGCATTAGAGTTCCTCGCACATGATCGATATACCCCCTGGCCTTGACTCGTAAAAATAGTCATTTTATTGATGGCATATTCGATATGTATGAGGGATACAATTAGTCCCTTGAACGAGGAGTGGTAGTGACCGAAGATATAGTCATGGTATACTAAAAGCATATTGTTCTTGATGATGTTCAACTATTCCTCCACCATAAGGCGGTTCGCCATCTAAGTGGCCTTGTTTCTCCATCTCATGATGAAGGTAGACACTGATTCTCTCAACTCTTGTTAGGTTGTTTCTAAGTCTCTTTGGCTAATGTCCAATTCTGATTATACTGCTATAAGGTTTACAAAGTCTCCCATAACATCCTCTTAAGCTCAAACTCAAGATTTTTCTAAAGTGATGAACCAACAAGTGGCGGCTCCAGTGAGAGTACGATGGAAAAGCTGTATCCACTGATCTGATTGACTCTGTAGGGTGCTAGTGCATGCATGCATATCTTGACAGTGAATCTTAGGGTCTATAGTCCTATCAAGTTTATACATCTCCAGCATCTTAAACTTTGGAAACAACCAGTCTTCAAAATTCATGGTCTGGGCGCTGAGGTCTAGTGGATCATAGGCTCTCCTCATTTGGGTGACTTGAGATTCAAGAGCCACCAGTTTGTGTTTTCACTTCGAAACTGCGGGTTTCACTTTTTCATCCTATTGTTTTCTTCTACCCTTGCTCTTTAGGTGGTCTATTTCTTCAGTTGTTCGGGATTCTTCTAAGGTTGCAAAATTGGTCTTTAAATCCTTCTGTAGTCCACCTATAATATGGACCAAGTCTGTCATCTGTGGGAATTTTTTGGCCATTGGGGTTCACGTAAGCCTAGATGAGTCCCAATGCCAACCACGCTTAGCCTTAACAATGTAGAGATTTTTTTTTAAAAAATTTAATCATAAAGACCACATAGATCGAGCTTGCTGGCTCATACCCCATGGCAAAAGGGAAGGTAGCTTTGGTCAACAGGATAGTTTTTTGGATTTTCAAAAGTAGGGGGATAGGACCGACTAACCGTCTGGTCATACGGGCTAAAAAACCAGCAGGTTGGTCAGGCTTGTGAGGGTTTATTTTGGATAATATGTTTGCATAAGCAGGGTTTGACTAACTGTCGGGTAATTCGAGTGGATATATCGGCTACTTGGTCAGTGGAGTTAGGGTTTTGTTCTAGGTAGAATTTTCATAAGAGAGGTTCTGACTAACCATCTGTCGTCGGGGTAGATGAACTGGCTGATTGGTCAATAGGGTAGTGTTTTGTTTCTGGGAATTTTTAGAAAAGGATAAGTTTTGACTAACCGTCTGGTCATCTGGATGGATGAACCTACAGGTTAGTTAGTGGAGTAGTGTCTTATTTCTGGGAATTTTTAGGAAATGATAGGTTCTAACTAACCGTCCGGTTATCTGGGTAGATGAATCGGCATAAGGTCACTACTCCATGTGTAACTCAAGTAGTTAATAATAATACGAAGCAATGAAGAGGTCCTTTTAGTATAAGGAAGTGGAGCTGAGGGTACTATCAAAAGATTGCCTCGTAACGAGGAGGTTCAAGAAATTCACCTGTTACCCTCTAGTGGGTGGGTTAGGGACAGACGTGCACGTGTGTAAGGCATGAAGTAAAAAAACAAATACCACAGTTATTGCACATTGTACAAAGAAAATACAACAGTTGTTTTTCAAGTTTAGTCCTCTTAGTTTTCTTTCTCCAGTGGACTCGCCCCAATAGTGAATTTGCCTCAGCAGCAAACCAGCAGAGTCGACATCTTTTTTTATTTAAACAAGGAAAAAAAAAAAAAAACCAAGGTAGGACTTTAAAAAATTTCCGAAGGACAACTACTCTATTAAAAATAGAGGAATGGGTTTAGGAACTAAGTAACATAGTGTAACACCCCGAAAATCTGGAGCTCTGTCGCCCCTAACTCTCGGGTCGTTAACCTACAGATCACATCAAACCTGTCAAACTTGTTTACTAACACATATTCCAAATCATCTAATTCAGCATCAACTCAGATTTCTCAAAATACTAGATCATAATTGCTTAGCTTAAACTATTACAACTTAGGTCCTTCGCAATTCAAATTTCCTAAGAACAAATTATCAATACCGACCCGCGCAGGGGTCTTACTATACAGTGGTGATAGGCTCATCGGAATCTTACTCAGACTCTAAACCCCATTCCCGAATCTGCTACAGATTATGATCACCAACAGAAGGGAATCAAACGTAGGGTGAGCTTTTGAGAGCTCAGTAAGGTCGTACAAAGACTAACAAAAGAATCATAAAACGATTCCAAAGATTTCAATTGACGAAAATTTCCAGAATACTTTAGATGGTAAAAAACTCAATGACCTCCAAAAGGATCAAAAACTCATCAGAAATTGAAACCAAAATAAACCAGAACTAACATGACCGATTCCAAAAAATAGTCAATAATAGATAATTTCTAGAGTCATCATTCCCAAAATACAATGAAGGTTTTTCAAAGGATTTCAACAGAAGCACAGATCATTTCAGGTAATACTTTTCAGACATTGCCGTAATAGTCACGGCAGTATACAGAGCAGATAAAATTAAAAATCAACGTTGATCCTGGGCAATAGCAATGCCATTCCGGCAAGCTAATAGAGTGTTCACATGCATGATGTACCAGAATAATTACTAGTCCACTTGGGTACTAGCCTGCATTCCATGCATGATTCAGACCAGCCTTATAACGCCCGCCTCAGAACATAACATATTCCCAGGTCAATACAGAAAAATCAACAATATCGATGAGCTTTAACATAAGCTTAAATCTCTGAAATCAATTCAGATTCCAATAACAATAATCATACTGGCATAAGTCAGCATTCAGAATTTTCAAAAGAAATCAGAATTTTCAGAAGAAAAATCACAATTAAACGGCAAAAACGATTGCGAATAATTATTGAATTTAAGCACAATAATTCAGAAGAACGGATACAAACAATTATCAAATTTGCTCAGCATGCAATACATGCAAGCATCACAAGATTTCCAAATAAGCGATTCAGGTTCAATATTAGGATTTTCTGGGCAATAATAGACTGACAGCAATACAAAGTTCAGAGTTTGGCATTAGCCATAATTAGATCAAATGAGTACTTATGAGTACGAGTTATCAAAATAAGGGTTCGGACGAAAGTCCTTACCCAGGGTTCAGATAGAATCCCTTACTTGGATCCACAACTAAATTATCCTAACCGGAACTCTTTAGCTTTAACCTAAACGGAATAATCGAACCATTAGAATACAGCCTACAGAATAAAATTATAACTTAAAACGAACTCACACATCCTCCCAAAATGAACCTCCCCTCACCGGGTATGTAAAATTACTGAAACGCCCCTAAGGTGTAAAATTACCAAAATGCCCCTCTGGACTTAAATTACCAAAATGGTCTTCCCTTAAGTAGAATCGCTGAAATAAACTTTTCATACATAAATTTATGCAAAAATACCTTTCTTAGGTCAAATTTCCAAAATACCCCTTCGGGGTGGCAAATTACCAAAATACCCCCGTTACACTTTAATTCTCAAAATGACTTTTCCATAAGCAAAGTCACTAAAATGATCTTAATGTAAGTAAATTTACTTCAAAATACCTCTTATAGGTAAAATTACAAAAATACCCCTTCGGGGTGGTAAATTACCAAAACACCCTTGGGGGTCTTCGGCATCGAAAAAATCTCAAAAATATCTTAAAACACTATTTTAATCATCCTGATATCATTTCTATACTAAAAAGGCTTTTAGAAATTTTTTGTCAGAAAATCTCGAATCGGTGTCCGGACCGTGCGCTAAAAGGTTGATTTCGCAAAAAATATCTATCGACCTTAGAATGGCACGAAATTTTAGAATATGAATCTTATCAATAAAATAAGATTTTCTAGAATTTTCAAATCAAAATAGCTTGGTTTGCTATGCTAAATAATCCGATAAAGTTCTTTAATCGGTACTCCAATTTAGCACTCTTTGCGGACTCCGAAAATTCTCAAGACATTCGAGAGCGTAGGTCTCGTAAAAACATCGGGAGTTACAGTTTTGGATTTTGTCTAATTTGGACCCTCACAATTTTTAGAAATTTGTGAAAAATTACCTAATTAATACCCATTTTTTAGTGACAAAAACAGTTACTATTTGGATTAAAACACACACTAAAGCACCTCAGCTGCACACACTCTCTTCTTCCTTCTGCCGAGAACCATTTCACACATACAACCCCTAAAATCACACCAATCCACTTTCTAACATCTAACCTAAATTCATCGTAACTCACCATCCACACAATAAAACATATATACCTCCACCATTACACACATGAACACCCACGGATCAAGAACACACACTCAAACATCTTCACGACACACACTGATACACCTCCCAACACACTGAAAAACCCCCAATTCCACCCATATGTGAGCTTAATATATATAAGGTTCCACCAACATACTCACAAAACCACTTATCCGTGGCTCTCTCTCTCTATCTATTTTTGCTTCTTGCTCTGTTTTTTTTTCTGCTTCTTGTTCTTCTTTCTGTATTCTATTCACCCTTTCCCGAAATGGAAAGGTTCTTCTTCTCCCCTTTTTTTTTTCATCTTCACCTGAATCTCCTATCCTTTCTTTTCTTTTATTTCCTTAAGCAATTACAAAAGTCCAATTGCATGGCCACCAGGTAGCCATTAAACATAATCTGACCCCCAAAATTTTGACACCTAATCCATACTTTCAGAAATTGGAAAGAAACCCCCCCCCCCCCCCCAAATTTTTTTTCAGTAATTGCAAAATAACCCCCAAACTTTAATTAATTACCTTTTGGCCCCGAATAAATTATGATCTGATTAAATATCACTAAAACACATACTATCATCCATTTTATTACTTTTTGTCACAAAGACATCAATTTACAGTTATGCCTCCGAAGTTTTCAAAAATTACGAAAATGCCCCCAAAGTTTTGAAAATTACATTTTTGCCCCAAAATATTTTTAAGCTTCAATGCATTATACTAATCCCCGAGCATTACTCAAAATTAGTGCCCGTTTATTTTTTCGGGTCACGGATGACTATTTTAAATAGCTCCCGATGTTCTGGATATTACATTCTTCCCCCCTTATAAAAATTTCGTTCTTGAAATTTCCTCGCAATTTTCTATCATTTATGACGTCCAGGCACTATGCCTCTGTTGTGCCACTCTGATAACTATCTCTTGGTAGCTACGCTACCTTTGACTTTCGTACCTAGATTCTTGTCCCATGAATACCCAGATGCAACTGTTTAAATCCAAATCATAACACTAAACTGAAATTCTGTCGGATAATCACTTCACTCTAATGATTCCAGAATTTAACAAAAGATGACTTAACGGGTATAGAATTCACTAAATAGAACCTACACCGTTTCGAATTTTGCGCATATCAAACAGATTAAGTCAAGCTCTAATATGATAGACTTCCCCCACCTTATGCTGATACTACATTAGAAATTCCATTAGTTGCACAATTAACTTATGCCTGAAAGCTCAACTTTAAGATTAAGGCATCCCAAAATACTAAATGATGGTCACACATGACCTGCGGGTTACCAAGGCTAACATAGGTAGGGTAACCCATTCATACAAGCACTTACAGCTTACAACAGACAGCAAAACGGTAGCCACTAGGCTTTCACTACACACTCTATTACCTCAAACAACGAATCCAAATTATTGCCAAGTTTATCCCCGAGAGGCGTGATCTCTTAACATAGTTATGTATTGCATAATTACGATTTTGTGTACACTTCACAGAACAACATAAAACTATAGCTACTATGAGTTCGTTGCACACTCTGGTGCCTTAAATCAAATAGGTCCAAACTGTTACCGAGCCATTACAAAGAGATGTGTTATCTTAACACAACACCAAATATGATTTTGCACTCAGGTGTCTTGCACTTCCACCAATGTTTAAAGCCCTAAATTATCATATCACTTCTGATTCACAGTCATATTATTTACAAAAATCTTATAACCTTATCCTTCTATCATCTGTTTCAATTAAACCGTTGAAATCTTTCAGTTCCAAATTCAGATAACCAGCGGTCCATTATCACGGATTCAACCAAATTTTCATCTTGTACCAAACCATTGAATAGCTTATCCAAACTTAATCGATGTTCCCAGAGTCTATTCTCGCTCATAGATTATCTGAGGCTTGGGAATCTACCCAACCTCATATCCAGGTAGGGGAAACTATACCAATAATGATAATAGTAATCACAATCATGCAATCAAAACACAAAATCTTTAACAAAATCATGCATATTGGCTTTCGGGGTTCGCAACAAAATTCTGTGACATTCTAGAAGAAACGACGGACACAGAAACAATGATATCGGTCTGACAAAGCAAAGTCAACCCAACGACTCAGAGCAATCAGAATCAGAAGGAGTTATTGGTCCTTAATAAGATTCGGAGCTTCCCCATGGCCAGTGGGTCAGATACTACCTCATCAACTCCAAATAGATTCAAAAGGACAGATAAATATCTCGAAAAGGAATAAGACGTCTCGTCATGAATGATATCTTCGCTGACGTCTCAGCGTAAGCTGACATTCAATTAAGTTGTCCTTGAGTTCAATATGCAAAAGAATGAATCAGATGACAGAGTAAAATTTCAAATCCCTTCTTAGACCCTTAAACCAAACCTTCAGTCTTAACGCCAGTCATCTTTCCAAAGCACTATTCTTACTCATAAATCAAATTATCAACTTAACTATTGTGCATCACTTATAAACTTCTCAAATACGACTAGGGTTTCCCTAACAATACCGGATGCATGATTAGCAAATCACTAATTCATACCTAGTATGATTATCAAAATCCTGAATAACAGTTAGAGTGAGGTCCATAGAAAGATTTCTATCCCAAACATAGATTGTATATTCACAGATAACCACAAAACAGCCGAAGACTCTCCCAACAGAGTACTTATCACAAGATCAGTCCCTAACAGATAAGTTTCACCTGCAATCACTATGCTAAGGTAGAGGATACAAAGGTACTTGACACTCCATAATCAAACCATATATGGAAATCTAATGGACTACCATGTAGTGTACCTGGCATTACGTCATCGGATGTGACAACGTCCTAAGCATACATTAAACAAACATTAACTGATATTCTGGGCCTCAGCCCCTACTGACTGACCTTGTCTTCTTCTTGTCGAGGAACACAACCTGCTATTACACTAGCAATAGGTACCCAACTGATTATTTCTCACAAATAGACAATTTTGAACTTAATGTTTCACGCTGCCATGCTTAAATGACTTCTATCACACATATCGCATGGGGTGGCCAGAAAATTAACCCGCCACCCCGACCAGTACTCTGTGTTGGTCAAACTCTAGAACCATGAAACGGTCCAAGTCCAATACTCTGAGCTGATCGAGCACCTTCACCCTGCGCTCCCTTAAAATCCATATCATGCCTTGATCAAATTTCAGAACTCTATCTAGATCTCAATACCACCGAACCGAAGTGGGCCTAAATCTTTGATTTGCCCCAACCTTTAACCTAGGGCACCGTACTCTGCCGACTGTAAGAACTTTTGCTGACGACTGTCAGCTCATACAAATCCATTCAGAGAAAAATTCTCACTTATCTCTCTTTTATCCGCCCTAGGTTTACTTATGTCTTCCTTCATTGTCAAACGTAGACTATTCAAAAACATATGCCAAAGCTGGGAGAATTATATCTCTCAGTCTAGGCCTAAGCTCCCACTCAGACTTCTGGCAGTTATCTGTCTCCAGCAATAACATTCTTACTACGAATCTAACAAATCATGACATCTCATCTTAACCTTGTTTATTAACTCTTAATCTGTTATCTCAGATTAACAATTCTCTCACATTTGTTCACAAAATCTAGCAAAATACCAGTAAAAAATAACTCTCTAAAAGGTTCCCAAGTTACATAAATCAATTTCTGATAAGTCAAATTCTTCGATACTCTTTCCACCCCCTGATCGACCTCGTCTCTTAGTTTATATCCAACAAATTCAATCATTCGTCACTTCACATACAGTTGCTCAAAATTTATACGATTAGTTGCTCAAAATTTTCTCCATTTTGCTAACCTAATTTGCTATCTCTATAGGGTTCGATAACTCCTTGAAGCTAGTCATTTCATCTGTTAAGGTCACCAAAATACTCCTATCTCGAGGTTATGGTTGGGCCAAATTCTATGTCATCAAAGTTAGAATCGAGTTCACAATGTTCAGAATCGCAACCATAAGTTCTAGGGTTCTTTTGTTTCCCTATGGGGTAGGGTTGCCTCTCTACGATCATAAAACCCATATAGTACATTTTTCAATCAAAAGATTGTTTGGTCAAGTCTTTCCAATACCAGGGATAAGATCCATCCACATCTTATACAAACCTATCAGAATCACATCTATCGGGGACCAGACGTCTTAACTCTAAAGGCATACACCTTAACTCTACCTTTATCCTACCCCATTCTCATTAACCGGAAACGATTCCATAGAATCATGTTACCTACACTAGGTGGTTCCGTGCCTACAGAATCATATGCCTATACTCTTAATACGACAAGACCGAACTGCTCTGATACCAACTGTAACGCCCCGAAAATCTGGAGCTCTGTCGTCCCGAACTCCCGGGTCGTTAACCTACCAGATCACAACAAACCTATCAAACCTGTTCACTAACACATATTCCAAATCATCTAATTCAGCATCAACTCAGATTTCTCAAAATACTGGATTTGAATTGCTTAGCTTAAACTATTACAGATTAGGTTCTTCGCAATTCAAATTTCCTAAGAACAAATTATCAGTACTAACCCGCGCAGGGGTCTTACTATACAGTGGTGATAGGCTCATCGGAATCTCACTCAGACTCTAAACCCCATTCCCGCACCTGCTACAGCTTATCATCACCAACAGAAGGGAATCAAACGGAGGTTGAGCATTTGAGAGCTCAGTAAGGTCGTACAAGGACTAACAAAAGAATCATAAAACGATTCCAAAGAATTCAACCGACAATCAATAATAGATAATTTCTAGAGTCGTCATTCCCAAAATACAATGAAGGTTTTTCAAAGGATTTCAACAGAAGCACAGATCATTTCAGGTAATACTTTTCAGACATTGCCGTAATAGTCACGACAGTATACACAGCAGATAAAATAAAAAATCAACGTTGATCCTGGGCAATAGCAATGCCATTCCGACAAGCTAACAGAGTGTTCACATGCATGATGTACCAGAATAATTACTAGTCCACTTGGGTACTAGCCTGCATTCCATGTATGATTCAGACCAGCCTTATAACGCCCACCTCAGAATGACTTTTCCATGAGTAAAGTCACTAAACTGTTCTTACTGTATGTAAATTTACTTCAAAATACCTCTTATAGCTAAAATTACCAAAATACCCCTTCGAGGTGGTAAATTACCAAAACACCCCTGGGGGTTTTCGGCATCGAAAAAATCTCAAAAATATCTTAAAACTCTATTTTAATCATCCTGATATCATTTCTATACTAAAAAGGCTTTTAGAAAATTTTCGTCAGAAAATCTCGAATCTATGTCCAGACCGAGCGTTAAACGGTCGATTTTGAAAAAAAATACTTATTGGTCTCAGAATGGCACAAAATTTTAGAATATGAATCATATCAGTAAAATAAGATTTTTCTAAAATTTTCAAATCAAAACAGCTTGGTTTGCTATGCTAAATAATCCGATAAAGTTCTTTAATCGGTACTCCATTTAGAGCTCTTTGCGGACTCCAAAAATTCTCAAATAATTCCAGACCATAAGCCTCGTAAAAACATTGAGAGTTACAGTTTTGGACTTTGTCTAATTTGGAACCTAACTTTTTTTAGAAATTCATGAAAATTACCTAATTAATACCCCTTTTTAGTGACAAAAACAGTTACTATTTGGATTAAAACACACACTAAAGCACCTCAGCTGCACACACTCTCTTCTTCCTTTTGTCGAGAACTACTTCACGCACAGAACCCCCAGAATCACACCAATCCACTTTCTAACATCTATACCTAACCTAAATTCATCGTAACTCACCATCCACACGATAAGACATATATACCTCCACCATTACACACCATGAACACCCACGGATCAAGAACACACACTCACGCACCTTCAACACACACTGAAGCACACTGATACACCTCCCAACACACTGACAAACCCCCAATTCCACCCATATGTGACCTTATATATATATATATATATATATATATATATATATATATATATATATATATATATAAGGTTCCGCCAACATACTCACAAAACCACTTATCCGTGGCACCCTCACACACGACACGCACAAAGAGACACACAACACTCACTGAAACACACACACTTTGCGTTCTTCACACCTGCTCTTGCACACCCAACACACACGTTCCATTCACAGTCACCACGACACACCTCTTTTCCCCATACAGGAGCTAATATGCTGCGGCTTCCCTTGTTTCTTTCCCCTGGCTTTTTCCCCATGCTCGAATAGCTTAACAAGTTGTCCACAAACTCACCTCACTCACGCCAATCATGCTTAACGCACCCTATGAACACACAATAAAACCAAGCATATAAGCCCTAGAATTTACAAGGGAGAAAAGCAAATTACCTTGAAAAAGAACACTCCAATTCTCTCTCTCTCTCTCTATATATATATCTGTTTTTGCTTCTTGCTCTGTTTTTTTTTTCTGCTTCTTGTTCTTCTTTTTGTATTCTTTTCACCTTTTCGCAAAATGGAAAGGTTCTTCTTCTCCCTTTTTTTTTCATCTTCACTTGAATCTCTTATCCTCTCTTTTCTTTATTTCCTTAAGCAATTACAAAAGTCCAATTGCATGGCCATCGGGTTGCCATTAAACATAATCTGACCCCCAAAATTTTGACACCTAATCCATACTTTCAGAAATTGCAAAGAAACCCCCCCCCCCCCCCCCAATTTTTTTTCCATAATTACAAAATAATCCCCAAACTTTAATTAATTACCTTTTGGCCCCGAATAAATTATGATCTGATTAAATATCACTAAAACACATACTATCACCCATTTTATTACTTGTTGTCACAAAGACATCAATTTACAGTTATGCTCCCAAAGTTTTCTAAAATTACGAAAAATGCCCCCAAAATTTTAAAAATTACATTTTTGCCCCAAAATATTTTTAAGCTTCAGTGCACTACTAATCCCCGAGCATTACTCAAAATTAGCGCCTGTTTTTTTTTGAGTCACGGATGACTATTTTAAATAGCTCCCGAAGTTCGGGATATTACACAGCGAGAAGGTGTTTGGCACCCGCCACACCTTTTCGATCTCTATTTCATTTCTCTTGGTTTTTAGGTCGTTTAAAACACATGACATGTAAATATGTAATAAACCTATCACAAAGCTTATATTTATATTATTGGCTTATAATCAACATCAGGGGTTAAATTGCCTACTTATCCATTCAGACAAACCAGAATCAAAACCCTCGTAGTTCGACTCAGATCCTACGATAGGCAGTGTACATCTCAGCTCTAGACTTAGACCGAGAAATAAAAAAAAACTCTTTATGAATTTTTTGAAATGGAAATGCAATCTTGGATAATAGGAGACAATTCTATATTAATAGACTACTAGAAAGCTACTAAAAGTTATCTCATGACTTTGCTTGCCTGGATGATTGGGGAAAACTGTTCGAAGGATGCACCATGCACGAATTCAATGAATTACAAAGTGAATATGAAGGGCTAAATTCTTGGGAGATATGATATACAACTTCGCAAAGATATGGTACAAAAACTCTAGGGAGAAAAATCTAAATTAAAACTGTGATCCCTAACAATGGAGGCTAAGAGGCCTATTTATAGAGCTCTTGGGCTCAAGAATTGATAAGAATGGCTATGCAAATTTGCAATATGAAGATAAGTTAGAGTACTTGATAAAAAACGCAAATGAACAAAAGTTAACTAACCGGCTGATTTAAAAAAACCGGTCGATTCATCCCCATAATGTTATATTGATATTTTTCAAAATTTGAGGACATATATGACCCTAATTTCGTTAGTTGCATGTAATTTTGCAGATAAGATGTACTAGATTCGCGTTTATCTTTCTCAACCATATAAATGATTGATTTAATCCCTTGCGTCAGGGATAAATCACATAATAATTTCCTAAATTGTCTAGAAGAAATAAAAATATAAACTTATGGGCTGGATTGACATAATTGGACTGCATTAGACCAATTACTGATTGGACCACTAGACTGGTTTGGATTGTTAGACGAGACCACTAGACTTGACAATTAGACTTATGACCTTGACAACTGGACTTGATTGTACAAAATTAATAAATGAAGTTATATTGTTAGGCCTATGCTCAATAAGAAACTCTAATTTATAACGAAACCCAATAATTATTTACTTAATAATGACTACAAAAGTGGGGTGTCTATAGGCCCCATCTAGAACTCTGTCGACTCACCCAACTTTGTCTCGGGTTGCGCCACTACAATGCCAAGAAGTGCCTCACCTAGCCAGCGTAGGTACCCCTCCGATTCTCCTTTGTCTCGGCTAAGATACTCAACAACCTTTTTTCCGGCACCCACTTCTTTGCATCAGTAGTAGTGCGTAGATATCCTTGGTCCCGTGCATGGGCAACCCTCTAGCATCATGACATCTAGCAACGCCAGTCTTATCTTACCAAACTCTATGACAAAGATGTGTGTTTGGGAGCTTTACTTAGTGAGCAGCAACGTCAACAGACTCATATCCTCGACCACCTCCAATCCTTTCGCTGTCACCTCTATCGTTGATAGCAACTTCAACGATCGTATGACCTCTGCCTGGGCCAGGGTATCTACAATATAGTCACACCATAAATCCTACTTTTTTGGCATCATATTGTGGGCCTTGAACACCGCAGGCGAGCACAACATGTCAAGTCTCTCCACCAAAAAGCTCCGTAGAAACCTCGATGCCATTACATGAGCAGCCACACCATTCGAGGCTCTGACATATGGTGATGGTACTGTAAGGCTCTCCTTTTTTGTCAGACTATTCCAGGGATTGACGAATTCACGGTCTAGTACTCGACTGCACAACTCCCTGCATAACTCTTTCTCTAGCAAGTTGGGCACGACCCCCTTTGTTATAAACAATGTGTTACTCTTACTTGGATCCAAACCTTAACTCTTAACCCTGCCACGATTGAACTTTAAAAGCACTAGTGGGCCTTTACCGATGCTCTGAGGTGGGTGCAGACGGCTACTCATCCCACCACCTCGCAGCCTTGCTCACTGCTTCTTCCTTACTGTCTCTCGGCCATTCCCCATAGGTTCATGGCCCACAACACCAAATCACAGTGCATGCTCCCGCCACGCCAGCCTCGACCTCCACCTCGGGGCCCTCAGCCCTTGGGTAGGCCATGGCAATGGGTTGGCCTTCTCCCTCCTTCTTCATTCGTCTCCCACTTCCTTTTCCCCTCTATCCCCTCTCTTTCCTTTCCCCTTAGCTGTCCTTTCTCCCTCTTTCCTTCCCTTCACTTTGATCATGACTGTGGTCATAGCCTCTATCTTGGTATGAGGTCCACAGGTGGTCCTACTACTCCCCTCCCGCTTCTCCCAAGCCATGACATACACCCTCTTTCCCTGCCCTTTTTGCCTCTTGTGACCCCCTTAACCTTGCCATGCCAATCTCACTCTCATCTTATTCTCTCTCTTTTTCTCTAAGCGTTGAGATGTGAATGAAAGTCCTACCTAACTCCGAGTTTTATATGTAGGCCAAGATTCAATCTTGGCCATCCATTTAAAAAATTCAAACACCCGATCCACTATCTTATGGGTTCCCCCCCCCCCTAAGTTTCATCCAGCTTCTTATTTTTCCCTAAACTTTTCACTAATATTATCTTTTTCCTCCTGCTAACGTGTAAGCATGTGGTACACGCTCGGGTTGCCCTTCAGCGCAAACCACAGGCATGGGGCTTATGTTCCTAACCTATCTTGGCTGCACAACTTACCGAGGGTTTTATTTTTCACGACACATCAAAATTCTCAACAGTTAATTTTCAACGCCCTTAAATGGGTTAAAGCAAAATGACATGCTCAAGTCCATGCATTTTCTTCCTAGTCCTCTTCTTACATTTCTTCTCTGTTAAGTTTCTTCTCTACTATGTAACGCGCATTTTTCCGCTAAGTGACCCTTATTTCTTCTCCATTTACAAAGATGTTTTTCTTGGCTAATAAAAACGATCATCAAGCCCCTTTTTTTTGCTAAGGAAACGACCTTCGCACGCCTCAGCCTTTCCCTTGAGGGGTCAGCCTTGGACTTCCCCCGAGGATGGCCTTGCCCTACTTTTTCTTTGGTCAACCACTACGGGTGCATTACGATGCCCTCATAGCGATCAAGTGTCTGCTCTGTGACAACCATCACTTCGCCCATGCTCTATTCCTAAATCATGTGCCTGGGACACAATGCCCGTCGAGCGACACTGTCGCCCGTGCCCATGCCTTGTTCTCACATCACGTGCTCTAACACGAGATCTGGATTTGTGACAGCCGTCGTCACGCCTGTACATTATTCCTATGTCACCTGCCCTCGGCATGACACCTGTCTTTTGAAATTCATCCCCATGCCCGTGCGTCATTCTCGCGTCACGTGTCCCAGCACGACACTCGCATCCGTGACAATCATCATCATGCCTGTGCACTGTTGTTGCGTCATGTGACCTGCGTTTGATTCTCACTTTCATGATAGTCGTGGCTGGGTTCGTGTGCTGTCCTTATGTCACGTGCCCCCGTATGGACGCCCACCTTCACGACACCTGTCGTTATGTCTGTGCAGTAATCCTATGCCATATGCCCCCGACACGATGCTTGTCTCTGCAACACCAGTTGTCACACCCGTCAATCGTTTCCATGTCATGTGCCCCTGACACCGCACACATATGTCAAGCCCATGCACAGGTTAGTAATACAATTGCGTCTCCTGGTTCCCTATCATGTTTCCACCACCACCACCACCCCGGTATTAGTCCATATTCACCACACCATGCGCGCTCTGCCTTGGACATGGAACATGCTTTGACCTGCTCTCCAAAGTGTGCACCATTCTGAGGGGCTCCACTCGTAGTGCTCCAGCACGAGGACCATTTGTAGTGCGATAAGCTCACTGTCTAAGAGAGTATCTCAACCTGGGGTGACTTGCATGGCACTAGGCACACCTTAGTTGTGCCCACGTCATACTCACGTTAAAGGTAATCTTCGATGCCCCTAGGAAGATGACCCCCGAGTCACTCTGAGACAGGAGTAGGTATTTAGAGGGCAATGGGCCTAGTCCACCTGCTAGTCGAGTGTAAGGACCTCACCCACCACTTTTAGGTTCTTCGCTTCTCTTGACGCCTCCTGTAGGACTCAATAAGGGCTTTGGATAGGTGGTTAGAGCAAGGGTGTTCTCTCATCATGCCGAAGCTGTGAGGTCAGTCTTCTTAAACATGCAGAGGGAAGTTGTGTAGGACAGGCAGGGCAAATATGCGATATGAGAATTCGAGGAGCATCGACATTTGTGGGCCTTTGGGTGATGTGTTACTCTTAGATGACACCATGTGTCAGCTTATAACACAAGCATACCCTTGCACAAAATAGTGGACTTTGAACTTTAATTTGGAAAGAGATTTTTATTTACTAGAAGTTCACTTTTTCACTCTATAATTTCAGATCTACAGGATTCCAGAGGGAGAAACATAACTGGACCTTGACGCTGGACCTTAACATTAGACCTTGATGTTGGACTGTTGACTAGTGGCCCTATTTGCCTCAGCCCACATCATTGTAGCACTGCCACTCCTCAGGCTCTATATAGGACCCTTGTTGTTTGCCTTTACTCCACCCTCACTACGTCCAACTACCGAATACTTGGTATCTGACTAAGACTGTCTCCTTTGTGGCACCTCCGCATAGTCTACGAACCCGCTTCCTTGGCATCAACTCATAATCACACACTAGAGAGATTAGAGAAGTCATTTGGGTTTATAAGTTGCTATGCATGTTGGGCTTAGCAACAAGCTTGTAAAGGTTAGCTTTCACATGCACGTGAGCCGGACTTAGCCCTAAGCCATTTCAAGTCCGATTTAAAAAATCCACCAGGCGCGTCATGTATTACTCGCACGCGGCGGCGGGGGTGGGGGTGGGGGGATATGGGGGGAGGAGGGAGTGCAAATTCCGACCCAAAAGCCCTTACAGGCCTACTCAATGGTGGCACTCTTTTGCAAAAAATCTATTTAATATTTTCTAAAATATTTTGAGATTTTCGTAGAAAAAAATAACAACACATATTGTACATGTGATTTTATTTGTAGACAAATCCTAAACTTAAATCCCTGTCTGTCAAAATTATTTACCTGTTACACACTATTTATGCACTTGTCTTTTGCTTTTTTTTTTTTAAATTTTTACTATAAAAGATGACATCTTCTCTTATTTTAAATTGAAAAAATATTCAAAACTCTCTCTCTAACATTTTGGGTCAAAAAAAGCAAGCAGAAACGTTGTTCCTGTAGCTTGTACTATTCGAGTGCTCGTTAGCAAAGAAGAGACAATTGAATCCAGAAGGGTAGCCATCCGAGACTTGCAACAATATCTATCTCCACGCGCGCGCGCGCGGGGGGGGGGGGGAGTAAACTCCTTTTAACTATGGACACTGCCAAAATGAAATTTCTCCTTATCAAGCCTGGAACCACATCAAAGGAAGACTTTGATCCCTAATGATTTGAAAAAAAGATTTTGATTTGGGAAACCTTAGACAGAATATGCAAGGAAATGATCCTGAATTCCCTCTCCAATGAATTGTGTGACATTTATTGCAATCACGCTCATGACTCTAATATATGGGATACATTGAACAGGAAAATACATGATTGAAGATG
This sequence comes from Escallonia herrerae, assembly GCA_033070095.1. Lineage (NCBI taxonomy): Eukaryota > Viridiplantae > Streptophyta > Magnoliopsida > Escalloniales > Escalloniaceae > Escallonia > Escallonia herrerae. Next base: position 299,222 of record JAVXUP010000147.1, read on the forward strand.
CTAGTACCAAAAAGTAAGCAATATGTAGTTTTTTGCCATTCCTAATGTCTGACGAGAAAGACGTCTCCTCCCAAATCCATGAGTTTCACCTTGTTATAGTCGAACTCGCGAAAGAGGGGATGCTCCTACCTAGAATCTTTGTAACCGGCTCCTTACTTATAAACTCCTCAAGTCTTGGTCAGATTGAAACACAAGACAAGTGACATGACCGTAGAAGATGTGATAGTGTACCTTCGGATCGAAGGGAAAAATAGGAGTTGTGAGAAAGGTGCTAAGGCCAAGGAATTTACTTCGAAGGCCTACCTAATTGAGCAAAGGCATGGCAAACCACATGGGTACCAAGGCAGGCAAAACAACAGATTTGGTCAAGGCCCACCATGGAAAAAAACCTAAATCTAATCAAATTAAGCTCTAAAACTATAGCACTAAAAGGGAGGTGCTTTGCTTCTTTTATGTTAGGCTGGATACTACACTGCACAGTCTAAGAGCCGAAAAGGAAAAGGCAATCGTGCCCCTCCAAGAGCTTACCTAGCTGAGGAGGTAGATGTCATTGTTGCAGCCGTGTCTGAGGCAAATGTTGTGGTAGAGGAGGAAGCTTGTTGGTATTATGGCGCTACTTGGCAAATCTATGGAAACAAAAGTGCCTTTACCTCCTAGACTCCGACAGGGAAGGGAAGGAACAAGTGTTCATGGTGACTCTCGTCATGCGCTAGTTATTGGCAAAGGAAAAATAAATTCAAAGCTTGCCTCTGGAGAGATCCACTCTCTTTCTAATGGTCTACATATGCTAGAAATTTGTTGAACATTGTGTCTGTCTCTTTGCTTGCGAAAGTAGGAGTGAAAGTCTCTTTAAGCTGATAAAGTGGTGATGATTAAGAATGTATGTTCTGGGGAAATGATACTATGATCATGGTTTGTTTTCGTTAAATGTACTTGATATCATGGATGAAAATGTTATTCTGTGTGATTTATGGCATGCTAGGTTTGGACTTGTGAACTATTCTTATATCAAGAAAGTAAAAGAATTGAGAATTCTAACTAACACAACAATTTCCAAACACAAAAAAATGCCAAATATGTGCAGAATAAAAAATGACTAAGAAACCTCATAACCTGTTCTAGAAAGAGAATCAGAATTCCTTAGTCTTATTCTTCATTGACTTAGCAGATTTTAAAACTGCCTTTCTCAATGGAAAACTTGAGGAAGAAAATTACATGCATCAACAAGAAGGGTTCCAAGTAATGAAAAGTGAGTGCGGAGACTTGTTAAGTCCATGTACAATCTTAAACAAGCCCCTAAAGCAATTTCACGATAAAGCAATGAAGCTGATAAATGCATCTACTGTAAGTTTCCTGATAGAAATTTTGGTGTTATTATATGCTTGTATGTGGATGACATGTTCATTATAAGAACAAGCACGTACTAAGGTAATTAACGAGACCAAACACTTTCTCTTATGCTTGAAATGAAAGATCTGGGTGAGGCATACGTTATTCTTGGAATTAAATTGAGTAGAAAAAGTAATGGCTAAACAATTTCTCAAGAAAATTTTATGAAAAAAGTATTAAGGAAATTTGGTCATTTTGATTGTACACCAGTTTGCACTCCATATGATTCTAGTATTAAATTGAGAAAGAATAAAGATAGTGGTATATGGTAGTCTGAATATGCTCAAATAATTGCTAGTCTAATGTTCTTGATCAATGGTACTAGACCTGACATAGCATATACCCTAAACAGACTTACTATATACATGCATAATCCTGGTAATCATCATTAGACTACTTTATGTAGAGTGCTTAAATATCTTAACGACACTACAGACTACTTTCTATGCTTTTATGGATTCCTTACAGTATTAGAGAGAATATTGGAATGCTAACTGCACCTCTGATGCAGATGAGAAAAAAATTGTAACGCCCCAACATAGGGTTATCTCAACCTGGCTGGATCATTACAATACAACAACTAATCACAACATCTTGATAAAACAACTCATTCTACGACCACTTTGTAATTAAACCATATTGTTCAAAACTAAAGAGTTTACTTTTACAAAACACACCTAGTAAGCTCTTTGCCAGATCTCAGAGTTGACATACTGCTCTATTCAAGTACAACTTAGTTCACAAATGTACAAGCGTCCGCTTGCCTGTCTTCTCACCGTGCCTCGCACCTTTTCCTTGCCTTTCGAGGGACCGACTCCTTGATCTAAAATATTATAGGTAAAAATCCATCAGCCCACTGGCTCAGTAAGATAATCAAAGACATTTAATGCAACTTTCAACTCAAGATATTTGATAAGGCATGCTATTACAATTCAATCACATTAAGTAGTTCTTAATGTGCACATAACACATATCACATGCTCACACTTAGTTGAGCATCACAAGAGTTTACCATTCCCGAATTCAGTCCCTTCAATAGATCACCCTTATGTCACCACACCCGGGATATAATATCACAACCTTTGCCTTGGCCAAAGGCAAAGTAACCGAAAACAATCGAACACCGATACTGTCTCGGGTAGTAATCGGAGATACAATTGTTCGGCTCATACGGTGCACCACTATTCAAACACAATCAAATCAACCCCCAATCATTGAATGCGGTAACATAACAATAATCAACAATATATCAACCATCCCTTACAATGAAGGGATGTAACATGCTCATGTGCAAGAAAACATAGCATTGCATACATGTGGTTGTTGTAGTCTTCATTTCCTTGCACTATATAACTTAACTATCAAATACGTAGTCACCTTCATCATGTAACATCATCTTCGTAACATCTTGACCATGTAATATAATCATTTATATTCAGCAAATTAGCTTCCAATATAAAACTTATGAAACATGTCCAAAACCATATTCTAATCATGTCTAGTTTGATATAATTTCATAATTCACACGTCACATAACCTATTTCACGTCTTCCATAACCTCTAATATGTTAAACATGAATAGATTCACTTATGAACAAGTCTCTAATAGGTATTCAGAAATTTGACAAAGAATTCATGCTAAAGAATTACACTAACATGGCATATATCCATATTCATGTCTTAAAAGCCCATTAAAAAGCTTTAACTATCTTACCTTAAATAAGAGATGAAAGAACCAAATTTTCATATTTGAAACACCTTCAAAATGCTCCTAAAAAAACGTTCAAAACACTGTTTGAAGCTCATATAAACTTTCCAAATCAATTGCTTAAGGTTCCCTTTAAAAAACAAGCCTTAATTCTAGATTTTGTGAGGTTTTTGGTTGCTTTTCTTGCACTTTTATCTCAAAAACGAGGTAAGAAAATTCAAGCATGTCAATTAGGTCTTTTAAATGAAAATTGAAGCAAGTAGGAGGTGTCAAGTAGAGGTGAAGAGGTGGAAAAGTCAATCACGACGAGGCTTTAAGCATGTGGTGGCAAGACACGGTCGTGCCACTTAACAAGCACGACAAGGCTCAAAGGACGAGGTGGCAAGACACGGTTGGGCCACTTAAAAAGTACGACAAGGCTCAAAGCACGACGAGGCTCGAACCCCGACGTGTCGCGATAATACGTTGACACATGACAAGCACGAGGTGGCTCAATTCTTTGCAAAAAAACAAAATAATTCACAGGCAGTCTGGTCAAGAACCGATTACTCCCAACTAGAGTTTTCACCATTTCACATAAAGTGATTTATCTAATCATGCTTAAATATGTAACCAAAGCATATAAAATGTTGGGTTCTCACACCCTTCACTCCTTAAAAGAATTTGGTCCCCAAATTCATAACTTAAACTTATAAAATAAGTGCGGATAATCTTTTCGCATATCCTCCTTTTTTTCCCACGTGGCTTCTTCCACTTCATGATTTTGCCACATGACTTTAACCAACGGAATGCTTTTGTTCCTCAAAACTTTCACATCAAAAGCTAGAATCTGCACTGGCAACTCTTCATATGACAGATTTGATTGAATTGCTATCGGTTCAGGGCTTATCACATGAGATGGGTCAGGGTTATACTTTCGCAACATAGAAACATGGAACACATCATGTACTCCTTCCAAAGATAGAGGTAAGGCAACTCTGTATGCCAAGTTCCCAACACGATCCAACATTTCATAAGGGCCAATATATCTCGGTGATAACTTGCCTTTCTTTCCAAACCGCTTTATTCCTTTGAATGGTGATACCTTAAGAAATAGAAAATCTCCCACTGAAAATTCCAACTCTCTTTGTCTGTTATCAGCATAACTTTTCTGTCGGCTTTGAGCAGTCAAAATCCTTTGCTGAATTTGCTGAATCTTTTCAGTGGTCTCTTGAACTATCTGTGGCCCAATTAAACTCCTTTCTCCTACTTCACTCCAACAAATTGATAAGCGACACTTTCGTCCATATAGAACTTCATATGGTGTCATACCGATACTAGCATGATAACTATTATTAGAAGCAAATTCAATCAATGCCAGATGTTTATTCCAACTTCCTTTGAAATCTATCACACATGTACGAAGCATATCCTCCAATGTTTGAATAGTTCTATCAAATTGTCCATCAGTCTGAGGATGAAATGTTGTGCTACCTAATGCACCTTCAAACTTTTTCAGAAATGAGATGTAAATCTTGGACCTCTATCACTTACAATACTTACTGGTATTCCGTGCAATCGAACTATTTCTTGTACATACACTCGGGCTAACTTATCCAATGAATACTCTTAAGTACAGGTAGGAAGTGAGCAGACTTCGTCAATCTATCCACAATCACCCATACCGAATCATGCCCATCTTGGGTCCTTGGCAATCCTGTAACAAAATCCATTGTTATATGGTCCCATTCCATTTGGGTACCGGTAACGGTTCCAATCAACCCGCCGGTCTTTGGTGTTCGGCTTTCACTTGTTGACATATAATATATCTTGAAACAAAGTCAGCTAGTTCTCTTTTCATGTTGTTCCATCAATAATTACATTTAAAATCCCGATACATCTTTGTTCCACCTGGGTACACTGTATACTTTGATTTATGGGCCTCTTTCAGTATTTCTCCTTTCAACTCTTCAGCGTTAGGCACAACCATTCGGTCTTTATATCATAAAATACCATTAATATCCATAGAAAACTCAGGTTTAAAGGTTCCATCCCTTTCTTTCACTTCTCTCTGCAACTCTAAATCTCTTTCTTGTTCTTCTTGGATTCTCTGTAATAACACTGGTTTCACTTGTAAATTTGCAAGAATAATTCCTGACTCAGTAACAGATAACTTCCATAAACAAGCTTGCTCAATCAACTTCCACTATTTCACCATTAGGCTAGCAACTTGTACTTTCCTACTTAGTGCATCTGCAACAACATTGGCTTTACTTGGGTGATACTGAATCGTACAATGAAAATCATTGAGTACTTCCATCCACCTTCTCTGTCTCATATTCAAATCTTGCTGAGAAAATAAGTATTTCAAACTCTTATGATCAATAAAAATCTCAAACTCAGCACCATATAAATAATGCCTCCACTTATGCAATGCGAACATAATTGCTGCTAACTCAAGATTATGTCTTGGATAATTCTGTTCATAAGGTTTCAACTTTTTGAAGCATATGCCACTACTTTGCCATCTTGCATCAAAACACAGCCTAATCCTTCCTTTGAAGCATCGCTGTACAGCACAAAATTCTTAGTTCTACTAGGCAAAGTCAAAATTGGAGCTGTAGTTAATCTCGTTTTTAACTCCTGAAAACTCGTCTCACTCTTATCGGTCCACCGATAAGCCACTTCCTTCTGAGTCAATGTAGACAGTGGTGCAGCTATCCTTGAAAAATCATGTACAAATCGATGATAATACCCTGCCAATCCCAAGAAATTTCTAACTTCTGGTACATTCTTTGGCACTTGCCAGTTCAAAACAACTTCTATTTTGGATGGGTCAACAGTCACCTAAGCTTCAGACACTATATGACCTAAGAAGGCCACTTGCTTTAACCAAAATTCACATTTGCTAAACTTAGCATACAATCTCTTATCCCATAGTACCTTGTAGTACAATCCTCAAATGACGCTCATGCTCCTCTGTACTTTTTGAATAGACCAAAATATCATCGATAAAACTACTACAAATTGATCTAAAAACTCCTTAAAAATTTGATGCATTAAGTCCATAAAGGCTACAGGAGCATTCGTTAATCCAAACGGCATGACAACAAATTCATAATGTCCATACCTTGTACGAAAAGCCGTCTTTGGAATATCTTCCTCTCTTGTCCTTAATTGATGGTATCCAGATCTCAAGTCCAACTTAGAAAATACCACCGCCCCTTGTAACTGATCAAACAAATCATCTATGGGCCTTAGTGGATACTTATTTTTTTATTGTTACTCTACTCAACTGACGATAATCCATGCACAACCTCATTGTACCATCTTTCTTTTTAACAAATTAAACTGGGGCTCTCCATGGTGATACACTAGGTCGAATAAACCATTTATCCTGTAATTCTTGTAACTGTGACTTCAACTCCCTCAATTCAGCCGGAGCCACCCTATATGGTGCTTTTGAAATTGGGGTTGTTCCTGGCAACAATTCGATCACAAATTCCATTTCCCGCTCAACTGGTAATGTTGTTACATCCTCAGGGAATACATCCACAAATTCATTTACTATAGGTACATCTTCTATTTTAACCTTTTCTTCTTGCTTGTCGACCATATAATCTAAATATCCTACACAACCTCTAGAGAGTAACTTCTCTGCTCGAATAGCTGAAATAATATTCACACCCCCATCCTTTCTACCTTAGAACTTACACTTCTCCATCAAATGTAGTAAATGTCACAACCTTATGAAAACAATCTAGTGATGCCCGGTTAGATGACAACCAATCCATCCCTTACAATATATCAAATCCTCTCATACGCCAAACAATCAAGTCAGCATATCGGTATGCTCACCCACAATCATTGCGCAAGATTTATATATCAGACTAACTAGAGTACTTTCTCCTAGAGGAGTAGTAACTTCCAATACATGTGGTAGCAATTCATGTTCTTGGGCTAACATGGGTGCCATATATGATGAAATGAACAAATGGGTAGAATCAGGAACAAATAGTATAACCACTCATTTGATTACCTTGACCTCTTCCCCGACCGTTTCCAAAGTAATTACAATTTCTTCCTTGTAAAGCCCTTTGAAAATTTCCCTGCCAAGTATTCCCTTGACTCCTTCCACCAGGGTTCACATTCCCACTATTACGGTTTCCCTGTCCACTGTATGATGGTACTCTAAATAGCTTTGTATCAACATTCTTTTGCTCTTCCAAATCGTTCTCAATAGCCAGTGCTCTATCAACAACTGCCATAAAAGTTTGTAACTGCAAAGGGATCAACTTATCCTGAAGATCCTTATTCAAACCTTTAACAAACTTTCTTACTTTTCTTTCTTCTATATCCACCAGATGTGGACAAAATCTAGCTAAGTCAGTAAATTATGATTCATAAACTGATACTGACATATTTTGCTGTTCAAACTTTATAAAATTTACTTCTCTCTTCTCTTGGATCACCGCTGGAACATACTTATTAGTGAACTCTCTTTTAAAGTTTTCCCAGGTTGACGGGACTCCTTTCCACTTCCACTTCATAGATAACAATTTCCACCATCTTTCTGCACTAGCCTCTAGCATAAAGGTAGTATACACCAATCTTTGAGAATTCAGAATCCTAGCGGTATCAAGAATTTTCTCCGCTCTAGCCAACCATTCCTCAGCTATTGTTGGATCAGGCTTCCCAAAAAATGGGTTCTTTATTAGTTTAACAAACCTATCAAGGGTAAGACCCCCATCTCCCAACGCCTGAGCAGTATTCAACATCTCTTGGGGTTGCTCAACTTGTTGACCACCTCTAACATTACCCTCATTCACTACGTCTTGCACATTTGTATCTAAAGGGGATTTCCACTAATTTGTCTCATTTCATCTATAATTTGTTGGAGTATCTGATAAGCCTCCAGTAATCCACTATTCGTCACATGATTATTATTTCCAGTGGAGTGCTCTTCTACATTTACCTGCGGGTTATGCCCATCCCGACCTTCAACATTGAACTCATAATTATTCCTTCTTTGAGTCTCTTCGTCGGCCATTTCTCTATTGTTTCCTTGATTTCGCACTCCCGCGCTCTCGCTCTGTTATAGGCCAACACACACAACTCTGTGTAAGTAACCCCATATAATATGAAATATTCAATAATCACCAACCACACAAGACCTTAGGATCTTATCCTAGCCTTTAACTATGCTCTGATACCATAACTATAACGCCCCAACTTAGGGTTATCTCAACCCAGCTGCAGCATTACAACACAATAACTAATCATAACATCTTGATTATACAACTCATTCTACAACCACTTTGTAATAAAACCATATTGTACAAAACTAAAGAGTTTACTTTTACACAACACACCTAGTAAGCTCTCTGCAAGATCTCAGAGTTGACATACTGCTCTATTCAAGTACAACTTAGTTCACAAATGTACAAGCGTCCCCTTGCCCATCTTCTCACTATGCCTCACACCTTTTCCTTGCCTTTTGAGGGACCGGCTCCTTGATCTAAAATATTATGGGTAAAAACCCGTTAGCCCACTAACTCAGTAAGATAATCAAAGACATTTAATGTAACTTTCAACTCTAGAATATTGATAAGGCATGCTATTACAATTCAATCACATTAAGCAGTTCTTAATGTGCACATAACACATATCACATGTTCGCACTTAGTTGAGCATCACAAGAGTTTACAATTCTCTAATTTAGTCCCATCAATAGACCACCCTTATGTCACCACACCCGGGATATAATATCACAACCTTTGCCTTGGCCAAAGGCAAAGTAACTGAAAATAATCGAACACCGATACTGCCTCGGGTAGCAGTCGGAGATACAGTTGTTTGGCTCATACGGTGCACCACTATTCAAACACAATCAAATCAACCCCCAATCATTGAATGGGGTAACATAATAATAATCAACAATATATCAACCATCCCTTACAATGAAGGGATGTAACATGCTCATGTGCAAGAAAACATAGCATTGCATACATGTGGTTGTTGTATTCTTCATTTACTTGCACTATATAACTTAACTATCAAATACGTAGTCACCTTCATCATGTAACATCATCTTCGTAACATCTTGACCATGATATATAATCATTTATATTCAGCAAATTAGCTTCCAATATAAAACTTTTCAAACATGCCCAAAACCATATTATAATCATGTCTAGTTTGATATAATTTCATAATTCACACGTATCATAACCTATTTCACGTCTTCCATAACCTCTAATATGTTAAACATGAATAGATTCACTTATGAACAAGTCTCTAATAGGTATTCAGAAATTTGACAAAGAATTAACGCTAAAGAATTACGCTAACATGGCATATATCCATATTCATGTCTTAAAAGCCCATTAAAAAGCTTTAACTATCTTACCTTAAATAAGAGATGAAAGAACAAATTTTTAGATTTGAAACACCTTCAAAATGCTCCTCAAAACACGTTCGAAACATTGTTTGAAGCTCATATAAACTTTCCAAATCAACAGCTTAAGGTTCTCTTTAAAAAACAAGCCTTAATTCTAGATTTTGTGAGGTTTTTGGTTGTTTTTCTTGCACTTTTCTCTCAAAAATGAGGTAAGAAGATTCTAGCATGTCAATTAGGTCTTTTAAATGAAATTAGAAGCAAGTAGGAGGTGTCAAGTGGAGGTGAAGAGGTGGAAAAGTCAAGCACGACGAGGCTTTAAGCATGTGGTGGCAAGACACAGTCGTGCCACTTAACAAGCATGACAAGGCTCAAAGGATGAGGTGCAAAGACACGGTTGTGCCACTTAAAAAGCATGACAAGGCTCAAAGCACGACGAGGCTCGAACCCCGACGTGTCGCGATAATACGTTGACACATCACAAGCACGAGGTGGCTCAATTCTTTGAAAAAAAAAATTCACAGGCAGTCCGGTCAAGAACCGATTACTCCCAACTAGAGCTTTCACCATTTCATTGCCTTCCACAACTTGGTTTACAATAGAATCTGAGTTCATTGCCTTAGAGAAGGCATGTACTGAAGTAGAGTGGCTCAAAACCTACTTGTAGACATCCATTTGTGGATGCGACCATGCGACCAATTTTATCTGGGTCAATCTTGTGTTATAGCCAGACTGCGATAACCCGCACATTGGCTAAGGCACAACACAGTCTGGCAGCTACTGAATAATCTCATTATATATCTTAATTTTGTAAAGTTAAAGTTAAACTCAGTCGATCCTCTGACAATATAACTAAGCATGAAGCTAGTGAGAAGTACATCAAGAGGAATAAGACTTATGCCTAAAGTAGAGGTCAGCAGTGGTAGGAACCCAACTTATATGAATTGTAATTCTAGGAATTAGGTTCGTATAGATAATAACAAGCCATTCATTGATCAATTGAGACACTATCCCATATACTTTTATAGTGTCAGTCTACAGTCTATTCTTATGGTCTAGGAAAGTGTATAAATTCAACATTGGCCGTTGAGTATTAGCTCTTAATGAAATTCATAGCCTAAGTTGGGTGATGTGTTTCATTACAGTACATACTTGATGAATTTACCTATATGAGTGTTAAGGTGGGGTCGCCTTCTATGAGACCTTAGGCAGGTTCTTTAGAGCACTCACAAAATCCATGTATGGTGCATGGCCAAAACATGCCAAACCGCGGTGAACAAGCATGTCCAGAGTATGTAGAGTGGGTGAGATGTACTTCCGGTCCACAATCAGGAAAGAGGTTCATAGAAATTTTAAATTTCACTAAGTTCTTGTGGATCAAGTCTTATCGACCCTATGCATTGGTTCATAGTCCAAAAGACAACAATGCTTAGGTATTGCTTGTTTATACTTTTATCACCATTTCTATATTTTCATTTTTGTCTTTGAAATATGTGGGGGATTGTTATATTTGGTGAAAAAAATTACAAGTCTTTCAGATCCAAAAATATATTTTCATCCCTTAATTTACCGTCAAAGTTACTTGCTTGAACTTATATACATGGTTCACAATCCCATATTGGAGAGACCAGAGAAGTTACATTGGTAATTAGTTACTAGGCATGTCGGGCTTTGTAACAAGCTAATAAAGGTGGACTCCCACACACATGAGCCGGCCTTAGGCCCAAGCAATTTCAAGGCCAATTTAAAAAATCTACCGAAGAATTAGTTAACCAGACGCGTCACGTGTTACTAACCATCGGGGGGGGGGGGGGGGGAGGGGTTGTGGTGCAAATCCCAGCCCAAAAGCCCTTGCGGCCTACCTGATGGTGGCATTCTTTTGCATGAAATTCTATTTAAACTTATCTAGAATTTTCTAAGGTATTCGTTGACCAAAATAACAAGATCTCCTCATCTGTCGAAATTAATTAGCCGTTACACCTATTTATGCGGCCGACTTTTGCTTATGTAATCACTATAAAAGGACAACCTCTTCTCTGATTTTACACACAGAACATATCCCAGAATTCTCTCCTTCACTATATGTTTTTGTTCTCTTACATTTTTAGTGAAGAAAAGTTGTTCATCTATCCTTTACAATTCGAGTGCTCGGTAGCAAAGAAGAGACTGTTGAATCTTGGAGGGTAGCCGTTCGAGACCTTGGGCACGAGATATCATCTCCAAGGGGGAGAAACTACTCTTAAGGACAGCGCACCACACGTCTCAGTCTGCTCACTTTTTTAATAACTTTGGTACCTACATTTTAATTTTTTAACATAATAATATCCTATTTTTCCTAAAATTAAAAATCACAAGCTCTAAGACGTATGTCAATGCATTGTATACAGAGACAGAGATTATAATTTTTTAAAATAGATGGTAAATTACTAAAATTACAATCGTTAGTAAGAGAAATTTCGCTTGTCCAAAGCATTGTATTCAACTACAAATAAAGATTAAATCGTATCTCAATGTCGATTATGTTATCACTTGCATTGTTGCCATTTCCTACAAATTTCTACAAAACTGAAGTCTTGTTTAATACATTTTTAGGATTGCTCATTTATAAAAGTTTCAAGTAACTCATTAAGACTCTGTTGTTTGGCTCCTTTGGTTGTCAAGCGTATTCAATGACATGTCTGCTTGGATGCTCGTATGAGCTATCTAGCAAGCGTGTTTGTTAATAAGTCTGCTCGGACGCTCTATTGGGAGGAGCTCCCAGGCAACTGTGTAGAGTGACAAGTCTACTCTGATGCTCTGTTGGTACGAGCTCTAGAAAGCTCAGTCCACAAAATTTTGCTGCAGATGTCTATCCAGGAGCCATGCTCGGCTAGCAGTGTACTAAGACTTAAGCTCTTGGAAGCGTGAGCCACTGAAGCTCGTCCAATAGTCTATCTGGGAGCCATGCAAGGACTACATTGAGTTGGGATAGGCTACTCGAACTTAAGCTCTTGGGGGCTTCAGACATGGAATTTTACCAATGCAATTTGTCCCGAAGCCATGCTCAGACGACGTTCTGCCCAGACAGGCTACTCAGACTTAAGCCCTTGGGTGCTTAGGGTAGGGACATTCACCCAAGTAGTCAGCCCGAGAGCCATGCTCGAACAACATTGTGATCGGGGAGGTTACTCGAACTTAAGCTCCTGGGGGCTAAAGCCACAGAATTTTGTACAAGTAGCCTATCCAAGATCCATGCTCAGGCAACATTGTGTTTGGACACTCTACTAGGACTTAAGCTATCGGGAGAATAGGCTGAAAATTTTTGCACAAGAAGTCTGTCTAAGAGCCATGCGAAGTCAGCATTGTGCACGGACAAGCTACTTGAGCTTCAAGCTCTTGAGGGCTTAAGTCTTTAATTCATCGTCATCAATAACAACAATTTTTTTCTTTTTTTCTGGAAAACTAATCTTATTTGGTGGGGACTTTAAATGTCAATCCAAGAGATTGTGACACGTGTAAAGAAATAAAGGTTGCCCCCGAATGTGAGCAATTACGAAGGAACTCCTTTATACTGGTTAGATGACCTTCATTTACAGCTTTCTCTCCATTCCTCCAAGTGTTTGATCTTATTATCAAGTAGGTCTTCATGTACTTCTGTTCTCTTTACATTCTTTGTAGCTTTCTTCTTCATAGTTACTAGTATTTACCTGTGCGTTGCACACGGGACCAACAACGGCTAATTAAAAGCTTACACTTATATGTCGAATACAAATAACAAATAATGTTATTTTCACCTTTTATGAGTTTTTTTTTTACCATTTTTAGTAACAATGTTAAAAACCCATGTACTGAGGTTCTTACTAGTAAAACTTACCTAGAACAATATACAAAGTTATGCGATATAAAAACATATAATATGAGAGATAATTATACGTATATATAGACATATTTATTAAAAATATTTTATATTATAGTAATGTAAAAGGGAAGGAGATAATTTTATTAGATTGTGAAAACATGTTAGAGTTGTGTAAATATTGAAAAGTTTCAAGATTTGAATAAGATATTAACTAGAATGAGATTTAAATTTAAAAGTTATAAAGAGAGAGATTTATTTTTAAGTGGAACATGCTGAAGTGGAAGAGAGAAAAGTAAATTTTATATGATTAGTTGAATACCAAATGGCATAAAGTGAGGCACGCCAAGTAGGAAAGAGAATGTTATATTCTCTCAGTTTCAGCTTTCATATTTATATTTATACTACCTATAAAAGTACGAATGTTGTAAATCATTTTTGGACGATTATGTCCTCTATTAATTACTCCAATAAAAATTATACCCTCCATTTATGACTCCCTTTTGAATTTGATTAAATTAAATGAAAATTGGATAATGAACATGTTCAAAACATTGGAAAATAAAAAGTCTCAAAACAAAGAAAAACAAAATAAAGAAATCACTTTATTACTCCCTTTCTCGCCTCTAATTTGGTTGAAATGAAATAAACATTGGATAATGAACGTTCTCTAAATATTGGGTAATGAGAACAATGATATATTTTCTTTTCTTGCATATTTTGGGTTAGTAAACAATTAAATAATTGTAAAACTGAAAAGAAAAAAACAGAAACTGAAATACGTGAAAAATGAGTTTAGAAACAAAAAAATGTTAAAAAAAGAACACAAAAAAATGAAAAAAAAGGTTAGTATGCATAAAAAAATGTGAAAAAAAGGCTTAAATACAGTGCAAATTAACAATAACTTTATACATAAATTGTACTGCTCTTTAAAGAAAAATTATTGATTTTTTAGAATAAAGAAGAACCACGATACTAAGCATACAAAAGATGTTGCAAGAAAGTTACAATCACAGAAAAATGATGGGCTTGTAAGGATGAGAAATGTGAACTTCCAATATCTTATTAATCAAAGTAAACTAGGAAAATTAAGAATGTTTGTTTATTTTAACAGAACTATTATTGCTTCAATGATATTGATAAAAACAGTTTCGTATTGGAGTTGGTTGTAATTGATGACATTCAACTTGCATTTATAAATTGTTCGACTCCAGAAAAATTTTAATTGGATGTCTAGTTTCAAAATTGATACAATCAAATAAGGTACACAAATTCATAACTATATATCTTGTAAATATTTAGGCAATAACGACATCTAACACTAAAAATTACATTGAGAATGAAAAGAACGTTGAGAAAATTGAAGGAAAAAAATTCAGCTTCATCATTAGGATGGACAAAAAAGCTGGAAATGATAGAATTCGAGCAAGACTGATAGAAAATGAAGTTCAAGAATACTATCTAACATAAGAAAATGATGGAAACTATCCAATGACAGATGAAGATCCAGTGTGCAAAAAAAAAAAGACCACTTTAATGAAGGCACTACAGGAAACAGAGCCTTTAGCCACCATTGGTCGCGGTCGCTAATCCCGTTTCGCGACTGCAAATGGCAGTCGCTAAAGCTGTTGCTATAGGCCAAGTCTCTAAATTTTAGCGACCACAAAAACTTTGCGGTTGCTAAAATTAGCAACCGCATCGACCAATTTAGCGACCACCACAGTAGTCGCTAAATCTCATTTGACAATTAATTATTTTTGAATTAGGGACCGCGTTGACCAGATTAGTGACGACTGTAGTGGTCGCTAATTTTTTGTTAGCATTTAATTTTTGTGGTTGCTAATCTATTTGTATTTTATTCTTTTTATAATGAATTTTGCATTTCATTGGTAAATTCAGTAATCATAATCATTACATAATCAACCCGAACTCATCGGATCAAACAAAGAACTGTTATTGAAATGGCAAAACCAAATTTCATACACAACAATGCACATAAAATTAAATAAAGTATAAGTTTCACAAGTCTATTCAACTAAAAGAATGATGCTAGCACTCTCTTAACTAATAATAGGAACTAAAAATACAATACAATACACTACATAAACTTATTTTATATAAAAAATTTCTAGCAATATTCATACATAAATCTGTAAGCCCACATATCAGCCTATAGAAACATAATTGAACTTGTGCAATTATCAACCAACGATAGGTACAAGCAATACTCAAAAATACTAAGTGGATTGCTTTTGACGTGCTTTGAGTATTAATCAAAGGATTACCGAAATTACAAAAAGTGAAGGTGACGACTAAGCTTGAAGCAATTTTCAACCACCTTTTTTATAACCAAGATATGAAAATCCGGAGAAAACAAGCTGCCACAAATCTAAATTCAATAATAATTTCACTTATTTGAGCTATAAAAGGCATGATTAATTTAGATTACTCAAAATATAGTACAGTAACAGTTAAGTTGATCCAAGATAAGCAATGATGAACGAATTATTTAAGCATGCTTCAATCATCAATAAACGTACTTTTCGATATTATAACAAGAAATAGTAGGCGTGTATAAGATAGATCAATAACAAGCAAAGGTGAAGGGATTATGGACATTGTATTCTACATCACTAATCGTGCTTTTAAAATTGTAATGGATGATAAATACCATAAATTTTACACCAGATGAATGCAGGGTCTGTGTTTGAGATTGAAGTACTTCCAGGAAAAACAAAATGCAGTAGGTACAACACTACAAGAAAAATGCCTATTCGCGATAGAATTTAGAGATGGAGCAAATTCCGTCTCTAAAAGCACTTTATTCTGACAGAATTGGGCGATGGAATTAGGTTCCGTCACCATTATGGTTCTAAGAACACCGGAGGGAAAAAAGCACGGGAAGCAAAAATGGGCGACGGAATTTTTGGTCACAAATGATTTAGCGACGAAATTTAGTGATGGATTTTATCGACATAATTTAGTGACAGATTTTATCGAGGAAATTATTTCCTTCGCTAAATGTATTATTTTAATTTTTAATAAGAGAAAAATGTTTTTGCTAATTATTGAAAAACAAAAGAATATACATATAGTAGACATAAAAGACCAAAAAAATAAATAAATAAAACAAAGGGTTTTCGGCCAAAAAAACAGAACAGAAGAGAGTTGCAGTTGTGCGCCACCATCCCTCTCACCCCCGTTGCCGTTGTGGAGGCAACCCTTCACGCTCGCTACCATCACTCTCACTCTGAAGGTTTGTGTGAAGCCCCCTTACTCACTGATGGAAGTTTTCTGTAAGGCTGAACCGTCTTCTCACTAACTGTTACAGCTTTGATTTTTGGTATAGTCAAATTAGGATTCTTATTTCAATCCTTTGGGTCTTCAATCTTCCAATCTTCATCTGAGTCTGATCTTCTTGCCAGGTAATTTCTTCCTCTGACTCTTACTCTCACTCTCACTCTGAGACCATTTATACAAGATCTTGGTTTGCAGTTCACAGTATATTTTCACTTGTACCATGCCTTTATAATTTGCACTGCACATGTTTGATATCATGTCCATGTGGGTTTTCATAAATAAGCTCGGGATTTATCATATTCTTTGTTTCTCCTTTACCACTGTGTGTACATTCTTTTTTGTGTTTGCAATGTGTATGTTCGACAAAATGCCTATCAGATGCGCATAAATAAGCTTATGATTGTGTAACAATCCATTTCGGTATTTTGGATTTTCATATGATTTGTCAGATAAGATCTCAGTTTAAAATTTACAGATATGTTTCACTTTGTAATATCATTTTGTAGTTTGTAGACAATATTTGATCTTATGTCTATGTCGGATTTCAAAATTATCTTTATATTTTTCATATTACACTGTTGTGGTTTTTGAATATTTTTTTGTCCGAGTTACTTTTTTGCCATTTCTTTAGGCAATTTATGTGGCTCATTTTAAGATCTCAGTTTACATTGTAAAATTGTACCATGCTTTGTAGTTTGCACTGCACATATTTTACATTTTGTCAATGTGGGTTTTCATAAATAAGCTCTACATTGCTATTGTGGGTTCAAATATTTTACTTCTTGGGTCACTTGACAATTTTTTCCCTTGGGGATTTAAGAGGCCTCTCAGACAATCAGACTTAGTTCTTGACATATTTACATATTTTCAAAAGTGTCTAGGAATCAATTAAGTCGGATATGACTCAATCAAGTAATTCTAATCCTTGATGGTTTGCTCAAATTCTAGCTTACCGCATGCACTTGTGTATGTCTTTGAAATTACGGAAGTCGATTGCCGTCACCTTAATAGCAGTTCCATCTTGTGGCATCAATATGTGGATTACATGTATTACAAAACCATAGCCATGGCTTCGTTTAACTTTTTTATAAGTCAAGCAGAACTTTTAGATTATAAGTCCTTAATACTGCATGACTTAACATTTGCCTTTAGATTATAAGAGATTTTTATGAAGTGGATTGCTCTTTTTTGCTGTTGCAATGATAGTTACTCTGGTTTAAGACTCCTTCAACTTGAAGGTTTTTGGGATTTATGCGCATTAGAGGATATTGGACAGATTGAGGCCTGCGTAATTATAACTTTATGGAATAAGCTATGATTCCACTTCTGGGTTTTTCTTATTACGGATTTTCATGAACTTAGTTGTTCTTATTTTGCTTTTAAAATGATATTTACATTGTTGTGATTCCTTCTATTCTTGGGGTTTGGTCTTTATGCGCACCAAAAATGTTGTATATACTGGAAGCTTGTGTTATTGTATTTCAACAGACTTAGGTCTTATTATATTCTGGGTGTTTCTTAATGAAATTAAAAACTTTTGTATACTGGGTTGTTCTTATTTTCTCTTATAATGATTTTTTACTGTTGTGGCTCCGTTGATCTTAGGATTTTGGAATTAGTGCATTGCAATATGTTAAATAGATTGAGTCAAAGGAAGACTGATTAAGTTGAGTACAACCAAGTCAAAAGGTGGAAACTCCCGAACAACTGATGACTTCCTGGAAACTGCCAGCACCACCTACCTGTAATGCATTGTATCTATCATGTCGGAGGCATTATCTGTTGTCTGTTTCATCACAAGTTTATTTCCTGTAGCTAGAGTTTTGTTCTTATATGACCGCATAGATTTCTATTTTACCTTTTCTTATCCTGATTAACCAGATTGAATTCAGGAATTGGGGGTGAAATATTAACAAGCAACTCGGGCAAGACAATTGGGCTGCAATACCAGTAGTGAGTTTCGAAGAATATAGTGAACCATACAGCACAGCTTGGGCAATATTGTAGTGCATAGCTGTGAGGGCATCTTCCTTGCATTGCACTGCGCACTTGAGGAAGATAAACATCCAATAGCTCTGAATCCGAGCGGATTTCCATCCTAGACGGACAATACCGGTCATCAGATGAACCATAAGTTCAGTGAACGTACAAGGTTTGCTGCTTGTAGTTAATTAACTGATTCTCGCATATTTATTCTGACTTTTCATAACTGAAACAGAATAAGGCTACTTAATCTGTCAATCTTTGGTGAATATGGTTTTTTTGCAGCTCATTTTTCATCTATATTGTTTGATTAATCTCTGACTCAACTTGCATTTTGCATGAGTTACAGGATGCATATACTGTGAGGTCAGATGAAATTAGTTCTCAAAAGCCCAACTCTCCCTTGCTAGATTATGATGCAGCAGAATTGCGGCAACAAACGCCTGGGGTTCGCGACAAGAAAGGACGTATACGTGGTACTCGCAAAATCGCACGAGATCTATGTGTATTTCACTGGACCAGTCTCCAGCCTCTGAGAATTGAAAAGACAAAATTGCTAAGATTGTGGAGCTTCATGTCCAGAAGATGAAAGAGAGTGAAATTGCTAAGCTGGTATAGCTTGAGGTGGAAAAACGGATGAAAGAGAAAGACATGCCACACGTAAGTCATATTTTTATCAAACTTCATGCTTCATTCATGTTTAAGGCCATCTAGTAGAGTATAGTTTGGATTAGTTTTGCAAGGAAATGACAGTAATATCATTAAAGATTTGTATAAGTTGAATAGCTATCTTGCAATCAACTCAATATTAAGCTCTCTATAGTCCACAAACATCCTTCATGTTCCATCCTTCTTCCTGACTAGCAAAACATGTGAGGCC
This sequence comes from Escallonia herrerae, assembly GCA_033070095.1. NCBI lineage: Eukaryota > Viridiplantae > Streptophyta > Magnoliopsida > Escalloniales > Escalloniaceae > Escallonia > Escallonia herrerae. Next base: position 318,693 of record JAVXUP010000147.1, read on the forward strand.
AAAGGGGAATTGCTTCATTGAATGATGCGTACCTCTGATCTCTGATAGTGTTAACTTCAGCCTTTTGAATGTATGATACGTCACTGTTTCCTATCAATAAGATATCACAGTATTGTCTGTCAATAAGATGTCATTATTTACATTAACCACTATAAGGAACAAGGCCTTTGGCGACGGGAAAATCCGTCGCTAAAAACCTGAATTTCATCTCTAAAAGTTTTAGCGACAGAACTACCGTCACTAAAAGTTCCTCGTATAAAAGTCCGTAGCTAAAAGTTTTGCGAACGAATTTGAAAATCCGTCATTTAATATTGAACTTTCAGCGATGGATTTGTTTATGAATTAGTGACGAAAGTTCCGTCGCTAATTGTATTTTACGTATTTTGATTTATTTTCTTTTTTCTGAAAATAATTTAACCGGTAAATATTTAGCGACGGAATATAATTTTTAGCGACGGGTAATTTCGTCGCTAAATGAAAATTTTAGGGAGAGAATAGTCCGTCACTAAAATTTTAGAATTAAGTACACTCTTTAGCGACGGAATTAATCCGTCGTTAGAAGTTAATTTTTTTATTTTTCTAATGCCTAAACCTGTAATAAAAAAATCAATCCTCAACAACAATGCACAATCCCCAAGACACAAACAACTATATATGATCAACTTTAAAAAATATTAATTATAATAAAAAATAAAATGTACAAGCCGGGAACCAGATACAGCCGGTTAGGGAAGGGGAGAAGAGTACAAGCCGGGGGGGGGTACAAGCTGGGAGGGCACGAAAAGGGGCTCATTAGGGGTTGTCGAGTCCCAGATCTAGATCCTGTTGCTATTGGGCCGGCTCGGCATGTCTAGCAGCAGTGGACTACTGATCCTGCTCCCTAATCATACTCAACACTACCGTAGCAATGCGTTGGATCTCATCCTCGTCCAACGGACGCTGCGTAGCTGGTGTCTATGGAGGGGTAGCAGGGGTGGGGACACTCCTATTACGGCACATGCAGTCATGCTAGGCAGGCTGTGTATGCGGCCTTTCAACAGATTGACGACCTCCAGTGTATCCAGCCATCGCTTCAATGCCCCAGTACTTGCACCCGTACTAGTGGACAGTGATGGCTGTCCGGACTGCTGCTCGGACCCCCTAAGCTGTTCATATGAGGCCTGCAAAAAAAGTGATTTAAAGATATGTTAGGGCATTAATGCAACAAACATTGAATAGAAAGACAAAAAATTAACAAATTAAACAAATTTCCTCGAACTTACATCGATTTGCCGAGCAATATCTAAAACATAGTCGCCCACCCGGTGAATCTTGTCCTTGTCCTTCTTCTGCAAGTGCGTCTTACTATACGTCAGAGCTGTGACCTCATCCTCCTCCTGGTCCGGGTGCTCGACCACATTCTTGTGTCGAAGAACGTCGTGTGCCACCGATCTCCCCGTGTGCGTCGGATCTTTGTTCTGTCTGTTCTCGGCCCCACTCTTACTCTTGGCATCACAGCCTGGATCCGCAACCCAGCGATCAATCATCTGCCCCTGTACAGTCAGAGATATCCAATGTGGGGGATATCTCTTCATCTCCGTCATCGGGGCACCCTCAGGCAGCATTTTCTTTGCCCGGTCCCGTGCGTTGTAGCCATCGACATTAATTCTTGCCGATGTAAGCAAAGAAGGCCTGCCGCCCCAGCGCCTGCTGATCAGGTGAGTCAAACGTGAACCCCTCCTGCAAAGCATCCAATAACAAAAATTAATTTAAATACTAAATTCTAATTAAAGAAATACTATCAAAAAAAAATAGTTCACCGTACCAGCCACTCCATCCATAGGGACTCCCTCGTATCGGCATCCCAGTCCTTCTGGTACATGCGTGGCTCGAAGAATCGGCATTTCACAAAAATGCCGATCTTCATCCTCGCCTGATTCTCCAGGATCCTGCCAAAGAAGTAAATAAATAAATTAATACAGTTCAAATATATTTTAACACCCCAAAAATTTAAATATAAGGCATGATGTGATATTTTTTACTCACTGGCCTTCCTGGGTGAGCATAACTCTCTATTTACGCTGGGGGTCGATGCATACCTTGTGTGTTGGGTCACGGCCTCATCAAGATCCTACAAAACACGGATATTAATACTATTCAAATATACTTTAAATATAAGGCTAGCAAAAATTGACTAAACAATGTTATCAACTATACCCGAGGTAGAACCCACATAAGAAGAAGAATCGACACGGGCGTGGGAGGAATCGGCGTTGGGCTAGGGCAACGGCTGGGGCTGGAGCTGGGGCCCCGTCTGCTTTACGCCAGCACTCTGTGACTCGTCATCAATGGGCAATGATGAGGTGGGGCCCACCGGGGAGGAAGTAGCTCGGCGTACACCCCGGCCACGAATTGCCTGTATTCTATCAATATCTGACTTTGTATAATAAATGCAAAGACATTAAAAACACTAATTTGGCAGAAATCATCATCAACAATATATATATGAACGAAGTATAAAAACACATCAATATGAACCAAGTTCTATAGTGTTACTACATTTTTTTCGTGATGTTACAACATTACAAGTCAATCATTTTCAGTTTTGGGAATCATCATCATCTTCATCACTAGACTCGTCGTCCTCTTCTTCGTGGGGCTCATCGTCCTCTTCATCTTCTAATTCATCCTCTTCATCAGTAGACTCAGTCACATCATCTTCAACACTTTTCTCGTCTTCCAGTGTTGTTGAAAGAAGAAGATTGTCCTCCTCGTTGTTCACCTCAACAGGTAACAAGATAGGTGGTTGGTCAGCTTGAAAGGTGTCTAGCTCACTGTCATATGTCACGGGCAATTTATTGGACTTGATAACTGCATACCAATGAGATTTGGGATTGGCGACGTCCTCCACGTAAAAGACTTGTGCAGCTTGGCTAGCAAACACAAAGGGCTCTACTGATCCAAGTCTTAACTTGACATTGACATCTACAATCCCTTGAGAGCTAATAACACGAATTCCTCTACTGCATGTGATATTGAACCTTGTACACTTGAACACTACCAGGCAATTTTCAGAACCCACGTATGCTAGCTCAACAATCTCATCTAGCTCTTTATAAAAATCCATGCAATTCTCGGCATAACAGTCGCCGTTGACCAAGACTCCACTATTTTGGGTTTGTTTTGTTCAGTCATCAGGTTTTACATTTTAAACCTAAACCTATTCATGATATAGCCTCCATGATAGGATGCTTGTTTGTTAAGGCCTTAAGCTAATAATTTCAAGCAGAAGGCCGCTGGTCTATCCATTGACTGGACGTATTGTAGATGACGGTAAAAATTAAATCAGCATACTAATTGGTCACATAAATGTATATAACACATAATATAATTTCGTTAAAGACTTACACGCCTTCTGAACCACTGTACAAATTGTGATTTTCGATGAGATTCAAGTCCAGCAGGATCAGTGATTAAAGGTTCCGCATTGAGCTCACTGTAAACCAACGTAGTTGACTTGCTTATCACACATTTTCAATTATGTATAGTAATTTTTTGAAAAGACATTAACTTACTCAAAAAACGCTGAAACTTCATCGCAATTTAGAAGGGCATATATTGTTGCTGCACTATACTCTTCTTCCATTCGCCATCGAGTATACGTTCGGCTGAACGGACTACCTGACACCCTTCCAAATTTGTGCTTGATCCAGGGTCATTTTGGCCTAGCTGATTTAACCTTGTATCAACATCAGGCCCAAAATATTAACTACACAATTTTATAAGCTCTTCCATTACGTAAGCGTCCGCAATTGAGCCCTCAACCTGAGCATTATTGCGGACTTTTTTTTAAATGGAAAATGAACCTAGAAGTTTAGCAAATCGAGTTAGGTGGAATATCAATGATTACAGGTGTCGCATAAGTATAAACGAACAACTGTAACAATTTAAAGATAACCTCTCGAAGGGATGTATCCACCGATATTGCACAGGTCAACCCATCTTAGCTTCATATGCCAAGTGAACAGGCAGATGCTGTAACGACCCGGTCCACGGCCCCACCACAGGGCATTGCCTCCCTCAAAAGGGCTAGCCAAGTAGGTACTTATGAGTTCATAGGCAGGGTCTTATAAGGCCAATCGCAAACTCTCCCACAACCGATGTGGGATATTACAATCTCCCCACCTTATTCCTTAGCGTCCTCGCTAAGCTCGATCACACATAGCCCAGAATCCTCCTCTCTAGCCAATGTGGGATATACCCAGCTCACCCTTCGTTGCCCCAACCATCCTCTCGATGTGGGATATACCCGGGCTTGCCTTCGTTTCCCCTAACCATCGGCAACCCGACTGGATACCCCAGTCCAAGCTTTCGAGAGTCGGCTCTGATACCATCTGTAACGACCCGGTCCACGGCCCCACCACAGGGCATTGCCTCCCTCAAAAGGGCTAGCCAAGTAGGTACTTATGAGTTCATAGGCAGGGTCTTATAAGGCCAATCACAAACTCTCCCACAACCGATGTGGGATATTACAGATGCTCCATTGAATCAAAGAAGGAAGGTGGGAAGATTTTCTCCAGCTTGCAAATTGTCACCACAATGTTCTTCTCAAGCACCTCCATGTTACTCACCCGGATCGTAGAAGAACATATATCTCGAAAGAAATGAGATAATTCAGTCAAAGTCTCCCATACAACCCTTGGCAACAGTCCCCGAAAGGCAATAAGTATGAATCTCTCCATGAATACGTGGCAGTCGTGACTCTTTATCCCTTGGAACTTGCATTCCGATACATCGCAACAACGAGATATGTTGGATGAAAACCCATCTGGAAGCTTCAAACTCTTAACCCACAGACAGACATTCTCTACTTGTTTCTTGTCTAGACAGTAAGGAGCTTTCGGAAGTATCGTCCTCCCCCTGACTGTCCGAGGATACAATTCACGGCATACACCCAACTGTTGTAGATCCATTCTCGCTTTAATGTGATCTTTCGATTTCCCCTTGACATTCATCACTATGTTGAACACATTATCAAAAAAGTTCTTCTCAATATGCATCACATTCATGTTGTCTCAGACAATGAGCGTCCTCCGGCCAGTAGGCTAACTCCCAAAAAATACAATGTTTCCTCCAGTTGTGCTCTTTCTCGTACCCTGGAATATTTTGATCTGGCACACCCTTGCCGTATGGTATGTCAATATCAAATGCCTCCAGGTGTGAGAGCACTTCTTCACTAGATGGGTAGTCCAGTGTGACAACCTCACACTTGATTGTCCCGTCAAATTTATCCTTCTGCCTACGGAACTGATGGTCCAGTGGCAAAAGCTTTCGATGAAATCCTAACCACCAGGGCTTTCCGCCATGCTTTAACGTATGGCCGAGGTTCACGCCAATATAAGTAGGGCATGCTATCTTCCCTTGTGTGGTCCAGTCACATGTCATTCCCAATACGGGGAAATCATGTATATTCCACATCAAAGCAGCCCTCATCTGAAAATTTTGTCTAAGGGATACATCATATGTTTCGACTCCATGATTCCATAACTATTTTAACTCATCAATCAACGGCCTTAAATACACATCTATGTCCTTGTCGGGACTCTTCAGCCCCGGAATAAGTAACGGTAAAAACATGTACGTCTTCTTCATGCACATGCCTAGTGGAAGGTTGTACAGGACAATAATAACAGGCCATGTGGAGTAAGGTGTGCTAGATTGACCGACAGGGTTAAACCCATCGGTTGGGAGACCAAGTCTAACATTCTGAACTTCCTGAGCAAAGATTGGATACATGTGGTCAAACTCCTTCCACACCTCTCCATCAGTTGGGTGTATCAGCACATCGGCATCGTTGCTACGAGTCTCACAGTGAGCCCTCATATGTTCAGCCGTATTGGAGGAGTAGTACATTCTCTGAAGCCGTTGTGTGACCAAAAATATTGCAATATCTTCCATGCAATGTTTTTCTCCTTCCCTTTGTCCGGTTTGTACCTCAAATGATCACATGCTGGACACCGTGACAACTCCTTATTCTCTTTCCAGAATAATACACAATCTTTATTGCATGTATTTATCCACTCATAGCTCAACCGAAGTTTTCTCATCATCTTCTTTGCGTCATAGTACGACTGTGGTAGCTTTTCACTTTCGGGCAAAATTTATTTGATTAAGGTAATAAACTCGTTAAATCCCTTCTCACTCAGCCCGTGGTCTGATTTCAACTATAACAAACTACTAACCGTAGACAGTCGTATGTGTTTTGGAGCTCATCCCACAACGGCTCTTCCGCAGTTCTCAACAACTCATAAAACTGACGAGCCTCCTTGTTCAGCGGTTAGGGACTGTCATCACCACCGTCGTTATCCCAGTCAATATTAGCATGCCCAGTATCCATAATCCAATCTGCCCCCTTGGATGCTCATGAAGGAGCAATACATGATGATGTCGTCACTTATTCTTGGTCTGAAGGTGCCAGGGAAAGACTTTGACGTCTACATGCAGCCACGTATAGATGAGTTAAAAGAGCTTCTGAAATACGGGCTCCAAACATATGATGCTTCTACTAAAGAGAATTTTCAGATGCATGCAGTTGTGATTTGGACTATAAGTGACTTTCTGGAATATTCATATTTTTCACCGTGGAGTACGAAAGGGTACATAGCTTGTCCCACACGCAATGTGGATACAAGTTCACAGAAATTGAGGAGAAAGATAGGTTACATAAGACATCGTCAACTCTTAGATGAGAATCATCTTCCATGATGGAGGAGCAAGGAATTCAATGGTAAGATTTGGAAAAGAAAGAGGCCTAGGGAGTATTCAGCCGATGATGTATTAGAGTAGTTGGTACATGTTCCAGATTGCAGACCGGAGAAGCATCTAAGCAATAAGAAGAGAAAGCGTACAGCTGATGAACTTAATTGGATTGAGAGCAGTATATTTTTTGATTTTCCATATTGGCCGACTCTAAATTTAAGACATAATCTCGATGTACGTTTGAGATAATGTATTGGGGACTTTACTTGATATCGAGGGAAGAACAAAGGATACTATGAAGGCAAGCGAGGATCTAAAGGACATGAATATAAGGAAGGAATTACATCTACATGCAAATAATAATGGTACGTATACAATGCCGCCTGCACGTTACACCTTGACAAAGAAAGAAAAGTGAGTTCTTAAAGGCAGTGAAATTTCCATATGGATATGCATCTAACATATCACGATGTGCAAATGTTGGTGATGGCAAGGTATCCGGCATGAAAAGTCATGATTACCATGTTATGCCACAACGGCTGATCCCAGTTGGTATGCGTGGATACTTGCCCAAGGATGTCCATGGTCCATTGGTTGAATTGGGAGAGTTTTTCAAGTTTTTATGCTCTAAGACATCAGAAGTGGAAGAGGTAGAAAGGCTAGAGAAAGACAACGTCTTTATCTTTTGTAAATTGGAAAGGATATTTCCACCTGCATTTTTTGGTGTCGTGGTCCACCTAGTAGTTCACTTGCCACGTGAGGCCTTACTTAGGGGGCCAGTTTCTTGCCGTTGGATGTATCCAATTGAGAGGCACCTGGGCTCTTTGAAGCATTATGTAAGCAATAAAGCCCGTCCTGAAGGCTCAATTGCGGAGGCCATCTTTATTACCGAATGCTTAGCATTTTGTTCGATGTATCTTAATGATGTGGATACTAGGTTCAATCAAGAAGAACACAATTATGATGGCAGGGAAGTGGACAAGGAGGATGAAACATTTCTTTTCACACAAATGGTTCATCCATTTGGCGCTTCAAAGCTTGAGTTCATGCCATCCGACGAACTACAAAAAATGCAGTGGTATATCCTTGATAACTGTGAGGAAGTTGATGACTTTAAAGCATATGTCTACAACTTTGGGTGTTATTTTACCAATTCATTTCAGTAAGTATTCTATTTTTTTATTATTTTGGAGACTCATACTTGTATGTTTAATGCTTAGTGAGCACAAGGCAGAGTTAGAGAACCAATGTTCTCTTAATGTGACTAGGAGGCATTAAAAGGAGTTTCCAAACTGGTTTAAGAACCATATAAGTTACTAAATAGGTTGCCTTTTTATCTCTTTTGAGGATCTCTAGTTTATTTACTTATAATGTTTCATGTCATTTGTTTAGATAATGAACTCATATAATAAGAAACTACCTGAAGCTACCGATGTTATATATGCACTTGCCTGCGGGCCTGACGTATATACCTCAGTAATCATACCGTGCCTCCTTCCTTACTTCCGTTTGACTAGCCGAGTTCGACCACAAAACTATTGTTTCCCCCTGTTGCGTCCACCTTGTGTATCCACCCATAAAATCATATAGACGAAGATGCCAATTTACTTCAATTCTTTTTCTCCAATGCAACAGCTCACATCTACCGCATGAACACCTTATCTTATCATAGTCAACATGTGCAGGATGCGCGGAATTCGTCGACGCGATCTTCAAAACTGTCAGCATTCTTCCTTTTCATCCAACTTCGATCGACCGACATGATGACTGAATTATAGTACTATATACCACCTTCAATTATGACCAATCATTAGGCAGGGTCGATGTAAATATGAATGCATGCATGTGACAACATGTCTATATATTTTCCTCCATTCTCTAACAAGTAGTGGTCCTATCCCATTCAGAAAAGCATATGTTTATAAAATAGTGAACAACTCATGCTTAGTCCTATGTCTGCGAAAAATTCGGCAGCAACTCCCCGCATTTCTCCAAGTACACGACATCGATTAGGTATTCTAACATTCATCTAACCTTGCCTTGCAAGGTCTGACGGATGTTAGAATATGAAATCTGTATGCACCCGGAGAAACACATGGGAACGTGTACCAAATATTCATGACATAAAACACAAAACATGAGTTGAAACACTGTTTTATAAACACATAGCTTTTCCAAATTGTCCAAACTGGACATCCAAAGGCTTAGTACAAAGCATTACTTCGTAATGAGTACCTTTGAACGGGAACTAAGGATTTTTATGCATGCATGTGTTCAGAAATTGATAACATATGCAAGAATCTTTCCAAAATAACAAAATTATAGAAAGATTGTTGCATATGTTACCAATTCCACTTTAAATAGAATTTGTTGGCAACGAGTTGAACCGTCTCGTTGCCAATGGACTTCGCAAAAAACAACGAATATAAAGAATGCAGGGTTTATAAACGAGAAATAATTGAACCATCTTTGGGCAATATAGAGTAATTATGGGATGTACAAGGGCTAATTAGGGCTAACTGGGTTATTAGGGTTTAGGTTTAGCTTTTAGGGTTTAATTAATTGAAATTAAGATATGTTAGGACTAATTAGTGTTAATGAGGAGTACCTTAGGCTAATTATAGCTAATTAGGATTGATTAGGACTAGTTAGGATTATTTAGAGCTAATTATGGTTTAATTGTGCGGAGTAATGTTGATCAGTCCTAATTAGGCTTAATTGGGTTATGTTAGGGCTAATAAGTGTTAATAAGGAGTACCTTGGGCAAATTATAGCTACTTAGGGTTAATTAGGACTAGTTAGGATTATTTAGAGCTAATTGCAATTTAATAGTGTTGATTAGTCATAATTAGGACTAATTAGGCTTAATTGGGTTATGTTAGGACTAATTAGTGTTAATGAGGAGTACCTTGGGCTAATTATAGCTAATTAGGGTTGATTAGGACTAATTAGGATTTTTAGAGCTAATTACGGTTTAATTGTGCAGAACAGTGTTGATTAGTCCTAATTAGGGCTAATTAGGCTTAATTGGGTTATGTTAGGGCTAATTAGTGTTAATGAGGAGTACCTTCACCTAATTATAGCTAATTAGGGTTGATTAGGACTATTTATGATTATTTAGAGCTAATTAGGGTTTAATTATGTGGAGTATTGTTGATTAGTCCTCATATTAGGTATCGATATGGTGTCCAACACCTACCGATTCCTCTGGACATGTGTCCGACACCTACCGACTCGTGTTCGACACATCCGAACACGTGTCCAACACCTACTAACTCGTGTTCGACACATCTGTACATGTCTTCGACACCTCTCAGCGGTGTCCGAAGACATTGATTTATTTTTTAATTGCCGACACCGTGCCTGTCACCCCTTGAATAGGTGTCCACAAGTATAAAGCCAAAATATGACATTTTGGTGTCGGTGTCGATTAGACGCGGTGTCCGTGACCTACCGATACCTCGACACCTCACCGACACATTCGGACACGTGTCCGACACCTCTCAGTAGTGTCCATTGATATTGATTTAATTTTTAATTACCAAACACCGTGTAAGGCACCTCTCGAAGAAGTGTCGGACACCTCTTGAAGAAGCGTCCACAAGTATTAAGCAAATCTGTGTCGGTGTCGATCGGACGCGGTGTACACGTTCGTGCTCCCTAACAAGTATCTCAATCAAATTGGGTACCATCCTCTATTAACAATCTTAATTCTCAGTTGTTCAAATGCTCAATGCACATTTAACAAAATTATATAAAGAATGAAAATTGATATAAAGCATCGACACCTCATATAGGGTGTCGGTATGGTGTCCGACACCTTCGGACATGTGTCTGACGCCTACCGACAACATGTCCGACACCTCCGGACACATGTCCCATACCTTTCAAGATGCTCCTAAGAACTTAAACAGTTAAAAAATAGGTCAAACAATATAAATCTTGTTTTGACACACTCTCTTACGTGTAAGCTTTCAATTTCACGTAGAGAGACAAATTAAGGTGCACAACCGCCAAATGCACAAATAATCAGAGTGCAAATTGTGCTATTGAGGAGGGGGGGTTTGCAAATATTCAATCGAGAAGAATTGAATTTAAAACCTTGTGAAAATCAGATATCTGATAATACCATGAGAAGTTACCATATGTTCTGAAAGCTTAAAGATTTAAACAATAGCTCAAGCATTGTATATCATGCATTAAGAAGTGTATGACTTTATTTTTGTGTTCTAATGAAATAGAGCATCTTAAACACAATACCAATCCTCGTATGCATTTCAAATAAATCTAATATTTACTCTTTCAAAAACCATTAGGTATTGCTATGTTCTCTTTAATTTTTAATTTTTACAATCTGTTAGAGAATTCAAATGGGCTCCCTGATCACATTTATGAAGAGAGAGACAGAGAGAGAGCGATGACAAGGGAGTTGTGTTCAGCAGTGCGCCTTCGAGCTTTGGAGTTCCTCATACACTCCACTCATGTAATACTCCTAAAACCATAACCTACTCTCTCTCTCCCATATACACACATACAGCTGTGAGCCTTTGTTCTGACTTTTATATGTGTGGTTTTTGATCGAATTAGCAACTTGAAGTCACTCCAATTGTCAAGTACTCTGCACTCTCATTTTTCGCCAATTGATTTTACCTGTCCCTTTCCAGGTATGGCATGAAACTATTTCTTTTAAGGTCACTAGCCTTTTAATGGTTTCAAGCATTCATGGACATGTTACTAGAGGGGTACATCTTTAATATAGTCAATCTTGCGAGCTAATTCTCGTAGTTAATGTCGTACATAGTATGGTCCCAAAAAAATCAAGAAAAAGGATAAAGCATGCCTATCTAATTTAATTGGTATGCTGAATATATGGTCCCAAATTCCTCTTGAATAACTGAATGTTAAGACCCTAGAAAGCTTGTAGGTTGAGGAGGTCATAGATCACCAAGACGGCAAGAACAGAGCCTGCAGCATACACCTCCCATACACCTCTAGAATTTAGTTTTTCTTCTTTGCTTTTCCTATGCAAGTCTGCTAACAACCGGATAATTTTTCGCCCTCTAATTTTCTCTTTGACTCAGTATTGTGTTGGTAGAAGAGGCTTTGTTTCACACAAATTATATGTAAATACTAATTGGAAATATAAAAAAAAAAGTCTACAAGAACCATTGCCTGTCATAGAAGAATAAGCCTGCAGCTCCAACATATAAGACTCATTTGTCAATCGAATTTTATGACCGTCAATTTCTGGAAATTACCTTTCCATACCATGGTTTAGAACCCAAGACATGGTGTAATACATGGCGAAACTAAAGTTATGTTCTATTATCCAATATTTAAAAATCAATGGTTTTCTTTACTACCTATGTACCTCCAACCTTATTAGAATTAAACACATTATGATACTATCTTCCATGGTGCGGTCAAGGAGTTTCAAGGCCAAGCATATATGATAAATATCATTACATTAAAAATCATAGGTTGTATGCTACACTAAAAATCATCTAATTAGGTCTAGATACTAAATCCCTTTCTTGTATAGTAAGACATTAATTAGGTCAACAAACAAGCACACTGAATATCTACATTGAAATGAAACTGTAAAAAGTAAAACATTGGAATACATTTCTTAGAACCCTCAAATATTCACTAACCGGAGTCGCAGACTACACCGGAGGAGGTGGCGTGGCATCGGCAAGAAGACGGGGGTGTCGCCGGAGGGGTCGCCAGAGGTGGGCTGCCGTAGAGGAGGTCGCCAAAGTAAGAAAGCCGGTGGAATGCCGTGAGAAATAATTAACACAGAGAGAGAAACGGGAGAAAGAAGAAAAAGAAGGGGCTCTGAGATTTAAGAGATGACTTTTAGGGACGGGACGATGCAGTCGTTAAAAGTCCGTCAGTAAAAGACACTTTTCACATACGGAATTTTTAGCGACGGAAATATTCTGTCGCTTAAATGTTTTTTAAAAATCATCAAAAATTCTAAAAATATTTAGTGACGGTAACATTTGTCGGTTAGTATCCGTCGGTAAAAGTCGTTGACAAACACTTTTACCAACGGATCATTCTGTGGGTAAAAAGTTTTAGCGACGGAGGTTTTATCTACGATAAAACCCGTCACTGAAAACATTTTTAGCGCCATAATGCATTTCGTCGCTAAAAGTCCGTCGCTAAATCCCTATTTTCCTGTAGTCAACATTCCCTAGGGCCTTAAGCCACTGCATTCTCAGTACACGATCACAGCCACCAAGAGGTAGAATCTTCATAGTTAAGGTGAATTCTTGCTCCCCCATAACCCAATTAGATTGATAACACCCAGATTCACTTTGTATCCTGGCTCCATTAGCTACAGCCACAATGAAAGGTGTAATGGGAGTGAGGCAGGACCCAATCTCTTAGAAGATTGTGTCCATGAACTTTGTGGTGTACCCCGTGTCAACTAGAATTTCAACATGGAAATTGATTGCTTTGGGCATACCTTTTGATGGCCAACGTAGAACTTGCCATCACACCAAGAGCATAAACCGTGGACAATATTTTTTTTTGTATTCTCATAAAGGGTAATGTGTTTAAGGAACTGAATACCGTATGTACATATATATTTTTTGGTGGTGTTTGGGATGTAGGCTGAGTGCTTTTGCGATGATTAGCTATGGGGTTGAAATAGTTGGTGAGTAATGGTAGGGAGTTAATTTGAGATGGGCTTTTGGTATGCATGTATGTTCACAGTTTGGTGTGTACTTGGTCATCAAAGTGTACTGATACATGAGCAATCTTTTAATTGTTATGTATTAGGTGTCAGTCTGTTTGACCCACATATTTTAGGTTGGATTTATGGTTAGGCTTGGTTATGTAAGTACATTTATGCATACTCCTTGAAGTTCTTATTACCCACATCATTTAACTTTAATTGCTTTGTCATAGGCCGAAGTTACCGCGACTAATGCTACTGAGGATGGCAATGATGAAACATTCGATGAGTTTGGTGGATGATTGCCTTATCTGACCAGATCTGACGTTACGTTTAATTGTTGGGAAATTTGTTCATTTTTGTAACCAAGCAACTGATTGATTTACATGCATTAAATTAATTGTTCAATTTTAGTGGTATACAACAAATACAGAATACTTGTTATCTTTAGTTCATTTGTGAGATTTTGGATTATTGTTGTAACAAGTAGTGGCATAAATGTTAAGAATGATAGGATAATCTATTATGCATATTTAATAGATTTTTGTTTTCAAAATTTTTAGCTCTTAAATATGATTTTTGTGATGAAATTAGCGACCAAAAATTTTATTTAGTTCCTAAATATGCTTTTTGTGATGGAATTAGTGACGAAAAAATCATTTAGCACAGAAATATGGTTTTTGCTACAGAATTAGTGACGAAACAAATTCCTAAATATGTCATTTTTGCAAGGGAATTAGCGATGAAAAAATTATTCAACTACTAAATATGGTTTTTGTGATGGAAATTGTGTCCTCTATTTTAGGTACTAAATTTGCTGATGGAATCAGCGACGGAATTTCCGTCGCTAATGATAATTTTTTAAAATGCATAAAAATATATTTATATTTCAATTATTTATTTTTTTAAAAAGTTAATTTTCTAAAAACTAAAAAATATGTTTAGCGGCGGAAATTCCGTCGCTAAAGTGTTACCAATTCCATCGCTAATGAAAAAGACATTACTGATGGAACACTAATTCCGTCGATAAAAACTTTAGCGACGAGGGTTTAGGCGACGGAATTTTTGTCGCTAAAGGAATTACTGACGGAAAGGGGACATTTAGTGACAAATTTTTTCGTCGTTAATTGTTATTTTTCTTGTAGTGCAAATTGGTCCACTTGAGCTTTAAAATGTCATATTTATGTAGGAAAATACTTATCTGCCGATACATTGATGAACAAAAAGTAAAATGAAGCAAATTATATTATTTTTTTTATCAATGTGCTTCCGAAAGTAATAGAAGTGGTTTCAATTTACAACAAAGAGGTGGTGATTAGATGATGAATAAAGGAACATTTTAATGCAAACTGAGATTTGAATCAAATCAAACCCCATTTACCTAAGCAAGATGATTACTTCAGAAAACAAATGACATCCGCCAATTAAATTGAATAATACTCATGTAATACTACTGAAAAAGTTTACAACAAACAGGCAAAAATTGTGCATATTGATATTAGCCACCATAAATTGCTAAGATCTATCCAGAGCACTCACACGGGCTATGTCATCGTCGGAAGGTAATGGTTCTTGCATGCATGATGGATCTAACTTCAAATAAAGACTAAAGAGAGAATAAACACTTAGATTTAAATTGGACTGAATCTTAGATATAACTTCAATTTGAACTGCACTCTTAGATCTAAAATTGAATAAACTGCTGATCCACAGGGACTAAGAACCATTGGGGAGAGAGACAAAAAAAACCCATTACCAAATTGTATGCTATCCTGTACGAACCAGCAAAGCCTAAAATGGGCATGGGTTAGCGGCAAGGGGTTGGCTGAGCTATGGCTAGGCGGAGCAGTGGGCAATGTGGGTTGTTTGGCGCCACTGCATGTCCTTGGTAGTGGCGACGGTGGCTACTATTAGGGTGGTAGGTGAAGGGGAGAGAGAGGGGCTGGCAGCAAATGTGTGGTAAGGGGGAAGTGAGAGAGAATTGAGTTTATAGAGGAAGGAAGTCTAAATTAGGCCAAAGTCAAAAAAATTTGTTCGCTAAATTTAGCGACCGTTGTGGCTGTCGCCAAATGCGGTCGCTAAAGTTTGCAACTGCCAAAATGGTCGCTAAACTTAGCAACTGCATGGCAGTCGCTAAATACTGGTCTCTAAATTTAGTGACCGACATGCAGTCACTGGGTGGCGATCTCCAAATCTCGCGCCAATAATTTTGTTGACCCTGCCAAAATTTATGTTCGCTTAGAGACCACTGATGATAGCGGTCCCTAGAGGTCTAATATAGTGCCGCCATTCTAACGGTCCCTAACTTCGGTGGTAAAGGCCTAATTTCTTATAGTGAGGCTAAGATGATATTATATAATAAGGTAAAACTATATCTTCTCATTCTACATCTAAAAGCTAAAAGCCTACGACATGCATCATGAGTGACTCTCATAAGACAAGATTATTTATTTTATGCACATTCACTGCATCTTATTATTGGAATCAGAAACGTACATTAATCATAACATTCCTATATATTGTTTTATGTATAGTTGATTTACATATACATGCATAGTAATATATATTGTGAGTGTTGGTTTGTAGTTTGGACATATATAATGTTTTAAACAGCTTCTCATTGATTGTTCGCTAAAAGGATTTTGCCTTCTTTTGGTGTTTAAAGAGAAAAGGAAGTGGCCTACTCCCTCAATGCTGTAATCAATAGACAATGACTCTCTATGTAAACTTCTTTGTTTAAACCAAAAAAGAAGAAAAAAAATTGTCTTTGTAAGGCTTTGAGTTCTTCTTTCTTGTTTATTATTCAGTGAAATTCTTTTCTTAATAAATAAAAAAATCTTTATTTTTGTCTTCTCGTGATGAATAGGAAAAAAAATCTAGAAAGCTCACGGAACCAAACCGTACTATAATAAAATGATGAAAATTATACATATTAAATGTATACTATAAACCATTCTAACTGATTACAAAACAGTAAATTGATTCTTTTAGTTTTTCCATTTATTTCTCTTTTCAACAGTAACATCAAATATTTTTTTAATCCAGAAGCCTGTAAAGAAGATTTCCAAACATTGATCACAATTGTAAACATCAAATATACATTTATTCTAGAACAAGTTACAAAAGAAACAGATTGGGCATATCACAACCTTCGGGAAACAGATTGGGCTCTCATGCAATTTCTTATTATGCTTAAGATCCGTTTACTTCTCGTGCCCTTGCAATGCTAAAAACACTACAGTGGGCAAATTATCATCATATGTACCATATCATTGTTTACACTGACTCCCATCTTTTTGATTGAACAGATGACAGGTCAGGCGGGGATTAGCGCCGTTGCAGCGCCGATTATGTATGATATAAGCTTGATCAGTGCGCACTTCCACTTTTGTCGGATTTTTAAAGAAAGCAAAAGGCTGCTGTCTGAAGCGGCCAGACTTGCTACTTTTGCTTGCAAGGCTAGATCGGAAGTATCTATGACATGGACTCATAGACTAGATGCTTTTAGATCTAACCACGCATATTTTGGACAATGATTAGCTTCCATTTACTTTATAAGTCTATAATATATCTCTATACTTCGTATGGTTGGGACGGCTTTTTTATGTGTAATATATTTCTCCTCTTAACCAAAAAAAAAGTTACAAAAGAAATAAGAACATAATTGAATTATATTATTTGATCCAAAGAACCTAATAATATCACCTCAAAAAAAAATTACTATCGACCACGTTGCACGTGCTCTATACTAGTATGTGTGTGTGTGCGTGTTTCTTAGGAAGGAAACTCCTTTTATACTGGTTAGATGGCCTTTGCAGGTCTCTCTTCATTCCTCCAAGTGTTTGATCTTATCAAGTAGCTTTCTTCATGTACGTCTATTGTCGTTACATTCCATTCAGTAGTTTTTCCATTTCAGTGTGTTTGTAAATTCTGAGTGCTTTAACTCTATGAAAGAAGTGTAGGAGGACGGTAGCTGTTAGGAATAATATATGCTTTGTGTATACTTGTACAGAAATCAACTAAGTACGAAAATACTGAAATGTAGTTTACTAAATAGAACAAACAGTATTAGAAAGAACAATTAAAATTAACTCACAGCATAATTAGACAAACAGTAATGGAGAACCGAGACATGAATTTGATTCACTGTCCTTAAGACTTATTCGTCCCGCAACGGTGCTGACGGTTCATTAAAAAAAAAGGTTATCAAACACCCACTTGTTTTTGTAAAAAAAAAAATAATAAGCTGCTTTTTAAAAACTGCTCATTAAAAACTGAAAACAAAAAAAAAAATTTGTCAAACCAACCCTTAGCTTCTCTAGTAAGCTTACACCATATTTATATGCAAAAATACATCCATGTGATAATTGACAAGTGATTAACTAGAGTTACATAACTTAACTTTATATGAACTAGAGTTAAGCATCATAAATAGCAGTAAAAGAAAGAACATAACATCAACTAAGCATTAATCAACTAAGCATTAATCGTAACATTCTCCCTCTTAATGTCTTTTTGCTGAACTCTCAAAGCTTGTCTCAATTCTTCAAACCTTTCTCTTGATAGAGCTTTCATAAAGATGTCTGCCACTTGTTCTTCTGACTTGCAAAATTCAAGTTCAATTTCCCCTTCTTCAATAGCTTCACGGATGAAATGATACTTGAGTGCAATTTGCCTGGTCCTGCTGTGAAAGACCGGATTCTTGGCCATTGCTATGGGTGATTTGTTGTCACAAAACAATTCAGTTTTCCTTCTTGCTTTTTGCCAAAGTCATGAAAAATTCGTCTAAGCCAAATTGCTTGAGAGGTTGCAATTGCAGCTGAAACATACTTAGCGTCAGCTAAAGATTGAGCAACACTTTGTTGCTTCTTTGAAAGCCAAGAGAATACTCCACTTCCAACAGTAAAACAATAACCTAAAGTACTCTTCATATCATCTTTGCATCCTCCAAAATCATTGTCACAAAATCCTATCAAGCTTAACTTCTTTACTTCTTTCATTCATGATACCATAATCAACGGTACCTTGGATGTATCTGAGGACTCTCTTTATTGCTCCAAGATGAAAATTGCTTGGTGCTTACATAAATCTGGATAGGAGACTTACTGCAAACATAATATCTGGTCTTGTTGCAGTAAGATATAACAAGTTTCCTACCATGCTTTTATAAAAAGGTTGCATCTACCTTGCTTCCACCATCTTGTCTCTTTAATTTCTCCCCCATAATGAGTGGTGTAGCTTTAGGATTGCAACGATACATTCTAAATTTTTTCAGCACTTTTTCAGCATAATTTTTTTGACAAATAAAGACACCTTCATCATCTTGATGAATCTCCATGCTAAGAAAATGTTTGAGCTGCCCCATATCATTCATTTCATACTTCTTCATCATCTCCTTTCTAAAATCTTTGATCATATTTTCACTATTGTCCGTAAAGAGCAAATCATCAACCTAAAGAACAACAATAAGAATACCTTTCTCACCTTGATGGTTTACATACAAGTTAGGCTCACTTTCACTTTTCTTGAAACCTTTCTTAGTGAAATAATCATTTATTTGGTTGTACCATGCTCTAGGTGCTTGTTTCAGCTCATAGAGTGCTTTTTGCAACTTGTACGCTTTTTCTTCATCTCCTTTAATCACAAATCCGTGAGGCTGATCTACATAAACTTCCTCTTTTAATTCTTCATTTAGAAATGTAGATTTGACATCAAGTTGATATAGTAACCACCCTTTGCTTGCTGCAACTGCAATCAAGGCTCTAATGGTATCAAGTCTTGCTACTGGAGCAAACATTTCAGGAAAATCAATGCCGGGCTGTTGTGCATAGCCCTTTGCAACAAGCCTTGCCTTCTTTCTTTGAATTGAACCATTGGGGTTGTGTTTCACCTTGAAAATCTACTTCACACCAACAACTTCTTTATCTTTTGGCTTTTCAACCAACTCCCATGTTCGGTTTTTCTCAATAACTTTGATTTCTTCTTGCATAGTTGTCCTCCAATCTTCCTCTTTTATTGCTTCAGCAAAGCTTTCTGGTTCAGTAACACATAAGTTACAAGTTTGATATACATCACTCAAACTTCTCATTCTTCTTGGAGTTGAGCTTAATGATGATAAGCTTGATGATGAATATTTCCTGTGTATTTAGAGGTGAATCTTCATCATTTTTATCTTTTTGAGTTGAGTTTTCTTGAAGGACATTCAATGGAACTTCTTGTTTCTCAACTTTGTTGTCCTCCCAATTCCACACAGTATTTTCATCAAATAGCACATCACGGCTAATGATAATTTTATTACTTTGCAAGTTGTACAGCCTATAGCCTTTTGACATTGTGCTATAGCCAACAAATATGCACCTTTTACTTGCTTCATCTAGCTTACTTCTTTTCTCTTTTGGCACTTGAGAGTAACAAATGCTTCCAAATACTTTAAAGTGTCTAACTAATGGTCTTCTTCCACTCCATGCTTGAAATGGAGTTTGATTTAACACAACTTTGGTTGGTGATCTATTAATTAAGTACACAGCTGTATGCACAGCTTCAGCCCAAAATGATCAAGGAATTCTTTTTTCATACAACATTGATTTTGCCATCTCCATATAATGGTTTGATTTTTCCTTTCGGACACACTATTTTGCTGTGGACTGTAGCCAACTGTGAGTTGTCTTTCCATTACTTCATCTTCACAGGATTTGTGAAACTCATTTGAAGTGTACTCCTGTCCTCTGTTAGTTCTCAAGACTTCAATGAAACAACCACTTTGGTTTTCAAGGATGCATTTAAACTTTCTAAACACACTAACAACTTTAGATTTTTGCCTCATGAAGTATACCCATGTCATAGAGTATAATCATCAATAAAAAGAATAAAGGACCTATTTTCAGCATTAGAGAGAGTTTGCATAGGTCCACAAACATCAGTATGGACTAGCTCAAGCTTCTCGTTTGCTCTCCATGCTACTCCTTTCGGAAATGGTTGTCTATGATGCTTGCCAAAAACACATCCTTCACAAGCTTCATGTTTTTCTTCTATGGTGGGGAGGCCTTCCACCATGTTTTATTTATACAACAACTTCATATTTTTGAAGTTTATGTGACCAAACCTTTGATGCCACAATCATGAGTCTTTAACAATTGAAGCTTTCATTGCAACTCCACTTGTATATTCAAAAATTTATCGAAAAACTTCTTTTTTTCTCCATCTTTATCTTTGTTACAACACCTTTACTCCCTTTTTTGTCGTAAATTATGCAGCATTTGTCTTGGAATTGAAGTGTGTAATCATTCTCCAAAAGCTGTCCAAGACTAAGCAGATTATGCAATAAAATTAGGGTTAAGGCAAATTTGGTGAGGAAGATGATGAATAGTAAAGGTTTAATGAGCTATCACTGTTTTGAATTCTTAGGGCTATTTAAGATAGAATTAGGAAAAGTGTAAAACTTAATCTCCCATTATTTTTGCACAACCTTCGACGTGAAATTTATATCTTGAAAACATGTTTTTTGAATTGTTTGGTATAGTAAACAAGCTCATTTCTAGCCGAAAATTTTATAGTGAGCTGAACTTACTGAGACGCTTGTGTGTCTTAAATTTTGTGGCATTTTGGTGCCATTTGATATATTTTGAAATCGGAACATTAACGCTCAATTTAAGGAGCGGTTTAGTGTTCCGAGCAAAAATTTCCCAGTAAGCCATTTTATTCTGAAAAACTCACCTAGTCATTTAAAAAGATGTTTTGGATAAATTTTGGGTATGTAATGGTACGTTAGGCATCGGGGGTAATAGGAAATTTTACAAAAGTCTAGGGGCGGTTTGGTAATTTTACTCACTTGGGAAGAAACTTAATACTTAGGCATGCTCGAGCGGCAATGACTAACATCCACATGATTTTGTTATTTAGGTATTGATAGACAAGAGGACTGACTTTTGAGCAAGTACCATAACCAGTTATTGAGCGAGGTAAGTACTCATGTCATGTTCCTTCACATACGCTATTTGCAAAGTCTATAAACGTATATATATGATTTGATCAAATGGAAGTTTAAAGTCTTGTATAGCACATGTTTTATTAATAAATCATTTGACAAGAAATTTAATTTAAAATAATTGTGAATCGTAGATTTACACTAAGTACATGTTGAATGAGCTATGAAACTCAACTTGGTTGATGTGCCCCATATTCGACGGGAGAATGTTGGATTTCGGGCCCTGATCAATGGGGCTTGTATGTTGATGCACAGTATTGTTGCAGGTGGTTCGCCCTTGCGTCCATAAAATTATTATCCAGGGTGTAGGATGGATTTCGGCCCCTAGTCAGGGGGCTCATACGCTGACCGCAGCAAAATAAGTAATAAAATATACGTGATGGATGATAAAGAATTCCTTGATGATTACACTTCGACTTGAAAATCTTTTCTGAAATTTCATATATTTGTATATACATTAAAAAATGTTTTGTGGTGGTGACTTTGGATTCCTGATTTGTTACAAGAAAAATCCATGGCATTTTTTGAATCTTTAAACCTATTTTTGGAACATGGATTGTGTACTTGCCGGGCATTTGCTCATTCTTTATTTTTCAGGTGAGGAACTAAGGGAAGCAGACCGGTATGAGTAGCACGAGGGAGAATTGCTCGAGGAGAACCTGTAGAGTCATAAAAATGTTTGTAGTTCGAGAATGTTTTTAGTTCTGTAGTTATTGTTGATCAACTAATGTAGGGAGCTTAAGTCTCCTCGAGTACTTTGTAAACTTTTGTTCCCAACCTATCCTGGTCGCACCCAAAGGCCCACTTGGAGTCCCATTTTGCATGACACGTCCGCACAAGCAACAGGCAACATTCAACGCCTCTAACCGGTCAATACGTGCACGCTCAAGTCACGTGCACTTCTCACCTTTTCTACGTGACTTCGTCACCAAGAAACTGACTTTGCACGACTGCTCATCACACTCCGACCATCGCACTTCATCCTTCGACCGTCGGCGCACCTTGGCGTCAACCGAAGGAAGTCGGCCTTGGCCTCCCCTTTGGGGTCGGCCTCGGCCTCGGCCTTGGCCTTTCCCTTGGGGTCGGCCTCAGCCTTGGCCTCCCACTTGGGGTCGGCCTCGCCCTTCCTCTGGGGTTGGCCTTGGTCTCCCCTAATGGTTGGCCTTGGCCGTCCCCCAAAGGGTTGGCCTTTGGCTTGCATACTTAGCATCTTCACTACACTTCAAGGGCCTGGACATCACTCCGTGACTCCTGTGGCCCGGATGTCACTCAACGACCCCCGTCGCCCGGACGTCACTCCGTGACTCCTGTCGCCCAGAACTCACTCCGCGACCCCCATCGCCCAGAATTCTCTCTGCGACACCTGTCGCCCGGATGTCACTCTGCGACTCCCGTCGCCAGGAACTCACTCTGAGACCCCCGTCACCAGGACGTCACTCCGTGACCCCCGTCCCCCCGAACTCACTTCGCGACCACCGTCGCCCGAACGTCACTCTGCGACCCCCGCACCCTGAACTCACTCCGCGACCCCCGTCGCCCAGAACTCATTCCCGGACCCCGTCGCCCGAAACTCACTCCGCGACCCTCATCGCCCGGACATCACTCCGCGACCCCCGTCGCCCAGACGTTACACTGTGCCCCGGACACCATACTTATTCTGTTGCGCCCATGTGCAGCGCCACCAACACAGACGTGCCCTCAACACCTTACTCACTCCACCGCGCCACTAACACAGTTGCGCCCCTTGGCTCCCTGTCACATTACAGTGCCCTTGGCACCATACGCACTCCGTCGCACCCATGCAACGCACCACTAACACAGACGTGCCCCTGGCACCTTACTCACTTTGCCTCGCCCATGCGACACGCCACTAACACAGATGTGCCCCCGACACCTTACTCACTCCGCCGCATCCATGCGCCATGCCACTGACACAGTCGTGCCCCTGGCTCTCTGTCACACTACCATGCTCCTTGTATCGATCCATCCTTTCACCACACCATGCGCACCTTGCCTTGGTCGTGGAACACGCTTCGACCCACTCTCCGGAGTGTGCAACACAGTGGGGATAGGCGACTCTTCTGGGACACTATCTCCTCCAAGGAGCTCTTCAACTCCCCTTTCGCCAGGTAGACGGCTCCTCCAGGATGCTACCTCAGCCAGTCGGGTAGACGGCTCCTCTAAGATGCTACCTTGACTCGCTTTGAGTGCTCCAGCACAAGGACTCACCGCGGGGATAAGCGACTCCTCCAGGACACTATCTCCGCCAGGGAGCTCTTCAACTCCCCTTCCGCCAGGTAGAAGGCTTCTCCAGGATGCTACCTCGGCCGGCCAGGTAGACGGCTCCTCAGGGATGCTACCTCGGCCTACGGAATAGGCGACTCCTCCGGGACACTATCTCCGTCAAGGAGCTCTTCAACTCCCCTTCCGCCAGGTAGACGGCTCCTCCGGGATGCTATCTCAGCCTATGGAATAGGCAACTCCTCCAGGACACTATCTCTGTCAAGGAGCTCTTTAACTCCCCTTCTGCTAGGTAGGTGGCTCCTCCGAGATTCTACCTTGACACGTTCTGAGTGCTTCGGCATAAGTACTCACCCGCGGGATAGGCGACTCCTTCGAGACACTATCTCCGTCAGGGTGTCTTCGTGACCAGCCTACGTGCTTCAGCACTGGGGGCTTGCGTTGGCACCCCTATGGACTATGACCCCCGGGTCACTCCAAGACGGGAGCAGGTCTTCGGAGGGCATCACGCCTAGTCTGCCTGGCAGTTGGGCATCGGGTCTTCCCCACCACTGCCAAGCCTGTGGGACTCTACAAGGGCTTCGATTAGAGGCTAGATCAAAGGGGTTCTCTAGGCACACCGACGCTGTGCGAGCCAGTCTTTCCAGACAGACAGAGCGATGCTATGCAGGGCAGGCCGGGTGAATATACGATTCGACAGTTCGTGGAGCACCGACAGCTATGGACCCCTCAGTGATGTGTCACTCCCGGGGAGCGCCACGTGTCGTGTGATGACATCATCATCTCAACTTCTATAAATAGATGTCTTGAGAATTCATTTAAAGGTTAGACATTTTTAGAACACTTTTACTTTCTCACTCTAGAATCCTAGAGAAAGAAACATACAGGACCCTGACTCTGGACCTAAGCATCAGACTGTGACTGTCGTCGTATATTCATCATGCGCCATCGCCATCGCAACACTGCCACCCTCAGGCTCTGTGTGGGAAGCCCTTGGTCTCTGCCCTTGCTCCGCCCTTGATGTGTCTCACATCAACATAGTTGGCAGCTGACGCAGACTGCAGCCTTTGTGGCACCTCCACGTAGGTACGAACCCACTTTCCTTGGCATCAACTTTCAAGGACATGTAATAAGTGTTTTATTTAGGATTATCAGCAGTCTGTGAGTTAGATTCAAATATCAATTTACAGGTTATTGTAAGGCCTGGCAGTGCCATTGTAGATACCTGAATGGACCTGCGGCCGGTCACATGCCTAACTCATGGGATCACCTGTGGGTTCAGGTCGTGACATGGGATCTGTGGCGGTTGGTGGTTGTGGGTGGTCGTGGGTGAGTTAAAATGTCATGGTGGCTATTGAGAACCGGGATCTTTGGTTAGTGGTCGTGGGTTTGCCGGTGCGGTTGTGGGTGGGTCAGAACTGGACTGATTTAGTTTGCCGAATAGTGTCACCGGTGATGGCCATTGGTGGGTTGGCAAGATTGTTGGTGGTCGGTGTAATAAACACAGTGCAACTAAGATGAGCTCAGTGGAGAATTGCTACTATCCTTGGTCAGAGATGGGATATGATAATGGAAATATTGGGGAAGAATTTTGGAAATCAGAGAAGAGAAAGAGAAGTTAGAGAGAAGAAGACATTATGTTTTTCATTTCATTCCTTGATTCCCTTCGTGTATCCTTCTCCCCGTATATATGGGATTACAACCAACTTCCTTTTAATCTAGAAGACAGAAAATAGAAAAATAGATATTGAAAACAAAGAAAATGATAAAAAAAAAAGAAGAATAACTAACAACCCCTTCTTAAGACATATATTCTGGATATATAATGCCTTAATTGCTCATCATTTATTCCCTAAATCAGCCTTGGGATTCCTCCCCATGTGTGGAACTCACACCATAACTCCATTACCTCAACAGACTCCACGCGCTAGCCAACAACCCCACTCGCAACTATTGTTTCACCACTCGCCAATTTCACTAAAGTGTTGTTCTTCACCTGTTGTGTTGCTGCTTCATTTCCCGAGCTCCCTTATTTAATTTCATTACTCAAATTTGCCTTGGGATTTATTTTGATCCTGAATTTCAAAGGTGGTTCAGTCAGATTACTGACATTCTCTTCCCCTTTAATTAGAGCCTCATCTTCAGCACAAAATTTAGAGTACTTGAGCTTGATCACATCCCAATCTTCCTAAGTGGCCTCTTTCTCTGATAAATTTGACCATCCTTTTAACACTTGGGGCACAAATAGGTTCCCTCTCTTGATCATCCCTCGGTCCAATATATCAGTAGGCTCCAACATGACTTGTCCTTTAATGTTGATGGGTGGTAACTATGAGGTTACTGTGGCATTTGGACTGAGGGTTGGTTTGAGGAGGGATACATGGAACACTCGATGTATTAGGGATGCTGGTGGTAAATCCAACTTGTATGCTACAGTGCCCACCATAGAAATAACCTAGTAAGGACCATAGTATTTGGGTGCCAATTTCATATTCCTTCTCCAGGCCCAGCTGCTCAGCCTATAGGGTTGCAATTTTAAGGAAACTAAATCTCCCACCTTGAATGCTCTCTTAGTCCTGTGTTGGTCAGCATAGCGTTTCATTGTGACCTAGGCCATGAACAAATTATCCTTGAGCAAGCTCAAGATTTTGCTTCTTTCAGCCATATAGGCATCAACTAAAGCAACGTGTGTTATCTCAAGGTCACCCAACTTCAGCACCTTAGAAGTGTACCCATAAATTGCGTCGAAAGGTGTCATCTTGGTAGAGCTATGGTAAGTAGTGTTGTATTAAAGTTCAAAGTCTGCCACTTACTCCAAGTTTTAGGTATGTCCCCACAAAAACACTTAATATCGATTTCCAAACATTGATTTACTGTCAGTATGTCCATCACTCTGAGGGTGATATGCAGTACTCATGTGCAGTTGTGTATCCAGTAAGGCAAATAACTTTTGCTGAAATTGGCTCAAGAATACATCTCCCCTATCACTGACAATATTGTCAGGGAGCCCATGCAGTTTAAAAACCTGTTCAAAATAAGCTTGAGCCAGATCTTTAGCCTTAAAAGGATGGCTTAGTTGTATAAAATATGCCATCTTGCTAAGCCTATCTACAACCACCATAATGACTTCTCCGTGCTCAGACTTAGGCAGGCCTTTAATGAAGACCATGGATATCCTAATCCAGAACTGATGTGGAATTGCTAATGGTGGCAATAACATTGGATAAGGATTATGATCCTTCTTATTCATTTGGCACACATCACAGCTTTTAATACATTTCTTCACATCTTCCTTGAGACAAGGCTAGTAAAATAAAGATGAGATCCTCTTGTATGTAGCTGAAAATGCCAAATGCATGGAGGAGCTGCAAAATTTGTGACCTTAGCACTCCCTTACTGCCAACACATATCTTCCCTTTATATTTGAGTATATCCTATTGATGCGAAAATTCTGAGGTAGCATAAGATACAATTGTCGATCGATGTAGCTGTTGTTGCATGTATAAGTCCCCCTCATAACTGTCCTGAAGTTCCATTATCCACATAGGTGTTATAGTAGAAATACCATAGTATTGACTATCATTTCCACCTCCCTTTGTAACCTGGACAATGAATCAACATGTACATTATCCTTTCCAGCCCTGTACTGAATATCAAAAGTGAAACCAAGCAATTTTGAAAGACATTTTTGCTATAGTAGTGAAGTGACTCTTTGCCCAAGAAAGTACTTGAGATTGCAATGATCAGTCTTGGCAGTGAATGTTTCAAGCTAAGGTAGGAATGCCAGTGCATTATAGCTTGCACTAGTTCAAGTAATACCTTCTCATAAGTGCACATTTCCCTTGCCTTTAGCCTAAATGCCTTGATGTAGTAGGCTATAGGTCTATTCTTTGAGTCACTACCATCGATTTCTATTATGAATGGGAGAGAGAAATTTGGTAAAGCTAGGAGTATGGTCCTTGTCATAGATGACTTGAGCTTTGTGAATGCTAGGGATGCCTTAAGTGTCCAATGGAAATTATTTTTCTGCAGCAACTTTGTTGAAGGTTTACTCAAGACACCATAATGGGGTATGAACTTCCTATAGTAACCTGTCAGCCCAAAGAACCCTCTAAGCTACTTCAGAGTCCGTGGGAAAGGCCAGTTCACCATTGCAACAATCTTTTGGGGGCCAGTTGCCACTCCTTCCCCAGATATGATGTATCCAAAGTATTCCACTTTAGGTACAGCAAGAAACACTTGCTCTTCTTCACAAACAATTGGTTTTTCGATAATACTTGTAGTACATTAGCGAGACGGTTGAGGTGTTCTGAATAGTTATTGCTGTACATTAAAATGTCATCAAAGAATACTAATACAAACCTCCTTAAGAATGGCTGGAATATGTTGTTCATGAGGGCTTGAAAGGTAGCATGGGCGTTAGTGAGCCCACAAGGCATTACAGTAAATTCATAATGTTCAAAATGGGTAGAGAAAGCAGTCTTAGGTATATCCTCTGGACACACCCTTACTTGGCGATACCCACTCCTTAAATCAAGCTTTGAAAACACTCATGCTCCATTCAACTCATCTAGCAAATCGTCTACTAAAGGGATGGGGAATGTGTTCTTAATCGTCAACTTATCCAATCCCCTGTAATCTACACACAGCCTCCAAGATCCGTATTTCTTCTTCACTAATAGCACAGGACTTCCAAAAGGATGAGTATTGTGTTGAATTATGCCAGATTCAAGCATTTCATGAACAATTTTTCCTATTTCTATTTTATGGGCATATGGTATTCTGCAAGGCCTAAGATTCGTAGGTTGAGCATTTGGGATAAGTAGTATGCTGTGGTCTTATGAGCTGGGAGGAAGAAGCCCTGTGGCTTCAGCAAATATATCTCCAAACGGGTGTAGAAGTGATGTGAGTTGTGGATCTTCATTGCCTACTGGAGGTAGAGTGGTAATAGTATATACCTATCAATATAGAGTTCTTGAGTGTTGCTTCAAGTATACTTCTACATGGCTTTGGCCGACGCCATTTTCACTTCAGCCTTGTCCTCACCGCTTTATAACTTAATCTTTTGTCCCTCCTTGATGATAGTCATAGACAGTCTGGAAATCGAATTTCACTTGTCCCATCTTATTGAGCCATTGCAAACCTAGTACACAATCACATCCCTCTATTGACAACAATTTTGTGCTAGTCTCAAAAGTAGTCACCTGCATAGACCACATGAAACTCTCACACATTGAGTCACTGACTACCTTGTTACCATCTGCCACCATGACTGACATAGGTGGAGTTGGAGTCACAAGGCATCCCAACCTTTGGGCTATGGATGGGTTAATAAAGTTATGTGTTGACCCACTGTCTATGAGTATGGAAAATGATAAAATTTTTCTTTGTTGCCCCAAAGCTTAAAGGTGCTTTAATTGGGTATGTCAGTCATAGCATTAACAGTGATCTCTACTCTTTCAAGTTCCTCCTCAAGGTTGTGTTCATTGAGTTGAGGAGCCTCTTCATCATACATAGGTGGGGGCTTCTTACACTATCAACATGGAAATTTCCTTCCCCTTGTAGCTGTTAGCAGGTGTGTAATTCTCATCACACCAATAGCATAGGCCCCTCTTTCTTCTCTCATCAAAGTAAGTTCGGGTCATTTGTTTGTATGGGGGGTTCTATGGAGTAGGTAACTGGCGTTCTGGGATTGTCTGAAGTGTAGGTTTATAGGGTGTAACAGCTATGGGCTTGGGCTTGAAAGGTGTGGTCGTGAGCTGAGGTTTGGTAGTAATGGGGTTAGAATAAACAATTGTGGCACTGGGTTTTCGAGAAGCACTTGAAGTTTGCCAAATATTATCCAGATAGCTTCATGCTTCCTAGCTAAGCAAATAGCTAGAGAGAGGTTAGGAATCTCAAATTTCTCCAATTCCAATATGATTTCTAGCTTGAGGCCACTGATGAAACTATGTATAAAGTAAGGTCCTCAAACACACACCTCTCATTGGCCAATATAAACCTCAGAGCCTCAAAATCCTTATAATAGTTTTCAACTGAGCCATCATGCCTATGTTTGCGAAATGCACCCACTGCACTTTCCTTAAAAAGCTTCGCAAATTTAGCATTCAAAGCCTTAGTAAATTCCTGCATCAGAACCTTTCACTTTCCTTTGATAGAAGTTCCGAACCAATATTCTGCTTGACCCTCAAAATGAACTAATGCAAAGCTAACCTTAACATGTTCATCTACTGGATTAAACTCAAAAAATCTCTTGGCCTTCCTTATCCACCCATAAGAATCTTCCCCATTAAACTTAGGAAATTCCATTTTTGGTAGTTTAGGGTAGGTGTTACCATTGGTGTACTGGAAGCACTCTTTATAGCTACTTTCTTTCCTTTGTTCTATCTTCCAGGCCTTGAAATTGAGCTCTCGCCCTCACCTTTGTTAGCAATCAGTTGTTGCGTCAAGCCTTGTAGCTTTAACATGGTCTGTCTTGTTGCTGGTACCTCTCCTTCGAGATCATCAATTGACGATCTGAGGTCTTGTATTTCCGAGAGAGTGTCTTTCATTTTACTTAGTTGGTCGTCAATGTGCTCATCCTGCTGATGCTTAGCTGCCTGCTTCGTTGGGTAGTCCATGCCGGTAAAAATGGTTATTAGGTGTAGGGTTTATGGATCGTTTTGCTCTCGACACCACTTTGTAACGAACCCAGTGCAACTAAGATGAGCTCACTAGAGAATCGTTACTATCCTTGGTCAGAGATGGGATATGATAGTGGAAAATTTCTGGGAAGAATTTTGGAAATCAGAGAAGAGAAAGTGAAGTCAGAGAGAAGAAGACAATCTATTTTTCATTTCATTCTTTGATTCCCTTTGTGTATCCTACTCCCCGTATATATGGGACCAACTTCCGTGAAATCCGAAAGAGAGAAAACAGAAATTGAAAACAAAGAATATGATAAAACAAAACAACTAACAACACCTCCTTAAGACATATATTATGGATATATAATGCCTTAACTGCTCATCATTTATTCCCTAAATCAGCCTTGGAATTCCCCCCATGTGCGGAACACGCACCATTACTCCAATACCTCAACAGACTCCATGTGGTAGCCAACAACCCCACTCGCAGCTGCTGTTTCACTACTCACCAATTTCACTAAAGTGTTCTTCTTCACCTACTGTTATTTAATTTCATTACTCAATTTTTTTCCTGGGCTTTATCTTCATCCTTAATTTCAAAGGTGGTTTGGTCAGATTATCGACAGTCATCAGTGGTGGGTCATGGTAATAGGGAGAGCGGTGGCAAGGAACACTGCCACCGTGGTCGTCGAACAGTGTTGTTGGCGGTGTTGGTCGTCGGTGGACGAGAGTGTGAAAACAATTGGGTCTTTCATGGAGAGGTGGAGGCCAGCATGGTGCGTGGATTGTAGTGATAGGAGAGCAATGGCATGAGCAGTTGCTGGCATTGTCACCGGATGGTGTTTCCAGCAGTGTTAGTGGTGGGCAGGCTGCGATAGAGGCAGTTGTCGACATTGTTTGTAGGAGGCAAATGCCGGCATCGTCGCTTGAGTGTGCTGTCGAAGGGTGTCGCCAGAAGTGGTGGATGGTAATGTGTTAAATTAGAATCAACCCGTTTTTTCCTGGATTATTAGTTGTATAATGTGAATTGTTGGTTAGACAACATGCATTGTTGGTTGTACAACATCATTGCTTGTTCTAATATTCAAACTCTCAAATGTTATTGTAATCTTTAGCCTTTTTATTGAAATCAATCTTCAACGTTATATATATATATATATATATATATATATATATATATATATATATATATATATATATATATAAATGGTGCAAAATAATAGTTAAATACTAAATAACTATTTATAAGGTTATGTTTGGTTCTATAATCTAAAGTTAATTTTACTCAACGTGATAATAAAGACTTATACACGATATTGATTCTAAATTCAATCTTCAGCCTAATAGTACTTTCATTCATTCCTTTTGACAAATCGATCTAGGGTAAAACAACGAGCTAAATTAATATTTATCTTTTGACAATTTATAGTTCTCTAAGATAGATTTAAGTATCATTTTGCAAGCTGAGTTAGGGTAAAACAACAAGTATTTTCAATATCTATATGTATCAAACTTATTCCAGTAATTTTTTTAAAATTTATTTTATTGAACGCAATAATAAACACTTATACATGATACTTGATTTTAAAATTGAATCTTCAACTTAACGCTCTCTTCAATCATTCTGTTTGACAAGTCCATCTATGGTAAGACAACAAATGAAATCAATATTTATCTTCTGACATTTTGTGGTTCTCTAAGATAGATTTAAGTATTATTGGGGATGTCAAGCTATCTCACCATGTATATGTACCAAACGTATCTCACAAATATTGGCACATGTGATGTGTGTTCCTTGCTTAATAAAGTCTGAATATTGAAGGGCTCATATTGATATTCCAATTACCTTCTGCTTTGCCGTGTATATAACATTACGACCATAAAACCGAGTTGAACACCAAAAGAAATGAAGGGAAGGCGTTTAGCTTACTTGAATATTTAAGGATTTATTGTACATTTGTCTTCTGCCCGATTTGTATTTCAAACCTATTCACTTATTAATTTTTCCTGAAAGTACATTAGCCATCTAATTGTGATTTCGTTTGTGACAAAAGAAGAAGGAGGTTCAAAGTCATAAGACAAAAATTATTCCATCATTAGTGGTAAAAATAAAATTAATCTCTAACATTATGATCATTGATATTGCTATTTCTTCGTTAACTTATATTTGAAATCTAAAGACTTTTTCTTCACAATTTACAAAATTATAGTCAACACTAATGATGCTTGACCATTTATAAAAAAGTATGTGTGAATCTAAATGATAAAAGTAATAAGAGAATATGCAATGTACTGTGAATTTACCACGAGCATGGAGACCGAGACAAAATGAGTACACACTTTTGTTTTTTTTTAATGTTATACAAATACTTGGTCATTTGATAGAATAGATATTGTGTGTGCCACGGTTAATAAGCTTCCACTATGTATAAGAACAATTATGTGCCTCCAAAATGATGGGGCAAATCTAAAAAACTGTAACCTGAAGTTTACATTTTGTACAACTGTGGTATCCAAGTTTGGAGATGCACCAAAGAAGTACTCAACTTTGAAAAAGCGAACCAAATCAGTACCTCGGCTTACGGACATGGATGTCGTTTAAAAGTCTGAGAGCTAGGACCGTCAATAGCAGAAATATATGTCTCAAAAAACACATTGATTTTCAAAGAAGTACCTAACTTTGAAAAAGTGTACCAAATCAGTACCTCTATTTTTTGTCTTTCTTAATTTAATCAAAACAAAAACTCTCTCTCTGACCAATTTATATTTGTTACTTAATTCATCATTAAAATATATATCTCAAAAACAGGTAGGCAAATAATGGTGGTCGCTTGATCGGTTAAGATAGTGACATGTTTTTTTAGATATATTTTTAATGATCAATTAAGTAACATGTTTAAAATGATCCACAGAGAGAGAGAGACCTGTTTTTAATGATTAATTAAGTAACAAGTGTAAATTGGTCCCAGAGAGAGTTTTTGTTTTGATTAAATTAAGGAAGACAAAAAATCGAGGTACTAATTCGGTATGCTTTCCAAAGTTAGGTATTTATTTGAAAATCAGTTTGTTTTTTAGATACATTTTTCTATTATTGACAGTCCTACTCCTCGGACTTTTTAACGACATTCGTTGTCCGTCAGCCGAGGTAGTAATTTGGTACACTTTTTCAAAGTTGAGTACTTCTTCGGCGCACCTTTAAACTTGGGTACTAAAACTGTACAAAATGTAAACTTCAGGGTACAGTTTTGAGATTTTCCCTTTAAATGATGCGTTATAGCCATTGCTACCAACTTTAGTTAGTGACACTTAGTAGACCACTCACAATGTGTACCGATAGTTTTGTTCTTTTAAAATGAGGAGTAGCTAGCATTTTTTACCGACACTAATCCTCAAACATTGCAACACTGGATATTTTATGTATCAGGAATGAAAATTATGGCCCCTCACGTTAGAGGCAAAAAGGTGATGCTAAATATATTCATTAGTCATATATCGACAATAAGGTTATAAAAGTACCCCAAAAACCTTAAGCATCACTTACATATTTCAATTTATAGATATGGAAATGGCTCTTATGCATGAACCAGCTAATTCAGAGGATGTAGATAGGCATCGCGAAAGAGAATGTAGACGGATTCGTAAAGATTTGATATTCAGTCGGCGTGTACACCCAAGAAGAATATCTATTGTTCTGAACCAACATCATCAAGCACAATCAAGAAGCGAGCAAATGAGAAGGAGAAGAAGAACTTTGAGTTCTAAGCAAAGAGAAGTACACCTCGCAACACGGCGGGACAGCTATCGGCAAAGTACACTGCAAATCTCAAATGTTAATGCAACCGGATAAAGTTCAGAAACAATTTTCTTGGTGCAAAAGGAAGAATCTGCAACTATCCAGCACCCCTTAACGTGCATCAAGTGTAGAACAATAGAGGGAGCGGCAAATAAAAATATCAAGCTAAAAGAAGATAGCGAATGTTATCCGAACAACAAGATGCTCACTTACAAAGACATCGTGCAACATATAAGTGGCAAATATCAACAACCATAAAAGGTATGATTAGTGATGAATAAATAAAACTCTTTATCACAGTTGCTCACTTGGAGTCGTTAACTGCCTAAATAACAACTGATACTCCTTGAAGTTAGTCTTAAACAGGTACGAAAAATAAAAGCAGCCTCTATTGTAACTATTCCTCTGAGCTATAATCTCAATGCATACTTTAAGCTTTTCATGCCATAATTTATTTGTCTCTTTCAATAACAATCATCACAAAAAACACCATAAGGCGAAGTACACGCGATTCAGTCGTGCCTAACAGAATTGGGGTTAGGGGATCCCATAACCTAGCAACAGATTATCATGAAAGTCATGGCATACCAAGGTTCCAGATACGTCCAATGAACACATGTCCTTATTGTGCGGCACGCT
This sequence comes from Escallonia herrerae, assembly GCA_033070095.1. Lineage (NCBI taxonomy): Eukaryota > Viridiplantae > Streptophyta > Magnoliopsida > Escalloniales > Escalloniaceae > Escallonia > Escallonia herrerae. The sequence goes on from JAVXUP010000147.1 coordinate 353,402, forward strand.
TATTCCACAATGAATTGTACAATTTTTGTTGTTCAAATGAAAAGACTTCCCTTCCTCTGGTACCGTGCCCTTCAAAGATGGTCGCTCTTTTCTCTAACCAAATGAAAGTGAGAAACTTTTCAAGCAACATATTCAAGCATACAATCATGTTTTCGAATTTACAACTATGGGTGTACATATCGATGAGACACTAGCTACGAGTAGGAGTAGTGATGTATATATATTTCATGTACAAAATGCAATTTATCATAAGATATGTAGCCTAGCTACTTCCAAACTCAGATGCTAGACCATGTTATCTACAGATATACATATATGATACTGAATATGAAAATGACAACAAATTAGTGTGGAAAACAAAGTTTTGTAGTGTGAGATTTTTGACAAGTTGAAGCGAATCTTGGATGCCCATAACCCTTTCGTGCATATGTTGAGACATCTGTCACAAAGATCAAATATAAGAAACTGTAGGCTACTAATAATAGAGAAACCAATAGAGCATTGCCAATATAATTTTCCATCTGCATCAGAAGTTGCTGCCATATTGGTAGGTGGCAAAGAGGGAGGCAATTTAAATCCAAGAGATATTGTGGTTCAAACAATATCAGGAAACCTTATGAATGTTCAAGATGGTACTGATATTATGACCCTCTCTAATATCCATTGTTGCAACCGTGCGGGAGTTATGGGTGGGATATTAATAGCAGAAGTAATGATGGCTCAAGTGTTACTTGTGGCGACTTCTACACTTTCATGCTATAGGTAGACGACTCCTTTAACACATTAAAAATATCCATCCAGTTCAAAACATCCTTTTAACTCAAACCTACTTATAATTCTTTTTGTTAGATTCGTCAAGGTTAACAATCACTTCTGCTTCATGGTGGATATTACTTTAGCAAGATGTTGTCGATAATTACGTGAAGCTTGATCCTCATAGGTTAAGATGGATACATCAACATCAGGAAGATATACGAGGAGAAATGTACCAAGTTTATAGGATATGTTAGACATAGGCGAAAATGATGTAGGTATAACTTTTACTATCTTAGAAGTACTTGAATTGAAATTCCTACACGAACACATTTAATGCATTTACTTATGTCGTAATAGGACATGTTGGTCGACAGACGATATTAGCATCATTATTTACTGGAAGTCCCCCGAACATGTACCAAGGCTATCATGATGTAATGGTATTTGTACAAAGCTGTGGGAAAGCAGACATTTTCCTTAGCATGACTTGCAACCCATCATGGTCAAAAATTGCAGTAGAGCTTCTACCAGGACATAAACCACAAGATCGTCCTAATTTGCTTATTAGGGTATTCTGAGCAGGATACGGAGAGTCAAGAAAGATATTTTGGATAGAGGAATATTCGAAAAGGTGGTTATCCACGTTCTGGTATTTGAATTTCAAAAATGAAGGTTGCCACATGTTCATCTGATTATAATCTTGCATAGTCAAAGCTGAGATCCCTTACAAGGATGAAAAGGCTGAATTGTATGATGTAGTTTTAAGGCATATGATACATGGCCCGTGTGGTGTACAAAACCAAAGAAAAAGTGCATGAAGAATGGAAGTTGTAAAAGACAATCTCCAAAAGCATTTTCTGCGATAACAAGATTAGGGGATGACTCATACCCGATATATCGCAGGAGGGATCACAGGAGGTGTATTACATTAGATCGACATGGGGAAGTTATGGTTGACAATCATTGAGTTGTATCTTATAATCCATGGGTGCTACTAAAATATGACTGTCACATCAATGTTGCAATTTATGGTACACTAATAAGTGTCAAGTATGAGTATAAGTATGTGCACAAGGGTCTTGATCATGTATGTCGTGAAGTTCGTCCAGGTCCTTGCGATGAAGTTAAACACTTTGGAGATGCAGGATGGATATGCACGCCCGAAGCATTTTGGAAATTTTTTAAGTTCCCATCAGTCGTATCTATACGTCGGTTGACCGTTTTCAGATTCATCTGCCAAGTAGGCAATATGTGAGGTTCTATGCTCATCAAACCATTTTTTGATGTGTTGGTCAACAGTCAAAACAGTCATACAATACTCACAGAGTTCTTCTGATTGAATCGCGAAGACCCAGGTGCAAGGTAATAGTTGTATCGCGAAATTCTAGAGCTTTACTGATAGGTGTCAGGTGAAAAAAAAAACTTGGCGCAGAAGGCGTAACAATCAAAAAGTAATTACAAGAATCTATGCACTACCGCCATTTGACAGTGAATTATATCATTTAAGGATCTTTCTTAATTAGGTAAGAGGCCCACAATATTTTTATGATTTACTCACTGTAAGTGGAGTTATATATCGAACTTTCAAGCAAGCTGTAGAAAAAAGTGGCCTATTGGAGAATGATAACAGTGTCCGTGAGTGCCAGTTAGAGGTAGCTGCAGCACGCATGTCTTCAACATTGCGACATTTGTTTGTGAAAATGTTAGTATACTGTAGAGCATGCTAATTATGGGATGAAATTTTTACCTTCATGGTTGAGGATTAATCATCTTTGAGCACTATAACCAATATTTATATCACTAAAAAGCTTTTTCGAGATATTAATGCCTTATTGCAAACTCATAACATGACTTTTTGCAGAGTTTGATCTCCCAAGGATGTGAGGAGATTATGATAATAGTGTCGGGATCCCAAAAAATAGTACAAGATCAGCTATCTATTGCCATTTCTCAGGAAGACTTGGATCAATTGGTACACTTAATAATGACCAAAATTGTGCATTGGATGTTATAATAGGAAAGATCGAGCCTAATGAAAGTGCAATACTTTTTATTAATGGCCTAGGAGGAACTGAAAAAACATATCTCTACCGCGCCATTCTAGAAACAATTAGGAGTAACATAATGATTGCAACAATATCTTCTAGAATAGCAACAATGTTATTATCTGGAGATAAAACAGCTCATTCCATGTTCAAGGTGCCACTGAATCCTTAGGCTTCGTCTGTTTGCTCAATAAGAAAAAAATTTGATTGAGAAGAATTGTTGAGGCGGGCTTTAGTCCTAATTTGGGATAAAGCAACAATGACTCATAGGTATGCACTTGAAGCTCTTGAACGAATCTTACGTGACATCGTTGGTGCTGATCTTCCTTTTTGGGGGAAAGGTAGTGGTTTTGAGTGGCGATTATCGTCAAGTTCTACCACTTGTACCAAAGGGTGAAAAGTTAGAAGCTGTTGATGCATGCATCGCCAGATCATGTTTATGATCCAGAGAAAGGTTTTTCAATTGAAGGAGAACACAAGAAGTAGGAATGACCAAAAGTTTGCCAAGTACTTATTATGAGCTGGAGAAAGAACTGAACCCACTATTGTTGATGAGCTGATTGAGGTTAATTCAAGCATGGTTGTAGATTGGGAAGGACCGTAATCAATTGATACATTAATTGATGAATTTTTTCCTAATTTAGATTCGCATGCTAACAAACCAGAGATGTATGACTGATATATTACTGCTAACAACGCGAAATGAGCATGTGGACATGTTGAATGAGAAGGTGATCCAAAAATATCCGGGGGATGGATGAATTTACTACTCATATGATAAAGTTGAGAATGACGCACATCTTCTATGCCAGCCGGAGTTTCTAAACTCCATTACACCCAGTGGTTTGCCCCCACATGTCCAGATATTGAAAAAAAGTCCCCTTTTATGTTGCCAAGTAATATTGACCCAAAAATTGGTTTATGCAATGGTACAACGCTACTGCGTCGTGACCTTTTTGACACCATATAGGTGTGAAAGTTATGACGGGACACAATATGGGCACAAGGGCGTTCTTGCCTAAAATAAAATTGAGAATAACTGATAGCGCAAATCTTCCATTTGAGATGATTCATTACCAGTTTCTGGCGCGCCTTAGTTTTGCTTTCACAGTCAACAAAGCACAGGGTCAAACAATATTGTATCTGAGGATCTATCGTCCTGATCCTGTATTCAATCATGGGAAACTATACGTTGCACTGTCCAGAGGAACATCAAAGGGAACGACAAAAATATTGGTTAAGAGAGGAATGATTGACAAGATGGATGCAATATACACAAAGAACGTTGTTTACAGAGAAGTGTTGCAAGCATCACGTTTATGAGTAAGGACCCAAATAATATTGACCGGACTTTTACTTCCAGCTATTACACCCATATTATAGTTTCAAGTTGTACTCTGTATCTATATTCAACTTAAGGATCATAAAGCTTTTGCGGCATGTACAATGTCAGAGCTAATGGCTTCTTAATTAAGTGGATCTCTGTTACATGTGAATAGGATGCAACAACAGAAGCATAGTGAATAAAGCCGAAGGTATCAAACAGACTTTTAAATCTAATTACCATATAACATCTCACAAAAAAAAATGTCTAATTATATGAAACTAGACTTATACGTAATAAAAAAAACAGGGTCATATGTCATGGGTTGCCCATCATACTTAGAATGTCTGGATTTGACTTGAGACGAATAGTATTACGAGAGCTAAGAATGCGGGAGCAAGAGTGGTATGTTTACTATCTCTTAGGGCATTAGCTATTTTACATATACCTTATTGCCTTTAATATTCTTTTTTATGTCTACACGAATAAGGTAGTCCAAAAAATTGAGTGAGACTTAACAAAGGTGATAAATAAATGATATACTTTAACATGCGACTTCCATACAATCCAAATAAACACTTCTAACCGCATCATTGTATATGTTAGAATACAGTATCAAAGATATGAGTGAGATGAAAACAAGGCCTAATCCCAAAACTGTATCCTCAACTTTACCCCCAGTGTACAATTTAGTACCCAACTTTGAAGGTATGCCAAAGAAGTACCTAACTTTAAAAAAATGTGCCAAACGTGCCAAATCAATACCTCAGCTGACAGAAGACAGATGCGGTTAAAAAGTCTGAAGGGTAGAACTATCATTATAAAGAAAGGACATAAAGTCCAGCCCACGTGGAAGCTCTCCATTTGTTTCTCTCTCTCTCTCTCTTACAAAACAAAAAAAACTCACACACTCTCTCTCTCTTTCTCTAAAAAAAACTCCTCTGTACAACAAAAAAATTCCCGCTCTAAAAAATCTCTTTTCTCTCTCTCTCTCTCTCTCCCTCTCTCTCTCTCACACACACACACACACTCACTCACTCACTCACTCATATGCATCAACTATAGCAAGCCACCAACCCTTCTCCTGTCGAAGCTGCCCCCTCTCTCCATCACTGGCTACATCTCCTCTCTCCTCCACCACCTCCGCCCTCATCGACGCCTCCACCTGCCACAGTACAGACCATGATTCCATTGATGACAATAGTTAAATGCCCTTTGGTCCATTTTACAGTGTAATCTTTTGCATCCTCATTTGATTTCGTAATCTGCTAGGTTTATGATTTCCTCTGTAAAATGTGAACAAAGATCTATCTCGTAATTAAATTGATCAGCCTAAGAACATGAGAAATACATGCTTGTATGCTGTCTTGCAATAGGTTTATCATCTCTGTCAAAGGCAAATAAGAAAAGGTAACAAGAGAATAGATTAATGACCTTTAGTTGAAAATTACTAGCTCAAAAAGTGTTTCACCTATTTGTGCATATTGTTGACAGTCATGTTATGATGTGATGATGGTTTATATGTCAAAACAAATAACTTATGAAAGTGCCTTTTTGGAAGAAGGGGAGTCCTCAGCTATGTCGGTATGGTGTTTCTGCTGTGGTGCAATGGTAAAGGTGCATTGTAGAGGTGGTGTACGCGTGGAGAAAGACGAAGAAGAGGGGATTAGATATTAGTGGGTAATTTGGTTACCGAGAGTTTATGAATCAATAAGAAGTTTGTAAAGCATATGTGGGGGTAGAAAGAGGCCTTTGTTGCTTTGTATTGCTAGCATTTCACCTTTTCATCTGAAGTTGCAGTACCCATCCATGTTGTTCCAAAATCTTGCTTCCTTATGTCCCAAATTTGTTTGATTTTTCATTGTTATGAATGATCAGAAGGCCTCCAAAATTTAAGCTTCCTGAACTGGAGTAGACCCTTAAAAGTACCTGATAGTTCTCAAAATTGTATTGAGAAATTCCAATATGATGTTTTGCTCTTTTATTGTGCATCAGGAGTCTACCATTTGAATACCATCTCTAGCTCTATTTTTCTTCAAGGAATTGGGAACAAAAGGAAAAGAAAAAAAAAGTTAACAAGATCATTGTTCTTAGAAAATGTTTGTTTCAGGAACTTCATGCCGAAAGGTGATGGTCTTAATTTTTGTTAGTAAACTTACTAACAGTGCCGTGTGGTATGGTGGAATGAAGGAAGAGAAGAGAGAGAGAGAGAGAGAAGGAGAATAAGATGAAAATAGAGAGAGAAAGTGTGTCATGGGTCTGCATTTGAGAGAGAAAAAAAGAAAGAAAGAAAAAGAAGGAGAGAGAAGAAGAAGAAGAAGAAGAAGAAGAAGAAGAAGAAGAAGAGAGAGAGAGAGAGAGAGAGAGAGAGAGAAGGTGATGGGTATGCGTATGTGTATGTGTGTGAGAGAGATATAGAGGAGAGAAAGAAGAAGAAGGAGAGAGAGAGAGAGAGAGGAGAGAAGAAAAATAAAGGCGCATTGGAAATGTAAAAATGGACAATCAATGTGCACTAAAAAGGTATAAAAGGATGGTCCATGTGGTCATGAAACAACTTAATGTCCTTTTTTTTATAATGACAGTCCTATCTTCAGAATTTTTAACGGCATCTTTAGTCCGTCAGCCGAGTTACTGATTTGATACGTTTTTTCAAAGTTAGGTACTTCTTCGGGCACACCTTCAAAGTTGGGTACTAAAGCTATATTGGGAGTAAAGTTGAGAATACAGTTTTGAGATTAGGCCAAAAATAAATGTTTCAGTACGCAACTATATGCAATTTGTGTACAGTTTGAGGTGTTGAGAGGTTAAAGCTTTTATGAAATAATTACAGGTACCTGCTACGGAAGGAAGACAAGAGAGACGTAGGAGTGGTAATTACACTCTTTTAAATGTCAGTACTTGCCATTGTCGTACGTTTTTCTAATTCTAGCCGTTGTTCATTATAAAATCAAACTCATTATCACACTGTTTTTTGTACTTTTTCAACGAGTAATTGCAAAAAAAAAAGATGCACATTGATGAATATAAAATGATATGTCGTTCTTTGACTAGGTAGGAAAGAAATAATTTTTACCACAGTTAAAACTTATATATATTAGTAAGATTGTTACTTTGTAATGCGCAGGGCTATGGCTGAATTTTTAGGAAAACAATTACAAGATGTAGTGGAGAAGAAATCGAGTTTAATTGTTTCTTGTACAATCTTGGTTGTTACTTATTTGAAAGTGATTAGGTTTGATATGTCTATTAAAATACGTTGATATATGTCTTGTAGTTATGTCTCACATCAATTACTCAAAGAAGATTACAACTTGTCCCTTAGTATATAAGATATCTTGTCCCACATTGGTTAGATAAAGAAGATCACTGTTTTCTCCAAGTATAAGTAAGGTGTCTTGTATTGTGTTTAATGGCAAGAAAGAAGAGTCTTTCTTTGAGTAGGAAAGAAAGAAAGAAGAGTCCTATTTGAATAGGAAAACAGTTGAGAGATACATGTGAGGGAGCATTGTAAATTTGACTTGAGAAAAAAGTGGATTTGAGTTCTCTCATATTTCTTATGTTTTCTTGTTTGGTTATCGTGTTCTATACATATTTATCTAGAGCGATTTTGTAACAAATGGTATCAAGAGCTTCCAGGTTTATTTTTTGGGCCAAAATTAAAATCGATTTGAGAGGATAAATATGTCGAACAACACGACCATGAAGTATGCCTGTGAAGAATTCTATGGGAAGACGAATTTTGGCATATGACAAAGCACAGTGAAGGATATCCTTGTGCGACAAGGATTGCTCAAGCCTTTGCTCGAAAATAAGCCTGAGTCAATGGATCAAGATGATTGGGAGGAATTACAGGGTAAGGCTCTATCTACAATACAGTTGAATCTAGCCTCGAAGGTTAAGTACCAGGTTTTGACAGAGACTTCTCCAATATCTTTGTGGTAAAAATTGGAGAAGATATGTATGCCAAACTCTTTGTTGAATTGGTTATATCTGTAGAAAGATCTGTACCAGTTACGGATGGATGAAGGTTCATATCTGGGTGACCATATATCAGGATTTAACCGGTTAGTATCCTAATTGTCGAGTATAGATGTTAAACTCGAAGAGGAAGATCTTCACTTCCAAAATCATACGAGACCTTGAAGACTACGTTGCTTATTGGAAAGGAGACATTGCTTTTTGATGATGTTATGTTGGCTCTTATGGACTCAAGCAGAGTTAATGGTACGAGTTCAAGCAGTTAAGGCGAAGGTCTAGTGGTAAGGTCTGAAAAAAAGAATGGTCATAGAAGAGGCAGAGGTCGGTCTAGAAGCAGAAATGAAGGACACAAAAAGGACATGTCTAAGTCTCGTGGAAAGGAGGATAAGTCCAATATTGAATGCTGGTATTTTAAAGAGATTGGTCATATTACAAGGAAGTGTCCAGAAAGGAAAGATAAGAAAAACGGAAAGAAACATGTGAACAATGCTAATGTTGCTAAAGAAGATGAAAAAAGTAGCGATGGTGATCTTTACTTGGTTTCCTCGATTAAGCAGCAAGAAGGTAATCTCTTATCAGTTAGAGACAACAATTTTTCTAGGGAATGGTTTCTTAACTCTGTATGTTCGTGTCATATGTGCCCACAGAAGGAATGGTTTACTTGTCTTACTCCATGTAACAATTGTACTGTGCTAATGGGTAATGACATTGTTTGTGAAGTCATGGGGATATGTACCATTAAAATTAAAATGTTTGATTGGATTTTAAGAACCCTAGGTGATGTAAGGTACATACCTGACTTAAAGAAGAATTTGATTTCCTTGGGCACACTCGATTCTATAGATTGCAGTATATCTATAAAAGGTGGAGTCATGAAAGTTAACAAAGGTGCCATGGTGATGATGAAAGGTTCGAAAACTGCAAATTTGTATTAACTGATGGGGAATACAGCTATAGGTGGAGCTTCAGTATCAACTCATGCAGGTTCTAAAAATGATAACTCTAAGTTATGACATAAACGACTTGGACACTTGAGCGAGGGAGGTATGCTGGAACTTCACAAATGCAAGTTACCGTAGGGAGTGAAATCATGCAAGCTGGACTTCTGCAAATTTTGTGTTTTTAGGAAGCAGAAACGAGTTAGTTTTAAAGTTGCTTGTCATACTAGTAAAAGGGTTCTAAACTATGTACATTTGAATGTTTGGGGACCGATCAAGCATATCTCAAATGGGGGAGCTCGTTACTTTGTCACATTTATAGATGATTTCTCAAGAAAGGTAAGGGTGTACTTTATGAAGCATAAGTCTGAAGTTTTCAACGTGTTTAAGCAATGAAGGCTAGAGTTGAAAATTAGATGGGTAAGAAGCTTAAGTAATTCAGATCAGATAATGCCATGGAATACATGGATGAGGAGTTTCTGCAGTTCTGCAATGATAAGGGTATCCTCAGACACTTTTACGTGAAGAGGACTCCAGAGCAGAATGGGGTTGCTGAAAGGATGAACAAAATCTTGCTAGAGCGAGCTAGATGTATAAGGTTGAATGTAGATTTGCCTAAGAGTTTCTGGGCTGAAGATGTTAACACAGCTTGCTATTTGATCAATTGTTCTCCATTATCTGCCATTAATCACCGAGTTCCCGAAGAGGTATGGTATGGTAAACAAGTTAATTTTTCTATAATGAGAATTTTTTGTTGTCCTGCGTATGTTCACCTTTAGAATGAAGAACGATCCAAACTTGATCCTAAGTCAAAAGAAAGTATATTCCTTGGGTATGAGGAAGGACTAAAAGGATATAGTTTATGGGATTCAGTGGCCAAGAAAAAGGTGATCAGTACAGATGTTGTATTCAATGAAGCACAGATGTTAGATAGGGATGCAAGTTCTAGCGAGAGGCAGGGTCACTTAGTAGAGATAGAGTTACATGAGCAGAGAACAAAATCAGCTAATGAGTCTATAGACGGATCTACAAATGAGCAGTCGTTAGAGGATCCAGAGGAGCATCCTAGTGATTATTGGAATTTAGTTAGAGATAGGGAGTCACATACCATAAAACCAACTCAAAGGTCTGATTTTGAGGACTTGGTCTCATTTACACTAATCGTGGGAAGTGGAGATCCTACCAGTTACAACGAGGCTGTCAAGGAAGAGGATGGTAATTTGTGGTTGACATCAACGGATGAGGAGATGGAATCTCTACAAAAGAATCAGACTTGGGAATTAGTTAAAATCCCAAAGGGTGTGAAGGCTAGTGGATGCATGTGGATTTACCAAAAAAAGGAAGATCAGAAGTACGAGGCAAGACTAGTTGCAAAAGGGTATTCTTAAAAGGAGGAAATTGATCATAGTGAGATTTTTTCACCAGTGGTGAAGCATACTTCTATCTGTCCATTATAGCAGCGCATAATATGGAGTTGGAGCAGCTTGATATGAAGACAACTTTCCTATATGATGATTTGGAGGAGAGGATCTACATACAGCAACCCGAGGCATTTAATGAGCCTGGGTAGAAGGACTATGTATGCAAGCTGAAAAAGTCCTTATATGGTTTAAAGCAATCTCCTCAGCAGTGGTATAAGCGATTTGATGCATTCATGGTAACTCATGGTTACTCTCGCTGTGAGTATGATTGTTGTGTGTATTATCGAGTCCTTGATGATAATTCACTGTTGTTGCTTACATTATATGTGGATGATATGTTGATTGTTGTGAAGAGTAAGTCTCATATTCTGCACTTGAAGAAATTGTTGAGCAGGGAGTTTGATATAAAGGATCTTGGTTCTGCCAAGAAGATCCTTGGTATGGAGATTCATAGAGATAGAAAGGCAGGAAAGTTGTGGGTAACTCAGAAAAGTTATGTTGAAAAAGTACTGGAGAGGTTTAGTATGCTCAACGTTAAACCAGTTAGTACACCATTAGGAGCTCATTTTTAGTTATCCTCACAACTTCGTCCTAGTACAGAAGAAGATGTTGAGTGTATGTTTCGAGTACCGTACGCAAATGCGGTTGGTTGTCTAATGCATGCCATGGTGTATACCAAACTTGATATCTCACATGCAGTTAGTATGGTCAGCAAGTATATGGGAAAACCAGGAAAGAAGCATTGGGAGTGGATCTTCCGTTACCTAGCAGGTTCGACCAACTTTGGTATCATGTTTGATTGTGATGGGGCAAAAGGTGAGGTTTTTGGTTTTGTGGATTCTGATTATGCTGGGGACTTGGATTCTAGGAGGTCCACTACTGGATATATTATTACATTCTATGGAGGATTGATATGTTGGAAATCAGTGTAAAAGTCTACTACAGCATCGTCAACTACGGAGGCAGAGCAGATGTCATTGACAGAGGTAGTTAAGGAGGCATTATGGTTAAAGGGACTGGTAGAGGGGCTTGGCTTCAAGGAGCATGGTGTTTGGTTACAGTGTGACAGTCAGAGTGCAATGGATTTGGCAAAGAATCAGGTTTTTCATGCAAGGACCAAGCATTTTGATGTACGTTATCATAGGGTTCGGGAATGGATTAATTCTAGAAAAATCATAGTGTACAAGGTTCACATGAATGACAACGCAGCTGATATGCTCACGAAGACAGTCATGACAGAAGTTCAAGCATTGCTTGAGCTTTATTCATCTTCGTTCTTGTTGACTTCAAGGTGGAGTGCATCCCTACCTTTAAAGGGGATGCAAGGTGGAGTACCTAGAGAAGGTACTTAAGGCATATTACACTTTCCTCATGGACTGGTTCGTTAATATAAGCAAGGTGGAGATTTTTTATATATGTCTTGTATTTATGTCCCACATCGGTTACTCAAAGAAGGTTGCCACTTGTCCATTAGTATATAAGACATCTTGTCCCATATTGGTTAGATAGAGAAGATCACTGCTTTCTCGAAGTATAAGTAAGGTGTCTTGTATTGTGTTTAAGGGCAAGAGAGGAGAGTCTTTCCTTGGGTAGGAAAGAAAGAAAGAGGAATCCTTCTTTGAGTAGAAAAACAGTTGAGAGATATACATGAGGGAGCGTTGTAAATCTAATTTGAGAAAAGTGGATTTGAGTTCTCTCATATTTCTAGTGTTTTCTTGTTTGATTATTGTGTTCTATACATATTTATCTAGAGCGATTTTGTAACAAAATAAACTTCCTTGAGCTCTATGATGTTATATCTAACTTTTTTAAGTTTGATGAAATATTGCCTAAACAGATCTTTCACAACTGATATAATAAATGACTCGCACACGCATCGCGTGTGCACAACAACTAATTCTGAAAAAGCAATGGCCATTTATCCAACATATATACATAGGTCATGGAGATTATAGTTGTGCAACGTTTCAACAGGAGGAGAGCTGTGAAAAACATTCTAAGGGCCGGTTAAAAACTGAGAAAACTTAAGCATGACGAGAAAAAGATGTCCCTTTCACAATAAGACATGTGGCAAGTTATTCAAGAAAGAATTTGGCATGAACTGATGAACAAGAAGGTAAAAATGCATGTGGCAGAACCATACGGGCAGTTAGAAAGATAAGAGAACCGTCTTATCGTTACAGGTTCAGTTGTAGCAAGCGGCTACGACAGTTGTCCTCTTTTCTTACGTATTTTCGATCAAGTCTTGATTCCATTTAAACCATTATCACGAAACTTTGTAGAAAAAATGACAATTCAATTTTTTAAGAACTCATGATGTTTTGGGTAACAAAATCTTCTCATATTCCTTGTACTTTCAAGATCGATAAATAGTACCGCAGTGTATCAGTATACTGCTTAGCGGCATATTCGTACTCCATATTAATAGTTCAGGGTGATGCATGTTACAATGCATTAATCCATAAAGTATATCATAGGTTCTTATGACACTGTGTTGACATATAATGTGTTGTCATTGTTTTGTGTTAGCTAGTTTTGTTAACTATGGTTATGTCTTTGTATAACTTGAGTTAGCTTGTGTCTTGCATGTAGGCCACTTGTTAGCTTAGTAATAGTGTATGGGAGAAGTTTTACCAAGTGTGGTTTGCTGAAATGTGTGGGTGAATGTCAAAGAATGTGAGGTGTGTTCTAGTGAAAGAAAACAACTTAGTTTCTCCCCTGTTTTGCCTTGTAAGTTGTTGAAAGTACATACCTGCTTTGCCTCTATAATATCAATTGTTTGCGTGTTATCAAGCTGAAAATTAGCTCTAACAAGCCAACATTTCTGGTATCAGAGCTAGGTCCGTAGAAGTAATATTTGGTGCGACGAATCGAAGCCGAAATCAGCCATTGTGAAGATATCTACTCATGGCAAATACAAGCAGGTCACAAGCTAGTATTGTACCTTAGTTTGATGGTGAAAATTATGACATTTGGTATGTGAAATTGAAGACCAATTTCAGATCTATGGGGCTTTGGGATTTGGTAGAAAATGGGTATACCAAACCAGAATCGGTAGAGAATTTATCGGCTGCTCAAAAGAAGCAATTGGAGGAAGTTAGACAAAGAGATGCAAATGCACTTTCTACAATCCAGAGAGGATTGGCCAAATCAATTTTTCGAAGAATCATTAGGGCTACAAAAGCAAAGGAGGCTTGGGATATCCTTAAAGATGAGTCCCATGGAGATGCAAAGGTAAGAGCTATAAATCTTCTAACTCTTAGAAGAGATCTTGAAAATATGAAAATGAAGGAAAGTGAATCATTGACTGAGTTTTTTACAAGATTTGTGGATTTAGTTAATCAAATGAAGATACATGTGAAGAAATTAGTGATAAGAAAAATGGTTGAAAAAATACTAATTTGTTTGCCGGAAAGATTTGACCCTAAAGTGGCTGTTATTGAAGAAACAAGAGATATTGAGAAGTTGAGTGTTCAAGATTTAATGGCCTCATTGAAATCTTATGAGAAAAAATTGTTATGTCACTCCGAAAAAGCAATTGAGATTGCCTTTAATCTAAGGTCAATATGAATCCCACAAATGAAGTAAAGAAGTTTTCAAATCAAGAACAAGGAAGAAGCAATCAAACCCCAAGAAATTCCTTTAGAAGAGGATTTGCAAGGGGAAGAGGAAGAAATGGAAACGAAAGAGGAGGATTTGGAAAAGGAAGAGGAAGAGGCAAAAATCATTTTGATAAAAATGGTGAAGGTAATTCAAAGAAGTGTCACATTTGTGAAAAGGACAATCATTTGAAAAAACATTGTTGGTTCAAAGAAAAGCCAAGATGTCATAATTGTGGTGGCTTTGGCATGTAAAAAAAGATTGTAGAGTGACAAATAATCAGCAAGCAAAGTGTGCCGAAGAAAGAGGTGATGAGAGAACTTGTTCTATGCTTGTCAAAGCATCATGGAGCATAAAAATGATGTTTGGTTTTTGGACAATGGTTGTAGCAATCACATGGCAGCCGATAAGAATGTTTTTTTGAACATGGACATCACTTTTAAGTCCCATGTGAAGTTGGGAAATCGCACTACAAGAAAAGATGGATTTAGAGACGGACTTTTAACGACGGAAGCATTTCCGTCGCTAAAACATATTTTAGCGACAGGTTTTGTCGTCGGTAAAAATCCGTTGTTAAAAAAGTATACCGACAGAATAGTCCGTCGGTAAAAGAATTTGCCAACGGACTTTTACCGACGGACTTTTAATGAAAAAAGTAACCGTTGCTAAATATTTTAGAGAAATTTATAATTTTCGATGATTTTAAAAAAAAATTTAAGCGACAGAATAATTCCATCGCTAAAAATTCCGTCGGTGAAGATGGACTTTTACTAATTTGTTTGCCGGAAAGATTTGACCCTAAAGTGGCTGTTATTGAAGAAACAAGAGATATTGAGAAGTTGAGTGTTCAAGATTTAATGGCCTCATTGAAATCTTATGAGAAAAAATTGTTATGTCACTCCGAAAAAGCAATTGAGATTGCCTTTAATCTAAGGTCAATATGAATCCCACAAATGAAGTAAAGAAGTTTTCAAATCAAGAACAAGGAAGAAGCAATCAAACCCCAAGAAATTCCTTTAGAAGAGGATTTGCAAGGGGAAGAGGAAGAAATGGAAACGAAAGAGGAGGATTTGGAAAAGGAAGAGGAAGAGGCAAAAATCATTTTGATAAAAATGGTGAAGGTAATTCAAAGAAGTGTCACATTTGTGAAAAGGACAATCATTTGAAAAAACATTGTTGGTTCAAAGAAAAGCCAAGATGTCATAATTGTGGTGGCTTTGGCATGTAAAAAAAGATTGTAGAGTGACAAATAATCAGCAAGCAAAGTGTGCCGAAGAAAGAGGTGATGAGAGAACTTGTTCTATGCTTGTCAAAGCATCATGGAGCATAAAAATGATGTTTGGTTTTTGGACAATGGTTGTAGCAATCACATGGCAGCCGATAAGAATGTTTTTTTGAACATGGACATCACTTTTAAGTCCCATGTGAAGTTGGGAAATCGCACTACAAGAAAAGATGGATTTAGAGACGGACTTTTAACGACGGAAGCATTTCCGTCGCTAAAACATATTTTAGCGACAGGTTTTGTCGTCGGTAAAAATCCGTTGTTAAAAAAGTATACCGACAGAATAGTCCGTCGGTAAAAGAATTTGCCAACGGACTTTTACCGACGGACTTTTAATGAAAAAAGTAACCGTTGCTAAATATTTTAGAGAAATTTATAATTTTCGATGATTTTAAAAAAAAATTTAAGCGACAGAATAATTCCATCGCTAAAAATTCCGTCGGTGAAGATGGACTTTTACTGACGGACTTTCACCGACGGAATTGTTCCGTCGCTAAAAGTTTGCCTTAAATCACAGATCTGCTTTCTTTGTTTTCTCTTTCTCGTCTCTCTGTCTCTCTCATCTCTCACCCACCGACGTTCTCACTCCGGCAACCCACCTCCGGCGACACACCCCTCTTCCCCCCCGATGTCGTGCCACCTCTGGCGGCCGCCACGGCCAGTCTTCAACTCTGGCAAGATCGATCTAGCGTAGTCTGCCTAGATCTTTGAGCTCCGGCCAACTCTGGTAAGTCTCGAACTGGTTTCTGATCTCACTAATCGCCAACAGTATGTTCTTTGAGCCCGAATATAGTACTTGTTAATTGGTTGCGCATCAATTAGGTCTTGTGTGCATCTATCTGTAATTGTAATATGAGTTGATTTCAATACCTAGAACAAATTATATCCTCGCGTTAGTGTGCAAAAATGGTTGCAACAATGATGTATACTCTTGTAACACTGAACGACACTATTTCAGTTATCATAAGTTTAACAACGAAAATTAATTCAAAAGATTGACAACATTAAAGATGCACCCCTTTAGTAACATGTCCATGAATGCTTGAAACCATTAAAAGGCTTGTGACCTTAAAAGAAAGAGTTTCATTCCATACATGGCAAGGCACGGGTAAAATTGGTTGGCGAAAAATGAGAGTGCAGAGTACTTGACGATTGGAGTGACTTCAAGTTGTTATTTTGATCAGAAACCACACATATAAAAGTCTGAACAAAGGCACACAGCTGTGTGTATGTGTGTGTGTGGGGGGGGGAGTATGTTAGAGTTTTAAGAGTATTACATGAGCGGAGTGTATTTTGTCATTTTTACTTTTTGGGAGTGATGATGCCGAAAATGGTTCGATGATACGTGGAGGTGCCACAAAGGATGCGGTCTGAGTTGGCTTCCAGGTAGCAACGTGGGAGACAGCAAGGACGGCGCAAGGGCCGAGGACAAGGCTCCCCAGACAGGTCGTGAAGGGTGGCAGTGCTGCGCAGGCAAGGTGACGATGAACAGGACCGACAGTCTGCAGTCCGTAAGGAGGGTATGGCGTCCAGGGTCCGTAGACGGGAGTTCAAGTATATTTCTCTCACTAGAATTCCAGAGAGAATGTTTCCTTTAGAGAGAGAAAGTGAAAAGTCCAAATGAGAATAAGATCCTTGAAAAAGCTCCAAAGTCCACTATTTATAGGCAAAAATGTGCATGTGTCATAAGTTGACATGTGTCGCCCCCTGGGAACGACACGTCACCAGGGGGCCAACGCACTGACCCTTCGTTAAACTGCCGGTTCCTAAGTTCGTGCTGCCCTGCCCTTGCAACATCTCTCTGCCTGTCTGAGGAGACTGATCATGTCGCGGTAGCATGGTCAGAGTAGCCCGTTGCCCCAGCCTCCAGTCCAAGCCCTTACTGAATCCCACAGGTCTGGCAGCGGCGGGGAAGACCCGACGCCCAGCTGCCAGGTGGACTAGGCAAGATGCCCTTCCGAAGACCTGCTCCCGTCTCCGAGTGACCCGGGGGTCATAGTCCTTAGGGGTGCCGACGCGAGCCCCCAGTGCCAGAGCACGTAGGCTAGTCACGCAGGCACCCTGGCGGAGATAGTGTCCTGGAGGAGTAGCCTATCCCGTAAGCATATAACATGATTGCAGCGCATGGGGCGCGGTTGAGTGCGGGCGACGAGGGTCGCAGAGTGATCTCCGAGCGACGAGGGTCGTTGCGTGGATGGCGCGCGACCGTGAGCGACGGTTGTCATGGCGACAGAGCGGCCACAAGTGACGGTCATCGAGACCACGAGCGACGGTCATCGCGACGAAGGGGCACGGCCGAGAGCGACGGTTGTCGCGACTATGGCGGAGTGCGGCCGCGAGAGACGGTCGTCGTGACAATGGGGCACGGTCAAAGGTGACGGCGTCGGTGTTCAAGGCAGGTGGCCGACCCCCATGGGGTGGCCGACCCCCAAGGGAGGCCGACCCTTGGGGGAGGCCGACCCTAGAGGGAGGCCGACCCCCCGAGGGTGGCCGACCCCCAAGGGTGGCCGACCCCTTGGGGGAGGCCGATCCTAGAGGGAGGCCGACCCCCCACCCCTTTGGGTGGCCGACCCCCAGAGGGTGGCCGACCCCTTGGGGTGGCCGACCCCCAAGGGAGGCCGACCCTTGGGGAGGCCGACCCTAGAGGGAGGCTGACCCCCCGAGGGTGGCCGACCCCCTTGGGGGAGGCCGACCCTAGAGGGAGGCCGACCCCGAGGGTGGCCGACCCCTTGGGGTGGAAGGCACGCCGAAGTCGCTTCACGAATGGTTCACGTGACTTGAGCATGCGTTGCTTTGACCGGCCCTCGAGCGTTGAAAAGTTGACCGCTGACTGGGTGATGTGTCGTGCAAAGTGGGTCCCTTGGCGGGTCTTGGGGTGCGACCAGAATAGGGTATGAACATAAGCCCCCTGCGTGTGGCGGGCGCGGAGGGGCAACCCGAGCGGGCGTCGCATGCATAAACGATGTGGTTACAGCCCCTCTTGCTGCGGGGGCCAGGGTCCCTGGTGATGGAGCCGGCGATGACGCTAAGCCCATGTAGCAGTTTGATTGAGTCGGCGATGGCTTCAAGGTTGTGAGCCCATCCCGTAGTTTGATTGAGCCGGCAATGGCAATAGCCCGTGCTGGCACGCCCATCCCGCAGTTGATTGTGCCGGCGATGGCTTCAAGGTTGTGAGCCCATCCCATAGTTGATTGTGCCGGCGATGGCTTCAAGGTTGTGAGCCCATCCCGTAGTTGATTGTGGCGGCGATGGCTTCAAGGTTGTGAGCCCATCCCGTAGTTGATTGTGCCGGCGATGGCTTCCAGGTTGTGAGCCCATCCCGTAGTTGATTGTGCCGGCGATGGCTTCAAGGTTGTGAGCCCATCCCATAGTTGATTGTGTCGGCGATGGGTTCCAGGTTGTGAGCCCATCCCGTAGTTGATTGTGGCGGCGATGGCTTCAAGGTTGTGAGCCCATCCCGTAGTTGATTGTGCCGGCGATGGCACTAGCCCGTGCTGGCGCTCAGCCCATGCCACAGGGAGGGGTCCTCGTGCAGGAGCACTACGAGCGGAGCCTCCAGAATGCCGCACACTCTAGAGAGTGGGTTGAAGGTCTTCCATGCCCATGGTGGGGGCGCATGGTGTGGTGAACGGGTGTTATGCCCGGAGGCTTGTAACATGGTCGTGGTGCATGGACATGGCGACGATTGTCGCGGGGACAATACTTAGTGCCGGAGCACATGTCATGAAAGTGGTGCGGCGACGAACGTCGCGAAGAAATACTTTGTGCCAGGGCACATGTGATAAGAATGGCGCATGGGTGCGGCGACGAAGGTCGCGGAGCATATACTTGGTGCCGGGGGCACGCATGATGAGAATAGCGCACGGGCGCGGCGACGAACGTCGCGGAGCTATACTTGGTGCCGGGGGCACGTATCATGAAGATGGCGCACGGGCGCGGCGACGAACGTCGCGGAGCTACAGTTGGTGCCGGGGGCACGCATGATGAGAATGGCACACGGGCGCGGCGACGAACGTCGCGGAGCTATACTTGGTGCCGGGGGCACGCATGATGAGAATGGCGCACGGGCGCAGCGACGAACGTCTCGGAGCTATACTTGGTGCCGGGGGCACGTATCATGAAGATGGCGCACGGGCGCGGCGACGAACGTCGCGGAGCTAAAGTTAGTGCCGGGGGCACGTATCATGAAGATGGCGCACGGGCGCGGCGACGAACGTCGCGGAGCTATACTTGGTGCCGTGGGCACGCATGATGAGAATGGTGGATGGGCGCGGCGATGAACGTTGCGGAGCAATACCTGGTGCCTGGGGCACGCATCATAAGCATGGCACCAGCGCGTGGCGACGACTGTCGCGGAACCTGGTGCTTGGGGCACGCATCATAAGCATGGCGCCAGGGCGCGGCGACGACTGTCGCAGAGCAATACTTGGTGCCTGGCGCACGCATCATAAGCATGGCGCCAGGGCGCAGCGACGACTGTCGCAGAGCAATACTTGGTGCCTGGCGCACGCATCATAAGCATGGCGCCAGGGCGCGGCGACGACTGTCGCGAAGCAATACTTAGTGATGTCGTCATGGCAATGCATCAAGTGACCATTGGTACTGAGCGCGCGTTGTAGAGAGCGCGATGAGTTGGCACAGGCGACGTGGTTCGAGGAGACGGCACGCGGGCGACGAGAGTCGCGGAGTTGGACGGCCTGCGACGAGAGTCGCAGAGCTGTCGCGCGGACGCGGGCGACAAGAGTCACGAAGGAGCGCGGGTGACGGGAGCACGGAGCTATAGCACGGACGCGAGCAACAAATGTGTGAGGGCGATGAGAGTTGTAGAGCCGGCGGGCGAACGCAAGTGACACGGGCGACAAGAGTTGCGAAAGGTGCGCACGGCGCTGGTGGCGGGGGTCCGCATGGAAGGTATGCACGGCGCTGGCGACATGGGTCGCGGAGACGGTGCCCGGGTGACTAGCGATGAGGGTCGCGGAGATAGCCCCCAGGCGATGGGCAATGAGTGTTGCGAAAGGTGGGCATGGTGCTGGCGACGGGCGTCACGGAAGGCGCCCGGGTGACGAGCGATGAGGGTCGCAGAGATGGCGCCCGGGCGACGGGCAACTGGGATCGCGGAGATAGCCCCCGGACTACTGGCAACGAGGTTTGCAGGAGGTGCGCACGGCGTTGGTGACGAGGGTCGTAGAGATGGCACCCAGGCGACGAGGGACAAGGGTCACAGAGACAGCCCCCCGGGTGACGGGCAACGAGGGTTGCGGGAGGCGGCCTCCGGGCGACGGGCGTCGCGGAGACGGCGTCCGGGCGACGAGCGACGAGTGTTGTGAAGACGGCGCCCTAGCGACGTGCAACTGGGGGTCACGGAGTCGGCGCCCGAGTGATGGGTAACGAGTGTTGCGAAGACGGCGTCCGGGTGACTAGCGATGAGGGTCGCGGAGACGGCGCCCCAGGGCGACGGACAACTGGGGGTCGCTGAGTCGACGCCCGGGCTCTGGGCAACGAGTGTTGCGGAAGGCGGCGTCCGGGCGACGCAAAGATGAAGTCCGAGTGACGGGCGCCGCAAGGATGAAGTATGGGCGACAAGGGTCGCGGAGACGATGTTCGGGCGACGGGCGTCGCGGAGGTGAAGGCCGGGCGACAGGCGCATGTGCGCGAGCGATGCACAGCGGTCAAGGTTGGAAGAAAAAAAAAAGAGAATTTTTTTTTATTTTTATTTTTGGCCTTGGCTTTGGGGATGTGCGGGAAAAAGAAAAGAAGAATGAAGATGGAGAGGATGGCGCGGTGGCGGCAGGCTGCCGTGGCCGGCGGTGGGGCGGGGGAGAGGAGAGAGGTATGGTGGGGCTGAGGGGGGTAGTCGGGGTAGCAGGGGGGTCGGCGGGGTGGAGATGAAACAAGAAAGGGTCGGCGGCGCAGCGCCTTCGGCCACGCAATGCGGGCTTACGGGATCGGGGAAGAGGGAGAGAGAGAGAGGCCAAGGGGGGGGTCGGCGGGGTAGTGGGGTCGGCCAGGTGGGTTGCGGGGAGGGGCCGAAGCAGAGAGAAAAAAAGACGAAGGGAAGGAGAAGTCTCCGGCGGCCATGGCGCCGTGGGGCTTGCGGGTTCGGGGAAGAGGGAGAGAGAGAGAGGCCGAGGGGGGGTCGGCCAAGGGGCCGAGGGGGGGTCGGCGGGGTGGGGGGGTCGGCGGGGTAGTGGGGTCGGCCAGGTGGGTTGCGGGGAGGGGCCGAAGCAGAGAGAAAAAAAGACGAAGGGAAGGAGAAGTCTCCGGCGGCCATGGCGCCGTGGGGCTTGCGGGTTCGGGGAAGAGGGAGAGAGAGAGAGGCCGAGGGGGGGGTCGGCCAAGGGGGGGGTCGGCGGGGTGGGGGGGTCGGTGGAGTGAGGTGGTCGGCGCGGAAGGGAGGCCGAACTGCCGTCGGCGGCGCGAGGCAGGTGCGGCGCTAGGAGAAGAGAGAAAGAGAAGGGAAATTAGGGTTGGGGAAATTAGGTTTGGGTCAGGTCGGGTCAACGGGCGGGCGGGTTGACCCGTTCAAGCTAAATAAATAAATAAAAAGAGAGGGGAAACGGGCCGGGGCAGGCGCGGGTCGGGGCCCTCGCGGTTCGGGTTCTGCCCATCTGGGCCGCTTTTTTTATTTTGACTTTTGAAATAAAAAATTGCAATGCGAAATTTTTTTTTTTTTTGTGGAGCCTATAAAAGGAGCATGAGAGGGGATGTAAAATTTGGAGGGAGAAATAATTTTGAGGTGAAAGGGAGAGAAAGAGGGAGGTTGGGGATTGATGAAAATTTTCGTGAAAAATTTTCTAAGTGTTGGAGAGAGCACCGGAGGGTGAAAACTTTTTATGAAAATTTTTCTAAGTGTAGAATTAGGGTGATGACCCGACCGCGAAAAATGGAGAAATATTTCTAAGTGTTGAAGAGTGACAAGGGCGACGAGTGAAGTCGCGGGGGTAATGACTCGACCGCGAAAAATGGAGAAATGTTTCTAAGTGTTGAAGAGTGACAAGGGCGACGAGTGAAGTTGCGGGGGTGATGACCCGACCGCGAAAAATGGAGAAATGTTTCTAAGTGTCGAAAAGAGGGGAGGGTGCCGAGCGAAGTCGCGGGGGTGATGACCCGACCGCGAAAAATGAAGAAATTTTTCTAAGTGTCGAAGAGGGGGGAGGGTGCCGAGCGAAGTCGCGGGGGTGATGACCCGACCGCGAAAAATGAAGAAATTTTTCTAAGTGTCGAAGAGGGGGAGGAGCTCGGCGGTGGGTCGGCATCGACGACCGACTAAGTGACCGAGGCACGGGTGGGTTGGCAAGATGTGTTGCATGCATGCCCGCGAGGTCGCACTGCCCGAGGGGGATGTCGGCTGACGGAGTTGGGACTTAGTAGCGTGGCTCGAGCCACCCCGTGCACCACGTATCAAGTCGCTGCAATGAGAGGCATGCAGAAGGGGTAGGGAGCTTGGCTTGTTTGGGGTAGGCAAGGGGTGAAGCCCCGAATGAAGTGAGACATAACACCAAGGGTGGTGCCCGTAGAACAATGTTAGCTTGAATATTCTCCAAGTCTGGAAATGACGGCCTCTTGGATGGCTGGGTAGAGGATGTGACCGGTAGTTCTAGTAGCCATACGTTGCTGAGGCATGGTTACGTGAGTGTGTCAGGCAAGGAATGAACTGCACTGTTGGTAGTCCTCATAGCCCTCCGCTGCACATGCATGGTGCCCGAGTCTGGAAGATATGCAGACTGCAACACGATGCTCACCTCCCCAGCGGAGTCGCCAAAATGATGATGCCGAAAATGGTTCGATGATACGTGGAGGTGCCACAAAGGATGCGGTCTGAGTTGGCTTCCAGGTAGGCAACGTGGGAGACAGCAAGGACGGCGCAAGGGCCGAGGACAAGGCTCCCCAGACAGGTCGTGAGGGGTGGCAGTGCTGCGCAGGCAAGGTGACGATGAACAGGACCGACAGTCTGCAGTCCGTAAGGAGGGTATGGCGTCCAGGGTCCGTAGACGGGAGTTCAAGTATATTTCTCTCACTAGAATTCCAGAGAGAATGTTTCCTTTAGAGAGAGAAAGTGAAAAGTCCAAATGAGAATAAGATCCTTGAAAAAGCTCCAAAGTCCACTATTTATAGGCAAAAATGTGCATGTGTCATAAGTTGACATGTGTCGCCCCCTGGGAACGACACGTCACCAGGGGGCCAACGCACTGACCCTTCGTTAAACTGCCGGTTCCTAAGTTCGTGCTGCCCTGCCCTTGCAACATCTCTCTGCCTGTCTGAGGAGACTGATCATGCCGGGGTAGCATGGTCAAAGTAGCCCGTTGCCCCAGCCTCCAGTCCAAGCCCTTACTGAATCCCACAGGTCTGGCAGCGGCGGGGAAGACCCGACGCCCAGCTGCCAGGTGGACTAGGCAAGATGCCCTTCCGAAGACCTGCTCCTGTTTCCGAGTGACCCGGGGGTCATAGTCCTTAGGGGTGCCGACGCGAGCCCCCAGTGCCAGAGCACGTAGGCTAGTCACGCAGGCACCCTGGCGGAGATAGTGTCCTGGAGGAGTAGCCTATCCCGTAAGCATATAACATGATTGCAGCGCATGGGGCGCGGTTGAGTGCGGGCGACGAGGGTCGCAGAGTGATCTCCGAGCGACGAGGGTCGTTGCGTGGATGGCGCGCGACCGTGAGCGACGGTTGTCATGGCGACAGAGCGGCCACAAGTGACGGTCATCGAGACCACGAGCGACGGTCATCGCGACGAAGGGGCACGGCCGAGAGCGACGGTTGTCGCGACTATGGCGGAGTGCGGCCGCGAGCGACGGTCGTCGTGACAATGGGGCACGGTCAAAGGTGACGGCGTCGGTGTTCAAGGCAGGTGGCCGACCCCCATGGGGTGGCCGACCCCCAAGGGAGGCCGACCCTAGAGGGAGGCCGACCCCCCGAGGGTGGCCGACCCCTTGGGGTGGCCGACCCCCAAGGGTGGCCGACCCCTTGGGGGAGGCCGACCCCCCACCCCTTTGGTTGGCCGACCCCCCGAGGGTGGCCGACCCCCAAGGGAGGCCGACCCTTGGGGGAGGACGACCCTAGAGGGAGGCCGACCCCCCGAGGGTGGCCGACCCCCTTGGGGGAGGCCGACCCTAGAGGGAGGCCGACCCCGAGGGTGGCCGACCCCTTGGGGTGGCCGACCCCTTGGGGTGGAAGGCACGCCGAAGTCGCTTCACGAATGGTTCACGTGACTTGAGCATGCGTTGCTTTGACCGGCCCTCGAGCGTTGAAAAGTTGACCGCTGACTGGGTGATGTGTCGTGCAAAGTGGGTCCCTTGGCGGGTCTTGGGGTGCGACCAGAATAGGGTATGAACAGGGAGTCTGTCAGGTATCCTCAGAAAAAGGAGTTTTGGTTGAGTCATGGGAGGTACAATTTGAGGGCAGAGACTCAAGATTGTACTGATCATGGGAGGTACAATTTCGAGAGTAAAAAGTAAGCTAGAATCTTCAGAGAACGGTTCATCTTGGTTGAGTCACCATGGATACCCACAATCTCAGGGCTCTCAACAAGCCCCGTACTACACCCCCCAGCACCAGCATGTGCCTGACCCTTTTAGTTATGTGACAGTCAAGATGCGAATGCTTCATATAGATTTCAATTAATGGCATGAAATGCCAGTTCAACACAATTCACTAATGATCGTAGTCCAATTCACTAATTGGAACTTGTCCTAATTTGCCCTAATTGGAATTTGCCTTAATTGGCTCCATTGGTTAGTGATGCAAGTAAACCAATATAATTGTGTCACCTATTGAATGCCCTAATCGAATCGAACACTAAATTAACCCCTAATTAAACCCTAAATTAAATGCCCTAATCCAACCGAACCCTAAAATTGAACTTATGTAACCCCCTAACTGAACCCTAAATTGAATGCCCGAATTCAACCGAGCACTAAATTGAAGTAATTGAACCATAATTGAACCCTAAATTGATATAATTGAACTCTAATTAAACCCTAAATTAAACTAATTAAACCCTTAATTGAAGTAATTGAACCCCCTAATTGAATGCCTTAATCGAATCGAACCCTAATTTAAACTAATAGAACCCTAAATTGAATGCCCCAATTCAACCGAGCACTAAATTAAAGTAAATGAACCATAATTGAACCCAAATTTAATTTGATGTAATTGAACCCAAATTAAACCCTAAATTGAATGGCCTAATCGAATCGAACCCTAAATTAAACTAATTGAACCCCTAATTGAACCCTAAATTGAATACCCTAATTCAATCGAATCCTAAATTGAACTAATTGAACCCCCTAATTGAACCCTAAATTGAATGCCCCAGTTCAACCGAACCCTAAATTGAACTAATAGAACCCCCTAATTGAACCCTAAATTGAAGTAACTGAACCCCCTAACTGAACCTAAATTAATTGTCCTAATAGAATCGAACACCAAATTGAAATAATTCAAACGCATCGGATATGTGCATTTTGAACAATTTTTCCCATTTGAACATTGATCATTTGTTTGATAATTTTAGGTTGTTAATTGTGCATTTGAGAATTGTGATTATTGATCGATGATTTTAGGTTGTTAATTGATGATTTTAGGTTATTAGCTGTGCATTTGAAGTAATTGAGATTAATAATTGATGATTTTAGGTTGTTAATTGAAGATTATAGATTGTTAATCGTGCATTGAGCATTTGAGATATTGAGATTGTTGATGGAGGATGGGACCCAATTGAATTGAATGTGTGATTTTTATTAATTTTATTGCATTGAGCATTTGAGAATTGAGATTGTTGACGGAGGATGGGACCACCCAAATGGATTGAGATACCTTTTAGTTAGCGCAGACATGGACACCACGTCTGATCGATGGTGTCCGACATTTAAAAAATAAATCAACGTATGCCAATGTGTTCAGAGGTGCATGTCGGTGGGTGTCAGACACGTGTCTGGAGGCGTCGGACACGTGTCCGGAGGTGTCGGACATGTGTCGGTATGTGTCGGATAGGTGTCGATAGGTGTCAGACACGTGTCCGGAAGACTAGAACACGTGTCCGTAGGTGTCGTATGTGTCGAACACGTGTCCGGAGATGTCAAACACGTATCGAACACCATATCGACACCCTATATGAGGTGTCAGAATTGAGATTGTTATCTCTGCATTCAATTTAGGTTAATTAGGTTAACGCGACATTTTTAGCATGCACCCCCTGGAATCTCATCGTGGTTCCAGCAATGGCTACAATTAGCCGTAATTAGTCCTGATTAACAATATTTTAAAAAATCAATTAACCCTAATTAGCTCTAACGAGCCTACTTAGTTTTAATTAACCCTAAGAAACCAATGAAAATCAAATTAGTTGTAATTACCCCAAATTAGCCCAAATGAACCCAATTACGCGCATATTAATTATAGTTAGCCTAGTTAGTCGTAATTAGCACTAACATAGCCCAATTAAGCCTAATTAGCCATAATTAGGACTAATCAACATTACTTGGCACAATTAAATCATAATTAGGACTAAATAATCCTAATTAGTCCTAATCAACCCTCATTAGCTATAATTATCCGAAACAACTTCTCATTAACAATAATTAGCCCTAACATAACCCAATTAAGCCTAATTAGCCTTAATTAGGACTAATCAATACTACTCGGCACAATTAAACCCTAATTAGGACTAAATAATCCTAATTAGTCCTAATCAATCCTAATTAGCTATAATTATCTGAATCCACTCCTCATTAACAATAATTAGCCCCAACATAACATAACTAAGCCTAATTAGGACTAATCAGCACTACTCGGCACAATCAAACCCTAATTAGGACTAAATAACCCTAATTAGTCCTAATCAACCCTAATTAGCTATAATTATTCGAAACTACTCCTCATTAACAATAATTAGCCCTAACATAACCCAATTAAGCCTAATTAGCGCTAATTAGGACTAGTCAACGCTAATTAGGACTAATCAGCACTACTCGGCACAATTAAACCCTAATTAAGACTAAATAATTCTAATTAGTCCTAATCAACCCTAATTAGCTATAATTAGCCCAAGGTACTCCTCATTAACATTAATTAGCCCTAACATATCTTAATAAATCCTAATTAGATTAACTTTTTCCCATAACGCTAAACCCTAAACCTTGATACTCGTAATTAACTCTAATAACCCAGTTAGCCCTTGTACATCCCATAATCACTCCATATTGCCCAGAGTTGGTTCAATTACTCGTTGTTTACAAACCCTGCCTTCTTTATATTAGCTGTTGTTTTGAGAAGTCCATTGGCAACGAGATGGTTCAACTCGTTGCCAACGAATTCTATTTAATGTGGAATTGGTAACATATGCAACGATCTTTTTGCAATTTTGATATTTCAGAAAGATTCTTGCATATTTTATCAATTTCTGAACGCATGCATGCATAAAAACCCTTAGTTCCCGTTCAAAGGTACTCATTACAAAGTAATGCTTTGTAATGAGCCTTTGGATGTCCAGTTTGGACAATTTGGAAAAGCTGTGTTTATAAAATAGTGTTTCGACTCATGCTCTGTGCTCTATGTCGTGGATATTTGGTACACGTTCTCATGTGTTTCTTCGGGTGCATACAGATCTGGTGTTCTAACATCCGTCAAACCTTGCAAGGCAAGGTTAGATGAATGTTAGAACACCTAATCGATGTCGTGTACTTGGAGAAATATGGGGAAGTGCTGCCAAATTTTCTGCAGACATAGGACTAAGCATGAGTTCTTCACTGTTTTATAAACATGTGCTTTTCTGAATGGGATGTGACCACTACCTATTAGAGAATGAAGGAGAAATATAGAGACATGTTGTCACATTCATGCATTCATATTTACATCGACCCTGCCTAATAACTGGTCATAATTGAAGGTGGTATACAGTACGATAATTCAGTCGTCATGTCGGTCGATCGAAGTTGGATGAAAAGGAAGAATGCTGATGATTTTGAGTGTCGCGTTGACGAATTTCTTGACTTCGCTTACGCGCATCCTGCACATGTTGACCTTGATAAGATAAGGTGTCCATGAGGTAGATGTGAGTTGTTGCATTGGAGAAAAAGAATTGAAGTAAAATGGCATCTTCGTCGGTACGGTTTTATGGGTGGATACACAAGGTGGACGCAGCATAGGAAAACGATAGTATTGTCCTCCAACTCGGCTAGTCAAACTGAAGTTAGGGAGGAGGCACGGTATGATTACCGAGATATGATTATGGATGCTGGGCATGCTAATGTTGATTGGGGTAACGACGGTGGTGACGACGGTCCCCAACTGCCGAACGAGGGGGCTCATCAGTTTTATGAGTTGTTGAGAGCTGCGGAAGAGCCGCTGTGGGATGGAGCTCCAAAACACACACAGCTGTCTGCGGTTAGTAGGTTATTACAGTTAAAATCAGACCACGAGCTGAGTGAGAAAGGTTTTAACGAGTTTGTTACCTTAATCAAAGAAATTCTGCCCGAAAGTGAAAAGCTACCGCCGTCGTACTATGACGCGAAGAAGATGATGAGGAAACTTGGGTTGAGCTATGAGCGGATAGATGCGTGCAA
The DNA here is from genome assembly GCA_033070095.1 of Escallonia herrerae. NCBI lineage: Eukaryota > Viridiplantae > Streptophyta > Magnoliopsida > Escalloniales > Escalloniaceae > Escallonia > Escallonia herrerae. The sequence goes on from JAVXUP010000147.1 coordinate 382,311, forward strand.
TAACGATTGTGTATTGTTTTGGAAAGAGAATAAGGATTTGTCACGATGTCCAATATGTGATCATTCGAGGTACAAACTGGACAAAGGGAAGAAGAAAAACATTGCATGGAAGATATTACGATATTTCCCGGTCACACCATGGCTTCAGAGAATGTACTACTCCTCCAATACGGCTGAACATATGAGGGCTCACCGTGAGACTCATAGCAACGATGCCGATGTGCTGACACACCCAGCTGATGGAGAGGCGTGGAAGGAGTTTGACCGCAGGCATCCAGTCTTTGCTCAGGAAGTTTGGAATGTTAGACTTGGTCTGGCAACCGATGGGTTCAACCCTTTCGGTCAGTCTACCACGCCTTACTCCTGTTGGCCTGTTATTATTGTCCCGTACAACCTTCCACCAGGCATGTGCATGAAGAAGCCGTACATGTTCTTGTCGTTGCTTATCCGGGGCCGAAGAGTCCCGGCAAGGACATAGATGTGTATTTAAGGCCGTTGATTGATGAGTTAAAACAGTTATGGAATCATGGAGTCGAAACATATGATGCATCCCTTAAACAAAATTTTCAGATGAGGGCTGCTTTGATGTGGACTATACATGATTTTCCCGCATTGGGAATGACGTGTGGCTGGAGCACACATGGGAAGCTAGCATGCCCTGCTTGTATGGGCGTGAACCCCGGTCATACGTTAAAGCACGGCGAAAAGTCCTCGTGGTTCGGATGTCACCGTAAGCTTTTGCCACCGGGCCATCAGTTTCGTAGGCAGAAGGATAAATTTGACGGGACAATCGAGCGTGAGGTTGTCACACTGGACTACCCATCTGGTGAAGAAGTGCTCTCACACCTGGAGGCACTTGATACTGACATACCACACGGCAAGGGTGTGCCAGATCAGAAGATTCCAGGGTACGGGAAAGAGCACAACTGGAGAAAATTTTGTATCTTCTGGGAGTTAGCCTACTGGAGGACGCTCGTTATCCAAAACAACATGGATGTGATGCATATTGAGAAGAACGTTTTTGATAATGTGTTCAACACAGTGATGAATGTCAAAGGAAAATCGAAAGATCACCTTAAAGCGAGAAGGGATCTACAACAGTTGGGTGTACGCTGTGAATTGCATCCTCGGACAGTCAGCAGGAGGACGATACTTCCGAAAGCACCTTACTGTCTAGACAAGAAACAAGTGGAAAAGGTCTGTCAGTGGGTTAAGAATTTGAAGCTTCCGGATGGGTTTGCGTCCAACATATCTCGTTGTTGCAATGTATCGGAATGCAAGTTCCAAGGGATGAAGAGTCACGACTGCCACGTATTCATGGAGAGATTCATTCCTATTGCCTTCCGGGGACTGTTGCCACGGGTTGTTTGCGAGACTTTGACTGAATTATCTCATTTCTTTCGAGATATATGTTCTTCTACGATCCGGGTGAGTAACATGGAAGTGCTTGAGAAGAACATTGTGGTGACGATTTGCAAGCTGGAGAAAATCTTCCCACCTTCGTTCTTTGATTCAATGGAGCATCTGCCTGTTCACTTGGCATATGAAGCTAAGATGGGTGGACCCTTGCAATATCGGTGGATGTATCCCTTCGAGAGGTAATCTTTAAATTGTTACAGTTGTTCGTTTACACTTAATGCGACACCTGTTATCATTGATATTCCACCTAACTCGATTCGCTAAACTTCTAGGTTCATGTTCCATTTAAAGAAAAAAGTCCGCAATAAGGCTCGGGTTGAGGGCTCAATTGCGGAGGCTTACGTAATGGAAGAACTTGTAAACTTTTGTAGTCAATATTTCGGGCCTGATGTTGATACAAGGTTAAATCAACTAGGCCGAAATGAGCCCGGATCGAGCACAAATTTGAAAGGGCAATTGTCAATATTCAAGCAGTCATGTAGTCCGTTCGGCCGAACGTATACTCGATGGCTAACGGATGAAGAGTACAGTGCTGCAACAATATATGCCCTTCTAAATTGTGATGAAGTTTCGGCATTCGTTGAGTAAGTTAATGTCTTAATTCACTTACATTGCTGTACATAATTGAAAGTGTGTGATAAGCGAGTCAACTATATTGGTTTGCAGTGAGTTCGATGCGGAATCTTTAATCACTGATCCCGCTGGACTTGAATCTCATCGGAAATCACAATTTGTACAGTGGTTCAAAAGGCGTGTAAGTCCTTAACAAAATTATATTATGTGTTATATACAGTTCTGTGGCCAATTAGTATACTGATTTATCCTTAATTTTTACCGTCATCTACAATAGGTTCAGTCAATGGATAGACCAGTGGCCTCCTGCTTGAAATTACTAATGGAAGGCCCTAACAAACAAGCATCTTGTCATGGAGGCTATATCATCAACGGGTTTAGGTTTAACGTAAAAGATGATGACCGAACAAAACAAAACCAAAACAGTGGAGTCTTGGTCAACGGCGACTGTTATGCTGAGAATTGCATGGACTTTTACGGAGAGCTAGATGAGATTGTTGAGCTAACATATCTGGGTTCCCAAAACTGCCTGGTAATGTTCAAGTGTACGTGGTTTGATGTCACATGCAGTAGAGGAATCCGTGTTAGCTCTCAAGGGATTGTAGATGTCAATGTCAAGTCAAGACTTGCATCAGACGAGCCCTTTGTGTTTGCTAGTCAAGCTGCACAAGTCTTTTACGCAGAGGACGTCGCCAATCCCAAATCTCATTGGTATACAATTATCAAGTCCAAGAAATTGTCCGTGACATATGACAGTGAGGTAGACTCCTTTCAAGCTCACCAACCACCTGTCTTGTTACCTGTTGAGGTCAACAACGAGGAGGACGATCTTCCTCTTCCAACAACACTTCATGTAGGAGAAGAAGTCGTAGATGATGACGCAAAAGACGTAGAAAGTGTTGGAGATGATGTGACTGAGTCTACTAATGAAGAGGATGAATTAGAAGATGAAGAGGACGACGAGTCTAATGAGTAAGATGATGATGATGATTCCCAAACTGAAAATGATTGACTTGTAATGTTGTAACATCACGGAAAAATGTAGTAACATTTTAGAACTTGGTTCATATTGATGTGTTTTTGCACCTCCGTTCATATATATAGTGTCCATGATGATTTCTGTCAAATTATTATTTTTAATGTGTTAATGTCTTTGCAATTTATCTATACAAAGTTAGATATGGATAGGATACGAGCTATTTGTGGCCGACTGGACGCCGAGCTGCTTCCTCCCCGGTGGGTCCCACCTCATCATTGCTCACTGATGACGAGGCACAGAGTGATTGCGTACAGCAGATGAGGCCCCAGCTCTAGCTCAGCCCCAACCGTCGCCCCATCCTCAGCCATCGCCCCAGCCCCAGTCGTCGCCCCAGCCCGACGTAGATTCATCCCACACGCGCGTTGATTCTCCTTCTTCCGTGGGTTCTACCTCAGGTATAGTTGATAACGGTATTTAATACATTTTTTCTAATTTATATTTGAAGTATATTTGAACTGTATTAATGTCTGTGTTTTGTAGGATCTCGACAAGGCCGTGGCCCGACACGCGGGGTACGCATCGACCCCCAGCGTAAACAGAGAGTTACGCTCACCGAGGAGGGCCTGTAAGTAAAAAAAATCACATCATGCCTTATTTTGTACATTTCGGATGTTAATTTATATTTGAACTGTATTAATTTATTTATTTACTTCTTTGGCAGGATCCTGGAGAATCAGGCGAGGACGAAGATCGGCGTTCTTGTGAAGGGCCGATTCATTGAGCCACGCCTGTACTGGAAGGACTGGGATGCCGTTGCGAGGGAGTCCCTATGGGAGGAGTGGCTGGTACATTGAAGTATTTTTTTCAGCGATAGTATTTGTTTAATTAGAGTTTGTTTTCTAAATTAATTTGTGTTATTGAATGCCTTGTAGGAGGGGTTCACGTTTGACTATGCTGATCAGCAGGCACTGGGGCGGCAGGCCTTCTTTCCTTACATCGCCAAGCATTACCGCCGATGGCTCCACGACGCACGGGACCGGGCGAAGAAGATCATGTCCTATGGTGCCCTGATGTCGGAGATGAAGACATATCCCCCACATTGGATATCTCCGACTGTATGGCGGGATATGATAGATCGGTGGGCTGCGTATCCAGGCTGGGACGCCAAGAGTAAGATGGGGGCCATGAACAGACAGAACAGAGATCCGACGTACACGGGGGGTCGGTGCCACACGACATCGTCTGACACATGAATGCGGTTCAGAACCCAGATCTGGAGGAGGATGAGGTCATAGCTCTGACATATAATCAGACACACGTGCGGAAGAAAGACAAGGACGAGGCGCGCCAGGCCAGTGACTATGTTTCGATATTGCCTGGCGGATCGATGTGTTTAATTAAGTTATTAATTTTTTCTTATTATCCTCAATGTCTATTGCGGTAATTAATGCCCTAACATATCTTTAAATAAATGTTTTTGCAGCCCTCGTATGAACAGCTTAGGGAGTCCGAGCAGCAGTCCGGACAGCCATCAACGTCCACTAGTACGGGTGCGAGTACTGGGGAATTGAAGCAATGGCTGGATACGTCGGCGGTTGTTAATCGGTCGAAAGGCCGCATACGCGGCCTGCCTAGCATGACTGCTCGTGCCAGATAGGAGCGTCCTCACCCCCTGCTGCCCCTGCACAGACACCGGCTCCTCGGCATTCGTTGGACGAGGAGGAGATCCAGCGCATTGCTATGGTAGTGTTGAGGATGATCAAGGAGCAGGATCAGCAGGGTACCGCTGCTGGACATGCCGAGCTGGCCCCGGATCAGCAGGATCCTAATCCGGGACTCGGCAACCCCTGATGAGCCCCTTCTCGTGCCCGGTCCCAGCTTGTCCCCCCTCCCTCCGCCCGGCTTGTACATCATGACTATTTTTTATAATAAACATTTTTAATAATTGATTGTATATATATGTATAAAAAAATTTGACTTTTGGCGACGAATTAGTTCCGTCGCCAAAAGTGTTTCTTCTATCAACTTTTTAGCGATGGAATATTCCATCGCCAAAACTCTTATTTAGCGACGGAACATTCAATCGCCAAAAAAATTATTCCGTCGCTAAATTCACAAAACAGAAAATAAATTAAAATACGTAAAATATAATTAGCGACGGATATTCCGTCGCTAAAAGTCCCTCATATAAAAGCCTGTTACTAAAAGTTTGGCGATGAAATTTTCAAATCCATCGTCTAATATTGCACTTTTTGTGACGAAGATAAAAATGCAGAGTAATAGAAGCTTTCCATTTACCTTGAAGTACATGAAAAGTGTTGCTTTGAAGGTGGAAATCAAGAATGAGTCATGGTTATGGCATAGACGATTTGGACACTTGAATTTTCAAGGACTCAAGTTGTTGTCTCAAAAGGGAAGGGTACAAGGTTTGCCTACCATTGAAGTTAAGCATGATGTTTGTGAAGGATGTGCTCTCAGGAAGCATCATCGCCAACCTTTCACAAAAGAGGTGGCATGGAGGGCTAAGGAGAAATTGGAGTTGGTGCATACGGATGTGTGTGGACCTATGCGCACTCCCTCTCATTCCCAAAATAGGTATTTTATCCAGCTTGATGATTATACTCGCATGACGTGGATCTATTTTACGAGACCAAGATCTGAAGTTTTTGGCATTTTAAGAAATTCAAATGTCTGGTTAAAAAGCAAAGTGGTTGCTTTATAAAGAAATTGAGAAGTGATAGGGGAAACGAGTATAATTCAAGTGAGTTTTGTGAAGATGAAGGAGTAGAAAGACAACTCAAGGTTGGGTATACACCACAACAAAATGGAGTTTCGGAGAGAAAGAACCAAACCGTGTTGGAAATGGCTAAATCCATGATTTATGAGAAAGGATTGCCAAAAAAGTTTTGGGCCGAAGCTTCTTATACAGCTGTGTACTTGATTAATAGGTCTCCAACAAAAGCCTTATGTAACATGACTCCATTTGAAACTTGGAGTGAGAGAAAGCCTTCAGTAAGACATCTTAAAGTTTTTGGTTGCGTATGTTATGCACGAGTTCCAAAAGAAAGAAGATACAAGTTGGATGAAACAAGCGAGAAATGCATCTTTGTTGGGTATAGCTTGAAATCAAAAGGCTATAGGTTATATAGCTTGAAGAGCAATAAGATTGTTATAAGTCGAGATGTCTTATTTGATAAAAATGCACGTTGGAATTGGGAGGACAGGGTATTGAGAAAAAGGGGCTGCCAAATGAAGTTTGTAAACCAATTTTAGGCCATGAAGAGGAAGGAGATGATGAAACGAACGAAGAGGAGACAAGTGAAGACTCACCAAGATCATCAAGTTCAAATCCAAGCTCAAGCACCTTATCCCCAAGCTTTACTCCTAGAAAATTAAGGAGTTTGAGCGACATTTATCAAACTTGCAATTTTTGTATCATTGAGCCCAAAAGCTTTGAAGAAGCTATGAAGGAGGAAGCTTGGAGAAATGCTATGGAAGAAGAAATTGATGTGATTAAAAGAATAAAACATGGGATTTAGTTGAAAGACTCAACAAGATCATTGGTGTGAAGTTGGTGTATAAGGTGAAATATAATTCGGATGGCTAGAAATAAAGCAAGGTTGGTTGGGGTATTCATCACAACAACCCGGAGTTGACTTTGAAGAGACATTTGCTCCGGTTGCTCGTTTGGACACGGTAAGAACTCTCATCACTTTAGCGGCTGAAAAGGGTCGGTTGTTGTACCAACTTGACGTCATATCTTCATTTTTGAATGGTGAATTGAATGAAGAGGTTTATGTTGAGCAACCTCAAGGTTTCGTGGCAAAAGGTGGAGAAAATATGGTGAATTGATCATGGAATCAAGTATTCCAAAAATTCTGATTTAAAGTTGTTTGGCTTTTGTGATAGCGATTGGGCTGGTTGTGTAGATGATATGAAGAGCACTTTGGGCTATTGTTTTTCACTTGGTTCCGGGATGTCTTCATGGGTGTCAAAGAAGCAACAATCGATTGCTCAATCCTCTGCAGAAGCTGAGTATGTTTCAGCATCATTGGCGACTTCTCAAGCTATTTGGTTGCGGAGAATTTTAGAGGATGTTGGAGAGAAGCAAGAAGGAGGCACAAAACTATTTTGTGACAATAAATCAGCCATAGCTAGGGCAAAGAACCCAGTTTACCATAGTCGAACAAGACACATTGCTATCAAACATCACTTCATAAGAGAAGCAATTTATGATGGAGAAATTAAACTCGAGTTTTGTAGATCCGAGGAGCAAGTGGCTAATATTTTCACCAAGGCACTTCCAAGAGAAAAGTTCCAGAAATTCAGAGAAGCGCTTGGAATCAAAGAACAACACATTAAGGGGGAGAATGTTGAGATATAACGTGTTGTCATTGTTTTGTGTTAGCTAATTTTGTTAACTATGGTTATGTCTTTGTGTAACTAATAACTTGAGTTAGCTTGTGTCTTGCATGTAGGCCACTTGTTAGCTTAGTAATAGTGTATGGGAGAGGCTTTAGCATGTGTGGTCTGCTGGAATGAGTGGGTGAATGTGAAAGAATGTGAGGTGTGTTCTAGTAAAAAAAGAACTTAGTTTCTCCCCTGTTTTGCCCTGTAAGCTGCTGAAAGTGCATACCTTTTTTTGCCTCCATAATATCAATTGTTTGAGTGTTATCAAGCTAAAAATTAGCACTAGAACAAGCCAACACACTGATCCTTGCAAGTGATATTGCATGAAAATACCCCTTGTTTGCCCATGTATTAATACTTTTCGGTGGATGTCAGCTTCAGTTAGAAATTATTTAAAAAAACAACAGAATTTGTTTTGTTTTAAAGTGGTAAGTTAAAAATTTTTTTGACGAATTCTAACAAAAGGCCGGGCCGTTCCTAAAAGGACGGACCAAAACCATTAAAAGAATAAGGCGATGACAAAGCAATAGAAAATGAGTAACAGAGTAAGGAGACCAGTCAAAGGTATCAGGTTTTAATGATCATGTATAGTCAAATTTTTTAGACATGCCGTGGTCTATGCTTTTGTACTATGATTTAGACTTTGTCAAGTACTCACCTATATTACGGGTGGAGTTATCAATATTTATCAAATTTAGTCTATACAAATCTCTATAAGAAGGCGTTGATTGCTTCTGAAAATTTCACGAACTTGACCAAATATATCGTCAGCATCAGGACTAGGAAACTTAGGGATGGACTAAATCAACTTAACGTGTCATGACCACTATAAATGTGTGAGCGCTGGTATTACAATGTAACTGTGGATTTAATTTGTCCAGCATAATCACTTCGAATGCCATGGATTTTTTCAAGTTTTTTGGGTTTATAGGAATTCTGAAGGAATCACTCAAACTCCTCTCTCAAAACAGGAAGCAAATGACCTGCATAACCACAATCTTCCTCATCCTTTATTCTCTCCCGCTTCTCTCGAACATTTTCTACACCAATGACATGATATATGATGTGATCTTCAGGGAGACCATTCTGTCCTCCGCAAGCCCAACGGGATCCGAATTCGCCAACCTCCTGCTTGGTACTAAAGTAGATCTTCAAATGTTCCAAGGAGTTGATATGGCTTTTATTTCTTCTTACTTCATTGTTTTGCTTTTCACCCTGAGTACAATAGTTCATATATCAAGCTCATCGTACAGTGGTCAGAAGACCATGTCTTTGAAGGAATTGATTTGGGTGGTGGGAATTTCGTGCAAAAGGCCATTCTTAACTTGGTTTTACGTACGTAACAATTTTTGGTATAGGTTATGCATTCTTCGTTCTGGCTACACTGCTGCCTCCATTATTTACTTCTGGTCATCTTCTTGCCCAAAATGGTGTCTACATTTTACTTGCTGTCCTTGCCTTCATTTACTATCTCCACTTATCCGTTGTTTGGGCAGTAGCCTTGGTAATTTCGGTGGTGGAAGAAAATTGTTTTGGGTTAGAGGCATTAGAAAAAGCTGGAGTGCTTGTTAAGGGAAAGAGGATTCATGGTTTTGTTCTAAACTTCTTATTCATGCTATTGTCCACGATCTTGTTTCGTTCTTTTGGGGTGATTGACATGAAAAAGTGGCCAGCTACTAACAAAGTGATTGGGTGGTTTATAATATATCTGATTTTCCTGGTGAAGATGTTCCAATTCATAGCATACTCAGTGTACTACTTCCAGTGTAAGAAGATCCATGGCGAAGTGATTGAACTGCAAGGGAGCGTCGAATGCAGTGAAGCAACCATATTACCACTTCTTCAAGACTTGCCATAAAGAGTGGAGTTCAGCTTGCTTGCATATTTGATTGTGCTATATATATATATATATATATATATATATATATATATATATATATATATATATATGGAGCTGATCCGTTGCTAGCGCTAGCAGCGCTAGCGCTAGCAATGTAGCGGACGGACTTTTTTACCTTTTTGTTGTGGTTGTGGGTTCATATGAGTTTCTGGTTTTCTTGTAAGGAATTTTTGGTTATGCAGCTTCCTTCTTTAATTCCTACGGAGGCTTTTACAGGTTCAGCACTTCAAAGGGTTGTTGTTTGGCCAAGAAACAAGTAGAAAGATGCAAAAAAGATTCTTCAGTGCTTATCATCACTTGACCAAAAAAGAGCCCAGTAAAGAGCCCCAATCCAACTCACGAAAAATCAACAAAGCATTGCCCAAAACAAAAACAAAAATACAAGAAGAAATACAAGATCGGCAACAAATATAGTACGGCTTCAAATATAGTACGGCAACAACTCGCGGACGGACTTTTTTACCTTTTTGCCCCTCCGCCCCGTCCGCTACACTGTTTCCCGGACAACAAGTTTTATGTTTTTTTAAAGTACGTCCGCTACATTATGTAGCGGACGTACTTTAAAAACTCGTCCGCTACATTATGTAGCGGACGAGTAGGCAATGCTTTTTTTCCCTTTCTCTCTCATTTCTCACATTATTTGTCTGACATGTTCTATTTCTCTCTCTCTCTTCCCTCATCAATGCTCATGTCTCTTTCTCTTTCTCATGAATATTCTCTCTCCTTTCTCTTTCTCTCACCACTTTTTATTTTCTCTCTCATCCTCCCCCCTCTCTCTCTCTTTCATGTTTATCCTGCTTCACTTCACACACAGAGTAGAGAGAAAGAGTGTGTCCGGCCACCTGCAGCTCCGTCGAACAGAACCCGTTCAAGTCCATCAGCAACAAGCCGTACTATATTTGTTGCCGATCTTGTATTTCTTCTTGTATTTTTGTTTTTGTTTTGGGCAATGCTTTGTTGATTTTTCGTGAGTTGGATTGGGGCTCTTTACTGGGCTCTTTTTTGGTCAAGTGATGATAAGCACTGAAGAATCTTTTTTGCATCTTTCTACTTGTTTCTTGGCCAAACAACAACCCTTTGAAGTGCTGAACCTGTAAAAGCCTCCGTAGGAATTAAAGAAGGAAGCTGCATAACCAAAAATTCCTTACAAGAAAACCAGAAACTCATATGAACCCACAACCACAACAAAAATTAAACTCAAATGAACCCACAACCACCACCATTTGGCCACCGCCACTGAACCCATCGCCACCGCTACTGAACCTCTGCCTCCCCGAACCACCACCATTCAAACCTCCACCATCCCAAATCTCTATGCAAGATAAATAACTAATCTAAACAGAGAGAGGTAGAGAGCAGATGAAGAATTAAGTCTCAAAATTTCAATTGGGTCTCAAAATTCTCAAATTTTCAATTGGGTCTCAATTTCAATTGGGTCTCAGTTTTACCACCCAAAATGGGGTTGCCACAGCAGGTGGATTGCTTCCTTCCTCTGTCGTCGTCGGAAGTGGAGCTGTTCTAGGAGGACAAGATGGTGTCCATCCCGCGGTCGCCGTTGTTCTAGGTGGACGAGATGGTGTTAGGCTTGGTCCTGGTGCTATTAGTTGAGCTCTACTGCTCTCTCCTACCCCGCCGGCGACAGCTCCGAAGCATGACTAACAATATCACCGCTACCGCCGCCATCGTCGCTGCCGCCGCCAACGCTGATTCGCCTGATCAACCGCGAGGTCCAACAGCCGCTGCTGCTCCTCCTAATGGCAACTTCTTCGCACAAGGGGTTCTTCGAGCGCCAAGAGGCTTTCTCTTCCCTTCGGTTTCTGGCATGGACGAGAGAGAGAGAGAGAGAGAGAGAGAGAGTTAATTAGAGAAAGGAGAGAAAGAGAAAAAAATGAAGAGAGAGAGGAGAAAGAAAGGGAAATTGTCAGGACATTAAATAAGGAAAAGGAGAGAGAAAGAGAAAAATGTTACAACAAGTTTTATGTTTTTTTAAAGTACGTCCGCTACATAATGTAGCGGACGTACTTTAAAAAAACATAAAACTTATTGTCCGGGAAACAGTGTAGCGGACGGGGCGGAGGGGCAAAAAGGTAAAAAATTCCGTCCGCGACATAGTGTCGCGGACGACTGACAGTATTCGAAAATGGCACGATCTGGGCCGTCCATTTTTCAGGATGGACGGTCAGATCGCGCTTGCAACTTAACTCCATTTGCTAGCGCGAGCAATGGATCAGCTCCCTATATATATATATATATATATATATATATATATATATATATATATATATATATATATATATATATATATATATATATATATAGGGAGCTGATCCATTGCTCGCGCTAGCAAATAGAGTTAAGTTGCAAGCGCGATCTGACCGTCCATCCTGAAAAATGGACGGCCCAGATCTCGCCCTTTTCGAATACTGTCAGTCGTCCGCGACACTATGTTGCGGACGGACTTTTTTACCTTTTTGCCCCTCCGCCCCGTCCGCTACACTGTTTCCCGGACAGCATTTAAATTTTACGTTTTTTTAAAATGCGTCCGCTACATTATGTAGCGGACTATTTTTTTTGACAAAAATACCCTCTAGCTTCCGTCCGCTACATTATGTAGCGGACTAATCTTCTGACTTTTTCCTCTTTCTCTCTCCTTTTCCTTATTTAATGTTCTGACATTTTCCCTTTCTTTCTCCTCTCTCTCTTCATTTTTTTCTCTTTCTCTCTTTTCTCTAATTAACTCTCTGACTCTCTCTCTCTCTCTCTCTCTCTCTCTCTCTCTCTCTCGTCCATGCCAGAAACCGAAGGGAAGAGAAAGCCTCTTGGCGCTCGAAGAACCCCTTGTGCGAAGAAGTTGCCATTAGGAGGAGCAGCAGCGGCTGTTGGACCTCGCGGTTGATCAGGCGAATCAGCGTTGGCGGCGGCAGCGACGATGGCGGCGGTAGCGGTGATATTGTTAGTCATGCTTTGGAGCTGTCGCCGGCGGGGTAGGAGAAAGCAGTAGAGCTCAACTAATAGCACCAGGACCAAGCCTAACACCATCTCGTCCACCTAGAACAACGGCGACCGCGGGATGGACACCATCTTGTCCACCTAGAACAGCTCCGCTTCCGGCGACGACAGAGGAAGGAAGCAATCCACCTGCTGTGGCAACCCCATTTTGGGTGGTAAAACTGAGACCCAATTGAAATTGAGACCCAATTGAAAATTTGAGAATTTTGAGACCCAATTGAAATTTTGAGACTTAATTCTTCATCTGCTCTCTACCTCTCTCTCTATTTAGATTAGTTATTTATCTTGCATAGAGATTTGGGATGAATGGTGGTGGTTCGGGGAGGCAGAGGTTCAGTAGCGGTGGCGATGGGTTCAGTGGCGGTGGCCAAATGGTGGTGGTTGTGGGTTCATTTGAGTTTAATTTTTGTTGTGGTTGTGGGTTCATATGAGTTTCTAGTTTTCTTGTAAGGAATTTTTGGTGATGCAGCTTCCTTCTTTAATTCCTACGGAGGCTTTTACAGGTTCAGCACTTCAAAGGGTTGTTGTTTGGCCAAGAAACAAGTAGAAAGATGCAAAAAAGATTCTTCAGTGCTTATCATCACTTGACCAAAAAAGAGCCCAGTAAAGAGCCCCAATCCAACTCACGAAAAATCAACAAAGCATTGCCCAAAACAAAAACAAAAATACAAGAAGAAATACAAGATCGGCAACAAATATAGTACGGCTTGTTGCTGATGGACTTGAACGGGTTCTGTTCGATGGAGCTGCAGGTGGCCGGACACACTCTTTCTCTCTACTCTGTGTGTGAAGTGAAGCAGGATAAACATGAAAGAGAGAGAGAGGGGGAGGATGAGAGAGAAAATAAAAAGTGGTGAGAGAAAGAGAAAGGAGAGAGAATATTCATGAGAAAGAGAAAGAGACTGAGCATTGATGAGGGAAGAGAGAGAGAAATAGAACATGTCAGACAAATAATGTGAGAAATGAGAGAGAAAGGGGAAAAAAGCACTGCCTACTCGTCCGCTACATAATGTAGCGGACGAGAGCTGAAGGGTATATTTTTTAAAGTACGTCCGCTACATAATGTAGCGGACGTACTTTAAAAAAACATAAAACTTGTTGTCCGGGAAACAGTGTAGCGGACGGGGCGGAGGGGCAAAAAGGTAAAAAAGTCCGTCCGCGACATAGTGTCGCGGACGACTGACAGTATTCGAAAAGGGCGCGATCTGGGCCGTCCATTTTTCAGGATGGACGGTCAGATCACGCTTGCAACTTAACTCCATTTGCTAGCGCGAGCAATGGATCAGCTCCCATATATATATATATATATATATATATATAACTGAAACCTTCGCTTAAAATCGCGACACGTAGAATTTTAGAATGCTTATATTTGTGACACATAGGATACCCTAAACTCTCTCCTTGCGACACATTAGCATGAACTTTCATTCTAAGAGAGCCCTAACTCAGTTGGGCTCTTCAATAGGAATGTCTATCTATGTAAAACAGTCCATCATTTTTAATCTACTGAATAAGCGTTCCATATATTCAACAAATCCTCTACAATCAAATCTCTCCATCGTGGGAGCCACAGCCATTGGCCTCCATCAATAATCATATAAGTCCAGGCACTAGAGCATCAATCCAAGAATTCCCTCACAGCTTCTGTAACCAGCTTCGAGTGCACATCAAGGCATTCATCAAGTCCATCCCATAAGAAACAACCTCTCTATCAGCAGGTCTTTGCTCTGTATAATATGCCTGGTACGCAGTAGCAATAGATAACGGAATTGCCAAAAAAGAAAACTTATTTCATGTTTGGATAGGACGGGGTAGTTGAGGCTTTCAGCTCTCCACCATTTCGGTGCATGGCAAAAACTCACTTACTCCTTAAACATTTAAAACATCTTTCATGTTTCAAACAGAAGGAGGCGATCTGCACTATACGTAGGAAAAAAAAAGGAAGAAGGAGACAGTAGACATTGTGTTCCAGCCATTCAAAAAAGAATTGGAGCCCAACATTCCAGATAAAAAAGAATGCAGGTTTTCTTTAACTTCTAAAGTTGTCTTATTTTGAATGTAGCTTCTACGTTGGTTTTATCAGATATTGGGTTGGGTTGGGTTGCAGTTTCTAATTAGTTCCAATTCTCAAATGCACAGGTGGGGTCGGAATATGAGAATTCAGCTTACACTTCGAAGATATCAACATATTTATACTGAAAGGCAAAACCCCTAAATTAAGAGGAACTGATGCTGTTAGGTTTTATTTTGTTGGCAAGGAAGAAAGATATACTAAGAACCTCTAGGTTGATAATCAATTCTTTGAAAAATTCCAATTTTGAGATGAAAAGCGCATTCGCGGTGGTTAAACCCAGTCACTTTACATGGTATTGTTTAATAAGCTCCCTTAGTTGAACAATTATAAGCATAGAAGAACCTTCTAATGGAGCTTATTAGAAGCATAGAACAATTTTGTTGATCCTTTTATGGCATGACAATTAAAACTTTCCATTATGATCGATCTATCATGCTCTCTTCCTGACTAAAGTAGTTTACTCTATCATGCTCTCTTCTTGACTAAAGTTGTTTCTTAGCTTCTTATGATCTTGCTTATTAGTTTACATAATAGCTGCAAACGGTAATGTTTAGTTGGTAAGTTACGATGACGAAGTTTCTTTTGTTTTTTTTTTCTTTCACTTTTTTGTTTTTCTCATTGCATAACATTTTAAGTGGTTACGTACTTGAAGTTGAACTTTGTTTATGTATCTTAATTAAATAGTAACGTTCATGATGAGAACTGAAACTTCATTGATGGATCACTACAGATGAAATCCCTTGAAGCTAAAGAAACAGAGAGCTAGAGATATATATTTTAGGGTATGAAACTCTTTTATTGTTTGCAAACCTTTTCAAAAAAAAAAAATATGGCAAGGTTGGTGTATGTAAGATCTTTTATAGGTTTGATGGAAGTGAAAATTCGTAAACGTACACCAACCTTGCCATATTTTTTCACAATTATGATTGGTGTAGGTTTGATTAAAGTGAAAATTCGTAAACGTACCTTCAAGTATAAGATCTCACGAGGCCGGGTCGAGAATAATCAGTAGCTTGAGATCATTTCGGGTAAGGCTTATCCTATATATATGCACACACTTTGAGAAGTGTTTATTGCTAAATTTGGAGCTTTCTCACTAAACTGTTTTTGATAGAAATAATCATAAGGGTCTTACATACCTTGCCGTAATACATGAAAATGCAATTAATTAAAGTATTGAAAAATTTTATTGATACTTCAATAGCATGACATGGACGTTTGACCGGTACAATACTCAATTTGTCGTATTTAATCGTCATGCATGAGTAATTTTGCAAACTAATGAATGCATAAAAGAAAATTTTACCGAATAAACCTGTTTTTACTTAAAATCACCATTGGTGAATTGAGATATTTTTTCTTTTCAATTGGGTCATATTGTTCTCAATTTAAGTAGTTCTCATTTATGTTTTTTGTTGCGGAAATTTACTCTTCTTTTGGAACATATATATGAAAGAAGACTTAGAAATTGCAAGAGAACGCTAATTTGTTCTTTAAGATCGTTAAAGGACATAAGTTTGAAATAATCTAATCTTTTTAAAAGTTATACCGTTAAAGTATAACATGTTGTACTCAGTTTAAGTAAGAAGAGATTTGTACTGGATTGAAGATTAACTTGTGGCTATCCAAGATTGATTGGAAGAAAATAAATGTAAGGGTAAATGAGTTAAAAGAATTCTTTTCATTAATATATTGATAAAAATGGCCAATTATGGTAGTTCTGATAATGGTACTAAGGAGATTTCGGTGATAGATATCACAATATGACGGTAGTGAAAACTATAAAGGTGTCAATGATTATGAAAGTGATAGTGGTAATTGTTGTGGTGATAGTTGTAGTACTGTTAATGAGATTAAGATTTGTAATAGTTCTGACAAGTGATGGTTGCAATGGTGTTGGTGTGTAGTTCTCGAGATGTTGTGGTGGCGGTATTGTAGCAGTAGGATTATAATGATGGCAGAGGTGATGGTAGGGGTAACAAGTAATAAGTGGTAATTCTAGGGTGATTAGAGGTAGAATTAATATGATGGTGGTTGACAAGTAATGCTCTAATATGCCTATGACAAGTGATAAGGTGTTTACGGTGGTAGTTCTAAATATGCTCATTTACAGCACTAAGGTGTTTCGCGGTAATACCAACGTAGTACTCGTGCATGAGTTATACTTGGAATCTGGATTTGACCGCTCGAAGAAAAAAACGTAGTGATAATTGATTAATCTTTGATAATGAACATAAATATAAAACTTATTTTGAGTGCTATTTTTCCTTTTTATTATGCACCGGATAAAAAAGATGTGAAGTGCTTTGCATAAAGAAAAACATTAGATGACTCAATTAGCATTTATGCTTATAGGAAGGTTGGACTTCATATACTAGATTTTGTTGACAAAATCAAAAAGAACTTAAAAAATGAGCATATTGATGATGATTTTTTCTTCCTTCATAGTGTCTTTGGATATAAGATTGCTTTAACATGGTGATTAAAATATTGATGCTTGAATATTATGTTAAAAGATATGAATCTACGATTATTATATATTAGTACGAGATTGTCGCTCATAGTTTGTAATTAAATGTCAAAAGCATTGCTTATAAAAAAGCATCCTAACGTTATACCATAATTTATTGTAACATTCACATGATTTGCAACGTATTAATAATTAATATGTTTTAACCAATATTTTCAGAAAATTAGAGAAAGTCCGGTGCATGGCACGGGTCTCTTAGCTAGTGTGTGTGTGTGTGTGTGTGTGTGTGTGTGTGTGTGTGTGTATATAAAGCTGAAACGTTAGCTTAGAATCGCGTTACATGGGTAAGAATAGTCTTCACTTTATAACTGTTTAACCTCAATCATATGCAAAACATTTGTAAAACACTCTAAAAATTTTATAATGAATTAAGATAATCATTAGTACTACATTGTACGCATATGTTTAAATTGATTGTCTTAGAAAGTGATGCCAAGGAAAGTGGGTTCGCAGTCGATGTGGAGGTGCCACAAGGAATGCAGTCCGAGTTAGATGCCAAGTATGTTGATGTGAGACACAACAAGGGCGGAGCAAGGGCGGAGCCAGGGCAGAGACCAAGGGCTTCCCAGACAGAGCCTAAGGGTGGCAGTGCTACGGGGCGATGGCGCAGGGTGAATACACGACGATGGTCACAGTCCGATGCTTAAGTCCAAAGTCAAAGTCCAGTATGTTTCTCTCTCTAGGATTCTAGAGTAAAAAAGTGAGAAGTTTGAGAATGTCCAACTGTTAGAAAATTTTCAAGCGTCCAAAATGAATTCTCAAGACCTCTATTTATAGAGGTTGAGATGATGATATCACAACCGACACATGGCGCTCCCCGAGAGTGACATGTCACCGGGGGTCGATGGGTGCCGGTACTCCACGGACTGTTGAATCGCATATTCACCCGGCCGGCCCCACACTGCATCACTTTGTCTGTCTGGAAAGACTGGCTTCCACAGCGTCAATATGGCCAAAGAATTGCCTTGATCTAGCCACCAGTCTAAGCCTATACAGAGTCCCACAGACCTGGCAGCGGTGGGGAAGACCCGACACCCAATTGCCAGGCAGACTAGGTGCGATGCCCTCCAAAGACCTACTCCTGTCTTGGAGTTACCTAGGGGTCATAGTCCATAGGGTGCCAACGCAAGCCCCTAGTGCCGGAGCACGTAGGCTAGTCACCAAGACACCCTGGCGAAGATAGTGTCATTGAAAAGTCGCCTATCTCGCGGGTGAGTCTTTATGCCAGAGCACTCGGAGCTTGTCAAGGTAGCATCCCGTAGGAGCCGTCTACCCAACAGGCCGAGGTAGAATCCCGAAGGAGCCGTCTACCTAGAGGAAGGGGAGTTGAAAAGCTCCCTGGCAGAGATAGTGTCCTAGAAGAATCGCCTATTCCGCAGGCCGAGGTAGCATCCCGGAGGAGCCGCCTGCCTAGCAGAAGGGGAGTTGAAAATCTCCCTGGCAGAGATAGTATCCCGGAGGAGTCGCCTATCCCCACGGGTGAGTCCTTGTGCCGGAGCACTCGGAGCGCGTCAAGGTAACAACCTGAAAGAGCCATTTACCCGACTGGCCGAGGTAGCATCCCGGACGAGCCGTCTACCTGGTGAAAGGGGAGTTAAAGAGCTTCCTGGTGGAGATAGTGTCCTGGAAGAGTTGCCTATCCTCGCAGGATGTTGCACACTCTAGAGAGTGGGTAGAAGCATGTTCCACGTCCATGGCGGGGGCGCATGGTGTGGTGAATGAGTGTGACGCCTGGAGAGCAAGGAACATGATTATGGCGTATGGGCGCGTCAGAGTATGTAAGGTGCCCAGGGCACTGTAGTGTGACAGGAGCCAGGGGCAAGACTGTACCAGTGGCGTGGTGCATGGCACGGCGGAGTGTTGGAGTGCGGCGCCCAGACGCCGACGACAGGGGTTGTGGAGTGACGTCTGGGCGGTGGGGTCCCGGAGTGAAGTCTGGGCGACGGGGGTCGCTGACTGATGTCTGCGCGATGGAGGTCGCGAAGTGACGTCCCGCACAACGGGGGATGCGGAGTGACGTCCGCGCGACGGGGGTCGCCGAGTGAGGTCTGGCTCGATGGGGGTCACAGAGTGACGTCCGCGCGACAGGGGTCATGGAGTATCATCCCACTCGATGGGGGTCATGGAGTGACGTCAGGGCGATGGGGGTCGTGGCGTGACGTCCGGCGCTATGGGGGTCGCAGAGTGACGTCCGGTCCCTTGAAGATTAGTGCAGATGCTAAGGAGATAGGCCAAAGGCCAGCCTTTGGGGAAAGGCCAAGGCCAACCTTGAGGGAAGGCCGAAGCCAACCTTGAGGGGAGGCCGAGGCCGACCCCCAAGGGGAGGCCAAGGCCGAGGCCGATCCCATGGGGAAGGCCAAGGCCCACTTCCTTAGGCAAGCGTCAACGTGCGCTGACGGGAGACTAGCGATGTGCCACGGTCGGTGCTTCATGAGCAGTCGCTCAAGGATGGGTTTCTTGGTGACGAAGTCACGTAGAAAAAGTGAGAAGTGAGAAGTGCACGTGACTTGAGCGTACACATTTTGACCGTTGGAAGCGTTGAATATTTGTGCCGACGTGTCATGAAAAATAGGACCCTCAGTGGGCCTTTGAGTGCAACCAGAATAGGTTGGGTACCGAAAGTCTTCAAAAATATATCAAATCGAATGGTCGAAAAAATCATCAAACATGACTTTGAAGAAAACAATTACACATAGATATTGCTAATACATAATGCTATGTAATCTATTTTTATATGGTGTTTATTTGAAAGTAAGTGAAATAGCTCCACGTGCTTTATTTTCTATTACAAATTTTCACAGCATGTTATAGTAACTTATTTAAGCCTACCCATATATTTACTAAATAATGATTTGTGTCCTTTTTACCTTCTTTTATGAGTTTTAATACAAATGACTCATTGTATTCAATTTAATAATACTGATCAACTATATCAGAATCATCCATAAAATGGGAATGTTGATAAATGATGTGAACTGTGAAATGGAAAAGAAGAAAATGCCTACATTTACTAAGATAGAATATTGATAAAAAAAAAAGTTCATTCAATGGTTAATAAGTAAATAAATAAAAATATATATAGATATGTTTGATTTCTTAGATGTGTAAGCTCACTTTTTTTTGGTACAAAACTAAAATTAGTACTAACATTACTTTAAAATGGAGTAAAATTATAATTTGATGTGCAATAATTGATTATTTATTGCATGCTTTACTTTTTGAATACTTTATTTTGTATGTTTTAATATTAATATTATTAATAATTTTGAGTATAAAAAAAATTGAACCATTACAAAACAATATGCAAATGTCCCCATCAAATTTGACAAATCTAAATTCAAAGACAAGAAAAATTTTAAGAGACACAAAGTTTTTTTTTTTGGTATATGTGTAAGTACGATAAGCTAAGCATGAGCAAAACTTTTTCTCCATTTGACATTTCTTTTACTCAAATGACGCAGTAAAATATTATTTCTAGCAATACATATTACGTAATAATTAAAAGAGGATCTAAAGAATTAGAAAATTAGAATGTTGGCGAAAACTAAATACATTTTCACTTTTATAGTAGTTTTAGATACATTGATATAATCTATTAGCATAGTGATGTACCAAAATGAGATACATTTACAGTATTCTACACAGTTTTTTTCAATATGATTCTAATCGTATTAAGTAGTGGTTTATATGATTCGTGAAATCTACATTCATGAGTAATCTCGATTATTATGATTTATTATGTATATATGCATCGATGCAGTGAAAGTCATTATATTTGTTATTATTTCATTTTAAAGCATTGTTAACTATATTATAATATATATGATTAATGAGAAACAAATAATATCTCGAACCGACCAAATTACAGCTCTACACGTGCATTTGTACGGGTCCATTAGCTAGTTCTCTGAAAGTTTAGTTATACATATCTAGTACCAAAATTGTTCAAAGATTCCGACCTATCTCCGTTGAGTAATGCGTTATGCAAATATACCATTTTCCTCTCTAAATAGTCGTAGATAATGAACTTGTTGGGATGGGGAATTAACGAAAATTTGGAAGGAATACCTACTTATATTGAACTCATGTTTTGGCACATATAAACGGCCAGGAAACATATCTAAGTGGAGGACTTGCATATTTGATCTCGATAACTACATCACCCAGCACCATTTAGCATGCCCAAAACCATAAAAGGCCCAAAACAAGCTACTATAAGCCCAAATCACAATACCAACGTACTGTAAGCTTCGTGTAGTTGGTGTAAGCAACTACTTCTAATGAATTCCTAGAGTTGTCAATGGGCCGGGCTTGGGCCGGCCCGGCCCAGCGGGCCTCCAATGAAATCGGGCCAGGGTCGGGCCTTACAAATGAAAAGCGGGCCGGGCCGGGCCTAAAACCTGGGATATATGGGCCCAGTCCAAGCCCAGGCCCTAGGCCCAATATTTAGGGCCGGGCTTGGGCCGGGCCCGGGCCCAATCCAAAATTTTTTTTTCCTTTCTTCCCAACTTTTTATTATAAAGACTTCTTCTTCAACAAAGGGTAAAGTTTTTGTAAACGGACCACTGAGTATACAATCACTTTTTCACGAATTAACCCCCTTTCGACAAGGCAAATTGATGTTGATTGACCATTAACTATGGATTAAGTACAAAAACTAGTTGTTCGAGCCCATACATACTGATTTTAAGTGCAAAATTCAATCTCTTTCGTAATATGGTGTAAAACCTGTAAATGTCAAAGAAAAATAGAGTAGATCAAACAAAAACAATAACGAGATCGATGAAGATAAAATAACATCTTTTCTTGTTACATTCAAATTCTTTGGTCATTTAAAGAAACATGAGATTATTCTTCAAGGCTCTTTAACACGTCACCCACTTCATGAAATTAAATTTAGAATTCAATTCATCTCTTTTGGTTTGAAACAAAAAGAATACATAATTTTTATTTATGTTTAGAATACATGATAATTGTTTTTATAATTATTCCCTTAGCTTGTGATGTAGAACACAAAGCAAATTATGTAAAATACATTAAATGAAAGCCCACTCAGAAATCATAAAAAATACGTCACAGTCACCACACACCCATACTTCTCTGCGTATGTTAAAGAAAATACTGATCATATGAATTCAATAACACCTCAAAAACTATTAATTTAACTAAAAAGATCGAAAATATCAACAAAAAAAATAATGTAATAAAATAGACTTCAAAAAAATAAAAAAGAAAAAAAATTAGGGGGGCGGGGGCTAACGGGGCTAGGCCCGGCCAAACCTGGGCCATTTTAGGGCCGGGCCAAAAAAGGGCCGTTTTAGGGCCGGGCCCGGGCCGGGCCGGGCCCGGGCCCGGGCCCGTTTCTCAAAGAATTTGGCCTGGCCCTGGCCCTGGCCCAAGCCCTAAGGGTTAGGGCCAGCCCGGGCCCAAAAACGGGCCCGGCCAGCCTGGGCCAAAAACGGGCCGGGCCGGGCCAGCCCGCGGGCCACCCGACCCATTTGACATCTCTATGAATTCCCAAAGGATAACTATCGGGTCTCCACTCAGTTGCATATTTGGTATGGCGAACAGCGCGCATTTGGCACCTCCTAACTCATTCCGAGGACTATTTGTTGACCGTACGTATGTAACAATATAGTTTTTCGAAAATTGCACACCCTTTGAATTACTCAAGAGCATTCAGAAAGTGGTTCAAATTTAGGGTGTGTTTTATAATGAAATTAAGTATCGAAAACTTAGAACGCTTTTTGAATTAATTATAGTATAGTCAACCTTAAATAATTCTAGACTAAATCATTTGATAAGGATACAAAACGGGTTAAATCAGCTTTTAATGTATAATAATAGCTCATTATATCCTACTCTAAGAAAACAAAGGGTATCGATTAATCACCTTTGCATAATCTAACTCGACCGTAAAGTACCAAAGTTTTCCTATCAATTTCATATGCTTTATAATATCTTATCGAAACTCTAAAATTCTAGGTCATTTTGTCACACTAAAACTAATTTTAGAACAATTCATCCGGACACCATTCACAGTTGAAAATTAATTTGCTAAAAACAACTCAAAGCTCATTTTACGAAGTGATTGTGATTTAATTAAAATTTGCTTTTGAGAATTAATACCAAATAGACTCTTAGTATAATTTCAATATTATTCAATTAAATGTGTTTTGATATATAACAGTCAACCTTGTATCACTCAAATAATATGCATTCGCCTAAAATAGACCAAATATTTTAAGGAGACTTACTTATCGCTTAATTTGTGTGGGATGGTGAAAATTTGATATACAGAATATCACGTAAAAGGAATGTTTACCGCTATGAGAAAAACATCTCCACCACATACCCATCACCTCCGCCACCAATAGTACACATCCATGGACACCAAGCCACCACTAGAACAACCAATCCACCACCACCACAAAAAGTCAACTCTACCGCATTGTAACTACCACCATCATTTTGTCGGGACCACTAGGTTCAACACACCAGAGCCACCATCGCAACCCACCATTTTATGTTGCCATTGCCATCACAATTACCCTTGCTATCCAATACCACTACCACACCACTATGTCATCATCATCAAGATATCTCATCACCTTCACCACATAATTGCCACCATCACCACTACGATGACTCTGCCACCTGCACCATACCACCATCGCTGCCACTACCACCAGAATGATGTTGCATGCCACCTCTACCAGACCACTACATCGTCGGCCCTGCCGCCATCACCTCCACATTACTGCCAACACCACCTACATCACCAGCATGCTATAACATGACCAGATGTTACCACCTAGTGCCACCACCACTACCTAATAACCTAACATTACCACCAATGTGTAACTACCTCTCCCATCACCACCACCACCATTTCTACACATTTTCCAATCACCACCAATAGTTCTACATCACCATCACTACCACTACCACAAACACCAACACCAACGACAACACAACCACTATGGTGTTGCCATAAGCAATTTAGATTATGACAACTTAAGTGTACAATTCTATTAAAAAATCATATTTGTAAAATGGGACAATTTATCAACATTTGCTATTAGTTTACCTTACGTGTCAACTTATTTTTCCAGTGCTAGAAATTAACAAGCTTAAGTTTTTAGCCCTAAATGTTCAAAGCTTAAGTTTAATTTGTGACACTTAAATTTTGGATTCATCAAACAAAATAATTATACCTATGTTGACACATGGGATTGGTAATGTGCTAACACATCCTTACTGACAACTGGCACCCCAGTGTGTCAATCCAACCTAGCTTTGGTAACAGATTAATACTTCCTCCATCCCACATAATTTGATCAACTTTTCCTTTTGAGCCGTCCCACAAAAATTGTTCATTTTTAAATCAAGATTTTGTAGGTACTTTTACATATTTTATATTTTTTTAGTTTATTTTTTTCTCCACATTTAAGTCTCCATTAACTCATTTTCTCTCTCCCGACCCACTTTCTTATACTATTTATTCATTTTTCTCTTCACATTTAATACTCCTTTAATTCATTTTTTCTCTTTTGAGCCACTTCCTTTTTTTCATCTCTCTGAAGGGTAGATAAAGAAAGTTAATAAGTTACGTGGGAAGGAAGACGTATTTGAAATAAGCTGGTGATTATGGTAGGTATCACTTGGCACAAGCCATCATTGAGAATGGTCAGCTGAGATAGGCTACGCCTGCTCAGGTTAATGACCCGAGAAATTGCATGCGCAACTGAAATTCTATGGACCCTTACTCCTAAGTCCTAATGGAGAGTTTTCATCTAGTTCCACTTATGAGGACATAGTACCCAAGCAAAAGATTTGTAAGTGGCATATTCTTGTCCGGTCTTCAAAGAGTTGTATCAAGACAATCCTTTATCAAGGCCACCGTAGCAAAACAGGTTTAACACACTTGATAGAATTCAAATTTCCACGTTGGAATACAATATATGTGTCTTCTGTAGGTTAGATACTGAAATCCAATATCATTTATCTTTCAATGTAATTACACAACTAGCCTTTGGGGCCTGTCACATGTAAGTGTATTTTTGAACTGTCGCAAGAGACTATCAACTGGATGTCACAATGCACAACCGACAGTAAGCTAGTTCTTTGAGCTGTTGTTTAAGCAAAACGCTATATCTATGATGAATACCTAGATATTTACTCGAGCCAAAGAAAAAATCATAGTGGCATCAGAACTGCTGCAGATTCTAAGAAAACATTACCTGTAAGTCTTTTGCTAATGGAACTTACTGCGGATTCCATATCCGATAACTACCTAAGAAGAACAAGACTTTACTGATCATTGATATCCATCAGTCAGGTTCTGGAGCTTCTTCCTCTACAATGTTAGATAACCAGCTTTGGGGGGGTCCAGTCTTTAGTATGTGGGGTTCTATGTGATTGTGAAATTGCTGGGCCATTGCCCCGGGTTTGATATGGGTGTTTCCGAACTGGTATTGCAAGAACTCTTACGGTCCACTGCGCTAAATGTCATCAACTACTCTTAGGTGTGGGACAAACGTTTGGCTTTAGTGAGAGACCCCAGTAGGGTTTTATTTTGAGTGACGACAAGCATTGGGGCCACTACTCAGAATTAAGATTGGGAGTTTCGTTGATCGGTTCCTTTAAGAAGAATAGGCTGGATCATTTCAACCAGATAAACCTTTTTTATATTTATTCTGCATGGAAATTCAGGTGATGATATTCTCCTTGTATGGCATATGCATATCTACCATACTTCTGATCCTTGCCTCTTTTACCATTTGAATTAGCTCTTCCTTTCCTTATTCAAATGATGATATCTCCTATTGGTACCTCCTATGGTTTATCCTTGAATTTAGGTTCCTGGTTTACCCCCTTTATAGTCTAATGATATCTCATATTGGTACCTCCTATGGTTTATACTTAAATTTAGGTTCTCGGTTTACCTAACTGCCCTGTGGTGTTTTTTAGAAGTATTCAGTTTGAAATCTCGATTAACTCTCTCCACGTCTGGCCCTTCCTCCGTTTTCTCTCTGTGTTGGGTCAGCAGATGGTACTTACTTGTCAACTAGTTACACATTTAAACCTAACAGGTCAGGGCCTCTGCTAATATATTCCAAACTTATCTGGAATAGTCTCTACAGAGTTTCAAACGATGATCCTGATGTAGCTTTGCTTGGAACTGATTAAAGAATTACTAAGAGTACCATGGGAACTGTAGCTTTGCTTGGAACCGATTAAAAAATTATTAAGAGTACCATGGGAACCGGTGGATGGAATACACAAGATGTTAATCGAAAAGTTAGGACTGTACGTTTGTCATATTCATTTTTTTTTGTTATATATATATATATATATATATATATATATATATATATTTCCAACCTATTCTGGTCGCACTCAAAGGCTCACTGGGGGTCTCATTTTACACGACACATCCCCACAAGCAACAGTCAGTATTCAATGCTTTCAATCGATCAACGACATGCACGCTCAAGTCACGTGATTTCATCACCAAGAAACTCATCCTTGCGCGACTGCTCACCACGCATTGACCGTCGCACATCGCCCGTCACCCGTCGGTGCACCATGACGCTTGCCCAAGGAAGTGCGCCTTGGCCTTCCCCATGGGGTCGGCCAAGGCCTTGGCCTCCCCTTGGGGTGGGCCTCAGCCTCCCCTCAAGGTTGGCCTTGGCCTTTCCCCAAGGGTTGGCATTCGGCCTATCTCCTTAGCATCTACACTACTCTTCAAAGCATCGGACGTCACTCCGTGACCCCCGTCGCCCGGGACGTCACTCCGCTACCCACGTCGCTCCGGACGTCACTCCGGGACCCCTGTCGGGCCGAACGTCACTCCGTAAACCCTGTTGCCGGCGTCCAAGCGCTATACTCCAACACACCGCTACGCCAAGCGTCGTGCCACTGATACAGTCCCGCCCCTGGCTTCTTGTCACACTACAGTGCCTTACTTGCTCTTTCCTGCACAAGCGTTGCGCTATTGATACAATCGTGCCCCAAGGCTCTCTATCACAAAGTTGTGCCCTCGGCACCATATGCACTTCATCGCGCCCATGTGCCACAATCATGTTACATGCCCCCCCGGGCATCACACTCATTCACCACACCATGCGCCCCAGCCATGGACGTGGAACATGCTTCGACCCACTCTCCGGAGTGTGCAGCATCTTGCGGGGGTAGGTGACTCCTCCGAGACACTATCTCTGCCAAGGAGCTCGTCAACTTCTCTTTTGCCATGTAGAAAGCTCCTCCAAGATGCTACCACGGCCAGTCGGGTGGACGGCTCCTCCGGGATGCTACCTTGACGCGCTCTGAGTGCTCCGGCACAAGGACTCACCGTGGGGGTAGGCGACTCCTCCGGGACACTATCTCTGCCAGGGAGCTCTTTAACTGCCCTTTCGCCAGGTAGACGGCTCCTCCGGGATGCTACCTTGGCCAGTTGGGTAGACTGCTCCTCCAGGATGCTACCTTGACACTCTCTGAGTGCTCCGGCACAAGGACTCACCCGTGGGGATAGGCGACTCCTCCGGGACACTATCTCCGCTAAGGAGCTTTGCAACTCCACTTCCGCCAGGTAGACGGCTCCTCCGGGATGCCACCTAGGCCCGTCAAGTGGACGGCTCCTCCGAGACGCTACCTTGACATGCTCCGAGTGCTCCGACACAAGGACTCACCCGCAGGATAGGCGACTCCTCGGGGCACTATCTCCGCCAGGGTGTCTTCGTGACTGGCCTACATGCTCCAGCACAGAGCTTGCGTCGGCACCCCTATGGACTATGACCCCAAGTCATTCCGAGACGGGAGCAGGTCTTTGAAGGGCATCGTACCTGGTTCGCCTGGCAGTTGGGCGTCGGGTCTTCCCCACCACTGCCAGGCCTGTGGGACTCTGCAAAGGCTTGGATTGGTGGCCAGATCAAGGGGGTTCTCTGGCCACACTGACGCTGTGGAATCCATTCTTTCCAGACAGACAGAGCGACACTGTGCTGGGCAGGCCAGGTGAATATGTGATTCGATAGTCCGTGGAGCACCGGTACCCATGAACCCCCCCGGTGACGTGTCAGTCCCGGGGAGCGCCATGTGTAGGTTGTGACATCATCATCTTAACCTCTATAAATAGAGGTCTTGAGAATTCATTTGGGAGGCATGGACATTTTCTAACAATTGGACATTCTCAAACTTCTCACTTTCTCACTCTAGAATCCTAGAGAGAAATATACCGGACCTTGACTTTGGACCTAAGCATCGGACTGTGACGGTCGTCGTGTATTCACCCGGCGCCATCGCCCTCGCAGCACTGTCACCCTCAAGCTCTATCTGGGAAGCCCTTATTCTCTGCCCTTGCTCCCCCCTTGCTGTGTCTCACATCAACATACTTGGCATTTGACTCGGACTGCATTCCTTGTGGCACCTCTACGTCGACTGCGAACTCACTTTCCTTGGCATCAATATATATATATATATATATATATATATAGGGACCGATCCACATCTACCGGTGGAGAAATAACAATTTCTCCGCCGAACCGCAGGTAAGAGCAGCGGTTGGCCACGTGGCGCAAAAAGGGACGAAAAGGGACGAAAAAGGACGAAAATACTATGAGAAATTCACGAAAATATCACGAGAAAATGAAAAACTCGTGAGAAAATGGTGGCAATAATACCAACCACATGTAGGAGTTGCGGTTGGCATTATTGCCTTCCGTGACCCCCACCCCCTTGCCCCCCACCCCCCTTGCACCCCAGCCCGTGGCCCCCACCCTATGTCCTTTTCCCCCACCCGTGAACCCCCCTTCCCCCACCCGTGAACCCCCTCTTCCCCCACGTGTCATTACCACCCTACCCCCCACCCCCACGTGTCATTCCCCCCTCCCCCTCCCTGCTGTTCACTCACGGTTCTTCTCTTCCTCTCTCACTTTTCTCTCTATAAAATCCCTCCTCCCCGAATCATTTCTTCCACCCTCCTCATTCTCCCTATCTCACCTACATACAAACAAAAAAAATTTACGCTAGAAGATCGGTGGATAACCGCTAGAAGATCGGTGGATTTTTCTTGAAATATATCAAGTTAAAACAAGTAAGTATTTTTCAATTTGTTCTTACCAATTGATTGTTTAAATTGTGTTACGCTTAAATTGTTCTTACAATAGTCTAAAATTCGTGTTTAGGGCGTCAAAATTACGTTTTGACAAATCGGGGTATTACATTCGAAAAATTCCAAAATAGCGATTTTTTAGGGCGTCAGAAATAGAATTTTTCACGAATTTATAAAAAATAGCTAGAGCTAGATTTTGCCAAAGTACGAAACAGAGACCCTAGTTATTTTCAAAAGATCTGTATCAGGTAAAAATTTCAGATTTTTCCAAAGACTGGAAAGGGGTTAACTGATACACGCAACCTTGTAACTTTGCAGTGTAATTTAAAATATCAAGCCAGCGCGATTTCGCGCGAAACTTTTATGAGAACCCTAGGGTGTTGGGAAGTTCCATTCCCCAGGAATTCGGGCCATTCCGAAGCCGTTAGCTAATTTTTTGGCCGAACGGGCTTTTAAGCGCTCGATCCGGACACCGGTTCGGGATTTTTAGGCGAAAAATCCGTAAAATACTTTTTAGATCAAGAATGAACTCAGGAAGCTTAAAATAGCATTTTAAAGCACTTTTGATATTTTCTGAAGCCAGGGGGTATTTTGGTAATTTGCCACCCCGAGAGGGGTATTTTGGTAATTTTCCCGAAAAAGTTTTCCAACGGACTTTTAAGTCCAGAAATGTAAGTAAAACGCCTGAAATGTTGTTTTGCAGCTGATTGCGGGGCGTAATTGTCGCTAAAGGTGAAAACTTAATTAGACAGTTTTTTCACGAATTTATAAAAAATAGCTAGAGCTAGATTTTGCCAAAATACAAAACAGAGACCCTAGTTATTTTCAAAAGATCTGTATCAGGTAAAAATTTCAGATTTTTTCAAAGACTAGAAAGGGGTTAACTGATACGCGCAACCTTGTAACTTTGCAGTGTAATTTAAAATATCAAGACAGCGCGATTTCGTGCGAAACTTTTATGAGAACCCTAGGGTGTTGGGAAGTTCCATTCCCCAGGAATTCGGGCCATTCCGAAGCCGTTAGCTAATTTTTTGGCCGAACGGGCTTTTAAGCGCTCGATCCGGACACCGGTTCGGGATTTTTAGGCGAAAAATCCGTAAAATACTTTTTAGATCAAGAATGAACTCAGGAAGCTTAAAATAGCGTTTTAAAGCAATTTTGATATTTTCTGAAGCCAGGGGGCATTTTGGTAATTTGCCCCCCGCGAGGGGTGTTTTGGTAATTTTCCCAAAAAAAATTTTTCGGTCCAGAAATGTAAGTAAAACACCTGAAAGGTTGTTTTGAAGCTGGTTTGATGGGCGTTAGGGTGACAATGAACCCCCGGGGGCTATTTTGCTAATTTTACATTACACAAATTTGTGCTTAAAATAACTTTTAGTTCAGGAAAGGGTGTGAGACACCTGAAAAGTTATTTTAAAGAGTGAATTCAGGAAGCTTAAAATCCCATTTCAAAGCACTTTTCAGATTTTTTTTGTCAGGGGGCATTTTGGTAATTCGCATCCCCGATAGGGGTATTTTCGTAAATTTGCAGCGTTAAGTTTTTCAAAGGATTTCTTAGTCCAGAAATGTAAGCAAAGCACCTGAAAGGTTGTTTTGAAGCTGATTTGGGGCGTTAGGGTGATAATGAACCCCCGGAGGCATTTCGGTAATTTGTCGCTCATCGGGGGCTATTTTGCTAATTTTACATTATACCAAATTTCCCGAAAGACGGTGGTTTAAATAAATTTTATTCTTCTTTTATTTAAATCTATGACTTGTTGAGAATGATATAATTTTTATTTTTTAGATTTCAGTATAAATATGGATGCAACTGGAGGAAATAATTTTTGTGAAGGTTCTGATCCACCTTACGTTGGTCAAGTTTTTCAAGCACTGGACGAAGTTGAAGCATACTATAGAGCATATTCGAAAACGATAGGTTTCGGTATTAGAACTAAGACGACTAGAAAACGGGCGAATACAGATCAAATTTGTGCAAGACTATTTGAGTGTCATAGAGGAGCACCGCATGTAACTCCGGTCGTTCGGATCAGTGACGAAGGGACAACAAGACAAAGAAAACGGGACACATTTCCGGGTACCGGCTGCAAGGCCCATGTGTATGCAGTACACCGAAAAAATGAAAACCATTGGGTTGTCACAGGAGTGGAGTTGAGCCATAATCATCAGTTGATGACCCCCAGTAAGATTGGTCAAATTCATCAACACCGAGAAATAAGCGCGGCACACAGACAACTAATTTTTACAATGGCCGAGGCTAAAATTCCACCTTCTAAGATGATGGGGGTTTTCTCAAGCCAGGCTGGGGGGATTGACAAGTTGAGTTTCAACGAAGTAGACCTTCGAAATGAACTTCGTGCTCAGAGGAGAGAGTCTTTCGGTAAGAGTGATTCTCAAACTACACTTGATCTCTTCAGGTCCCTTCAGAGTGAGAATTCTGGATTTTTTTACAGTCTCCAACTGGATGATGAGAACCGCATTAGTACTATATTTTGGGCGGACCCCCGTTCTAGAGCTGCTTACCAAAATTTTGGGGATGTTGTGACGTTTGACACCACATACCGCACCAATAAGTACTCTATGCCTTTTGCTCCGTTCACCGGGGTGAACCACCACTATCAGTCAATCTCGTTTGGCTTTGCCCTGCTTAGGGATGAGACGGAGGAGTCATTTACGTGGT
The DNA here is from genome assembly GCA_033070095.1 of Escallonia herrerae. Classification (NCBI taxonomy): domain Eukaryota; kingdom Viridiplantae; phylum Streptophyta; class Magnoliopsida; order Escalloniales; family Escalloniaceae; genus Escallonia; species Escallonia herrerae. The sequence goes on from JAVXUP010000147.1 coordinate 414,000, forward strand.
TATTTGAAACGTGGCTTCAAGCAATGTATCATATTCCTCCAAAGACCATCATCACCGACCAAGATCTGGCAATGAAAAATGCAATCGCTAAGGTCCTTCCAGATACTCACCATGGCCTGTGCACATGGCACATAAGCAACAAATATCCCGAACGGCTTCACCATGTATATGCAAACCATCCGTCATTCAAGACTGACTTTAATACATGTGTGAAGAAATCGTTGACGGTAGACGTGTTCGAGGAGAGGTGGGCCACGTTAATGGATACTTACTATTTGCACAATCACGAATGGTTACAATCGTTGTATGAGATCAAGACACAGTGGGTCGGTGCCTACACCAAGAAGTTTTTTGCAGCCGGAATGACTACGACCTCGAGAAGCGAAGCTATGAATTCATTCTTTGATGGGTACGTAGGCCAGTCTTCAAGTATAGCGGAGTTCGTACTAGAGATGCAGAAAGCCGTTGACAGGCAATTGTACCGTGAGAGAGAAGCCGACGCGGCTACAGTTTGCAAAGAAAGAGCTATACTAGTTTATTCACCTTTAGAGGCTCATGCGGCTCAAGTCTATACCAAGGAAATGTTTCGACAGTTTCAAGAGGAACTACTAAAGTCGAATCAATATGGCATGACAAAGTTGCACGAGTATTCCACCAGAGATATCAAGGTTTATGCTTTGACAAATGTGACGAACTTCGCCAATCCGTGCTCTTCGTCGGCTCCGAGGACCAGACGACATTTTACCGTAGCAGTTTGTAAGGACACCGGGTTGGTTAATTGCAACTGTCAACTGTTTGAGCATAAAGGTATACTTTGTCGACACGCGTTGAGGGTTTTGAGCGCCAAGAATGCTAGTGAAATCCCTCCACCGTATATCTTGGAACGGTGGACGAAGGAAGCCAACAGAGTCCACGGTCACATTCCTTACGTGCCCAATGTTTCAGTTGATTTCGAGCAATCTGAGACGCTGCGATATAATCACCTTTGTAACATCATGCACGGTTTATCAATGGATGCAGCGTCGACATTTGATGGGTACAGGTATCAAGTTGAAGCAGCCGCACGGGATAAGGCTAAGCATGCACAGTTTAGGATGGCATTACCAGAAACTGTGGACACTCCGACTACTCGGACAACTCCAGGCGGTAGATTCAATCGAGCCAAACAGCCAGTCATTGACGGTACTGACCTACAAGGTGAGGAGGACGATATTTTTGATCCAATTATTTCTCAAACAAAAGGGCGAAAACGAGCAATACGCATGAAGAATCCGATTGAAGAAGCAACGGGTCAAAAAAAATTACGAAAGTGTGCGTTGTGTAACAAGATGACTGATCATGACAAGAGAAACCATTATAAAGTGTTAGGTATCGAACCTGGCAGTATGGTCGAGGAGGACGATGATGAGGAAGAGTGTTAGGGTTAATGTTTCAGTTGTATAAATTGAACTTATATAATGTTTAAATTTGTGATTTGGTTTGTGCAATCTTTAATTTGTGATTTGATTTGTGGATTATTGATATTTTTGGTAACTCCGTTTTCGGGCACACTTTAGGCCCCATTTGATAGCTTCCGAAAAAAGTTGTAATTTTTTTTGTCACTTTTTTTCCGCTCATTGCACTTCAGGCACGCTAGTTAGCCCATTTGTAAGACTTTCGGCGAAAAACGAGACACATTAATTTTTGAGTTTTCCTAGGAAGGGCCTATTCGGGCACACTTTAGGCCCCATTTGATAGCTTCCGAAAAAAGTTGTAATTTTTTTTGTCACTTTTTTTCCGCTCATTGCACTTCAGGCACGCTAGTTAGCCCATTTGTAAGACTTTCGGCGAAAAACGAGACACATTAATTTTTGAGTTTTCCTAGGAAGGGCCTATTCGGGCACACTTTAGGCCCCATTTGATAGCTTCCGAAAAAAGTTGTAATTTTTTTTGTCACTTTTTTTTCGCTCATTGCACCTCATGCACGCTAGTTAGCCCATTTCTATGAATTTCGGCGAAAAGCGAGACGCGTAATTTTTTCGAATGCCGTCATATGAAAGGTATATTCGCGCACATTTTAGCGCCAAATTCATAGCATGCGAAAAATTATGTACATTTCTTTTTGGTACAGTTTTTTGTAACATCACAGCAGCTAGCCACGCACGTCAGGATAATGGTAATGAAGGCGTCTAGCTTCATTCTTTTTCAGCTCCCAGGCTATCCTATACCTAAACGTCAAGGCATCCTTCCTAGTCCACGAGGAGTGTTTGAGCACTTCCGAGCGAGCAATGTAGTCCATGTACTTGAGGACGTAAATCCCGCAATCGTGACCGTTATATTGCTTTGGTCGGTCCTTTATCATCACGACCGTCCAAGGGTCACCCTGTGGCCGTCCGCATGCTAGCGAGAGGACAGTAGTCTGCATCCAACAATAAAAACGAGAATCAAGCCTATGAGACAAGAACAATATACTATGAGCCAAGGTCAAAAAATAAATACTAACCACTAAAGTGATGTACTCGTTGTACATCTGTGCCAGCAGCTGTCCAGGCTCGTCCTCCCTTAGGCTATCGTATATGTGAACCGTTCTGAACGCTGGATGGAGAACTAATAGGAACCAGTGGTTTGCATGATGACAGGGTATCATGATAAGGTTCGCATCAGCAGCGGGACATTGATAGTCTGCGTTCATCATGCCTAACACGTTTCGACCTGGTTTCCACTTACTCCTGCCGCCCCCTCGCCTCCATTCTGTGAATTCTCTCACCGTTAATTCCACAAAATGAGTGGGATACATGTTAAGCTTCAAATATTCAGAACGGTTAAAACGTTGCTCTCTAATCCGGAGCAGTTCTATGTAAGCGTTCATGACAAAATTTGAAAGATCTGTCTCCGGCGCCAACGTTCTGATATCCTCATGACCTAGGAATGTCGCAAGGGGAAAGTCTGCTGAATTGACAGGCTCATGCCCGAAGTAGTGCCGGTCGATCCAAGCCATCTTGTCCGACCTCAATGGCTTCGTCGCTTGTCCTTTGTCCGACCGAAAGCTTGGGCGCGAGGCCTGGATTCCTACTTGGGGAACCTGACTCTGGCACTGAGAGTCGTATGCGTCAGGAGGCAAGCGACTATACGGCTCCCAGAATTCATAGTTATGCGATGACGGCGCGTCAGGAGGCAAGCGACTATACGGCTCCCACACCTGACTCTGGGGCTGATAGTCGTACGCGTCAGGAGGAGGGCGACCAGACGGCTCCCACACCTGACTCTGGGGCTGATAGTTGTACGCGTCAGGAAGAGGGCGACCAGACGACTCCCACACCTGACTCTGGGGCTGATAGTCGTACGCTTCAGGACGAGGGCGACTAGACGGCTCCCCTTCGTAACCCCGGTACGCAAGACTAAAGTTTTGAACTTCAGTCTTGTACTTCTCAATGGACCTCTTGAGATTGTCAGGAGCCTGCGCGACAAACCAGTCAAACGACTCCAGCTGCTTGAACACCTCAATGCCCTGGTCAACCTAAAAAACATGCATAGAAAATATGGCTAATCATATTTGACAAATGGTCGATAAGGTGCGCAAATAAATTATCAAACAACACTAGCATGACTTACAATGGCCAATGCCCAGAACTGGTCATAGACCTCACGTGGCGCGTACGATGTCTTCTTCACCTGGGAAGGGCGATTCACCCTCGTGCGCGTCACCCTGAGAAACCACTGTAAGTATTCCTCAGTACTAATGCCGTCGTGCTTCAGCGATACAAGGCTATCATACGTTTCCTGCCAGGTATTCCACTGGTGCACCTCGTCACCCAACAAAATCAAGGCATCAGCCACCTCGAAGTTCGGCCCTCGACCACCCCTGTATGGCCGCATGTCTACAGCGGGTTTTGGTATCCCTTGTGGACAGCCAGCTTGCTTCATAGCTCGATCGGGCATCTGAAACTCACATTCTTCGAAGTGAATGAGCGGCACCCGAACCAAACCTGCCAGCACGTACGACACCGGAAGTTGCCAACACCACTCATCCAACAGATGCATCACCTTGCCATATGGCTGCCACGTCACCTGGGATGCATCTAGTATCTCTAGTTCCCCCCGATAGAACTTTAGATGGTGGTGAGGGTCTACCCGTCTCCTCCTCCGGTTGGTCGTAGGCCCCCAGGCCCACACCCTAGGCCACGTCTCATCGGAATCTACCAACGGTTGTGGACGACCCATGGGTAGCCTCTCGTAAGACCAAACCTGTGAATGCAAACATTATATGGAATTAGTAATTAATCCCGAATATATTGACTAAGGATCCTACCAAGAAAATAAATGCTCATACCTGTAATAGAGTCAGGCAGGCGGCAATGGACTTGGCACCGTTTCTCGTAGCCTTATGCAGTGCTCGATATAGGTGCGCAAGGACAGCTGAACCCCACGAATAGGAGTATACCTCCTCAAGATCCTCCAAGAACACCATATACTTCGGATGCACCGTGTTTTTCGAATGCGTCGGAAGTAATATAGCTCCAATAATATACAGAAGGAATGCCTTCGTATACGTCACGAAATCTTGAGGAGTGTATTCATCCGGTAGCACGCCGTACTGCTCTCTCAGCCATTTAAGCTTGACGCCGTTTGTTGTAAGCGCTGCCCTTGGAATTCCCGGAAAATACTGCATAGCCATATTCGCTATGGATGCAGACGGCACGTTCAAAGTAACGGGTCTGCCGTGACATGGGATTCCAAGTATAAATCCGACGTCCTCTAACGTAACAGTCATTTCACCAAACCGGAAGTGAAATGAGTTCGTCTCGCTCCTCCATCGTTCAACTAGAGCGGATATAAGGCAATCGTCGTGTCGAGACCATTTCCCGCAATCGGTGAACAGGGTTAAATTTTGACGGTGTAATAGCTGTATTTGTTCCTTGTTTAGTACCCACTCTTCAAGGTGCCTTGTGCTTTGAATTGTTTCCAAAACACCCCTATCGACACCGTCAAATACGTGCCTCGCGACGTGGTCATCGTCATCGTATAGGATTGATGTATCATGAGGTCCAGAGCTGAAATTCATACCTTTAAGAACAAAATATAATTATAAACCAACTTAGCGTCCATAATATCCATAATATTTACATTCCAAAACTATAACTGGATCTTTAACCTAGCTTACCAACACATTAGCAATAGTCATTATTTCAATGTATTAAAACAAATCCTCAATTCCCACCACTCCGAACGCTTAATTACGCTAGTTCCCACTGAATTTAGCGCCAACGTGGTTATATAGCAATATATAGCCCGATGGCCCCTACACCCCCAACACCTCAAAACCGCTTTAAAGTCAAGTTTTTAAATGTATTACGTCAATTATATACCAAATATATCAGGAAAAATTTTAAAGGGGGAAAGTTACCAAAACACCCGCTACTTATGCAAAATATCCCCTGGCAGTCATCGCCGGTGCGTCACAAGGTTCAGAACATCTGGAACAAAATAAGTTTTCGGGTGTCTCACACCCTTTCCTGAACTAAAAGTTATTTTAAGGTATGAATTTTAAGCTGGATCCTTCCTAGCAAAATAGCCCCCGATCAGCGGCAAATTACCGAAATGCCCCTGAGCGTTCACTATCACCCCAACGCCCCCGAACCAGCTTCAAAACAACATTTCAGGTGGTTTACTTACATTTCTGGACTAAAAAGTCGTTTGAAAAACTTGGCGCGGGAAAATTACCAAAACACCCCTACGCGCGCCACGTCAGCTTCAAAACAACATTTCAGGTTTTGTAATTACATTTCTGGACTAAAAAGTCCGTCGAAAAACTTAGCACTGTAAAATTACCGAAATACCCCTCTCGGGGCGGCGAATTACCGAAATGCCCCCTGGCATCGAAAAATATCAAAAGTGCTTCGAAATGCTACTTGAGGCTTCCTGAATTCATTCTTGACATAAAAAGTATTTTACGGAGGTTTCGCCCAAAAATCGCGAACCGGTGTCCGGATCAAGCGCTTAAAGGGCCGTTCGGCCAAAAAAATAGGTAACGGCTTCGGAATGGCCCGAATTCCTGGGGAATGGAACTTCCCAACATCCTAGGATTCTCATAAAAGTTTCGCGCGAAATCGCGCTAGCTTGATATTTTAAAATACACTGCAGAGTTACAAGGTTCCCCGTATCAGTTAACCCCTTTCCAGTCTTTGGAAAAATCTGAAATTTTTACCTGAGACAGATCCTTTAAGAATAACTAGGGTCTCTTTTTTGCATTTTGGCAAAATCTAGCTCTAGCTATTTTTTATAAATTCGTGAAAAACTGTCTATATTTGGCGCCCTAAAAAATCGCTGTTTTGGAATCTATAAATGTAATACGCTGATTTGTATAAACCTAACATTGAATTATAAGGAAATTCAAAATACTTACTTGTTGTGACTTGATGTATTTAAAGAAAAAACTACCGATCTTCTAGCGGTTATCCACCGATCTTCTAGCGTAAAATTTTTTGGTTTGTATTGTTATGGAGATTATGTAGGTGAGATATGAAGTACGAAGGAAGTTGGTAAAAGATGACAGAGTGCAGAAGAAGGGTTCGGGGGAGGGGATTATAAAGAGAGAAGCGAGGAAGAGAGAAGAAAAAAGACAGAAAAAAGTGAGGAAGGGTGGGTGTTTATGCGGTCAAAGGCTGCGGCAAAAAAAAAAATTCGGCAGAAGGACACCACGTGGGGGGCATCATGGGGGAGGGAAGGACGACACGTGGCATCGAGGGGAAGGACACCAGGTGGGGGCATCACGCGGGGGACGCCACGTGGCAGGGGAGGGGAGACCAACCGCGGGTGGTACCAGCGGTTGGGCCACGTGGCAGGGGAGGGGATGCCACGTGGCATGGGAAGGGACCAACCGCGGGTTGTAGGAGCGGTTGGGCCCTGCGGATGAGGGGAGGGGACGCCACGTGGCAGAGGGAGGGGACCAACCGCGGGTGGTACCAGCGGTTGGGCCACGTGGCAGGGGGATGGGACGCCACGTGGCAGGGCGGGAGACCAACCGCTGGTACCACCCGTGGTTGGGCCACGTGGCAGGGGGAGGGGACGCCACGTGGCAGGGGCGGGAGACCAACCGCTGGTACGACACGCGGTTGGGCCACGTGGCAGGGGGAGGGGATGCCACGTGGCAGGGCCATCGCCCCAACCGCCGGTTGTCCATGCTGGTGGGCCACGTGGCAGGGGGAGGGGACGCCACGTGGCAGGGGCCATGGGGTTGGGCCACGTGGCAGGGGTGGGGGACGGCACGTGGCAGGGCATATTAATGCCAACCGCTGGTTGTGCATGCGGTTGGTGTCCTTTTTCTCCTTCTCACCATTTCTCGTGCCTTTTTCGCCATTAATGCAGTGGCCGTACGCCTTTTTGCGCCACGTGGCCCAACCGCTGCTCTTACCTGCGGTTCGGTGGAGAAATTGTTATTTCTCCACCGGTGGGTGTGGATCGGTCCCCTATATATATATATATATATATATATATATTGTGTACTTTTACTATTTTCTGTTTTAGTTTTGGGCAATATTATTTAAACAGTGACAAAAAAACTGAAAACACCTCCGAGGTGTTTTCTGCTTTTTTCACCCAAACTTAGCCGAATGTAAGAAAAAGTAATTACATTTTTTTGGTGAAAATGATCAAAGTACAGAAGTATATTTTCTAACTAAATATGAAAATCATGAAATGAAAATGAAAATACAAAATGAATATTTTCTACATTTTCTAACTGAATATTTTCTACATATTCCACATTTGCTTTAATTTCACCTTCACAGCTGGTCAGACCTAGCTAGTTAGTTTTTACAGTTAGTCTGCATATTGTTTTGGGGATCCTAAATAGTTTTAGAACTAGCTAATTTTCTAGACCTTTAGTAATAGAACCTGGGATGATTCTAGTACTGATATTCTGATGTATAGATTGTATAGGTCGGAAGCCTGTGTCATTAACCCCTTGCACCTAGACCTGGTGTCCTTTGTGGTGACCCTAGGCTGTATCATCGTGTTTTACATCTGGAAACAAAGTTACTGGTGAAAAGAAGACAACTGGTTTGCCAAACACAATTAGAAGAAACCTTCAATGACACGCACGGAAGTTTGCACTGAACGTGTTTCATGTACAATTCGATTTCGGTCAAACTTAAGGACGGGTTGATGTGGGCTCTATTATCTTGCTTCCCCTTTTATCACTGTTGATTGACTTCATCAAACCGGAACAGAATCGAACATCAACTGGAACCTAACAACTCTGTACTATCCAATACAAGAAAGCTTTTTTTATGTACACAGCCTCACACGAAATGCCGAAACATGTTGACTAGAGAAAATAATAACTTTCATTCAGACGTACATTAAAATGAGTACCAATCAATATCAGTTTGTAAAACGATACCGATAGATAAATAATAAGAGAGGATTTTCACATGTCATACATTTCTAGGAACTTTCTAAACCGTAACATTACTCGGATACTATATATCACGTCTATGCGGTGCATTGAATTATATTGTCACGACTATGCTGTCCCCATGTAATTATGCGGACTGACTTCGTCAAATGTGACCAAAGCGTGGAAGAATCAATTCCGTAAAATGCATGCCACTTGATGCATAATTGGTGTATATATGTCTGGTTTATTGCTTTCCTTTCTCATAGGAGAAAAACAAAGAGCGAGAGTTACAACTCCAATGCATTCGTACAAGCTATTTGGTTTTATGGAAATTCTTAGTGAATCAGCCAAACTACTACCTAAAAACAAAAAGCTTGTGACCTTCACAGTAACACTCTCTCTCCTCCTAAATTCTATTCTCTTCTTCTTCAGCACCTTCTACATACAACCATTGCTGAATGATTTGTTTCTCAAACGAACCCGTATACCTTCTACAAGCCCTACCGGCTCCGATTTCTCTGAACTCCTAGATGGTATCCAAATTAACATTACACGTCTTTTAGGAGTCTCGTTAGCTCTCCTTCCCGCATGCCTACTTTTCTCACTTTTCACCACAACTGCAACGATCATTACAACAGCCATATCCTACAGAGGGAAAATCATATCGGTCAAGGACTTGATAATAAGGGCAGTGAGATCATGGTTAATTAAGAACATTCGTAACGACGACTCTCATAACACTTCTTTTCATGGCCTATGCTTTCTTACTTGCATTTGTCATAGCGATACTTCAATTCACTATTGTTGATAGTCCCACATCTCCAAAAACAACAATCACCGTGTTCAGCATATTTGCTGTAATCATGTACGCTCACTTATATGTTGTCTGGGAGTTGGCAATAGTAATTTCAGTTCTTGAAGATAGATTGTACGGAGCTGCTGCCCTGCGAAAATCTAGAGAACTTGTCAAGGAAAACAGACTCGAAGGGTTTGTCCTGATTATCGTTTGTAATCTACCATCTGTGGTCATATCTCTGGTTTTCAGTAGAATCGTAGCCGGAGGGTCTTCATCATCTCAGGTACTCATGGGGTTGTTCATTATGTATTCAAGTCGCCTAATCAGCATGTTTCAGTCGGTGGCGTACACTGTGTTATACTTCAAGTGTAACAGCAACCATGGTGAAGTTATTGAATTGCAGGGAAGCATCGAATATAGTAAGATAACCAGTTTGCCAATTCTTCCAGACGAGAAAGAGGAGTTCAGCATCTGATTAATATGCCACGGATGTTGTATTCTGTTTCCCTTGTCATGTTCGAACAGTTTGTCTTTAATTTCGAATACTTGTCTTTAAACTTTATCATGATTTTTCGTACAATTGTCTAAAAAAACATGGACAGCATGAACCATCTAGGATTACCATAAATAAGGTCTATGCTCCGTGTACATTGCGGAACCCGAGCCTGGATCAATGACATACAAGACAAAAAACGAGTGACCGCCAGGTGAGGTTCCTGGCGGAGAACTCTCCGATGCTTAAGTCAGAGCGCAGCTACAGAATAGTAACTCTGAAAAAGTATGAATTGTGTAGTTATCCCATACCTGGGGGCAGACCCCTTTATATAGCTGTAGGAGAAGACTCCTAGTAAGACTGGGTCATGGGCCATATGTGTTAGGATCCTCGAGGGTCACGTCATGATCTCTGATAAGATAATTATTGATCTCTCAGTTTAACAGAGATTGTCGGGTATTCCCCAATTATTGGGAGTTATATTTGAGTTATATCATAAGCCCCTCACTTCCTTAGCTAAAATGTTTGGCTGAGGAAGTTTATACCTGGTATCTCGAGACACGCGTCAGATTTATAAGTGATTCTCATTCACTTGCACAGGTAACAATATTTCTCTCTTCCATGTGATCCGACCTAAGTGGGAGCTTAAGCCTTGGAACTTTGCCCAAGTAGGGCGTAGAACCCTAGCTCTCCAGAGCTAAGTCTTAGAATGTCGCCTGAGTAGGATATTCGGTATCATCTTTGAAAAGACGAATCATAGTATCTCGAGATCCTCTAAAGGTCGTGCCCCACGGTAGCCTCTCTCAGGAGAGGACACAACTGTGCATGCAAGCTGTTGCATGTGGTAAGTGTTTGAATGTCCCCTCGAGGGGTCACCTCTCCTTTATAGGGTGTTCATGTTGTGCAAGTGTGTGTTCTTTAGCTCAAGCCGACCACATCATGCTTCCGTTTTACTTTGTCGTGAACTGTTATCATCAGCTAAGAGCTGGCAAAGAAGCCTCGCACCCACGCTTGGCTGGGTTTTGAATTGACAGAATGACGGGGGGATGAAGTCCTATACCTTTGCCGTTTCACGGGTTAGAACTGTAGCTAAACCGTTCGGATAGAACGCGAGCTCTATCCTATCACCCTTGGGGGTCTTTGTCCCTCGAGGGACCGCCCAAGAGGGCTGGTGGAGCGCGGAGCTCATGTAAATACCCTCGGGGGTTTGATAGAACTTAGAGTTCTCATCGTACTAGCCCTTGGGGACGGACAGAGCGCGGAGCTCATGCAATTACCCTCGAGGGTTTGACGGAACTTAAGAGTTCTCGTCATACCCGCCCTCGGGGGCGGACAGAGCACGGAGCTCATGTAATTACCCTCAAAGGTTTGACGGAACATAAGAGTTCTCGTCATACGCGCCCTCGAGGACTGACGGAGTGCAAAGCTGATGCAATTATCCTTGAGGGTTTGACAAAATTTAAGAATTCTCATCGTACACGCCCTCAGGGGCAGATGAAGCCGGAGCTCATGCAATTACCCTTGAGGGTTTGACAGAATTTAAGAATTCTCATCATACACGCCATCGAGGACGGATGAAGCCGGAGCTCATGCAATTATCCTTGAGGGTTTGACGGAACTTAAGAGTTCTTGTCGTACATGCCCTCGGGGGCAGATGGAGCCAGAGCTCATGCAATTACACCCGAGGGTTTGACAGAACTTAAGATTTCTCATTGTACATGCCCTTAGGGAAGGATGGAGCGGGAGCTCATGCAATTATACTCGAGGGTTTGACGGAACTTAAGAGCTCTCGTGGTACACGCCCTCAGGGGCGGATGGAGCGTGGAGCTCATGCAATTACCTCGAGGGTTTGAGGGAACTTAAGAGCTCTCGTCGTACGCCCCCTTGCGGGCAGATGGAGTGCGAAGCTCATGAAATTACCCTCGAGGGTTTGATGGAACTTAAGAATTCTCGTCGAACACTCCCTCGGGGGAGGATGGAGTCGGAGCTCTTGCAATTACCCTCGAGGGTTTGACGGAACTTAAGAGTTCTCATTGTACACGCCCTCGAGGACGGATGGAGCATGGAGCTCATGCAATTACCCTCGAGGATTTGACGGAAGTTAAGAGTTCTCATCGTAGGAGCCCTTGGGAGTGGATGGAGCGTCAAGCTCATGAAAATACCGTCGAGGGTTTTCAGTCAAAGCAACAAGTACTGGTTGTCACTGCGTTCAATAAGAAGGTGCGGGGCATTGAGCCCGTAATATGGCCGCTGCTATAAAGCCCCCCTTTTGAGAGGGAACATGGCATTTAGTTCTGTAATATTGGTGATATCATAAGATATGAAACCACCCGCCTTTGAGAAGGCATGGATATATAAAGATGGCTTTTAAGCCTATATGTAGAGTCCGGTTGCAAGAAGACCTATGGGAGCAATATCGAAGACCATAATCTGCTTGCTCGACTGGATGAGCATATAAAGCATGAGGACGCGTAGTCCGTCTAAGCAAGATGACATTAATGATCAGTAGAGATCAAAGACGCGAAGTCCGTCTGAGCAGGATATCACCGAGTGATTAATAAAGTAGTTACCACAGTTTATCGATATACTGAAAAGCAACTAGACTCAGTTTACTGGTTGCATGCTTGAGCTTGCAATTGTATAGGCATAACTGGAAATGAGTTCTAATCCACCAAATACAGCGACAACATGTGTGCTTCCCTCATTCTTGACCTACCTTCTCAACAAGCAGCGATGTGAATACGCCATAGATAGAGGCCACTGTATGACCATGAGACGATATATAATGCTGAGACAGCAGGATACTGCAGAATAAACCCTAAGAGTGACTTTTAAGTCGTCCGGTGTTGTGAATTTGTTCCTTGCTTAAGAAGTGGTTTATACATCACTGTTGATATCGCATGCATTGTTTAAACCCTTGCAAGAAATAAAAGTACATGACTAAAAAAATAGCCTTTGAAGCAATAAAGCCTATAAAAATGCAACTATATTTTTAACATAGAATTAATAGCGGTGTTTTAGTCGCTGCGGCCCCATTAGGGTTTTATCGGTTCGCCGACAGGGGTGTGTTGCATTGCATGTTGTAGGTGAGCTTAAAACGTCATAGTAGTTGGAAGTCCCGACATGTGACGTGCTTGCGCCAACGGACGTAACTATGTAATGCTAGACAAAAATTAAATAGGTCTAGGCATTGAAAGTGCACAGAATGCGGCCTTTGGAAGGCTTGTTAGTGCCTAAAATTATAGTCGCTTTATTTTTTAGCGACGTGCCACATAATATAAAATGTGCACACACTTTAAAGAATGCATATCATATGCGAATTAAATAAGACCCTATGGATCTTCAATCTAGATATGCACTCTAAAAAGCTTAAGGCTTTAAAGAGTTTGTGGTGCATGCCAAATAAGTAAGACCCTTTTGGGTCTAAAATATAGATACGCATGTGCATGTAAATTTTCATGCTTTAAAAGCGTTTGGTCCATGTCGAATAAATGAGACCCTAAGGGTCTTAAATATAAATAAGCATCTTTCATTGGCCAAAGTCTAATTCTTTTTTAACAATGTGGCATATGTGGAATAAATAAGACCTTTGCGGGTCTGAAAGTAAATATGCATAATTATGGGTGTTAATGCCAAAAAGAAGAATTGACCTTTTCTTTCTCTTCTCTACACCTTTTCTCTCATCGACAGAAGCATGGCTGCCTCTACTGTCGGTCAGATCACGTCGCCGGTGTCAAGCAAAGAAGGAGCGGCGATGGGTCATTCAGCGCCAAATGAGGGAGCCTGATTGGTGCTGGTACGGCGGTCGCGTGGTGGCACCACTGCTGGCGTAGATCTAGATGAATGGATGACAGTGAGACGGCGACGCGACGCCGATGATGGCGCCGTCGCCGTCACGGATGATGGCGACGGTGGGGTAGATCTGGAGTAGATCTGGCGCGGCTGGTGGCTGACGCTGTACTGACGACAGCGCCGCTTGGTGCCACTGCGAAGTGCTGATTGGGCAGTTAGTGCCGGCGCTACTTGTTGCTACGACGGGATCGGCGCCAACCGCTTTACGGCGATGGTGGTTTCCCAGAGGGCCTACCGTGGTGGTAACGACGACATGTTGATGGGCTTCAGGATAGGCGGCGACGATGCTGCCTTTAATGGCGATGGGTTGCCGTTAGCTGCACCGGCGATCACCGTAGTTTTTTTTTACTATTATTGAGATGTTGTTGTAATTGCTCCGGCTGTGGCGACCGTTTGTGGTCGTATCGGCGCGATGTCGGGTAGTGTCACGGTGTACAAAAAGGACGCTGATTGGTTTCTTCTAGTGTCGTTCCTTTGGCAGGTTTGTGGCGGCTGAAGAAGCATACACGATGGCGAGCACGAATTGCACCATATGGCGGCATTGCTATTCTACATCTTTTCCTTTTGCTGGACTTTTTTTGATTGTTTGACAATAATGGAACCGTTTGATAACGTCGGACCATCGGTGGGTTAGACTGTTAGCGGCAGCTTGTTCAGTTCTGAAGTTGTTTTTTCTTTGATTGCTACGACAATCTGACACCCGCGACGGCGGAAAACTGTTGCCGCCGTTACGAAAAACTGCGGTAAGACCGTTTGACAACGGTAGTACCGCCGTCCCATTGGTTACGACTTCGGTAGGGTGATGGTTGATCCGGCGTGGGGCTGCCCACATAGGTACTATTGACGGCGGTGGTGCCACCGTAGTTTAGGGTTTTGAGACCTTCAGCGGTGGCGGCAGTTCCAAAGCGTTGTTGTCGTTGCTTGCAAAATAAGAGTTTGAATTTTCTTGAGGTTGACCCGCCAGGCTGGCGGGTCCCACAGATGGCGCCAATCTGTTGCTGCTAAAAATATGCTCCTCGTACATTACGAAACCCGAGCTTGGATCGATGACCTGCAAGACAAAAAATGAGTGACCGCCGAGTGGAGTTCTCCGCGAAGAACTCTCCGATGCTTAAGTCAGAACACAGGTACAGAATAGTAACTCTGAAAAAGCATGAATTGTGTAGTTATCACATACCTGGGGGTAGACCCCTTTATATAACTGTAGAAGAAGACTCCTAGTAGGACTGGGCCGTGAGCCAGATGTGTTAGGATCGCGTTAGGATCCTCGAGGGTCACATCACAATCTCTGATAAGATAATTATTGATCTCCCAGTTTAACTGAGATTGCCGGGTATTTCTCAATTATTGAGAGTTATATTTGAGTTATATCAGTCACTGATATTCCTCGAGTTAGGAAAAGAAGTATACATCTTGGCATACAGTTGGCGTTGTTAGCCAAAACTTGAGAGTTTTCTTCAATTGAGATATGCTACTTATTGTAATAGAAATGACTTCTCGAACTCTCAACCATAATTCTCTGCAAGATGATTTTGTTTAAAGGATAATTATGCCATTACAATTGGCTAAGCTTTCCACTTCTAGCGACAAATTCCATAGATTTCAGTGACATCTTCGTGTTTCTAGGAATGAAGCAGAATTCGTATATTAGAAGATGTTTAATTTTCACTTCTTCTCTTCTCAAAGATATTTTCTACGTAACATGGATAAAGTCACAACTTCGCTTGACTGCAAAGTCTTTTTATCGTTCCTTTGCTTGCATTTCTTTTATTTGGTCAGAAGATGGAGTAACAAATTTAGTGTCATTGAAGTTGCAGTTTGTCACTATAAAGTAACTTCTTCATGCTAATATTTGATTTTGCCACTTTTAGAAACATTGAAACTTAAGAAATGAGTTTAACAGTTCTAAGATCCTTTTAGCCTGTTGATTGATAGAAAAATCTAATATGTTGCTATGTCATTTTGATTGTTAATCGTATGAATAGAAGAGAAAGACGGAGTAGGTATGTATATTGAGATTGTGTATTTAAATCTCTCTTGGTGGACAGGGGACTTTTTATAGAGTAAAAGGAATAATTTGTGTGGTGAGAAACATTAGTAGCTTAAGCCCTCACACACACACACACACACACACACACACACATATATATATATATATATATGGGAGCTGATCCCTATCTACAGGTAGAGAAATAGCTATTTCTCCACCAGATCTAAGACCATCCACGTCGCACAATATTCTGTTCAGATCAATTGTTGTGTCACAGATTTTCACCTAACCGTCTATCTTACCGGCGGTTGGTCACTTTTCCAAATCAGTCCTTTAATCCTTATCATTTCCATTTCCAAGATATGCTTTCTCAGTTTTCTCCACCCAGAGCTCTCTCTCTCTCTCTCACTTCTCTGTGGCTCTTCGTTCTCAGGCTCCGAACCAAGACTCCAACTGACGACACTACCACAGTCCGATGATCACGCTGTCATCACGTCACCATCGTCGGCGCATTTCATCATGGATGCCACCGCCGTCGCATCTCATCGTCAATGCCACCGTCGTCCCATCTCATCGCTGATGCCATCGCCGTCGCATCTCATCTCTGAAGCCACTGCCGTCGCTGTCGCATATGCCCATCCCATATGTTGCTGTTGTTGCCACCACATCTCTTCGCCCATATCTCCGCTTGATCTGGTGGTAGCCCATGCTACCGCCACCGCATCTATTACCACCGCATCGCCATCTCCTTCTGCCTCCTTCGACTGCCTCATCGATCGTTCATCTGGCCGGAGTTGAAGATACATTTATTTTTACTTTTTTTTTTATTTTCTTTGGATTTGTTTCAATGTTCCAATTTGTATCATTATTCAGTTTTGAATTAGATTGTTATGTATTTTTTGCCATACTTGACATGTAATTTGGTTTGATTTTGATTGGTATGGAATTTTTTGGCATTATAGACATGTAATTGAGTTTGATTTTGATTGGTACCGATCATGAGTTTTAATTGCACATATGAATAGATCGAGAGAGAGAAAGGGTTAAAAACCCTAGAAATTCAAGAATTGCAATCATACCAACCGCCACTAAGTGTAGCGGCTGGGGATTATTGCCAATTGCTACACTTTGTAGCGGTTGAGGGAAAATTGGTGGGCCCCCATCCGCTACAAAGACTAGCAGTTGCAGTTTTTTCTACTTTCCAGGGACATTTTTGGGATTTTTGCAACCGCTTTAACATGAATAGATAGAGAGAGAGAGAAAGGGTTAAAAAAACCCTAGAAATTCAAGAATTGCAATCATACCAACCGCCACTAAGTGTAGCGGCTGGGGATTATTGCCAATTGCTACACTTTGTAGCGGTTGAGGGAAAATTGGTGGGCCCCCATCCGCTACAAAGACCAGCAGTTGCGGTTTTTTCTACTTTTCAGGGACATTTTTGGGATTTTTGCAACCGCTTTAAAAAGTGGCGGTCATAACTTTTTCAAACAAAAAAAAAAAGATCTGGGTCATCCACGAATACACGTGGATGACTAGATTTATAGTAGAGAAATAGTTATTTCTCCACTGGTGAGTGTTGATCGGCTATATATATATATATATATATATATATATATATATATATATATATAAAGGGACATTTCCCTGTTTACCAATGGTGAAAGCCTTAGTTGTCCACTGTCTATCCGACAGTTCACGTGTAATCGTAAATGACCAGATTACTTTTTTAAAAACAATTTTTTGACTTAACCGCCCATAAGAGGTGCGGTTATTAATTACTCCACATATGCCCCTCTTTCTTTTATTAGTCACTTTTCTTTCTCAGACTAACCTACTCGTCTCTTTCTCCTCTCACTTTACCAATTCTCTCTCTCTCTCTCATCGAAGCTCAGACACGCCCCGTCGTAGACCGCCCCCCCTCCGGCGATCCTAATAGACGACACCAACTTTGAAATTGTCACCATCGCCGTCCTTCTCTCAAGCCGCAGACGCCACATCTTCCCATCGTTCATGCCACTGTCGTCGCTAGTCCTTCTGCCCTTGGCCCATGCCACCGCCGTCGCTGCTACATCTGCCTTGGGCCATGACGCCGTCGCATCTGCCTATTGCCCATGCCACCGCTACCGCTACCGCTTCCGCCAACGAAAAGGCAGGAAGAACACGAAAGGTACTTTGTTGGCCTCATCAGTTGAGGAAGGAAGCACTCCAATCTTTGGGATATTTGATTGAATGATTTGAATCAAAGAATTGATTCTTACACTGCCCAGAATTGGACAAATAGCTTGTGCACGCAAACAGTTAGGGATTGGAAAAAGTGACTGTAGATTGCTCTTCCATCAAATTACTTCTATCATTTTTTTTTTTTGCTTTGACATAAATATTATTAGTTGATTTTAGTGCAATTGATATGTAAATCGATTTGGTGATGGATGAGAATGGAGAATGTTAGATTTGCTTTCAATGGAAACTCCATATTTTGTTTTCATGTGTTGGCTGTGTGTAATGAAAATGAGAATATTAGTTGATTTTGGTGCAATGGATGAAAATGGAGTATGTTAAATTTGTTTTAAGTGGAGAGTTCGGATTTTGTTCTCATGGGTTTGCTGTGTGCAATGAAAATGAGAAGAGAATTGCCTATCGGCTGTCTTTGCTGATTTGTCTAACAGGTAATCTTTGCGGCCGTTAGACCAAGGATATTTTAGTAAAAAGCCTAACCTCTACTAAGAAGTAGAGGTTAGGCGAGTTACAGTAATCTGAGCCGTCCACAATCACACATGGACGGGCTAATGTAGGGAACCGATCCACACCCACTAGTGGATAATATCCACCCAACCGCAACGGTTGCTAATCATTTTTTTGTGAAAGGTCCCCCCTCTCCCCCCCCCCCCCCCCCCTCTTTTCTGAAGCCCCCAACCGCAACAAAGTGTTGCGGTTGGTATGTTTCCTTTTTCCCTCCCCCCTTGTCCTTTTCCTGTCCTCCCCCCCCCCCCCGCCCCCCGCAATTTTTTCACTTTTTGAATTCTTGTCACTTTTTTTTTTGTCATTGCACTTTAGATACGCTAGTTAGCCAATTTTTATGAATTTCGACAAAATTTGAGACAAATAATTTTTTTGATTTTCTTATGAAAGGTCTATTCGCGCACACTTTATCGCCCAATTCATAACTTCTGAAAAAATCTTGTAAATTCTTTTGTTACTTTTTTTTTTTTCCTCATTGTACCTTAGGCACGCTAGTTAGCCCATTTTTATGAATTTCGAGACAAATAATTTTTTTGGTTTTCCTATGAAAGGCCTATTCGCACACTTTAGCGCCCAATTTTTAACTTGCGAAAAATGTTGTAATTTGTTTTGTCACTTCTTTTTTATTCATTGCACCTTGGCACGCTAGTTAGTCCATTTTTATGAATTTCGGCGAAAATGGAGACAAATAATTTTTTTGGTTACTTTGTAATGACCAGTCCGACACCACCACAATCTGTTGCCACCGACACGTGTAATTACTTACCATAAAGTGCTTTTTAATGTAGGGTGATGATACAAATAGTTTTAAGATTGATTACTTTTCATTTCCTCCATTCCCTATACACAATACAAGAATTTAAAAACTTGTATTATCTTTATTCCAAACATAGAAAATACATACTCTTCTCGCACGGGATGTAAATTCGGATGCGTGTGGCTGTAGCTGCGTGTGACTTAATATTTATAACTATCCATACTTCTCGCATACATAAGTGGTCTTCTTTCATCTAACATGTGCACGACGGGGTAATGTACATATAAATATTAGTCTCTTGAACTTGGTTGTGACTAATAGTAGCAGACTACCCCTCGTGTTGACAAAGGGTAATATTAAGGGCTATTTGACATAGATTGAGATTCAGTCTTAGCAAAAATGTATAAGATCGAGATATGAACCTTAGCAAGAATGAATGCAAAGCAGAGCACTAAAAGCGACCAAGTTTAAGACAGGGCTTACAACCCTCCAACGGGGATCTTCAAACTTACTTGGCTTCGGCCCAACTCGCAATAAGGAAGGACCACAATCATGCATGGTATTCTGGCCTCAACCACATCGGTAGAGATGATAGGAGCTGCATCTATTTCATTTGTTTGATCACATTATGAATGCCCCAAACGTGTTTTAGCAGGTCTTGTACAGATGTAGTCCCCAAATTTCTGTACATATGATCGAGCTAGTTATTAAATGGTTATTTGCATAAGGTCACTACGTGAGTGATGCAGAGTGCAAACGTGTACTCAAACACGTTTGGGGCATTCATAAAGTGATCAAACAAATTGATGATCAGGAAAATGGTTCGATGATACGTGGAGGTGCCACAAAGGATGCGGTCTGAGTTGGCTTCCAGGTAGGCAACGTGGGAGACAGCAAGGACGGCGCAAGGGCCGAGGACAAGGCTCCCCAGACAGGTCGTGAGGGGTGGCAGTGCTGCGCAGGCAAGGTGACGATGAACAGGACCGACAGTCTGCAGTCCGTAATGAGGGTATGGCGTCCAGGGTCCGTAGACGGGAGTTCAAGTATATTTCTCTCACTAGAATTCCAGAGAGAATGTTTCCTTTAGAGAGAGAAAGTGAAAAGTCCAAATGAGAATCCGATCTTTGAAAAAGCTCCAAAGTCCACTATTTATAGGCAAAAATGTGCATGTGTCATAAGTTGACATGTGTCGCCCCCTGGGAACGACACGTCACCAGGGGGCCGACGCACTGACCCTTCGTTGGACTGCCGGTTCCTAAGTTCGTGCTGCCCTGCCCTTGCAACATCTCTCTGCCTGTCTGAGGAGACTGATCATGCCGCGGTAGCATGGTCAGAGTAGCCCATTGCCCCAGCCTCCAGTCCAAGCCCTTACTGAATCCCACAGGCCTGGCAGCGGCGGGGAAGACCCGACGCCCAGCTGCCAGGTGGACTAGGCAAGATGCCCTTCCGAAGACCTGCTCCCGTCTCCGAGTGACCCGGGGGTCATAGTCCTTAGGGGTGCCGACGCGAGCCCCTAGTGCCAGAGCACGTAGGCCAGTCACGCAGGCACCCCGGCGGAGATAGTGTCCTGGCGGAGTAGCCTATCCCGTGAGCATATAACATGATTGCAGCGCATGGGGCGCGGTTGAGTGCGGGCGACGAGGGTCGCAGAGTGATCTCCGAGCGACGAGGGTCGTTGCGTGGATGGCGCGCGACCGTGAGCGACGGTTGTCATGGCGACAGAGCGGCCACAAGTGACGGTCATCGAGACTACGGGCGACGGTCATCGCGACGAAGGGGCACGGCCGAGAGCGGCGGTTGTCGCGACTATGGCTGAGTGCGGCCGCGAGCGACGGTCGTCGTGACAATGGGGTGGGGTCAAAGGTGACGGCGTCGGTGTTCAAGCCAGGTGGCCGACCCCCAAGGGAGGCCGACGCTTGGGGGAGGCCGAGCCTAAAGGGAGGCCGACCCCCCGAGGTTGGCCGACCCCTTGGGGGAGGCCGACCCTAGAGGGAGGCCGACCCCTCGGGGTGGCCGACCCCCTTCGGGGAGGCCGACCCTAGAGGGAGGCCGACCCCCCGAGGGTGGCCGACCCCTTGGGGTGGCCGACCCCCAAGGGAGGCCGACCCTTGGGGGAGGCCGACCATCGAGGGAGGCCGACCCCTTGGGGTGGCCGACCCCTTGGGGTGGAAGGCACGCCGAAGTCGCTTCACGAATGGTTCACGTGACTTGAGCATGCGTTGCTTTGACCGGCCCTCGAGCGTTGAAAAGTTGACCGCTGACTGGGTGATGTGTCGTGCAAAGTGGGTCCCTTGACGGGTCTTGGGGTGCGACCAGAATAGGGTATGAACATAAGCCCCCTGCGTGCGGCGGGCGCGGAGGGGCAACCCGAGCGGGCGTCGCATGCATAAACGATGTGGTTACAGCCCCTGTTGTTGCGGGGGCCTAGGTTCCTGGTAATGGAGCCGGCGATGACGCTAAGCCCGTGTAGCAGTTTGATTGAGCCGGCGATGGCTTCAAGGTTGTGAGCCCATCCCGTAGTTTGATTGAGCCGGCAATGGCGCTAGCCCGTGCTGGCACGCCCATGCCGCAGTTGATTGTGTCGGCGATGGCTTCAAGGTTGTGAGC
The DNA here is from genome assembly GCA_033070095.1 of Escallonia herrerae. NCBI lineage: Eukaryota > Viridiplantae > Streptophyta > Magnoliopsida > Escalloniales > Escalloniaceae > Escallonia > Escallonia herrerae. The sequence goes on from JAVXUP010000147.1 coordinate 435,611, forward strand.
CCATCCCGTAGTTGATTGTGCCGGCGATGGCTTCCAGGTTGTGAGCCCATCCCGTAGTTTGATTGTGCCGGCGATGGCTTCAAGGTTGTGAGCCCATCCCGTAGTTGATTGTGCCGGTGATGGCTTCAAGGTTGTGAGCCCATCCCGTAGTTTGATTGTGCCGGCGATGGCTTCAAGGTTGTGAGCCCATCCCGTAGTTGATTGTGCCGGCGATGGCTTCAAGGTTGTGAGCTCATCCCGTAGTTGATTGTGTCGCTAACATGTGCTGGCGCTCAGCCCATGTCGCAGGGAGGGGTCCTCTTGCAGGAGCACTACGAGCGGAGCCTCCAGAATGTCGCACACGAGAGTGGGTTGAAGGTCTTCCATGCCCATGGCGGGGGCGCATGGTGTGGTGAATGGGTGTTATGCCCGGAGGCTTGTAACATGGTCGTGGTGCATGGACATGGCGATGATTGTCGCGGGGACAATACTTGGTGCCGGAACACATGTCATGAAGATGGCGCACGGGCGCGGCGACGAACGTCGCGGAGCTATACTTGGTGCCGGGGGCACGCATGATGAGAATGGCGCACGGGCGCAGCGACGAACGTCGCGGAGCTATACTTGGTGCCGGGGGCACGTATCATGAAGATGGCGCACGGGCGCGGCGACGAACGTCGCGGAGCTAAAGTTAGTGCCGGGGGCACGCATGATGAGAATGGCGCACGGGCGCGGCGACGAACGTCGCGGAGCTAAAGTTGGTGCCGTGGGCACGCATGATGAGAATGGCGGATGGGCGCGGCGACGAACGTCGCGGAGCAATACCTGGTGCCTGGGGCACGCATCATAAGCATGGCACCAGCGCGTGGCGACGACTGTCGCGGAGCAATACCTGGTGCCTGGGGCACGCATCATAAGCATGGTGCCAGGGCGCGGCGACGACTGTCGCAGAGCAATACTTGGTGCCTGGCGCACACATCATAAGCATGGCGCCAGGGCGCGGCGACGACTGTCGCAGAGCAATACCTGGTGCCTGGGGCACGCATCATAAGCATGGTGCCAGGGCGCGGCGACGACTGTCGCAGAGCAATACTTGGTGCCTGGCGCACGCATCATAAGCATGGCGCCAAGGCGCGGCGACGACTGTCGCGAAGCAATACTTAGTGATGTCGTCATGGCAATGCATCAAGTGACCATTGGCACTGAGCGCGCGTTGTAGAGAGCGCGATGAGTTGGCACAAGCGACGTGGTTCGAGGAGACGGCACGCGGGCGACGGGCCTATCGCGAAGCTGTCATGTGAATGCGTGCGACGAAGGTCGTAGAGGTGGCGCGCGGGTGACGAGAGTCGCGGAGTTGGAGGGTCTGCGATGAGAGTCGCAGAGCTGTCGCGCGGACGCGGGCGATGAAGGTTGCAGAGATGGCACTTCGCGACAAGAGTCGCGAAGGAGCGCGGGTGATGGGAGCACGGAGCTGTAGCACGGACGCGAGCAAAAAATGTGTGAGGGCGATGAGAGTTGTAGAGTCGGCGCGCGGACGCAAGTGACGCGGGCGACAAGAGTTGCGAAAGGTGCGCACGGCGCTGGTGGCGGGGGTCCGCACGGAAGGTATGCACGGCGCTGGCAACGTGGGTCGCGGAGACGGCGCCCGGGTGACTAGCGATGAGGGTAGCGAAGATAGCCCCCAGGCGATGGGCAACGAGTGTTGCGGAAGGTGGGCATGGTGATGGCGACGGGCATCGCGGAAGGCGCCCGGGTGACGAGCGATGAGGGTCGCAGAGATGGCGCCTGGGCGACGGGCAACTGGGATCGCGGAGACAGCCCCCGGACTACTGGCAACGAGGGTTGCAAGAGGTGCGCACGGCGTTGGTGACGAGGGTCGTAGAGATGGCACCCAGGCGACGAGGGATGAGGGTCACGGAGACAGCCCCCCCGGGTGACAGGCAACGAGGGTTGCGGGAGGCGGCCCCCGGGCGACAGGCGTCGCGGAGACGGCGCTCGGGCGACGAGCGACGAGGGTCGCAGAGATGGCACCTGGGCGACGGGCAACTGGGGGTCACGGAGTCGGCGCCCGAGTGATGGGCAACGAGTGTTGCGAAGACGGCGCCCGGGGGATGGGCAGCGGGCCGAAGGTGTGGCGCTGTGGTTGTGGAGGCTGAATCCGGTGTTGCCTTTTGAAAATGGTGGGTGCTTTTGTTAGCGTTGTGAAAATGGTGAAAATGTATTTTTCAAACCAAAAAAAAGCAGTGAAACTAAAACAAGAAAGGGGAGGGGGTCGCACAAAGTGGGTCTGCTAGTGGGCCCTTGATTGCAACCAGAATAAGTTGGGAACATAGCCCCCTGCGTGCGGCATGCGCGGAGGGGCAACCCGAGCGGGCGCCGCACGCATAAACACATAGTAAGATGTTGATGTCGTTTGGCCGAAAAGTTATTGATATCGTCTTTGAGTGACGAAGGAGGGCGACGAGGGTTACGCAGACGATGTCGGGGCGACGAGGGTCGCGGAGACGATGTCCGGACGATGAGCTTCGCAGAGATGATGTCTGGGGGATGAGTGTCGCAAAGAGGAAGTCCGGGCGACGGGCGTCGCGAAGGTGATGTCTGGGCGACGAGGGTCGGGGAGACGATGGCCTGGTGACGCGCGTCGCGAAGAGGAAGTCTGGGCGACGGGCGTCGTGGAGGTGAAGTCCGGGCAACTAGGGTCGCGGAGACGATGTCCAGGTGACGGGCGTCGCGAAGAGGAAGTCCGGACGACGGGCGTCGCGGAGGTGATGTCTGGGCGACGAGGGTCGCGGAGGTGATGTCCGGACGACAGGCGTCGCAGAGGTGAAGCTCGGGCGATGGGCGTGACGAAGGTGATGTCTGGGCGACGGGCGTCGCGGAGAGGAAGTCCGAGCGACGGGCGTCGCGAAGAGGAAGTCCGGGCGACGGGCGTCGCGGAGGTGAAGTCCAGGCAACGGGCGCATGTGCGCCGGCAATGCACGGCGGTCACCGTTGTAAAATATATATATATATATATATATTTTAGCTTTGGTGATTTGCGGGAAAAAGGAAAAAAGAAAGAAGATGGAGAGGATGGCGAGGCGGCGGCAGGCTGCCGTGGCCGGCCGTGGGTCGGGGGAGAGGAGAGAGAGGGTGGGGCCGAGGGGGGGTCGGCGGGGTAGTCGGGGTAGCAGGGGGGTCGGCATGGGGGTCAGCCATGGGGGGTCGGCCAGCTGTGTGGTGATGAGTGGCTGAAGTTGGAGAGAAAAGGGCGAAGGAGCGGGACTGCCGCACCGTCAGCTGGCTAACGGGATCAGGGGAGAGGAAGAGAGATGAGGGGCCGAGGGGCCGAGGGGGGGGGTCGGCGGGGTCGGGGGGTCGGGGGAGTAGTGGGGTCGGCCTGGTGGGTTGCTGGGAGAAGGGCCGAAGCAAAGAAGGGAAAGAGGGGTCGGCTGCGGCCATGGCGCCGTGGGGCACGAGAGGTCGGGGGAAGAGCAGAGGGAGAGAGCCGAAGGGGAGAGGTGGTCGGCGGGAGTAGTGGCGACGCCGGGAAGGGTCTGCCATCGGAAGGCGAAGGCCGAGATGGGGAGGCCGAAGGGTCAGCGGCGGCGCGAAGCAGGCGCGGCGCATGGAGGAAGATGGAGAAAGATTAGGGTTCTGGCATCCGGGTCGGGTACGGGTCGGTTCGGGTGGGCGGGTTGACCGTTTGGAACTGAGTGAAGAAAAGGGGGAAACGGGGCAGGGCAGGCGCGGGTCAGGGCCCTCGCGGTCGGGTTCTGCCCATCTGGGCTACTTTTTGATTTTGATTTTGGAAATAAATAAATAAATAATAAAAAAATGCAATGCGATATATATATATATATATATATATATATATATATATATATATATATATATATATATGGAGCCTATAAAAGGAGCATGAGAGGGGATGTAAAATTGGAGGAAGAAATAATTTTGAGGTAAAAAGGAGAGAAAGAGGGAGGTTGGGGATTGATGAAAATTTTCGTGGAAAATTTTCTAAGTGTTGGAGAGAGCATCGGAGGGTGAAAAATTTTCGTGAAAATTTTTCTAAGTGTAGAATGAGGGTGATGACCCAACCGCGAAAAATGAAGAAATTTTTCTAAGTGTCGAAAAGAGGGGAGGGTGCGGAGCGAAGTCGCGGGGGTGATGACCCGACCGCGAAAAATGAAGAAATTTTTCTAAGTGTCGAAGAAAGGGGAGGGCGCCGAGCGAAGTCGCGGGGGTGATGACCCGACCGCGAAAAATGAAGAAATTTTTCTAAGTGTTGAAGACGGAGTGTGGAGTTCGGCGGTAGGTCGGCATCGACGACCGACTGAGTGACCGAGGCACGGGAGGGTTGGCAAGACGTGTTGCATGCATGCCCGCGAGGTCGCACTGCCCGAGGGGGATGTCGGCTGACGGAGTTGAGACTTAGTAGCGTGGCTCGAGCCACCCCGCGCACCACGTATCAAGTCGCTGCAATGAGAGGCATGCAGAAGGGGTAGGGAGCTTGGCTTGCTTGGGGTAGGCAAGGGGTGAAGCCCCCAATGAAGTGAGACATAACACCAAGGGTGGTGCCAGTAGAACAATGTTAGCTTGAATATTCTCCAAGTCTGGAAATGACGGCCTCTTGGATGGCTGGGTAGAGGATGTGACCGGTAGTTCTAGTAGCGATACGTTGCTGAGGCGTGGTTACGTGAGTGTGTCAGGCAAGGAATGAACTGCACTGTTGGTAGTCCTCATAGCCCTCCGCTGCACATGCATGGTGCCTGAGTCTGGAAGATATGCAGACTGCAACACGATGCTCACCTCCCCAGCAGAGTCGCCAAAATGATGATCAGGAAAATGGTTCGATGATACGTGGAGGTGCCACAAAGGATGCGGTCTGAGTTGGCTTCCAGGTAGGCAACGTGGGAGACAGCAAGGACGGCGCAAGGGCCGAGGACAAGGCTCCCCAGACAGGTCGTGAGGGGTGGCAGTGCTGCGCAGGCAAGGTGACGATGAACAGGACCGACAGTCTGCAGTCCGTAATGAGGGTATGGCGTCCAGGGTCCGTAGACGGGAGTTCAAGTATATTTCTCTCACTAGAATTCCAGAGAGAATGTTTCCTTTAGAGAGAGAAAGTGAAAAGTCCAAATGAGAATCCGATCTTTGAAAAAGCTCCAAAGTCCACTATTTATAGGCAAAAATGTGCATGTGTCATAAGTTGACATGTGTCGCCCCCTGGGAACGACACGTCACCAGGGGGCCGACGCACTGACCCTTCGTTGGACTGCCGGTTCCTAAGTTCGTGCTGCCCTGCCCTTGCAACATCTCTCTGCCTGTCTGAGGAGACTGATCATGCCGCGGTAGCATGGTCAGAGTAGCCCATTGCCCCAGCCTCCAGTCCAAGCCCTTACTGAATCCCACAGGCCTGGCAGCGGCGGGGAAGACCCGACGCCCAGCTGCCAGGTGGACTAGGCAAGATGCCCTTCCGAAGACCTGCTCCCGTCTCCGAGTGACCCGGGGGTCATAGTCCTTAGGGGTGCCGACGCGAGCCCCCAGTGCCAGAGCACGTAGGCCAGTCACGCAGGCACCCCGGCGGAGATAGTGTCCTGGCGGAGTAGCCTATCCCGTGAGCATATAACATGATTGCAGCGCATGGGGCGCGGTTGAGTGCGGGCGACGAGGGTCGCAGAGTGATCTCCGAGCGACGAGGGTCGTTGCGTGGATGGCGCGCGACCGTGAGCGACGGTTGTCATGGCGACAGAGCGGCCACAAGTGACGGTCATCGAGACTACGGGCGACGGTCATCGCGACGAAGGGGCACGGCCGAGAGCGGCGGTTGTCGCGACTATGGCGGAGTGCGGCCGCGAGCGACGGTCGTCGTGACAATGGGGTGGGGTCAAAGGTGACGGCGTCGGTGTTCAAGCCAGGTGGCCGACCCCCATGGGGTGGCCGACCCCCAAGGGAGGCCGACGCTTGGGGGAGGCCGAGCCTAGAGGGAGGCCGACCCCCCGAGGGTGGCCGACCCCTTGGGGGAGGCCGACCCTAGAGGGAGGCCGACCCCTCGGGGTGGCCGACCCCCTTGGGGGAGGCCGACCCTAGAGGGAGGCCGACCCCCCGAGGGTGGCCGACCCCTTGGGGTGGCCGACCCCCAAGGGAGGCCGACCCTTGGGGGAGGCCGACCATAGAGGGAGGCCGACCCCTTGGGGTGGCCGACCCCTTGGGGTGGAAGGCACGCCGAAGTCGCTTCACGAATGGTTCACGTGACTTGAGCATGCGTTGCTTTGACCGGCCCTCGAGCGTTGAAAAGTTGACCGCTGACTGGGTGATGTGTTGTGCAAAGTGGGTCCCTTGACGGGTCTTGGGGTTCGACCTGAATAGGGTATGAACACAAATGAAATAGATGCAGCTCCTTTCATCTCTACCGATGTGGTTGAGGCCAGAATACCATGCATGATTGTGGTCCTTCCTTATTGCGAGTTGGGCCGAAGCCAAGTAAGTTTGAAGATCCCCGTTGGAGGGTTGTAAGCCCTGTCTTAAACTTGGTCGCTTTTAGTGCTCTGCTTTGCATTCATTCTTGCTAAGGTTCATATCTCGATCTTATACATTTTTGCTAAGACTGAATCTCAATCTATGTCAAATAGCCCTTAATATTACCCTTTTGTCAATACGAGGGGTAGTCTGCTACTATTAGTCACAACCAAGTTGAATAGACTAATATTTATATGTACATTACCCGTCGTGCACAAGTTAGATGAAAGAAGGCCACTTATGTATGCGAGAAGTATGGATAGTTATAAATATTAAGTCACACGCAGCTACAGCCACACGCATCCGAATTTACATCCCATGCGAGAAGAGTATGTATTTTCTATGTTTGGAATAAAGATAATACAAGTTTTTAAATTCTTGTATTGTGTCTAGGGAATGGAGGAAATGAAAAGTAATCAATCTTAAAACTATTTGTATCATCACCCTACATTAGAAAGCACTTTATGGTAAGTAATTACACGTGTCGGTGGCAACAGATTGTGGTGGTGGCAGACTGGTCATTACAAAGTAACCAATAAAATTATTTGTCTCCGAAATTCATAAAAATGGGCTAACTAGCGTGCCTAAGGTTCAATGAGCAAAAAAGAAGTGACAAAACAAATTACAACATTTTTCACAAGCTAAGAATTGGGCGCTAAAGTGTGCGCGAATAGGCCTTTCATAGGAAAACTAAAAAAATTATTTGTCTCGAAATTCATGAAAATGGGCTAACTAGCGTGCCTAAGGTGTAATGAGTAAAAAAAAAGTGTCAAAAAAATTTACAAGATTTTTCGAAAGTTATGAATTGGACGCTAATAGGCCTTTCATAAGAAAACCAAAAAAATTATTTGTCTCAAATTTTGCCGAAATTCATAAAAATAGGCTAACTAGCGTACCTAAGGTGCAATGACAAAAAAAAAAGTGACAAGAATCCAAAAAGTGAAAAAAATTGCGGGGGGGGGGGGGGGGGAAGGACAGGAAAAGGACAAGGGGGCAGGAAAAAGGAAACATACCAACCGCAACACTTTGTTGCAGTTGGGGGGCTTCAGAAGGGGGGGGGGGGAAGGACATCAGGGGGTGGGGGGAGGGGGAACCTTTCACAAAAAAATGATTAGCAACTGCAACATTTTGTTGCGGTTGAAGTGAGTGTGGATCGGCTCCCATGTATGTATACATACATATATATCTATAACTAACAAGTTACTTGCGGGATTTGACTGTCCGCTACATTATATAGCGGACGACGAAAAAATGGCCGAAAATGCTCCCTATCTAGCCATCCATATCTCCGAGTAAACGGTCAGATCGCGTTGGCAACTTGGGTATATATATATATATATATATATATATATATATATATAGCCGATCCCTATCTAGGGGTGGAGAAATCCTTATTTCTCCAACCCTCATCCGGCTATCCACATGTAACATTAGATAGCCAAGATCTCTATTTTTTTTTTTCCAGTTTTTCGACTGACCGCTAGTCTTATGAGCGATTGGAAAATGTCCAAACCCTTTCCAAAATACTCTTTGATACTACTTTTCATCTTCTTCTCCCATTGTTTTTCAACCCAGAATAATCTGAGTCCTTTATTTTTTTTATATTTTAATCTAATGTCAATTGACTTAGTGTCCTGGATTTTGTTCAAAAATTAGAAGATCCTTAATTTTTCTTCTTTTTTTTTTCCGGTTAGGAATCATGGCTAGATTTCGCCAAACAACATCGCCACAACCACCTTGGCTGCCAACGGACACCATCAGACTGCCATCTTAGCACCCAATAACAACACTATAATTGCCACTGGACCACCCACAAGTATCACGTCACACAACCCCCGTGCCACCCAACCACCACCATCACCCAACAACCGAGCAACACCAATAAACCCACCATACCCACCGTGCACCACTGCACACCACCACATGCACAGTTCAAAACTGTTCAGATCTAGAGATAGATGAGAGATAGAGAGATGGTTGCGTCGCCACAGTTCAGATCCATGGCTGCCGTTCAGATTCGGAGAGATGAGAGAGAGAGAGATGGAGGCTTCGCACCGTTCAGATCTAGAGAGAGACGGTGGTCAGATCCATCGCCCGCCACATATCTTTGCGGATCTGGACAAATGGATGAGGTAGCGGCGACAAAGGGATGAGAGAGCGACGATGGCATGTGCGAATGATACTGACGGCTTGCGGATCTGTTCAGCTTCATCCGTGACCTTGTCGGCATCGTTCCTCTGACAACGTTGTCGGCCGACGCCGGCTTGATGATTTACTCTGCTTCGTTGGTCTGCGTCTTCCATCGATGTCGTCCTCATGGCGGCAGCGTCGACCGGCATCATCTCACGGAGCTGCCAGATAAAGAGAAGCTCTGATAAAGAAAGAGGGAGATTGAGCAGTGCCACAGAGAGAGAGAGAGAGTGACAGCGGTCAAGAGAAGGGCATTTTAGGTCAACAAAGTGTAGCAATTCACCAACCGCCACATTTTGTTGCGGTTGGTGATGATGCAAAAAAAAAATAATTCTTTTGGCCGTGAGAAATTTTTTGTAACGTGACCAACCAACCGCCACTAAGTGTAGCGGTTGGCATCATCACTTTCGGGCCCCACCTAAGTCACCAACCCCTACTCTTTGTAGCGGTTGTCATCCATCCGAATTTTTTTTTTAATGCACAAGTTACTTTCTTTAATGCACAACTTACACCACTCACTATCCAACCGCTACTAAGTGTAGCGGTTGGCATGTAAAATACCCAACCGCTTCACTTTGTTACGGTTGGGTGGGCTCCCGTGGGCCCCCAACAGCTAGTCTTTCCTGCGGTTGGGGTTTTTTCAGTCCTGCATGGCATTATTGTCAAATTTTGCAACCGCATGAAAGAGCAGCGGTTGCAACTTTTTCAAATAAAAAAAAACCCATCTGAGCCATCCACGAGTACACGTGGACGGCTACATTTTTGGTGGAGAAATAAGGATTTCTCCACCGGTAGACAGGGATCGGCTCCCTATATATATATATATGTATGTATGTATGTATGTATGTATGTATATATATATATATATATATATATATATATATATATATATATATAGAGAGAGAGAGAGAGAGACACACACACACACACACACACACACACTGTGTGTGTGTGCCAGTGCGCGCGCGTGGGTGTGAAATGATAAAATGCTAGCACTAGCAAGTTGCTAACTTCTGGCTAATATCATTTTCAACCCTCAACTTGTAAGCAGTTCACTTAAAATATTTCATACTTCTCAAAAGATTAAAATTGATTACTCTCAAGATTAGAACATGTCATTCATGATCAAGAGAGAATTTGGCAATACAAAACTGGAATCAGGGCTTAATCATAGGCGAGATCCAACCGAAAAACTCATGAAAATTTCTTATTTAACGTACAAATCATATGACAGGAATTATACACTTAGACCATGTAGTTGGAAAAACTGAGATAACTGGATTATGAAATCAATTAATGGATGTATTTCATGAAACTTTAAATATCTGTAGAAATCTAAACAAGATAACATTTCACATATTAACTGAATTACACAATTCAGATAAAGGGTTGGGAAGTAAAAATCACGTCATGAACTCAGATAACTTCTTATCAAACTTTAGAAGTTATGACACTACCAATAAATACTATAGCAATGAAACTTCATATGTATTTGAAGAAGTTAAAGCATACAGTGGTAGCGAAAGCGAAAGAAAGCCATCTTCAAGTTGTTGAAAAGACACCAAAGATCCCATAAAGGGAATAGGTGTAGAAGAAATAGAAAAAATAATAAATGACTACTTAGACAAAGTAGAAAAAGATAAATCATTCAAAAAAAACCAATGATGGATGAAATAGATCCAGTTGTACTAAAAGATAAGTAAGAAGAAAAAAAGAATCATAAGTAAATAAAGCGTTTACTGATATGAATTTATGGAGCGGAGAAATCGATACAAATCATGGAGGAGCGTGGAATCTAGAATTAAATTGAGAAGAAAATTCTATAATTAGCAATGTCCCTATAAGGACAAACTGAAAACAAGAATTTGTACCAAGAATGGAAGAAATGAGCCCGTAACTCAATACCACATATATCTTGATATTTTATTTCAAATACTAAAGAAATAATCGATAATTAGACATAACCCTTAAGAATTTTCATTATAGGTGGTAATTTAACAGAAAGACATGCTATGAAATAATTTATTCAAGCAAATCTGCGAGGAAACGCAACTAGGTTATGGAATAGCATAATAGATAACAGAAGGATAATTGAAGCCCAGAGCAGGCTTAATATTTTGAAAGAACTATTAGGTTGACCACCGAACTATAACCCAAATTCAACTTTGGTCACTGAACTTTTATTTGTGTCAAAGTGACTATTGGACTCGGTAATTTATCCAATTAAGTTATTCTATTAGGTTTTGTCAAATCTAAGTCCATTAAGTTGTTTAATTTAGGGGCAAATCCATCACTTTCTATTTTTCTATTTCTCTTTCTTCCTCTTTCTTCTTCTTTCTCCTTTTATATTCTACGTCTCTGACTTTAAACCAAGCACCACTCCCCCTCTCTCTCACGCAAACCCAACCCACACGGCAAGTAGCCACACTTACCGCTCTTCACTTCTTCCCCCACCCTCTCTCTTTGTCTCTCTACAAATTTTGATGGACTCCTTCACTCTCTTCGGCACCGCCTCCTTCATCGTCGCTGGGGGCCTTTACTGGTTTGTCTGCATCCTCGGCTCTGCCGAACAGAAAGCAGGCATGCCCACCACCTCTTCCACAAGAAGGTCTAGGAAAAGTACAAGCAGTACTGGTCTTTCTTTAGCCTCCCCAAGGAGATCGAGACCTCCGATAAGGTCCCCACCATGCTGGACACCTTCTACAACCTTGTCACTGACATCTACGAGTGGGGCTGGGGTCAGTCCTTCCACTTCTCCCCTTTCATCCCCGACATGTCCCGCCTCGGAACCACCATGGCCCATGCAAATGGCTGTAGATCTGCTCGACATCAAGCTTAGAGATAAGATCCTCGACCCCGGCTGCGGTGTCAGCAGCCTGGTGTGCTCAATTGCGGCCTATTCCGACACCACTCTCTCACTCTCTCTCAAGGAAGAGGCCTTTGTTGGGGTAAAATAAAAAATAGAAATTGTGTTGGGGTTAATTGAAGAAAAGTTAGACCAATAAAAATAAAAAATAAAATCTTGTTTTCTTTTTTTTCATTTGGCGATTTTGTCCCTTACTTAATCGTCATACGCCTCGCACATGGGTTGTTAACCGACCAAAATTAACAGAGTAATTTAATTGAGAGCAATTGAAGAGTTCAGTGGTTACTTTGATGCAAATCGACATACATTGACCAAAGTTGTATTTGGATTATAATATTTCTTAAGAATGGATAATGTTTTATGCTAATAATCTCAAACGAGAGTTCTGCGGAATATCTATAATTAATGTAAATATTCAAGAAAAAAGTGCTTTCACAAATTTCACAAAACTACAAATATGTGATAAGCTCTATTTTAAAAATTACATTTGTGAATTTATAAAATATTTTTACAAGTTAGAACTTAGAGACAACCTCCATTGGCAAAAGCAATTTATTGCTAAACTCCCTAAACCATGGGACGAGTTAGCCGAAAAATAATTTTTTAAACTTTTAAATGATGGAATGCTTTGCGATTCTTTAGGAGGAAGAATAGCAATTGTAGAAGAAGTTCTAAAGAAATATTGAACTAAAGAACAGGGAATAAAAGACATGAAAAAAGCTCATATGAATTAGGACTGTTGTTCTAAAATTGATAACATGGAAAAGTGCTATGGATGCAAAAAAATTTCAAACTTCACGAAGAAAAAAAATGAGAAGAAAACTTTTGAAACCAAAAAAAGATATGCGAAGAAATGGAAAAAAAATTCAGAAAAGGAAATTTAATCCATTAAGAGAAAAACCAAAACAATGGGGGAAATATATTAGAAAAAAATCTAATATTCCGTATAAAAAGCTTCATGTCCAAAAAGAAAAATCACCAGAAGAGTGTGATTGTTGCTGGTTATGAGGCGAAAAAGGGCATTATGCAAATAAATGTCCAAGTAAGAAAATGAAACAAATTATAAGATCTTTCTTATTCGCTGAAGAAAGATATGAGCCAGTATGGGAATACGAATTAGATTTTGAAGACAAAGAAGAAGAGTTATTTGAGAATATGACTACGAGTGTGATGATGAAATAACATCAGGTGACAAAGAAAGTTTAAACAAAACTTTAAAGGTGTAAGCGCAATCTTCGTGATGTCAAAAACTTACGACCATGAAGAAAGAGATGATTCCCTCGTCTAATAACATAATTGTCAGAGTGAATCAATTGAGAAAGAAACACCCGGTTCTACTATAAACCATTGGGAGATGCCTAAAATCAAGGTTGAAGAAATATACAAAAACCCTATATTTATGTTCAAAAGTAAGATGAATGTAGTGATCTCGATAGGAGAAACCTCGGTCGGTCAAATTGAAGAAAGAATACTAGACATTCCTCTCTTCAAGACAGATAAGGTAAAACACTACCTTAGAGAAGGATATCAATATGTCCATATTGGTATGATACAAATTAGTCTTTATCTATTATTCATAGATGGTGGAGATATACCAATAATATGTAGTTCAATAGACAATCGATAGAAAGTTTTGAAAAAGCCCTAGTAAATGGGTATACAAAATAACTTGTATAAAGGACCAGTTTGGTTTAAAACTACACCAAAGTACTTTATGTCGAGATCCTTATCTTAACAAAGCATTAGGATTGGGGATTCAGACTCAAGGCATGACAAAAATTATGAGAAATCTGCAAAAATATTACAATATCGTCTAGTTTACAAAGTAGTAAATACCACAAATCCACCTAAGTAAAACGCTAAACAACGAAGTAGAATTATTTAAACAAACAAGTAGTAATGTCCGAGCAATAAAAGCATGGAAGATAAATAAGCAACTATCATGGCCTAAAAAATGGGTGATAGGAGAGGGATTAGCTGGTGAACAACTAGAACACATGCAGATTAGAGAAAATAAAGGTGTTGTCATCCTCAAAAAACCGAGGAGACATTTTGTCTCTTCTACACCTTCCACATCTACAAATTCAAAAGCTAAAGTAAAAGAAAAAAAATGGTAGAAGAATCTACCAAAGAAGAAGAAAGTTCTGATGAAGACATCATAGGGTACAAAACAGTGACCATTCCAATCAGACGAAGTATGTCATCGTCATGTATAGAAACAATACATGTAATAACCAAAACATCAATAAATGACATTGTCAAAAGAAGAAGCTGACAGAAAAGGGCTTGACAGGAGATGAGCTTGAAAAAAGTTACTAAGACATTATGAGTATTATTAAAGGTAAAAGAACCTCCCAGTAAGTCCAAACAATTCTTATATAGAATTATGTTTTGACTTCCAAGGTTATCAGCCTTAAAAAATAGATGCTTTAGTAGATACTAGAGCATCCTATTGTCTGGCACGACCAATAATTTTATCTTCTAAAAAATGGATCAAAACATATTAACTCAAGATCATGTGAATGACAAATGGCGATGAGTTTGAGCCAGAATATGAAGCATATGATATTTCGTTCATAATAAATGGAAAACAATTCATTATAGAGCGAGTAAACCAATCCGACTCCTTAGACTTTGATTTTCTAATGTAAAATGCTTTCCTAGAAAAAAACTGAAAATCGACCATTTATTCATGAAGAGTTTCATATGGAAATACAACGTCGAAAAATTCTGGAACTTAACTACTCAAATGGTACAGAAATACAGGGAAGGGAAAACTACAGACTGAATATGGCTCAGGAAAGCTGTAAAGAATGGAAAGACAACAGAAGGATTGAAGGACTCACATGATCTGAAGATCAAACACTTTGAGAAATGAAGAATCAATCGCAATCTAGAGCCATCTCCCCAATCTGAAGAAGTTTCTTATGTAACTGCTCCACATGCAAATTTTGGGGCAACGATTTACTTTCATATGTGTCATGATCTCTCAGATCGAGATTTGAATATGAAAAAAGATGAGTGAAAAACTTGAGCTCCCAAGAGTGAAAAGTTTGGGAATTGAGCTCCCAAGAGTGAAAAACTTTGGGAACGCTCGCACATAAGGATAAGAAATGCTACTTTATGTACAATAAACTAAGTAGCACAGACAATAGGTCCTGTTCTTCTAAGATATATTTTACTTAGTGAGGGGTACATATCAAAACAAGAGTTAAAGAAATAGCAATAAGATTGTTAATGGTTTCATCTAAACTGTTATCCGATTACTATGCCTTAGATCAGTAGTCTAAGACGGGCTTACTTTTGTACTGAAATGACGATGTTGATTAGTTAATGGAATAGCAATAAAATTATTTTAGTACTGAAATTACGATACAAAATAATGTGCTTATTTCACTTTATACAGTAGTATTCGAATGCTGTGATTTGCCTAGAAGGTTTCTCATTCAGGAGCTCTAAACCTCCTTGCAACTATTCTATGTACTTTCTCGCTCTTAATAGAAGTAATAGGAGGAGAGAAAGCTCTTTAGTAACAATAATCTTCGTCTCAAATCCCTTAAGCAGTAAGTAGAGCTCGAATAAGAAAACCACATCTTCCTATTTATATTTCTAGCAAGTGACTCCATCCTACACTTCTTCGTACAAACAATCTGTTAAGAGTCATATCCAAACTGGGTCATCCCAAGCTATAAAACCTTTAGCTAAACTGAACTTTAAGGGAATAAATCTCCCACTTCAAAAATGAACCAGTAGTGACAGTTTGGAGTGGATTGGTTCATTTCTAGGAAGGTATTTCACACTTCCCAACTCTAATTTTAGCTAAATAAGGAACAATCTTCCCTAAATAAATGAAATTGTCTGACACAAGCAAATAAACAGGGGAACCAAGAAGATATAACAGGGACAAAAAAAAACACTGTGAAATGTACAATTGCAACAACGAGATACAAGTCACACGGTATATTCATTTATATGTCTCTCAACAGATCAAGGTGCATATATGGTAATAATGATATACATGTATTTCTTATTCCATCCGTATCTAAAATTGAGCTTCATTATGCTCGACTTTATGCACACACTCACCTAAGAATTAAAAGAACATGAGTTCATGAGTTTTTTTTGTTTGAAACATTGTAGGATTAGACAAACATAATAGCGGACCAATTGAAATTCATAGGATGAGAGATTGAGAAAGAAGAGCATGAAAGAGACAAAACATTATAAAAAAAATACATAAAAAAGAAGCTAGGAAGAGAGGGTGAGCAGCGGGGGCGTAAGCAGCAGCGTGAGTAGTCGGCAGCGTGAGCTGCGGATTGGCGGGTGGTGTCCGTGGCAGGGCCGGCAGCAGCTATGGTGTGCGCTTCGCCGATAGGTGGCGTTGGTGGGCACGCTATGTACGGTGGTTGGAGGCGGCAAATCTGGGTAGAGTTTTGTTCTTAGTCAAAATTTAGGGCAATGTAAAGAAGGAGTTTATTCTGATTAAACGATTGGTGACCGCCAACGGCGGTTGCTAAATTCAGCAATTACTCTCCCCATCGCAAACGTTATTGGCCGCATGGGGACATAGCAAAACTCGGTCACTAATTTTTGCGACTGCCCAATAAGTCGCAAAATCCAGTCGATAAATTTAGCAACCGACGCAGCAGTTGTTATAAGGTGGTCGCTAGTTTTCGCGTTAAGTTTCTATTGACCACCCGTAGAATATGCGAATGTTTAGCAAATGTGAATAAAAGCAGTCACTAAACTCCAATTTAGCAACTACCTTTCTTTACGGTCTCAAAATACGCTCGATAAAGCTCCTGTTTCTTGTAGTGTTTGTACTCTATTGATCTTTGTAAAAGGATTATGATCAAGGCTTGAAATTTTCAAGTTTGTGAATTCAAGGCATGTGTTTAGTGTGGGAATATCAACATACGTTGTAAAGGTTTTGATCTTGACCTAGAAGAAGATTGTTACTAGTGGAACGTACTCTTGTAAGTGACTTTCTTGAAGGGGCGTATGTAGGCTTGAGAGTAGTTCAAGCCGAACCATTTAAATCTCCTTGTGAAGTATCGTTAACTCAATCTCTTTATGTACTTCGAATCTTTATTTATTGTTTGGTTTGATTGAGATTCATTATTATCAAAAACCCTATTAAACCCCCCCCCCCCCAATTGTTTTATTGGTTTTAATTAGGTTGCCCAAAAATTCGTAAAGTTTGTAACTACATAATTTAGGTAAATGGTTCAGTTCAAGTTTTTAACATCTTGTTTTCCGATTATCTAAGAAAGATCATCTAAAGTAAGGGGTATGTCATATAGTTCAAAATAATCTTCCAACATTGGTGACAACAATCATTCGTGGTCCAACGTTGGTGACAACTATCATTCGTGGTCAACTCCGGCAGTGATAATTACCTTATTTGGAAATTAGGGTTTCGAAAGAACTCCATCTTAAGGATAAGGCCAAAGCCTAGCTGCCATTCTTAATTCTCTTAGGTTCTACACACATATGCCTGTGTAACGGAAATATCTAAAGAGAATCCTTTCAGATTTCCATATAACTACTCACACACAAATACCATCCTTCTTCTTCTTTTAATAGTTATATTATGTAACTGTGCTCTGACTTAAGCATCACTCACATACAAATACCATCCTTCATCTTCTTTTAATAGTTATATTACGTAACTGTGCTCTGACTTAAGCATCAGAGTTCTCCTAATGGAGTCCCACCCAATGTTCGCTTTTTATTTATCTTGTAGGTCGTTATTTCAGACTATGGTTCAATTTTTTAGCAGTAATAGAGGACAAAGGCCATTGTGGTAAAAAGAAGAAGCGTTTATAGGCTTCCAAAACTTATTTCAGTAGCTGTTGTTAAAAATGCATGACTGGTTACTATGAAAGTACATTTCGCACATTATTTCGAATCGAATGTAAGACAATAGGGAAGCCAGTAAGAAGTCATATTCCGTACAAGCCCGGTCTATGCTTCTTCCTAATTTAATGTGGAAAGACTTTTCCAATATGGCCGACAAATAATGGAAATAACATGCCGTGTCAGTCCCTCAGATGTTGACAAGAATGGTATCAATTGTTGTGTGTTTCTCATTTACATGTAGCACTATATATATACATTGAAGAATTAATTCTATGGGTTAAAATGAAGCCGTAAAAGATGGAAATCCTATTACTATGCCCAAAACTTAAGCTATACAAGAAGGAAGGGAAATAGATCATGGCATTTGTTATGGGCTGTCAAGACTCTAAA
The DNA here is from genome assembly GCA_033070095.1 of Escallonia herrerae. Lineage (NCBI taxonomy): Eukaryota > Viridiplantae > Streptophyta > Magnoliopsida > Escalloniales > Escalloniaceae > Escallonia > Escallonia herrerae. The sequence continues at coordinate 453,396 of JAVXUP010000147.1, forward strand.
GTTAAGCACTTATTTAACATGTGCATGGCATTTGTTATGGGCTGTCAAGACTCTAAAGTTAGCACTTATTTAACATGTGCATGGCATTTGTTATGGACTGTCAAGATTCTAAAGTTAAGCACTTATTTAACATGTGCATAATCCCGGTTGATACTCCCCCTCAAGTTAGAGCAAGGAGATTTCGAATGCCCAACTTGCCGCAAAGATAATGAAACTGGTGACGCCCAAGTGCTTTAGTGAAGATGTCGGCGACCTGCTGTGCTGTGCGAACATGTGCGGTACTAATGTTGCCAGTAAGTAGTTGCTCTCTAACGTAGTGACAATCAATCTCAATGTGCTTGGTCCTTTCATGAAAGACCGGGTTCGAAGCAATATGTAATACCGCTTGATTGTCACAGAAGAGTCTCATGGGACGATCATGGTGAACGCCAAGAGAGAGAAGAAAGGATTTGAGCCAAGTGAGCTCGCAAGTGGTTACCGCCATCGAACGGTATTCTGCCTCAGCAGATGATCGAGAAACTGTCAGCTGTTTCTTGGTACGCCATGAAATGGGGGAATTTTCCATGGAAACAAAATATCCGGTAACGGAACGCTGGGTGAGTGGGCAGCTGGCCCAGTCCGAGTCACAAAAGGCATAGATCTGAAGAGGACTATCAGCCGACAAAAACATGCCTTGGCCCGGGGCGGCTTTAAGATACCGTAAAACCCGAAGTGCGGCGTCCCAATGTTGGGAACGAGGAGACTGCATGAACTGGGACAAAGACATGGACTGCATAGCAAATGTCAGGCCTAATGATGGTGAGGTAGACAAGGCGACCAATGAGTCGCCGATATGGTCCTGGGTCGGAAAGGAGAGGACCGCCAGCAAGAGTAAGACCGTGGTTCTGTTCCATAGGGAATGCAGCGGGCTTAGATGCAGATAAACCGGATTCAGAGAGGATATCCAGTGCATATTTGTGCTGAGAGAGAAAGAGGCCACGCTGTCCACGTGCTGCTTCGATGCCCAAAAAATACTTGAGAGGCCCGAGGTCGTTGAGCTTAAAGCAGTCGTTAAGATACTTTTTGAACGAAGAGTTGGCGGTGCTGTTATTCCCAGCGAGTATCAAATCATCCACATACACAAGGACAGAGAGAAAGACGTCCCCTTTCCGGTAGGTGAAGAGTGTGTGATCAGCATGCGACTGAAGAAAGCCATAAGAACGTAGGGCGGTGGAAAGCTTTGCAAACCAGTTGCGGGGTGACTATCGTAGACCATAGAGAGATTTGCGCAAACAGAGAACCTTATTTGGGCTAGAAGGAGAGAATCCCGGAGGTGGCCGTATATATACTTCTTCATTGAGATCACCATGCAGAAAGGCATTGTTTATGTCCATTTGATGGAGCTCCCAATTTTTAATAATGGCAACTGCTAAGAATACCCGGACGCTCACCATTATGGCAACTGGGGCAAAAGTCTCGGTATAGTCAAGTCCTTCAACTTGAGTATCCCCTCGAACCACAACCCTGGCCTTGTATCTCTCAATAGACCCGTCAGAGTTGAATTTAATTTTGTACACCCATTTTGAGCCAATGGGCTTCTTGCCAGGGGGTAAGTCTTCAATAGTCCAGGTACCATTTGCTTTAAGAGCGTCAATTTCTGCTCACATGGCTGCACGCCACTTTGGATCGTGGGATGCAGTCTTGTAGGAATACGGCTCAGAGCCAGAAGAAACTGCATCCAAAAATTGAGTGTGCGCAGCAGAAAATGACTTACAAGATACAAAATTAGCCAGAGGATACCCGGGACCGCTAGAGCCGTTGGTGGGTGTTGAAGATGCAGGGGGGAAGAACTTGAGCAGTGTGACATACATAGTCCTTGAGAACAGAAAGAGCTTTCTTTTGTCGCTTTCCACGACCAAGAGTGGGAGACGGAGCAGTAGGAGAGCTCGGTGGAGAAGCCGAAGATGAGATCTCGGGGTCAGGACCCGCAGTGATACCTGACAGACCAGGGGAAGGAGTGGCAGCCGGTGAGGGTGGCGGATCTCCCCCTGTCACTAGTGGTGTGTCTCCCCTATCACCGGAGGGGATGCCATAGGAAGTTCGGCACAATCCCATGCTGGGCAGAAAGTGGTGGTGGCGGGTGTAGGAGAAGTGCCGAGAGGTGTGGTAAATGGGAAGACGGTTTCCTCAAACTTCACATCCCGGGAGAAGAAGACTTGATTAGTTTCAAGATCATATACCCGCCAACCTTTCTTACCCGGGGGATACCCAAGAAAAACACAGCGTCTACTTCTAAGGGCAAATTTGTCTGTGAATTTTGTGTGAGCATAGCAAAGACACCCAGAGACCCGAAGATGGGAATATGATGGGACCTTTTGGAAGAGGAGTTCATGGGGTGTTTTGTGTTTGAGAATGGCTAAAGGAGTACGGTTTATGAGGTGAGCAGTGGTAAGTACAAATTCCCCCCAAAACTCAATAGGTAGGTTGGCTTGAAAACGTAGGGCTCGGGCGACCTCTAGAATATGACGGTGTTTCCTCTCAACCCTCCTATTTTGTTTGGGTGTATCGACCATAGATGTTTGGTGTAATATACCATGATCATTGTAGAATTGGGTCATGGGCTGGGAATCAAATTCATGGCCGTTATCGCTTCGAATTATTTTGACGAGTTTGCCAAATTGGGTATGGACCATATTGCAGAAGTTTTGAAGCAAGGTACCAGTCTGACCCTTATCATGCATTAAATAAACCCAGACAACCCTACTATAGTCATCCACAATTGTCAAAATATATTTTGCACCAGAAATAGTGCTTACCCGATAGGGGCCCCAAATGTCACAATGTACCAATCCAAAAATATCCATAGCACGACTAGTACTATCAGGAAAAACAGTCCTACTGTGCTTTGCACGACAACACACATCACAAATAGTTTTAAGGGAAGGGGAAACAACTGAAACTGTAGGAAGATGAATAAGAGGCTGACTGGAGGGATGCCCCATGCGCCGATGCCAGAGCTCGTAGGACTCAGACTCAAAGACGGCGGCCACTATAGCAGTAGAGAGTGGCTGAAACACGAACACCTCCCGATGTATCTTACCCAGTCCAATCGGGCTCTTCAAAGTGCGGTCCTGCAATACATATATCATGGGAGAAAGCGACAAAATAGTTAGCGTCAGTAGCTAAACACGACACAGAAATAAGATTAACAGCCAAGTTTGGCACATAGAGCACGTGGCGAAGAGTGATGTCGTCTGCCAAGGAGACACCGCCTGCTTTGATAGCATTAGTTTGAAGACCGTCTGGTAAGCCTACCGGAGAAGGTGGAATATCCCAAATACTTGAAAAGAAATTCAAGTTCCCCATCATATGGTGCGAGGCACCGCTATCAATCAACCAAGTATGTGTAGGAGGCAGAGATTTACCTACGAGAGAGTCTGTACTCGATGGAGAGGATTCCAGAAAAGTGATGAGGCGTTGCATCTGCTCGGCTGTCAGGCCCGGAAGAGCGGAAGTGGCGGCGGCCTGTGCCTGGCTGAGAGAAGGGTTGTTGTTCTGTGTCGCGGCGGCAGAGGCCTGGAGTGGGCCAGATGAGGAGCTAACTGCGTTCTGTGACATGGCAGGTGATCCACGACCCCTCCCTCGCCCCTTACCAGGCGGAGCAATACCAAGGCGACGATAACATTTCTCCTGTGTGTGACCCACCCGAAGACAAAATGTGCACTAGGGCCGTCCTGTAGGTGTACGGTCTGGGTCCCCTGCAGTGGCTGAAACAAGGCCAGAAGACCGTGCAGTAGGCGGCCCATTTTGGGCATGAAAACCAACCGCCGAGGTAGTGTCACGGCTACCAGTGATGCCCCGGTGAGATTCTTCCTGCATGACCATGGCATAGACTCTGTCTATGTTGGGAAATGGGTCCATGTTTATAATCTGAGTACACAAAGCAGCATACTTGTCATTGAGGCCCATGAGAAATTGGTAGGTCTGTAAGTCTTGATACCAATTCATTTTTTCAGTAACTTTGGGACACCCACACGACTCCAAAGGCGACAAAGTCAACAATTCATCCCACATCCCAAGCAATTTCGTGTAATAGGTTATGACAGAGGCCCTTCCCTGGGTAGTCATAGACGCATTGGACCACAATTTATAGATCCTAGGTCTATTGGGTATTGAGTATCGGGTTTTCAAGGAATCCTAGATTAATTTGGCCTCATTAAGTCGTGACACAGTGGCACGGATAGGGGGATCTAGTGAGTTACAAATCCAAGAACATAACATGGAGTTAACAATATCCCAAGCTAGAAAATCTTCAGACTCAGGGTCTGGTTTTGTAATTCTACCATCAATAAAAGCAAGCTTATTGTGTGATTTTAGAGTCAGAATAGCCGATTGTTCCCAGGCAACATAATTGTCTCCTTTCAAGTTATCCTTAGTAAGGGAATTACCTGAGTTTGCTTGACTGGACAAGTAATATTCTGAAGTTGGATCGAGGTGCTTGGGCTTGGAGGTTTCTGTGTCCTTGGCCATGTCGATGAAGATGGAAAACACACCGCTCCTTGATTGCGGGTCTGAATGAATGCGTCGGCAGTGATTATCGAGAGTTGTCGGATTGCTTGCACACCAGCAAAGAAGGATACGGAACCTGAGAGTCCAATGAAGCGAAGGCCGGTTCTATGGGCTACAGGCTGGAATTTGACGCAGCCGAGTGACAGTGGTCCGGGAAGGATAGATGCCGGACGAGGAGAGAAAAAATAAGAAGAAAAGAGGGCTAAGCAGAAATATTAGGCTCTGATACCATGACAAGAATGGTATCAATTGTTGTGTGTTTCTCATTTACGTGTAGCACTATATATATACACTGAAGAACTAATTCTATGGGCTAAAATGAAGCCGTAAAAGATGGAAATCCTATAACTATGCTAAAAACTTAAGCTATACAAGAAGAAAGGGAAATAGATCATGGCATTTGTTATGGGCTGTCAAGACTCTAAAGTTAAGCACTTATTTAACATGTGCATAATCCCGGTTGATAGATGTTTCCAAGATAGTTGTGCTTCCCTTGAACTTTCCAATTTCCAGTTTTAAATTTCTTACGCAGCACTCCCTCGCAGTTAGCTCGCCCTCTCATTTACTTATCTAGGTATGAGCCCTAACAGGAACAAGAATGGACCCGTTCAAATCGAAACTTGATAACTAGCAACAGCTATAAAGTCATGTATTGAGGCTCTCTCTTAAGACAAACCAATTCAAAGGTAATGGATTATTGTAAGCTGCAGGGGTTTATAGACATACTAAGGCAGACAAACAAAATCATATCAAAGAATGGGAAGCTCATAGCCCCCTCCTAATCAGATTTCTTTCTCCCCTCTCTCCCCTTCCTATCCTCCACCCCGCCCCTACCCACCCACCCGTTATAATTTTCTATGCAAAATTATCTTAACTTTAACATTTCCTTTCCTTGATAAATTGTTGTTGTATCCATTTTGGTCCAATACAATTTACTGAGCTGAAATTGAGTTCGTATAATGTTGCAACTCTCTGCATATGAAGTTCACAAGTTACTGTCCTCGTGGGTAAAGTTATCTGTGGTTGGAATACATTCCTCATCCTCTCTGGAAAATAAAAAGCTTCTAGAATTGAAATCATAATATTTGAGATAAGATTCTGGCATTCGGCTTGTAATCCTTTTCTAGTTCCCCCCCCCCCCTCTTTATGTAAGAGGTGCTGGGGACTCATGGAGGCAAATTTGTTCCCTTTATAAGGAGAGTTTTCTTTTTTTTTTTTAAAATAAATGGAGTACATTCATTATTTTTTAATCGCTTGATCCAATGCAAAAATAATTGACAAAACTTTGTTTGCTGATGATGAAAGAAACCTGGAGGCGAATGCTGAAGGCTTGACACAAGTCGTGTTATGCAAGAATGCAAGTACATTTATGCGAGAAAATTCTCTGATAAGTACCCTATTAACTTTGACTCGTGATCGAGTTGATGCCTGCGCTTTCTCTAACTTGTTTAGATTGAGATTGTTGGGTGATGGGGTAATATGTTTGCAGGCTACTTTTTTGTGTCAGCTCCTCTGTTTAATTTATACTAGATGCCCGTAGAGGTTTACATCTTAAATGAAGTACTTAAAGTTAAAAATTTTGTAACGTAGATCGTGAATGATTTTTCAACCTTTTAGTCTCGAGCATAGAGTTTTAAACTCACGTTGCTCAATATCTGACGGTTCGTTTATTTCATAGGACGGCAGTTTAAGATGAAAAAGTTACAAAGTGAGAAACATAATTGGTATCTCAATGTGAGTCTCCATAATTGCATTTGATAATGATCTGATTCAACTGCTTGTTAAACAACTGATTATCATAAAAACTTATTATTATTCAACTTTTGGAATATACGTTGAGATACATCTCGTTACATTAAGAATCTCCGGCTATACGGCACAACTGATTTTGAAAATTGCAAGCGGGCACTATTGCAAAAGGGGGATTGACAAAAGGGAAAAGCTAGTAGTACACGTGCTGCATAAAAGGGGTTACTTCAGTCCATCTGGAGGTAAGTTGCGCAGGGTCAAAGGGTGACTTGAACATTTTTTAGTATTTTGCATGCTACCAAATACGTCCAGCAACAACAGTCTAACAATCGAGAGAAGTTACCACATCTAAAATTGTACTTGCACACACGATTATGCTTTCGGCCGCGATCCACCTTACAACTAAAGATACAAGATGTAAGTAATTTTTAAATGACAATGATACAAGGTCTGCAAATAGAGAGAAGTTACCGGATATAAAATTGTAACCAATCGATAACTTCTTGTTATTTTGTGAAAATGTGGAGACAAAATAATGAAAAAATATCAGACACGTAAAACACCGTTGTTAGCATTTTATTGGCTATTAATGAAGAGAAGTTGAAATGTAATACATGAAAAATATTAAAAGCTCAAGAAAAGCTTTATTAAAAAAAGTATTCTCTCTTAATAATAATAGTAGAGATTACAAGAATGGAGAATCAATCTCAACCCTTGTTAAAAAAGAAAAAGTTATCCGTGAGATAAACTATCGTTTGAAATAAAACCCTAAAAAGAAATCAGATTTTATTTTGATTCCCCTTCTCTTTGAGTTTCTTCCTATGCAAGAAAATGAAGATCATCAGCAAATTTATGACTTCAGTTCGAGCACCGGTTTGGAAGCATGAAGAAAACAGAGCATTACATTCATACAAAAATACCATTACCAACCAGCTCTTTTGCCCCCCGTAATTTCGGCGTAAAAAGACTGGGGCATCGGTAGAATCAGACATGCACGTTTGCATAAAAGAACTTGTGTTTCAGCAGAATGTGACTAGTTTCACCTAAAGGGGTAGTTTGGGTAGTCAAAAACTTAAGTCCAAAAAAAAAACCCATTTTTTTTAAAACACCCCTCTTGTTCAGAAATTTTCAAAAGAAAACCCACTTTTTCTCAAGTTTTGAAATATATCCCTCCTTCTACAAAAACTTAACCCCAAAACCCACTTTTTCTTAATTTTCCAAAAGGCATCAAATGGGGGAGCACCAACGAAAATATATTTATCCATATGTAACCGTTAAAGGCAACATCATTACCAAATTCAAAGCCATTACTCTCTCACTCCATCCGTTGGCTAACCATAAGAATCATGCCATACCATCTAACAGCTAGAGTAGTAATGATAGTCAATAGCTAATTACTTCCCATCTTTAATAAGAAAATTAATAGTGTTTTATGAGAAAAATAAATAATTTGTAACCCGCAATAAATCCTTAATTAACTAATTATTTTTATATTTTAATAAAAATAATAGTAATACCAATGCAAAGTTGGGCAAAGATAGAATATCAAGCATCATGAAAGTGGCACCGCCTTGAAACTTTCACTTAGCGTTTCAGCAATTCCCGCACTAGAATTAAAGTGACTCAGCCTTGAAACGATGACTACTTAAGGGCACGTGGAATTGCATCACACACATGATATTCTAGGTATTCTAAACCAAGCTTCTCAAGCCAGCACGTTACAACCTTGTGCTTTATCCCAGTTTTCATGAGCGCTCTAGAGAATTAGCCCAAATTCTCGTAGGAAGCGGCCCCACTTCCACTCTTATATAGGTGAGTCTATCAAGGAAGCTCTCATAACTAATACATTATGGGCTATAGAACTCATTAAGAGATTATATCTCAACTTCCAATATCGTTACGAGAACATGTACTTATACCATAAGGAGGGACAATGTGTCATGAAACAAGAATAGTACATGTGTAACCACAAGTCACTCTATAATTTGTTGGTCTCCTTGCCTAGTTCTTGGGATCTTCGGTCCCTAGGAGGTTGTATCCTTAAAGGTGACTTACTACATTTTTTGGCTTAAGTCTCGTCTCCCTCGATATACATCAGACCTTTGCCTCTATTTAGAGTTTGATATGTTTCACACAAATTTTTAACGAAGGTCTGATGATAACAGGTGGGATTCCTTTACAATTTCACACGGAATCACCAACCCTGTAAATTACTTCCAAGGCAACATTTATGCTCCCTTATTTGATCATATCCATCGAAGTTCGTGGAGGCAACCAGGTACTCCATAAAATAAAGGACAAACCACGCAAACATGGTCAATCCAAAAGCTTGTACCAGTTCCACGCAAACATGATCAATAGAACTATTCTTCCTATGATTTCAATAGTCTTCCACCTGCTACAAGTCATTACACAACATCCAATAATAATATTTGTAAAAGCCAATTAGCCTAAAAATATCACAAGTGTGAAATCCCCTTATTCTCATAGCTCATGGAAGAATTAAATGACTTTTTTTCTTTTTTCTTAAAAGGTTTGTGCCTTGATTTTTGAAAGTCTTGCTAGCCACAAGCTTTGATATGTGAGTATAAACTCGCATGAAAACTTTATTTGCACAAACAAGTCAGGTCATTTCTTAAATGTAAATAGAAAAATTAGTCCAGTCAGAATAATATAATCACATATGACCGATAAGAGGCTAAGCAAAATAAATCATTTTCTTTTAAATTACCTCATTTGTGTGTCTTTTACACACTAATTTCACTTGTTCCTGCAATTTGCCTGCATGGTAAGAAACTGTTGTCTTCCCAAGCTTACTGCCTCAAGTAGATCATGTGTAGCAAATTGATAAGAAGAGATCTAGTGTAGAACCGGACTGTCCTTGTAAGTCTCCAGCACCATCATGCTAATTTAAAGAGAAGCCAATAATGCTCTGAATAAAGCATACTTTAAGCTTGTCATTGTGCTCTTTGACTTCCTTATTGATTGTTAATGACTCAAAGTATTACCAAATATACGTAGACATTAGCTTCTACAAAGTATAGCTACCCATATAAATCAATACCTGTCAAAACAGATGTATGAAATGAACATAGACATCTCATGCAAGTAAAAGAAGCTATGAATACTGAGCAAAGGTGAATTTCTTTTGGAGGCAAACACTTAGCGAAAGAATGCCCTTTCAAAACATTCCCCACAGCCACAAAACAATTTTACAGAGAACACCAATTTTGTATGCCTTATCTAAGTATCACAATTATGTGATCATTCCTTGGTAAGAACCAAAATATCCTTGAACCCAAAAAACATGCTTAGTTAACCATCAACTGTCTGGCCACTTTCCGAAGGAAGCACTGATGTTACTACTTCCAAGATTTCCAATTATATTTAACCATTTTCATCAGAGGAAGCTAAACATGAATCATCATGCTTATATCTCTTTGTTTAACTTGCTACCAGCGGTCTCCAAACTAGTTATTTCCCAAAGAAATACAACAATGGCATTAGGGTCATTTTATTAATTATGAAGGAAGACCATGTATAGAGGAAATTAGCACAAGCTTTTCTTTGTTTTTTCTTCTAAACAGAGCTCTGAAAGTGACCAAACGAAGCATGCAACACGTGAAAGTATTTTTCCATCAATAAAAGAAAGTTATGCATGCATATCATAGAGGAACCAAATGACATAAAAGGACAGTAGACGTTGTTCGACGTGCTTGAACTATTTTCGTCCGTTTCTTTTTGTTTAGCATCGGGATACTCTTGCGAGCAACTTAAAGTTTGGAGTAAGAGTCATACACTTATACTATAGAAACCAAAGTATGATAGCTCAAACCTGTAAACGAGGTCAACGACCACACCAGTGGCTTGAGCAATTTCCTTGACAAATTTAAGCTCATCAATGGTGTTCATAGCATAGCCGAGACTTTTGGCATTTTGAATGTTGAAAACATCACGTGACTTAGACCTACTTAGACTCCATTTAGTAGGCCTTGCACATAATCATATCCATATAAATTATCGGGGTCATCGGTATTCCCAAAATGCATTACCTTTGCTTCTAATCTACTAAGCTAAGACCCTATTCACTAGCCAGCAATTCTACCCCAACTGCAACATGCTACAACAATGTCAACGGGTCCAACCTTCACTAGTTCCTTTTTGCAGTTGCTGCTCAATGCAAGCAACTCAAATTCGAGGACTAAGGAAACTTGAGAGGTCAATGAGATGAACACACTAGATGTCTACTAGGAACATGGTAAAAGCATCACTCTGCTAGTCAAGCATGACACTAATGTTAAGTGCAATAGAGATTTCCCTTCTTTTTTTAAAAAAAAAGAATCTAAAATGTGTAAAAGAAAATCATACACTTAGCTGTGAAATGATTTAGCAAGTGGAAAGTATAACAAGGCATGAATAACAATAGAGTGCTTCGTCTTTATAAGCAATTAGGTCAACTAACATTTATAGTTAATGGCAAATATAACAATTATGCCTTTAATGCCAAGGTAACATTTTTGAAAAACTAACGGTCACACTCAAATTTATAGTCTATATATGTCTATATGCAATAGAAGACAGTGTCTTGTAAAGTCCCATGAACCCAGGTTTTACTTCAACTAAAAACAAAGTCGATAAGAAAGTAACTTATTTGCACGACTAGTAATATATGCAATAGAACTTAACCAATGCATACTTGTCATGTAGAGCATCAAAGCAAGATAGTTGTTTGCTCACAAATGCAAATATAAAAGAGCAAGAATAAGGATCATAAGCTCTAAAAAAATAGTTGTTTGCTCAAAATTTTCAGTATCCAAGAACAAGGATCAGGACTGCAAGCTCTAAAATAAAGTGTATCAAGCGTGCCCATAGGACTTTGTTTATTGTAACAAACATCAATGCAGATATGCAAGGAAACTTAAAACAATGAAACATATATATCCAATGTGGATTAGCTTACTGGAAACACATATCTAAAAGCATGCCTTCTTCCTTAAGAACTAAAACATTTCCAAAGTGAGGTAGTTTCAAACTAATTCAAGTGCAACCTTTTCTTCCTGCTCATTTTTTTACTAAAAAAAATCAGCCCAGACATTTTCTTTCCCATTTTTTGTATGCTGTCTGGCCAAGGTAAATTATGCAATAATCAAAGTGTCACCTATGCACCAGATGATATACCATAACCAGAACAGGATCTATATGAGTCTTCTCTAGTATGGGATATCAAGGGTTAGCACATATCTTATCCATGCATCATCCCACGCAGAAGAAATCACTAATAAAATCTGAATTACAGACTAGAAAATAAGACACACTTGCATACAGAAATAGGTGGCAAATTAATTGTTTCCTAGGTACCTAAAGGCTAAAGCTTATGTAGTAACCCTCTAGATGGCTAGGCTTACAATGACTACTCGGGTATATATTCTTTCATTCATCCATTGACCAACTTCTTCACCCCCACTACTTCAGACATTTACATTGCTCATTATTCAGGGATGTCATACTTAACTATCAACAAGAAACACTTAGAAAGATGGACATACCTCATTTGATGATTCTTTTACTCTATTTCATACAGTTTGGATGCAAAATAAAACCACACCAGTCCACCTCAAAAAAATATATAAAAAAATTGGACGGCTGCTTTCTTTAGGCTTCATCTTCCATGGCCTAGACAATTAATTGGAAGAATAACCGTTGCTTCACACTTCCACCTGATGTCCAAGGTTGTCAATGCTCATTAGGAAATGATGCAACAACAAATAATCGAACCGTCTTAAAATTGTTGGAAAAAAATTCCAAAAAAGCAAATACATAGTATGTCAATGAGCTCAAAAAATGAAAGTAAATAAAGACATAAGAATAACTACCTCAGCTGTTACACGTATAATATTTTTATTTACCTCAAAGCTCTTTTACAACGCGGCATACTTACTCTATGAGATACCCTTAAAGGTCCAAAGAATCTGCCTTGAACACCTTTGAAATAAGTATGTTACTACAGGGTTGAGGCGCAGACTAGGCCGCTCTCTTTAGAAAAGTTCGCACCCCTACGAAATGTTACCGGTGCAATAGGTATCAGCACGCCGCCTCCAGGATACAACAGCTCAGCTTTTAACACTGTTGTGTCTTCTCTATGTTTGCACTACTAGAGAAGGCGAAGCTTCACACACCACCCCTCTTTGCCCAAACATGCATTGTTAAGATAAAACAAAATATATAGTAATTCTTAAATAGCAATATATAGAAGAGTGTTTCACTTAAAGGACTTTGAAAAACCCTCATCCTGTATTGTAAAATAACTATAAACGAAGAAGGGCTACTGACCATTTTCGAATTCAAGCATTGTTGGGTAAAAGGCATCAACAAAAAAATAAGGGAGCACCAACGATATATATATATATATATATATATATATATATATATATATATATATATATATATATATATATATATATATATATCCATATGTAACCGTTAAAGGCAATATCATTACCAAATCCAAAGCCATTACTCTCTCAATCATTGACCTTTAATCCAACCGTTGGCTAACCGGATGCGGATCCACTGCTGTAACTAGGGTTACAACAGTGATGTTGTAACTCTAGTTACAGCTGTTGGATTATATCCAATGGCCCAGAAAATGCCACGTCAGTTAATGACTTAATTTGCATCAAACACACTTTCACGGCACAGCAGACGGTGCTCCAAGGCTCTCTCTCCCACCTTCGACCTTTGTTCCATATTCTCAATGGCAACACCAAACTCAGGGAGAGTAGGAGAGAGAAAACACCGACACCGCCTCATGCAGGAAGCCATCGCCACCACCTCGTCGCCCTATCCTCCGCTGCTGCGAGCCCCTCTCCGATGTGACTTCCTCCATCCTCCTCCCCACCCATCCTCCGACGTGATCCGAGTGTTCCTTTTGAAATCTAGCTAGATCTAGCTAGATTGACGACGTAGCGGTATCCTTGGTAGCCATCAAAGCTGATCCTCGCTGCGTGGAGAGGGATTTGACAGGGGAGACGGTGATGCCTCTCTCTCACTCTCTCAAAATTCACCCAGATTTGCCCCCCTCTCTCTCACTCACTCAATTCACCCAGACACTTCCAGCATCACCTTCTGGCAACATGGACGGAAATCAGCTCTAAAATTCACCCCATCATCACCTTCCACTTACCCAGATCTGCCCCCTCTCTCTCTTAATAAAAATTCACCCCCAATCTCTGAAATCAGCTCCCTTACCTTCTTCGGGCATCACTTCTAGCATCACCATCACCACCGCTTCTCACATCATCTCGCCATCCTGAAGCAGCAATCGATCGGACTTTTTTTTAGAGAGAGAGAACGGAGTTACAGGTTTGAGAGAGAGACGGGGGCAGATTTGCTTACGGCACTCTGCCGTCCGTTAAGCCTCCATTTAAGCTTTTTTGGGGAATTGATAATGTGGCTTAATCTCGCACATCCGTTTTGATCGGACGACTGTGACTGGGGCTACAGCACGCCTGCTGTAACCCTAGCCACAGCAGGCGATCCGGATCCTGGCTAACCATAAGAATCATGCCATGCCTTCTAACAACTAGAGTAGTAATGATAGTCAATAGCTATTTACTTCCCATCTCTAATAAGAAAATTAATAGTGCTTTATGAGAAAAATAAATAGGGCTAATTACACCTATATCCCTGAGGTTTGGGGGTAATTACACGCGAGGACACAAAGTTTCAAAATGTAACACTTATGTCCATTGACAAACGGAATACAAAAATACTTAACGGTTTTGACAAAAAGACTTGATTGCCCTTGACTTTAAAATAAATTACCTACTTAATTTACTGTTTATTCTTCCCCTCCCCACACCTAGCATCCCCACCCCCCCGCGCCCCTACCCCACCCCACCCCACGCCGTCTGCCTCCCCCTTCCCCATCACCCGCCCACCCCGTCATGCCCACAACCCCCTTCCCCGGCGGCAACCTATCACCGTCAGCACAGTAGCAAACCCTCCGGAGAGGCACCGGCGCCGTAAGATCGCGGTCTCACTCCCGATCTGCCTGTCGCCATACCGGTTGCCACCATCACCGCCGTGACCTACCTTCATACCCCGCGCCGTTCGAGATCGCAAGCATCACCGAGCTACGTCGCTACACCGGCCTCCTCCTTCGAGATGCGCGCCACTGTGACCACCAGCAAGGCAGCGCCATCACCACAACGATGGGCTTGCACCATCGCGCCGCGCCCACCGGTGCGATCGCCGTTATTGCAATGGCCAGATCTGTCTCCTTCCCATCCAGTCTTCCTCCTCCCTCACCAATGGCTTGCCGGCGTGGTGGGGCAAGTCTGCCAGATGGTGGGGCGAGGGGGACTGCCGGCGGCGTGGGTTTGCCAAGGTGCTTGCCGGAGGCGTCTCGGTAGCTTGGGTTTGCCAAGGGGCTTGCCGGCGTGGTGGGGTGGTTCTGCAGGATGGTGGGGTGAGGGGCGCTACCGACGGCGTGGGGCGGGGGAGGGGGCTTCTGGCCGCGTGGGGCGGCAGAGGGGGGCTGCCGGCGGTGACTTCAAATTTAGGGTTTAAATTGTGGAGAGAAAACATTAGGATATCAAATTATCACGATATACTGTACAGGGGTAGTATTGCCATTTTCAAAATACGTAATGACGAAAATTACACTTTTTGGACTGAATACTGACGGTTGAATAAAAGTGTTACTTTTTTTAACGTTTTTGGTCATGTATGTTACATTTTGAAACTTTGTGTCCACCCGTGTAATTACCCCCAAACCTCAGGGACATAGGTGTAATTAGCCCAAATAAATAATTTGTAACACCCACAATAAATCCTTAGTAAAATAATTATTTTTATTAAAATACTCGGACAATCCCATAGGGGGACTTGGAAGATGCCGCAGAGCTACAACAGCCACTTGTGGAATCTCTAATAACAGTAGGGCAGGGTGGCTCCTCAGATCATAGCAATCCCCTGCGCTCATTCCGTTACAAACCTGATTGATGAAGAGGCCCCTAATGGAACTGGGCCTGATATACCTTTTGGACAGCTGCCTAAAAGTCACACATGGACCATCATTTTTACCTTTACTGGACTGGAAAAAACAAATCCTTATGCGCCTCACTGACATGGGCCTCAAGCTTCTTTCAACCCATTCAAAAAAGGCCTAACAAACTTCCGTCCGAAATACTTCCACCATCTAAGGATGTTAGTGGTGAGGAAAACTCCTGGGCTGATGAGGACCTTCTTTCTCAAGACAAATCTTCTCCACCCAAAGGTTCTATCCTGCACAGTGATCTAATTTCTATCAACATGGATACACTTAAGAAAAGGAATACTTCACCATCAAAGGATTCAGGAAAGCAAAGCACTCGGAAAAGACAGAGATCTGCCTCACCAGCTTCGGCGACTGACTAAGCACGTCCCATATCTCTCCCCCTTAACTCTATTTCCTTCCATTTACTTTGCAGAATGCTTTCTTACTACTGCTTGCGTCATGCCTTTGTAGTAGTTGAGAATAGTAGGATCAAATTGATAAAATTTCGTCCAACCTTTTGACATTAATTGATCAAAAAGAAAGCGTCAGCAATTGTGTTGTTTAGAAGTGCCAATATTAGAACATTGTAAGTTGTTTGATATACCTACTAAGAGGAGAAGCTTTTGCTTTTGGTCAAATATTCCTTTCCCAAAATCATCCCTCAAACGCTCTACACCAGAAGATTTCTCTGGTTGTCAACCTTGGTCGCATGAAAGGCCAAGATTTGATTCTCATAACTTCCGGCCCTTCCTTTGGATAACACTTTCTTGCTCTCCTGCTGGTGGAGACTGTCAACACCTTCTAAATTTATCATTATCTCCAATACACTCCTCTTTAATTACCTTCTAATCCTGCCCCTTCGACATCAAATCAAAAGACCCTAAAAAAGGCTACACTTTCTTATCCATCCCTTTGTCGTTCCCCACGGATTTCGGGTGTCGCCCCTGAGCAATCGCTCGACTGTGGACACCTTCTAGATTTATCATTATCTCCGATACGCTCCTCTTTATCTTCTAATCCTGCCTTTTTGACATTATTTCGAATGTAAGCAAATAGGGAAGCCAGTAAGAAGTCATATTCCGTACACGCCCGGTCTATGCTTCTTCGAAATTTAAGGTCGAAGGACTTTATCAATATGGCCGACATATAATAATGGAAATAACATGCCGAGTCAGTCCCTCAGACGTTGAATCAGTTTTTTTAAGATTGTTGTGCTTCCCTTGGACTTTCCGATTTCCAGTTTTCAATTTCTTTCGTATCACTCCCTCGCAATTAGCTCGTCACTCTCATTTTCTTATCCAGGTATGAGCCCCAACAGGAACAAGAATGGACCCGTTCAAATCGAAACTTGATTACTAGCAACTGCTATAAAGTCATGTATTGAGGCTTTCTCTTAAGACAAACCAATTCAAAGGTAATGGATTCTTGTAAGCTGCTGGGGTTTATAGACATACTAAGGCAGACAAACAAAATCGTATCAAAAAATGGGAAGCTCATAGCCTCAACCTATCTCCTCATCTACTGTCTGTTTTACTTCCTGAACTTCTTCTCCACCAAACCCTTGCTCTCTGATTCGGTTCTCAAAGCAATCAGTTTATCCCATACCAGCCCGACCAGCCCTGAATTCGCCAAACTCTGGGCTGCTATCAAAAAGGACACCGGATTTTTCTTGGCAATCAAGTTAGCTTTCATTCTTGCCAATTCATTTGTTTCGTGTTTCTCAAGAACCGCAATAGTTTTCATATCAGCCCTAACATATTGCGGCAAGAGCATATCTTTCACTGAATTGTTTATTCGAGTTGCAAGAGCATGGCTAAGGCCATTTATTACTTCATGTTATACGGCCCTTCTTGTCATGGGTTATTTTCTACTATCATTCTTAACCATTCTATCTCCTTGGTTAGTCGTTTCTGATTGTCCTGCTGCGTCAAAGGCCACCCTGATTGTGCTCTCTATTCTTGCTACGATCTTCTATATCTACTTATCCGTTGTTTGGGTTTTAGGCTTAGTGGTTTCAGTAATTGAGGAGAGCTTTTATGGAATTGAGGCACTGGGGAAAGCTGAGAGGCTTGTGAAGGGAAAAAGACTTCATGGGTTTCTTCTAAACTTTCTAGTGATTGCATTTCTAGCTCCTTTTCTGGTTTTGCAGTCGACTTTGATGAAAAAGTGGCCGTCCGCGCAATTGCTGATGGGGATGATTATCACATATTTTATTTGCCTGGCGGTCGTTTTCCTATCTGTGGCATACACAGTTCTGTACTTCCAGTGTAAGAAAAAACATGGTGAAGAGGTTGAGCTGCACGGGAGCACGGAGTATAGTAAAATACCCACTACGCTACTTGTTCATGAAGGTAGAGCAGAAGAAGCAGACATTGCTTAACTTGTGTGAAGCAGACATTGTTTACGTTGTGTGAACTTTTCTTTCTCTTTGCTTTTTTATTGGACTGCAGAAAATTGTTAGAAGGCAAGAGAATGAGTAAGAACAAGTGGAGCTTGGCCAACTCGGGTGAAACTTTTTACGTCTTGATTGAAAATTTTTCATTTTGCCATAAAGTTGTATTTTGTTTAAAATCCAGTTACAAGAAAGCTTTGAATTACTTAGTGATCTATCTTAACTTGAGAGTGGAATTGGTCTAGTTTCTTCAACAATTTGCCCCCAAATAATTGAACAATAATACATAAAAAAAATATTCATGAAAAAAAAAATTAAACTTGGCGAACCAAAATGAACTTTAACTAACAAATTCCCAAAAGATGATCGTCAATGTCACGATTGCTGTATTTGTCCAAGACAATGCTTGAGAAGGAGCAATACTGATGTAACACTTCCTTCCCCGAGATGTTAAGCTGCTTCTGTCATTACCTGAAGTTAGTGTTTTATATGTGAATGGTGGCCCTTTACTGGAGTACTTGAATTGTGTTCCATTGACTCTCAACACATTATGGAAGCCTTCAGGATACTTAAAAACTGCAACAAACCAGGAGTGGAGATATATCACAGCGTTGGATTGATTGCAACAACAACTAATTCAAAATCCGATTGAGGTGGCAAACCATTTAAGCGAAGTTTGAAAATAAAATGTCTAAGTTGGTACATAGAATGGTTTAATTGAAGAATCACATTCTAACAACAGTCACAAAGTGTGGTGAGTGTCGCTACACAGGTGCACATAACTAGCAAGCTGAACCTCCTTCCGGGTTTCAGAAGTGGCCAAGGTCAAAAATTTATACGTGTGCAGTTTCACGGGTCAATGATGTTTAATGACAATTTTAGTAATTTGGCCAATTAAATAGTTTTTTCGTTAACTGCTCTTAAAATAGTTGTCAAAATAATAACAAAATTGTAGTAGTTATCAGAAAAAACTAAATCCGTGAACTCTTATAGACTTTCATTTTCAATGCCAGTTCGCTTACCTAACCCTTACTATATAGGTGGATAGAGGAAGAGAAAATCTAGAAGATAAGTGTGCCATTTATATATGTGAAACTCCCCAATTTAAAGCACTAAAAATGCGAAGTTTTGTGAACCTTAGCCACCAAAAAAGCATGCCGATCTTTTGTGAAACTGTGAGGAGTTAAGCGTGACAAACGAAAGGATGAGGAGGTCCATATCGGAAATAACAAGATAATTAGTATACACTTTCATGGTCCCATTTACACGTTCAAACTTGAAAGTTCCACCAACTGCTTAATCATGTGGACGACTTTCCAGATATGGACCCGGAAATCCTTTCCGCCGAAGCCTCTTTAAGTAGGAGCCTCCGTCGGATTTGGAGTTTGATCACAGTTTGTCGGCGTCGGAATCTGAACGCGTGGTCATCATGGCTAATGAATTTAACCAAAGGCGCGTGGGGCACCTGTCTTTTGCGGAACCATTAATTGATGGAGATCCTCATACCTTGTCTCTAGATCTGCCGACTCCGTGACCGTTCCGAACTAGGCTAAACTCCCACAGGGACTTGGCGTTGGAAAATGAATTTTAAACTCATCATTGAGAGACCATCTTTTATTCAATTCGGGTTCCACGTCATAATTTGGTTAGAACAAATTAATTTATATTCATCTATTAGGATGGTGATTATAATATCTTCACAAGTTTAAAATAAATAAGAAATGAATGAAAAAATTGAAATTGAAGTTGAAATTAGTAGTTCAACTTGAAGGGAAAAGAGTATCTCACATTAAAGAAATAAAACCAGTATTACCTTCTTATAAGTTTTAGCTTTGAGTTAAAGGTTGGGCTCCTGGGGGTACCCAAGTTTTGTAATGAGAGAGGACCTAAATTGACCCAAGGTACACCACACGCGTGCGTCGCCTGCCCGTCCCATCCCATCTCGATCCATGGCCGTGGCTTCGGCCCATCATGCTTTATTCCTTTTAGGACAAAAATATTTTAAGTAAATAAATTTTTACTTATTTTTTTATTTGGGACAGAAAAATTTAATTCTCTCCCGAAATTATGTCATTCTGTATGTCCATTTTTTCCTGTGTCCGAAAGAAAGAGTTCTGCACAGGAGCGAAGAGAATGGGGGGCACAAGTGGGCCCGTGCCCATCTGCTTCTCGGTGAATTTTCTATTCTATATAGTATATTATATCCTTAATGAGAAAAATACCCACCTAAAATTTTTAAAAATATTAAAAGAGGTATATTTTTAGTCACTTTATATGTTAAGCTATATGAAAATTCTAAAAAAGTTTAAAATAAAAATCTTTTTAGCCATTAAAAATGCTAAACTTACTAAATAAAAAAAGTTGTACGCTTAAAGTCAACACACAAAAAAAATCCCCTATTTTCTATTGTTTTCAAAGTCTCTCTATTTTCAAAGCCTGAAAGCCACATAATAGATAGAGGCATGGAGCATTTTGTGTTCTCAGTCGCCGCACCGGCCTTTCGCCCTCAACGCCATGCCCACTACCTCCACTGGCAGGTCCACCTTCAATCATGGTAGAGTGGTTGAAGTCGTGATGTATTACTCGAATCATCGATTCATCAATATATTCCTCCAGCTTTGTCGATTCATCATGCTTTATTTGCAGTGACGCTCTCCTCTTATTTTCTTTCCCAAATTATCAGTGTCTCGCCTAATTTTCTTCACGATAATCCCTTTAGCTTAAAAATCATGACGAACCCTTTTTTTTCCCGAATATAAAGCTACCATTCTTCTGCTGATTATTGGGATTGCTCCACTGCCTCCATGCAATGTCTCAAATCCTAATCTTTCACTTTAAAAGCAAGGTAAGATTTAGACTTTCGGTGTTTATTTTTAGAATTTCTAATTCCTTAAACCATTTTCTTTTTTGTTTAAAAATTGAATTTGATAATTGAGTTTTAGAACTTACAAGTCCCAATTGGGAATTGAGCCCACTAGTGAGATTCTTAATGTCATATTGAGGTTTTTGCTTTTTAGTTTCAGATTGCAATTGCTACTCGTGGGTGGTGAGTGTGTAGGTTTCATATTGAGGTTTGTTGTGAATTTTTATTTTGGATTGAGAGATTGACAATTGTTGCTTGTGGTTGAAATTAGGAAGTAGCAATTTGGCATTTGGGAGAATTTAGCACTGAATCTGACAGTTGGAGTTTGAGAATTTGGAGCTTTCATGAACAAGTTGAATATACTGTACATCTGATGATTTAACACTACAAGAAAATATATTTTTTGAGACGGCGTTTTAGAGACGGAAGGTATTATGTCGCTAGAGAGGTCTTTAAGCGACGGAAGATCCTGTCGTTAAAAGTTCGTCGTTTAATACTATTACCGACGGAAGACACCGTCGGTAAAAGTATTTGCAGACGGACTTTAAACGACGGACTTTTAACAACGGAATTACCGTTGCTAAATACTTTTTAGAAAGTTAGTATTTTTTGAGGGTTTTTTTATATTATTTAAGCGACAGAATAAAACCGTCGCTAAAACTTCTGTCGGTAAAAGTCTTACCTTCACCGACGGATTTTTAGCCACGGTGTTATTTCGTCGCTAAAGATCTGATTTATAACCAGATCTGGTTTCTTTCTCTCTCTAAAGTTCTTCTCTCACCCACCCACCTCCATTCTCACCTTAGCGACCCCTCTCGACTGCCACCTACCTCCGGCGACAGCCCAGTCCCCCACTCGACGCCGCGCCACCAAGCCTTCCACTACCGCCGTGCCACAAAGCCCTCCATAGTCGCCGCGCCACGAAGCCCATCACTGCCGCCACACCACCAACGCCGCCGTCATGGTACCCACCTCAAGATCTGTATGTCCATTGCCCTAAATTAATCTTGTTGTTTATTTTTCAAAGTTGATTATCAAGCATTTGGCCATAATCACACTTCTGCTTGTATAAGCTCTTCTGAATTTTAATGTACGTGCATAAAACATTCGAATTTGTCATCTCTGGCATGTATAATCTGAATTTGTTGTTAATTTGGACGTTTGGCCATTATTTTGTCTTCTGAATTTGTTGATTATGAAGCATTTTGCCATAATCTGAATTTGTTGTTAATTTGTCTTCTCTGCCATGTATAATCTGAATTTGTTGAATACTCTGAACCTCCTAATTGAATCCTAAATTGAATGTCCCAATTCAACCGTACCCTAAATTAAACTAATTGAACCCTAAATTAAAGTAATTGAATCATAATTAAATTCTAAATTGAATGCCCTAATCGAATCGAACTCTAAAATAAACTAATTGAATCCTAAATTGAATGCCCTGATCCAACCGAACCCTAAATTGAAATAATTAAACTCCCTAATTGAACCCTAAATTGAATGCTCCAAATCAACCGAACCCTAAATTGAATCAATAGAACCCCCTAATTGAACCCTAAATTGAAGTAATTGAACGCTAATTAAATCCTAAATTGAATGCCCTGATCAAATCGAACCCTAAATTAAACTAATTGAACCCTAAATTGAATGCCCTAATCCAACCGAACCTTAAATTGAACTAGTTGAACCCTAAATTGAATGCCCCAAATCAAATGAACCCTAAATTGAATCAATATAACCCCTTAATTGAACCCTAAATTGAAGTAATTGAACCCTGATTAAACCCTAAATTGAATGCCCTAATCGAACCGAACCCTAAATTAAACCCTAAATTGAATGCCCTAATACAATCGAACCTTAAATTGAAATAATTCAAGCGCATCGGATATGTGCAATTTGAACAATTTTTTCCCATTTGAACATTGATCATTTGTTTGATAATTTTAGGTTGTTAATTGTGCATTTGAGAATTGTAATTATTGATCGATGATTTTAGGTTGTGAATTGATGATTTTAAGTTATTAGCTGTGCATTTGAAGTAATTGAGATTAATAATTGATGATTTTAGGTTGTTAATTGATGATTATAGATTATTAATTGTGCATTGAGCATTTGAGATATTAAGATTGTTGACGGAGGCTGGGACCCAATTGGATTGAATGTGTAATTTTTATTAATTTTTATTGCATTGAGCATTTGAAAATTGGAAATTGAGATTGTTGACGGAGGATGAGACTCAATTGGATTGAGATACCTGTTAGTTAGCGTAGACACGGACACCACGTCTGATCGACGGTGTCCGAAATTTAAAAAATAAATCAACGTATGTCGATGTGTCCGGAGGTGCGTGTCAGTGGGTGTCGGACACGTGTTCGGAGGCGTCGGACACGTGTCGGTATGTGTCAGACACGTGTGGGTAGGTATCGGACACGTGTCTAGAGGACTAGGACACGTGTCTGTTGGTGTCGTACCTGTCGGACACGTGTCCGGAGGTGTTAGACACGTATCGGACACCATATTGACACCCTATATGAGGTGTCGGAATTGAAATTGCTGACTGTACATTCAATTTAGGTTAATTAGGTTAAGACGACATTTTTAGGATGCACCCCCTGGAATCTCATCGTGGTTCCAGCACTGGCTATAATTAACCCTAATTAGTCCTAATTAACAATATTTTAATAAATCAATTAACCCTAATTAGCTCTAACGAGCCTACTTAGTTTTAATTAACCCTAAGAAACCAATGAAAATCAAATTAGTTGTAATTGCCCCAAATGAACCCAATTACGCGCATATTGATTATAGTTAGCCTAATTAGTCATAATTAGCGTTAACATAACCCAATTAAGCCTAATTAGCCCTAATTAGGATTAATCAACACTGCTCGGCACAATTAAATCCTAATCAGGATTAAATAATCCTAATTAGTTCTAATCATTCCTAACGTAAAAGATGATGACCGAACAAAACAAATCCAAAACAGTGGAGTCTTGGTCAACAGCGACTGTTATGCTGAGAATTGCATCGACTTTTACGAAGAGCTAGATAAAATTGTTGAGCTAACATATATGGGTTCCCAAAACTGCCTGGTAATGTTCAAGTGTACGTGGTTCGATGTCACATGCAGTAAAGGAATCCGTGTTAGCTCTCAAGGGATTGTAGATGTCAATGTCAAGTCAAGACTTGCATCAGACGCGCCCCTTGTGTTTGCTAGTCAAGCTGCACAAGTCTTTTACGCAGAGGACGTTGCCAATCCCAAATCTCATTAGTTTAGAGTTATCAAGTCCAAGAAATTGCCCGTGACATATGATAGTGAGGTAGACACCTTTCAAGCCGACCAACCGCCTGTCTCGTTACCTGTTGAGGTCAATAATGAGGAGGACGGCCTTCCTCTTCCAACAACACTTCATGTAGGAGAAGAAGTCGTAGATAATGATGCGGAAGACGTAGAAAGTGTTGGAGACGATGTGACTGAGTCTACTAATAAGAGGATGAATTAGAAGATGAAGGGTTCCGACACAAGAATGCGGTCGAGCACCCGGATCTGGAGGACGATGAGGTCGTAGCTCTGTAAAATCAGACGCATGTGCGGAAGAAGGACAAGGATGAGGCACACCGGGCGGGCGACTATATTTGAGATATTGCCCGGCAGATCGAAGTGAGTCAATTTGTTTAAGTTGTTAATTTATTGTCTTTCTATCCTCAGTGTCTGTTGCATTAATTAATGCCCTAACATATCTTTATATCACTGTTTTTCAGGCCTCGTATGAATAGCTTAGGGGGTCCGAGGAGCAGTCCGGACAGCCATCAGCGTCCACTAGTACGGGTGCGAGTACTGGGACGTTGAAGGAATGGCTGGATACACCAGAGGTCGTCAATCGGCCGAAAGGCCGCATATGCGGCCTGCCTAGTCAGAATGCTCGTGCCATGATAGGAGCGTCCTCACCCCCCGCTGCCCCTCCACAGACACCGGCTCCTCGGCATCCGTTGGACGACGAGGAGATCGCGCGCATTGCTACGGTGGTGTTGAGGATGATCAGGGAGCAGGATCAGCCGGGTACCGCAGCTGGACATGCCGAGCCGGCCCCGAATCAGCAGGATCCAGATCCGGGACTCGACAACCCCTGATGAGCCCCTTCTCGTGCCCGATCCCAGCTTCCCCCCCCCCCCCCGTGCCCGGCTTGTACTCTTCACCCCTCCCCTAACCGGTTGTATCTGGTTCCCAGCTTGTACATAATGAGTCTTTTTTATGATTAATTATACATATTTCTTTGTGTATTGATTATTGCGCATTGTTGTTGAGGACTGATTTTTTTATTTCAGGTTTGGGCATTAGAAAAATAAAAATAAATATTTTTAAAAAATTTTGACTTTTGGCGACGGATTATATCTGTCGCTAAAATTTTTTATCACTATCGATTTTTTAGCGACGGATTATTCCTTCGCTAAATAAGACATTTAGCGACGGAATATTTCGTAGTTAAAAAATTTATTCGGTCACTGATTTAACAAAAAAAGAAATTAAATTCAAATACTTAAAATATAATTAGAGACAGATATTCCGTCGCTAATTAATAAATAAATCCGTCGTAAAAACTTAAATATTACACGACAGATTTGAAAATTCCGTCGCGAAACTATTAGTAACAGGGTTTTATACGAGGGACTTTTAACGACGGTAAATCCGTCCCTAAAATATTTAGAGACGGATTTTAGGCTTTTAGCGACGGATTTTCCCGTCGCTAAAAGCCTTTTTTCTTGTAGTGGGTGAAGACGCTCCTATCACGGCACGAGCAGTCGTGTTATGTAGGCCACGTATGCGGCCTTTCGGCCGATTGACGAACTCCGGTGTATCCAACCATCACTTCAACGCTCCAGTACTCGCACACGTACTAGTGGACGCTGATGGTTGTCTGGACTCCCAAAGCTGTTCGTACGAGACCTGCAAAAACAATGATTTAAAGATATGTTAGGGCATTAATTAACACAACAGACATTAAGGATAGAAAGAAAAAAATTAACAACTTAATTAAACACATCGACTTACAACAATCCGCCGGGCAATATCCAAAACATAGTCGCCGGCCAGGCGCGCCTCGTCCTTGTCCTTCTTCAGCACGTGCGTATGATTATAAGTCAGAGCTACAACTTCATCCTCCTCCAGATCCGTGTTCTGGACTGCATTCATGTGTCGGACGATGTCGTGTGGCACCGACCCCCAGTGTGCGTCGGATCTTTGTTATGTCCGTTCTAGGCCCCGCTCTTACTCTTGGCATCCCAGCCTGGATCCGCAGTCCACCGATCTATCATCACCCCCCATACAGTCGGAGATATCCAATGTGGGGGATATGTCTTCATCTCCGTCATTGGGGCACCATCGGGCAGCATCTTTTTTGCCCGGTCCCTTGCATCGTGAAGCCATCGGCGGTAATTCTTGGCGATGTAAGAAAAGAAGGCCTGACGCCCCAATGCCTGCTGATCACCCGAGTCAAACGTGAACCCCTCCTGCAAGGCATTCAATAAAACAAATTAATTTAGAAAACAAACTCTAATTAAACACATACTATCACAGGAAAAAAATACTTCAACGTACCAGCAACTCCTCCCATAGGGACTCCCTCGTAACGGCATCCCAGTCCTTCCAGTACAGGCGTGGCTCGGTGAATAGGCCCTTCACAAGAACGCCGATCTTCGTCCTCGCCTGATTCTCCAGGATCCTGCCAAAGAAGTAAATAAATAAATTAATACAGTTCAAATATAAATTAACATCCCAAATGTACAAAATATGGCATGATGTGATTTTTTTTTTACTTGCAGGCCCTCCTAGGTGAGCGTAACTCTCTGTTTACGCTGGGGGTCAATGCATACCCCGCGTGTCGGGCCACGGCCACGTCGAGATCCTACAAAACACAGACATTAATACAGTTCAAATATACTTCAAATATAAATTAGCGAAACTGTACTAAATACCGTTATCAACTATACCTGAAGTAGAACCCACGGAAGAAGGAGAATCAACGCGCGTGTGGGATGAATCTGCGTTGTTGTGGGGCGACGGCTGGGGCTGGGGCCCCATCTGCTGTACGCGATCACTCTGTGCCTCGTCATCAGTGAGCAATGACGAGGTGGGGCCTACTGAGGAGGAAGCAGCTCGGCGTCTAGCCTAGCCACGAATAGCTCGTATTGTATCCATATCTGACTTTGTGTAGATAAATTACAAAGATATTAACACATTAAAAATAATAATTTGGCAGAAATCATGATCGGCATTATATATATGAATGGAGGTGCAAAAACACATCAATATGAACCAAGTTCTAGAATGTTGCTACATTTTTTCTGTGATGTTACGACATTATAACTCAGTCATTTTCAGTTTGGGAGCTCATGCTAGAAATGCATGAAAGCAAAAATCCTATCTTGCGTACTTGACCTCTCTCTAATGGCCAGCCATAAGACATAGTTATGACGTGGAACACGCCACTTACGCGACAGTAAGCAAGCCCATCTAAGTAATGGCCGCTTGTATCGAAGGGCTTCCCACGTACTAGCATGGAGAACTCTCTAGACCCACTAACCATCCAGACGATTCTATTAGGCGTATTCGGGGCAGGACGAAAAGAGCTAGGGGTGCTCTCGCGCAAATCCATGAGCTCAAGTGTATTGGACAACGGCTAACACCACTAGGAGCCCAAGATCACATCCCAAAACCCTTGCTCGCCTATCTAGACCCGAGTCAGAAATAATCCGATGAGCAAGGGTAGGGATGATATGACCTATCGAATGCCCCCAATCAAACCACAAAGAGATCCTACTACCATCCCTAACTATATAACGAGGAAAAGAGTGAATCATATCCCTAACCATGAGAATCTTACACCAAGACCAACTACAATCACTCGGACAAGAGACTTCCCAAAAACTCCTTCCTATCAGAATATTGGACTTAACCCACCGCGACCAAAGGGAGTTCGTCCTAAAAGAAATGATGGACCAAATATGCCTAGAGATGGCAGCAAAGTTCCACACCTCAATCTGCTTAATACCCAGGCCACCCTTTTCCTTAGGACAACAAACATCAGCCCAAGCCACCTTGGCTCCTGTGGTACAAAGCCCCGTACCCTTCCAAAGGAAAGCTTGAAATATTCTCTCTATCTCTAGAATCACTTTCTTTGGAAGGATAAAAACTGAAGCCCATTACACCTGTATAGAGAACAACACTGATCTAATCAATTGAACCCTACCAGCATACAACAAGTAATTACAAGTCCAATGCTTGACTTTCTTCACGATGCAGTTCAGAAGAGGCTGACAGTCCTCTTTTGTCAAACAAGTGGAGATCAGGGGGACTACACACATAGGGAGCTCTCCCTCAAGAGAGCCAAGATAAGAAGATATCAAAGCCTTCGTAGTGGGCTCAACACTTGAGAAAAAAACATAGCTCTTATTAGGACTAGGAACGAGCCCCGAGAACTGCTGGAAGACTGTGAGACCGTGTTATAAGACCTGAACCGAAGGAGGGTCTCCCCGACAAAAGAATATAAGATCATCAGCAAAAGCAAGCTGAAGGATACCATCCTTTTGGCACCTCATGTGGTAACGAAATTAACTACCAACAACTAGCCTCTTCAACATCCCCGCAAGAACATCCATGCATATAACAAAAAGGTAGGGGGACATCGGATCCCTCTGCTTGATACCTCGCCTACCCCTAAAAAACATTAGATTCCCCGTTTATGAGGATAGAAAAACTCGTGCTAAAGACACAGGCTTTGATCCATCTAATAACCATGGAAGGAAGGCAAATCAACACATCAAAGAGAAAATACCAATGAAAACAATCACAGGCCTTCATCAAATCCACCTTCATGGTGCATCTAGGAACTCTAAAATCCTCTCGATGATAGTTCCACATGAGTTCCTGAGACAAGAGGATATATTATTTGCAATACTCCGAGAGGCAACAAAGGCTGTCTGAGAAGGATCAATGAGGTCCCCAAGCACCACCTTAACACGATTAGCAATGATCTTGGCTATGCACTTATAAATTGTGTTACAATAAGAAATAGGCCTATAATCATTAAGACTTGAGGGATTAGTCACTTTGGGGATTAAGACAAGGAAAGTACGGTTAACTTCTTAGAGAAGCTGACCATTACCAAAAAAAATCCTGAATCGCTTCCACAATCTCCTCCCCCATAATATTCCATGCCCTCTTAAAAAAGAAGGCATTGTACCCATCAGGACCAGGGGACTTACCATCCTTGAGAGAAAAGAAAACTGTCCGAATCTCATCCTCAGTAACCTCACAACCCGTCTCATGCTGCTGAGAGTCTGAAAGGAATTTCGACATCTAGTTCCGAAGCTCATTCAATCCCGGATAGTGACCCAGACCACGAGTCCCCAACAAACTCTGAAAATGGTCAACAATTGAAGCCTTAACCAAATTCAAGTCTTCAAGGATGGTACCATCAAACCGAAGAAGAAACTAATTTTATTGAAATTCCTTCTCTTATTAACTGACTTGAAGAAAATTTTTTTATTTTTATCTCCCACATCCAGCCAGTGAATCCCAGATTTTTGCTTGAGGAAACTCTCCTCCTCCCCACTTACTCTTGCAAAAAGTTCTAGCTTCTCCTTTTCAATCCGACGCCACACCGGGTCAAGAGGGTTCAACGCTAACATGTTTTGAGCATACTCTAAGGAAGTCCTAACATCATTAAGTCTACCTGAAATGTTGCTAAAGTGTTCCTTATTGAAGTCCTTAAGCTGTAACTTAAGCAGCTTTAGCTTCCTGGCAACCCTGAACATAGCACAACGCGCAAGGGGCGTGCCCCACACCTCAGCAACCAGAGGCAAAAACTTATGATGATTGGCCCACATATCAAAAAATTTAAACGGCTTGGGCACCTTGTCAACTTTGACAAGAGAGTGAACGAGGATGGGTGAATGATCAGAGATGCCTCTAGGACAAAAAACCGCTTCAGATTTAGGAAATTTAAAAATCCAAGAATCGTTAACAAGGACACAGTCAAGCTTCCTATAAATAGTATCACCATCATCCTGACAGTTAGTCCACATATAGAAACAACCAGTATACTTTAAATCTGAAAGTTCAGAAGTAGTCAAACAATCATGGAACTCCTGATAGTAGCGAGGCCATCTATTGCTACCCCCTAACTTCTCACTCGGACTCTGGATGGCATTAAAATCACCAAGAACCAACTAGGGATCATTCTCAAAAAGGCGAGACCTATACTCAAGCTCCTGCCAGAGCACATATCTCTTACTAGAATCATTAGAACCATATACAAAGGAAACAAAAAAAGGAAGCAATCTACATATTAAGTTCACTTGACAGAAAATTATTTGATCTGACATACCAAGACAAGTAACATTTACTACTTTGGGATTCCTTAGCACCCAAATTCTACCGTTAACGAAAAATTGGTTGTTATTTATAAATCACCAACCAGGAAATCTACGGTCACAAATAATCGAGGCATTGGGAACAACTACTCTGGTTTCAATGATCCCAAAAAGCATAACACCTAGGGAGGCAATCATATATTGACCCCCCGTTTGCTTACCACTAATGTTAAATCCTCGAGAATTCCAGCAAAATATGTTATGCATGATACAAAAATACCAAAAGATGCTACAAACCTAAAGACAGAGTCAGGTGAAATTTCCCTACGGGAAGACTTCTTCTTTTTCTTCTTCTTATTTTTAGCACTAGAGTTCAGGTTTAATTTATTACCGGAATGAGAAGAAATATTATTTTTTGGAAAAAGAAAGCAAGGAATGAAATTTGAGTCGGATTCTGGGTTAGAGCCAGACTCAGCGTGCAAATGCAAGTCAGGGTGCAAACACAAGTCATAATGCAAAACAGGATCAACACTAGGCACATTAAGAACATGAGAAGGTACCTCAGGTAAGATAGACTGCTGAAAACTAACCTCCTCATGAGAACAATTATGCTGGGCACTAACCTGTACCTGAATACCAAGCTCCTGATGGTGCCTAGTCTCCGGCTGATTACGTCCCGACTGAATACTTACCAGAGATGAAGAAGATGAGGAAGAACCCTTGCTGACTTTATCCTTGCCTTTACTTTTCGCTGTTGTCCATTCTGTATCTTTCACGAGAGTAGCAACAGGAATAGTAGGGGTCGTGTCAGTTCGGTTCGGAACAAAAACTGAGGGAGGAAGGGGGTTAACTTTCTCAGTCCGAGCACAAGTCAGGGTAGTATGTCCGAAACACTTGCACACCGTGCATGCTGGAGGACACCACTGATAATCTACCCTTAAGGTCACAGGATCAGAGGGGGAGTCCCCTTCCTGCAAGATATTCAATTCCGGCACAATAACAATCTCATCAACAAGCTCCTTGGTGGCAGAAACCTCAACACACACTCGAGCAAAACTAATTCTCTCACAGCTCTCCGTAAGTGAGTCTGCATATAGTGGCTTCCCAAAGCCGCTCGCTACGTAACTTAACCCACTAGCTGTTAGGTACTCAGTATGTAACGACCCAGTCCATGGCCCCACCACAGGGCAATGCATCCCTCAAAAGGGCTAGCCAAGTAGGTACTTATGAGTTCCTTGGCAAGGTCTTATAAGGGTCATCTCATACTATTCCACATCCGATGTGGGATATTACAATCTACCCTCCTTATACCTTAGCGTCCTCTTTAAGGCTCAATCACACATAGCCCAGAATCTTCCTATCTAGCCAATGTGGATATACCGGGCTCACCCTTCGTTGCCCCAACCATCCTCTTGATGTGGGATATACCCGGGCTTGCCTTCGTTTCCCCAACTATCGGCAACCAGACTGGATAGCCCAGCCCGAGTTTTCGAGAGTCGGCTCTGATACCAACTGTAACATCCCGGAATTTTTGGAACGTTAGACACTGACTCGATCAGTTCATTAAGACAATAATATCCTCTACCTCAAAATACCACAATTGTCAGAGCAACTAAACCATAAAATTTAAATATTAGTAGACCATTTGAAGTATCAAACTGGGTCTTAAAAAAATTTAAACAATAATGTTTACCCACACAGGGGTTCTAACGATGAATACCAAAATCTAATTCCTTCGCTTTTGCTTCCTCGGCTCTAATCCCTATTCAGGTAACCTATTGCTGGCGACCTGCGGAAAGGAAGTCAAAGGGGAGTTAGCTTTTGAGAGCCTAGTAAGGTCGCACAAAGATTTAAAAATAACAAAACGATTCGGACGATTTTTCATATAAAACTTTTGAAGAGTATTTTCAATGAAATACAGCACTTAGACAAAGATGAACAAAACGAATGATTTTACATTCAAGTCCAATAACAACTTTTTGAGGGATTTTGCTTTCGATGAAATCACTACAATACGATATAGACATAGAGATGAGTATTCAACTCAATCCCTTAAATAATAATCATTTGAAACACTTCGGATATAATAAAGCATGAATGGATACTATTCAAAACAGTTCAAGTGTAATAAAACATAAACAGGAAACATTAAACATGAGCAGTACAGAAGCAAAGCCACCGCGGCAGTGCTCGATCGCTTTACATATACATATGTAACACTGACTAGTCCATCTAGGTACTAGTTAACCCAACCAACAGACCATCCTTATAACGCCAACAATACAGATCATCCTTATGGCTCCCAAGTTACTAACTCATGTCAACATTGAGAAACAATAAATATAATTCAAAACATTTTATGATAATTGAATCGATAAAACAGATGAGAATAGACAAATTACGAATTCCAAACGATCGCTTAAGGTTCAAGTTAGGCTTTCATGGACAGTTTTAAAACATCTTTTATATCAAACATAAAATTGAATCAATGTAGTTTGTAAGATTGTTCTATAAGCATTTGAAAATAGAATGACAAAATAGGGTTCGGATAGAATTCCTTACCTTGATCCAAGCTAAGCGATGCTAATTAACCTTGATCCAAAAATCTTTGAATCAACCTAAAATGGAAACCCAGACGACGCTCACTTTTAATCTCGGAATCGCGCAACTCAAACGGTTCCCGCACACGGTTAACCTAACCGAAATCTTCGTACGCTTCTTAATGAGTAACGACACTCTAGAATTTATAATAATTTACACTAAAACACTTTTTTAGCTTAAAACATTATTAAAAGTAATTTTCTGAATTTGTTTGAATTTAAAATAATTTCCTTAAATGCAATAAAATCCATAAATTGCCAAAATTACTTCCAGCTGCAAAACAAGTCCCATAATTTTTATAAGATCTTTAAAAAATATATATAAATTATAGAAATTGAAATCGTAATTTAAAAGACACTCAAACTATTTCTTTAGATTTTGTTTTGCTAAATTCATTGCGATACTGAAAATGACAACAAATCAACTCCAAAAATCATCAAATTTATACTGAATCTTTATAATACTATATAAACACTACTCTAATTTTCCCCAGAACATTTTCAGGGTTTAAAGGTTCCTAAAGAATTTTCAAAATCTGAAATTATAAAAAATACTAAAAATTCATACGATCTCAGAAAATTATAAAATTTTACCAAGAATTCTAATATCGTCTAAAGTATTATACTGTAAATTTTCACATGTTATAGATAAGCGTGCGTTAACATATGCACGTGTCGAACTTAATGCTAACCAAAATACCCACTAACTTTATATCCAAAACTCACTTCTCCTTAGTCCCTTCTCTCAATTTCTGTACCCAACGCAGCACACACTCCACGTACAGCCTTCTACCGCTTTCGATACTCACATGTACACACGTTTCATTCACAAACACACTGTGACCTCACTAATTTACACACATTACACACTTATTCACACTCATTGATTCACTCAAGTACACATATATACAATATGCACTCCAGTCACACTCTCACCCACTCCACTCACCTGGTTCATGCTACACCCAGATCATCTTCCAAAATACAAGGTATATGCATTTAAAACTCATCAAAACAGTACACCATTAGACCCATTTCAGCCCACTGCCTTATTTCTTCTTTGTTTAATACCACTAACACAGTCACCTGCACTCCCATGCCTAACTGTTGAGGCCTCCCTCTTCTTTTATTTCTTTAACACACACACACACACACACACACACACACACACACAGCTGAGCACACAACCACCTAACACGGCTGAAATTTAACCATCTTCATCCTTTAGTATCACACAAGAATCCCACGCACCATAGTGCAATCTCACCCACCTATTTCACTCTTACAAACACACGCACACTTGAACACTCTGCTTCCATTTCCTTACGCAACTCACCCACATGTATAAATACCCTTAACACTCAGCTTCTATTTCCTTACACAGCGCACAACGGCATGAATCTTCAGCCTTTCACCACCCACAAACCTTCTCTCTCACACACACAAGCACACAGAACACTCAAACTCACGCACCCAGCCGCCCACACTTACACACTACCTCACGGCTGAATTTTTCAGCCCCTCACCACCTTCAACCTCATACCCAAGCACACGGCTGTCTTTGAGTCCCTCCAAGGCTGTCCGCTTCCTCTCTCTTTCTTATACCCATTTCTTCCCATGAATATATATATATATATATATATATACACACAGCATACTACACACACATTCACACGTGAATTTATATATATACAAACCACTCACTGAACATAGACTTCACCTACACATTACCTCCAAAGAAAAGCTCACTCTATCCAACCACAAACAAGCACCAAATCTCCTCACCATTCCCACGTCCAGCTGCTTCATGCACTCCTTCAATTACATCGCATACACACACATTCTCATACACACACAAACATTCTCGGCTGCCTCTGTAGCCCCATTCCCTTCCCCCATCAACATATACACGCACTCACCATCACCCACCAAACAGGCACCAACACACAACACAGCTCCAACTCTTCACTCACATATGTGTACAATAAATCCCTTCACGCAGTCGTCCACACTACAAGCAAGAAAACCCACACCACGCTACACCCAAACAACCCAATAATCACATCCTAACTAGGCAGCCATGGCTGTCACGGCCATTACCTCTTCCTCTTTTCCATCACACATTCGCACACATACATATACACACCTAGGCATCGTCACCCCACGGCAACTAACTCTCACAGCTATATATATATCCAACCCCTCACTCGCATGGTGGCACGGAACCATACCCACAAAACACTTACAGAGAATACACCACGCTAATTAGCCCACGAATACCCAGTCACAGGCCCCATGGCTGTGACTTCTCAACGCACCCATAGCCATGTCCCTCACGGTGATCTCCCTACTACCGTAACCCAAAAAAATTTAAATAGAGAGAAAGGCTTAAAAGAAACTTACCAGAAAGGTGGCTTTGATCGCCGGAAACCCTTTTCTTCAATCCCTCTCTCTGCCTCTGCCGTTCCTAGAAGGTATGGAGAAAATTAGGGTCGGCTGACCCATAGTTATATATATATATATATATATATATATATATATATATATATATATATACATATACATACAAAACTAGGTTGAAAAATAAACAAAACCCCCCTCAAAATTTGATAGTTATTTATAAACTCACTCGTAACTTTCTATTGTTACGAAAAAGTCCAAATAAGTATTTATGATAAATTTTACGTGCTAGAATAATTTTTTATGGGTTAGCTACATGACTCCGCTTTCCTGTTTGTCGCTAAAAGTCGCTACTTAAAATATTGATGTTAACTAATATATATATTTTTGTTCATCGCTAAAATTGCTAATTGAAAATATCGACACTAAAAAATTTATTCATTTCTAAGCAGAAATAAGAATTTTATTTATTAATTCGTTAAAAATATTGGGGTGTTACACTCTCCCCTACTTTTAAAAATTTTGTCCTCAAAATTTAGTATTCCTTACACAGAGGATCTTAATCATGTTTGACCTCAAATAACCACCAACATAACACCTGAAGTGTGCCACACAACTAAATCCATCTAAATAGTTGATAACCAAAGCCAAATATAATCTCAAGTGATTTTACATGTACGTGCACTAAAGACCCTAAAGCATCACACTGGGTGAGACACGTTTAACACTCTTTAACCCACTGATAAGTTGTACCTCGAATATTTAGCTAATTCTTATAGGTACTTACAAATCAATGCCTCAAATCAAACAATGTAACCACTATGCTTTCACTGCGCACTATGCTATCTAGCCACTACTACGGTTCAACTGAGGTACTAAAGTTATCTCTAACACTCTTGTCAAAACTTAGGCTTTCCCTCACTTGCTTCTAAAGTCTACAGAATCATATACCTAAGCTCTGATACCAACTGTAACGACCCGGTCCATGGCCCCACCACAGGACAATGCCTCCCTCAAAAAGGCTAGCCAAGTAGGTACTTATGAGTTTCTTGGCAAGGTCTTATAAAGGTCATCTCATACTATTCCACATCCGATGTGGGATATTACAACAAGTGTGGCTGCGATGCCCTCAGTAGAAAGAATACCAGTGTGACTTCACAAAAGGAAATTCTTACGGATCTTGAATGTTTGGGTGCGGAAGTTTTGGTCCCGGGTTTGGGATCTATTTTGGTAACTTAATTGCGTAACCTTCCTTCATCAAAAGAATTAAACAAGCTCAGACTGTAGATTCAAAATTAGTTAAGATCAGAGAACAAGTTAGAGCAGGTCAACAGCAGGAGTATAGGGATGATGTTGGGGGGGGCAGTATTTTTTGGAACAAGATTATGGGTTCCTTCTAATGTAGGGTTATAGGAGGAAATAACGCATGACGCGCACAGTTCAGGCTTCACAGTGCACCCCGATATTACTTAGAAAGATGTATCGGTATTTACGAGACTTGTTTTGGTGGAACGAAATGAAAAGAGAGATGGCAAACTTTGTTACTCGATGTCTTGTTTGTCAGCAGGTTAAGGTGGAACATCGACGGCCTACTGGAACTTTGCAACCACTTACCATTCCTGAGTGGAAGTGGGAACATATTGCTATCAACTTTGTGTCTGCTTTGCCTAGGACTAGGCAAGGTCATGATTTATTTTGGGTAATAATCGATCGTTTGACTAAGTCGGGGCATTTTATCCCGGTTAGTGTTACCTATAGCCTAGAGAGATTGGCCAAACTCTATGTTCAGGAGATTTTTTGATTCCACGGCATGCCCGTTTCAATAGTTTCGGATGGAGATGCACATTTTACATCGAGGTTCTGGCGTGGTTTGTAAGATGCCCTGGGTACTCGACTTAACCTTAGTACTATCCTCAAAGTGATGGACATTCAGAGAGAACTATTCAGATTCTAGGGGACAATCTCAAGGCTTGCTCACTAAACTTTAAAAGGTAGATGGGGTGATCAACTGCCACCTGTTGAGTTTGCATATAACAATAGCTTTCAGGCTAGTATCGGTATGGCACCCTTTGAAGCTTTGTATGGCCGAAGGTGCAGAACACCAATTTGCTGGTATGAGGTCGGAGAGGAGAAACTTCTAGGTGCCTTGGGGCTAGAGATAGTACAAGTTACACCGGAGAAAATTCGTTTGATTAAGGGATAATTTGCTAGTTGTTGAGAGTCGCCAGAAGAGTTATGCTGATAATAGAAGACCTAAGTTAGAGTTTGAAGTAGGAGATGATGTATTTCTTAGGGCCTTGGAAAGGAGTAATGCATTTTTGGAAAAAGGGCAAAGCTTAGCCCTAGATTTATTGGACCATTTGAGATCTTGTGGGGGGTTAGACCAGTCGCTTACAAGGTTGCCTTGCCTCCGAATTTGCCACAGGTGCATGATATGTTTCATGTATCAAGATTGAGGAAATACGACCCAGATCCTTCACATATCATTCGTTATGAACCTATTGAGATTCGGGAGGATCTATCGTACGAGGAGTAGCCGGTGGAGATTTTAGACAGCAAGGAGCAAATTTTGCGCACAAAAACTATTAACTTAGTTATGGTGCATTGGCATAACCATTCACTGGAAGAAGCCACTTGGGAACCCAAGGATGCTACGCACGAAAGGCACCCTCACCTTTTCCACATTTAAGGTACGTTTAAATTTTAAGGACGAAATTCTTTTAATTTGGGGAGTATGTAATACCCCAATATTTATTTATGCAATGTTACTACTTTAAAATAAATATGTACTTAAATAATTAAATAAACAGGTTTGTGGTCTTTTTGGTAATATTAGGAAAATTTTGGTGCCTTTTGAATAAGAGGCTAAAGTTTGAGGGTTGGGGGGGGGGGTAATTAGCGAGTTAGGGTTCCATTTACATAGCATTCTCTCTCTCTCCAGACTCCTCTTCTTTCGCCTGCTTGCCGCCTCTCCCATTCTCTTCTCCATTTTCAGCCCTAAATTGCTCGTCTTTTTGGAGAAATTCGGTGTAAATCGAGTAGCCTAGCTTGGGGGGATTGAATTTTCGCCAAATTGGTTGTGTATGGCAGGTAAGGGAATTCGTATTTTTTGTTGTGGCAAGGGTTATACCTTCTACTCCGCTCTAGTTTTCGGACTCAGTTTTTGAATTTATTCTACAAATGTTTGCTCATGCGTAGACCTTCCACTTATTGTAGGTTTAGTATATACGAGAAATTCTCTCGTTGTGGCCACCTTGTTATTGGGTTGATTGTTCGTTTGATATCATCTGCATAGAGGAAACCCAATAGTTGCTGAATTTCGTTTCGCTGATGGACGTTGGACTTGTTTCGCTTGGCAAATTCTTATCCATGCGTAAGTTTTTCGTATTCCTTGATCACAGCCCAGATTATTGCTTCCTAAGCCTCCTGCACTTAATGCCATTTACATTTCTTTCACAACCACACATCAGTTCTTGGAATAAGTGACTTTGTTTATAATGGGCTAGTCATTTGCTTGTTAACTAGCATTGGATGGCTCCATTACCAGTAAATAAGTCTTGCCATATTACCTTATAGTGAGATTTTACACACTAATGCTTATCGTACTTTGAGCCGTATGCTCTCTTTTGTGTGCAAAATTCTATCCTTGTCTAAATTATTTCCTTTCTGTTAAACAAAGTCATTGTAAGAAAAATTAGCTCATGTACGTCGCTTATTTAGTCTCGTTTTCTTTTATACGAGTTCTCACGGTCATCACCTCGTCCATTTTGTATTGTATTCATTAATTTCATATACAGTATGTTCAATATCCTGTTCTTCGTTTCTCCTCTGTCAATCTTAAGCTCACTAGTGGTTTACCATGTCCAACATGTATTGTAATAATGTTCGTCATGCTCGTCACATTTCTGTACATCGACTGTGTTTGAACAACCCTCATTTTGAGAGGGTCCTTTAGACACGTGTTTGATTATGCTGGCGATCAATGGATGCCTGGCATGCTAGCGGTAGCACATGTTTGACGTTTGTACGTCTGGTTTGACGTTTGGGTCTTATGACCAACCTAGTCATCATGTATTTTGTTGTGTAGCGTTTCCAAGCTTATAATATTAATATGTTTTCGGTTAAATGCTTAATTCGATGTTGGACAATAAGATATGATTTGCTCTTTTCCATCGAGTCTTTGTTGTTCGATTCCATTAGTTTTACTTTGAGATTCTATCAGTTTTTAGTGCCTTACTGGGCTATTTGAGCTCACCCTTTTCCTCTACCTTACCCCTTGCCACAGGTCAAGAAAGTGACCAAGAATCCATATGACGGCATTGGAGTTTTGAGAGTCTTTTGTAGTTAATTAGACTACTAGCTTATTTTTAGAACTTTACTCGGATGTGGGTAATTTGATAGAATTGATTTTGTGTAATTTGTCTAGCCGCTGAGTTTAGTAATTTGTTTTGTAAGGGATTATTAAGTGGAAGGATTGTATTAGAATGTTACTGTTTGGCAATATTTTATGCTCTGGTAGTAACCGATGTAACCAATTTTATAGCGGCAGTTCAAGAAATTTGGTGGCAGTCGCGGCTTCCATTTTGGGGGCGTGACAAGGTTGGTATCAGAGCTTAGGTTTGTGACCACGTAGACTCGGGTGAGCCTTACTTTAAAACATTGCGAACTAATGTACGGTTAGATCGGTCTCTTTTGCTACCAAAATCATTTTTTTTATTTAGCATGTATCCTTTGAACATTTCTAGGCTTATACGGTTTCATTTGGTGTGCTAGGATTACCATGCCTCCTAAACACGCTAGTCGTAAGACCAACGATCTTCACAATCCACCAATGAATGATGTAGTTGCTGACGCCACTATACAAGGATTTCAGAACTTGGCGAACTTAACAGCCGGAGGTGGCAGGACACCGCTCAATCAAAATCAAAATCAAGGGCAAAATGATGGTGTTAGAGCTAGAGATGTCGAGAAATTTAAAAAGTTAGTGCCCGCCTGTAAGGGAGAACCTGATCTGGAGAAGGCTGAAGCGTGGATGAACCAGAATGAGAAGGTGTTTGACCTTTAGAACAGTAGCGACAAACAAAAGGTGACATATGTAGTTTTCACGTTAGAAGATGAAGCTGACCGTTGGTGGAAAATGGTCAAATGCACACAGAGAATCAGCACTACCAATCCCATGACTTGGGAGAGATTTAAAAGTATTTTCTTCAAGAAATACTACTTCCTCAGAACGTAAAAGATCAGAAGGAAGAAGAATTCTTGAAGCTGGTACAAAATGATATGACAGTGGCACAACATGAGGTGAAGTTCACCTCATTGTCAAGATATGCCCCACATCTGGTTGACATTGAGAATCGTAAAGCAAGAAGGTTTGAGAAAGGATTAAGGCGCGGCATTTAGAATTGGTTGTTGGCTTCGATGCT
This sequence comes from Escallonia herrerae, assembly GCA_033070095.1. Lineage (NCBI taxonomy): Eukaryota > Viridiplantae > Streptophyta > Magnoliopsida > Escalloniales > Escalloniaceae > Escallonia > Escallonia herrerae. Next base: position 493,783 of record JAVXUP010000147.1, read on the forward strand.
TTCGACCTTTGCCAAGGTGGTCGAACGGGCAGAAATTCTAGAGGTAGACTATGAAGAGTTTTAAAAAGGCATAAGAGAGGCCGTGCAGAAACTTCAGACAAGAGCAAGGGTGGTGGACATAATAAGAGAAATCAACTTTACAAGAAGGCATGCGATCAACTCGAAGGGTTTTAGAGGTTTGCGATAGCTACAGCAAGGATCATAGGGATCAGCCATGCCATCGTTTTGACAAACTCTTGCTTCAACTGTGGGAAGGTGGGGCATTATGCTATGCAGTGCCCGTACCCGAAGAAAAAGTGACCTGGGGAGAAGGCTTATAACACTCAGGCTCAAGGTGGGGCCAAGGCATCTATCTACGTGGGATAAGAGGCCTAGAGTACAAGGTTGTGCCAAAGCTTTGACTGCCAAAGATGCCACAACTTCCAATGACGTGGTGGCAAGTTCGATTCAGGTCGGTTCTTATTCGTTTCATGCATTATTAGACCTTGATCCACACATTCTTTTATAACATCTTCTCTTGCGTTTAAGTTGGGTTCAAAACCACAACCCTTAAAAATTGATTTGATGGTTGATACCCCAGTGGGGAAATCTATCTTTAGTTACCATTGACGTTAGTTTCGGGGTGGACTGGTTGTCTTCTTTTCATTCCTCACTGGATTGTTATGCCAAATAAGTACACTTCTAGATTCCTGGTCAATCTAAGTTTTTGGTTTAGGGGTTCTACTCCCATTAATTCTTCTTGTCTTATTTCTGCCTTACGGGCTAGACGTTTGTCTAGGAAGGGGTGTGAGGGATATTTAGCTCACATTGTGGATACTCGTGCAGCTGATTTGAACCTGTCAGCTATTCCCGTCGTTAGTGAATTTTTAGACGTGTTTCCCGAAGAGCTCCCTGGTCTTCCTACGAATCGCCTGTTATAGATCTTGTACCAGGAGCTGCTCCGATTTCTAAAGCTTCCTACCGTGTGGCTCCTGCCAAGCTCAAACTGGATTCCTGCAACTCCAAGAACTGATTGAGAAGGACTTCGTTTGCCGAAACATCTCTCCTTGGGGTACTCCCATTTTATTTGTAAAGAAGAAAGACAGAAGAAGTAGATTCTGCATTCAATATCGGGAGTTGAACCGTATCACAGTTCGTATTAAGTATCGTTTTGCCAAGGATTGATGACTTGTTTGACCAGCTTCAAGGAGTTGAATATTTCTTCAAAATTGATCAGAGGTCAGGTTACCACCAATTGAGGGTTAGGAGGGAAGATATATCCGAGACTGCTTTCAATATAAGATACAGACGCTAGGAGTTTTTAGTGACACCGTTTGGGTTGACAAATGCACCTGTACCGTTTATGGTCTTGATGAATCGGGTATTCAAGCAATAGTTGGACCGATTTGTCATGGTCTTTATTGATGACGTACCGATTTACTCTAAAAAAAAGGAGGAACATGAACATCATTTATGTATGGTGCGTCAAATTCTGAGGTAGGAGAAGCTTTATGCCAAGTTCAAGAAATGTGAATTTTAGCTTGAGAATGTTGCTTTTTTAGGGCATTTGGTGTCTAAGGATGGAATCTCGGTGGATCCATCTAAGGTAGAGGCAGTGTGGAATTGGGAAAAACCAAGGATAGTTAGAGAGGTTCGCAGTTTCCTTGGTTTGGCTGGCTGCTATCGCAGGTTTGTAGAGAGATTGTCAATGCTTGCTATCCCATTAACTCGGTTGGCTTGGAAAAAAAGGTTAAGTTTGAGTGGTAAGAGGAGTGTGATCGTAGTTTTCTAGAGCTAAAGAAAGACTGGTTTCAGCTCCGGTCCTTTCTCTGCCTTCAAGATTGGAGGATTAGTTATAAATAGTGATGCTTCACAAAAGGTCTGGGATGTGTGTTAATGCAGCATGGGCAAGTTATTGCTTATGGTTCGCGGTAACTCATAACGTATGAAATGAACTATCCAACATAAGACTTGGAGTTAGCTGCCGTGGTTTTTCCTTGAAAATTTAGAGGCACTATCTATATGGTGAGACGTGTGAGATATACACAGATCACAAGAGTCTTGAGTATTTGTTCACGCAGAAAGAGTTGAGTATGCGGCAACGTCGATGGTTAGTATTGCTTGAGCACTACGACTGCAAGATTTTATATCATCCAGGGAAGACAAGTGTGGCTGCGATGCCCTCAGTAGAAAGAATACCAGTGTGACTTCACAAAAGGAAATTCTTGCGGATCTTAAAAGTTTGGGTGCGGATGTTTTGGTCCTGGGTTTGGGATCTATTTTGGTAACTTAATTGCGTAACCTTCCTTGATCGAAAGAATTAAACAAGCTCAGACTGTAGATTCAAAATTAGTTAAGATCAGAGAACAAGTTAGAGCAGGTCAACAGCCAGAGTACAGGGATGATGCCGGGGGGGGGGGGGCAGTATTTTTTGGAACAAGACTGTGGGTTCCTTCTGATGTAGGGTTATAGGAGGAAATAACGCATGACGCGCGCAATTCAGGCTTCACAGTGCACCCCGATATTACTCAGATAGATGTATCGGTATTTACGAGACGTGTTTTGGTGGAATGAAATGAAAAGAGAGATAGCAGACTTTGATACTCGATGTCTTGTTTGTCAGCAGGTTAAGGTGGAACATCGACGGCCTACTGGAACTTTGCAACCACTTACCATTCCTGAGTGGAAGTGGGAACATATTGCTATCAACTTTGTGTCTGCTTTGCCTAGGACTAGGCAAGGTCATGATTTATTTTGGGTAATAATCGATCGTTTGACTAAGTCGGGGCATTTTATCCTGGTTAGTGTTACCTATAGCCTAGAGAGATTGGCCAAACTCTATGTTCAGGAGATTTTTTGATTCCACAGCATGCCCGTTTCAATAGTTTCGGATGGAGATGCACATTTTACGTCGAGGTTCCGGCGTGGTTTGTAAGATGCCCTGGGTACTCGACTTAACCTTAGTACCATCCTCATAGTGATGGACAGTCAGAGAGAACTATTTAGATTCTAGGGGACAATCTCAAGGCTTGCTCACTAAACTTTAAAAGGTAGATGGGGTGATCAACTGCCACCAGTTGAGTTTGCATATAACAATAGCTTCCAGGCTAGTATCGGTATGGCACCCTTTGAAGCTTTGTATGGCCGAAGGTGCAGAACACCAATTTGCTGGTATGAGGTCGGAGAGGAGAAACTTCTAGGTGCCTTGGGGCTAGAGATAGTACAAGTTACACCGGAGAAAATTCGTTTGATTAAGGGATAATTTGCTAGTTGCTGAGAGTCCCCAGAAGAGTTATGCTGATAATAGAAGACCTGAGTTAGAGTTTGAAGTAGGAGATCATGTATTTCTTAGAGTTTTGTTGCCTTGGAAATGAGTAATGCATTTTGGGAAGAAGGGCAAAGCTTAGCCCTAGATTTATTGGACCATTTGAGATCTTGCGGGGGGTTAGACCAGTCGCTTACATGGTTGCCTTGCCTGCGAATTTGCCACAGGTGCATGATATGTTTCATGTATCAAGATTGAGGAAATACGAACCAGATCCTTCACATATCATTCGTTATGAACCTATGGAGATTCAGGAGGATCTATCGTACGAGGAGTAGCCGGTGGAGATTTTAGACCGCAAGGAGCAAATTTTGCGCACAAAAACTTTTAACTTAGTTATGGTGCTTCGGCATAACCATTCACTGGAATAAGCCACTTGGGAACCCAAGGATGCTATGCACGAAAGGCACCCTCACCTTTTCGACATTTAAGGTACGTTTAAATTTTAAGGACGAAATTCTTTTAATTTGGGGAGTATGTGATACCCCAATATTTATTTATGCAATGTTACTACTTTAAATTAAATATGTACTTAGATAATTAAATAAACAGGTTTGTGGTCGTTTTGGTAATATTAGGTAAATTTTGGTGCCTTTTTAATAAGAGGCTAAAGTTTGAGGGTTGGGAGGGGGGGGGGGTAATTAGCGAGTTAGGGTTCCATTTACATAGCATCCTCTCTCTCCATATTCCTCTTTTTTCCCCTGCTTGCCGCCTCTCCCATTCTCTTCTCCATTTTCAGCCCTAAATTGCTCGTCTTTTTGGAGAAATTCGGTGTAAATCGAGTAGCCTAGCTTGGGGGGATTGAATTTTTGCCAAATTGGTTGTGTATGGCAGGTAAGGGAATTCGTATTTTTTGTTGTGCTCTAGTTTTCGGACTCAATTTTTGAATTTATTCTACAAATGTTTGCTCATGCGTAGACCTTCCACTTATTGTAGGTTTAGTATATACGAGAAATTCTCTAGTTGTGGCCACCTTGTTATTGGGTTGATTGTTCGTTTGATATAATCTGCACAGAGGAAACCCAATAGTTGCTGAATTTCGTTTCGCTAATGGACGTTGGACTTGTTTTGCTTGGCAAATTCCTATCCATGCGTAAGTTTTTTGTATTCCTTGATCACAGCCCAGATTATTGCTTCCTAAGCCTCTTGCACTTAATGCCATTTACATTTCTTTCACAACCACACATCAGTTCTTGGAATAAGTGACTTTATTTATAATGGGCTAGTCATTTGCTTGTTAACTAGCATTGGATGGCTCCATTACCAGTAAATAAGTCTTGCCATATTACCTTATAGTGAGATGTTACACTCTAATGCTTATCGTATTTTGAGCCGTATGCTCTCTTTTGTGTGCAAAATTCTATCCTTGTCTACATTATTTCCTTTCGGTTAAACAAAGTCATTGTAAGAAAAATTAGCTCATGTACATCGCTTATTTAGTCTCGTTTTCTTTTATACGAGTTCTCACGGTCATCACCTCGTCCATTTTGTATTGTATTCATTAATTTTATATACAGTATGTTCAATATCCTGTTCTTCGTTTCTCCTCTGTCAATCTTAAGCTCACTAGTGGTTTACCATGTCCAACATGTATTGTAATAATGTTCGTCATGCTCGTCACATTTCTATACTTCGTGTAATACCCCAAAGTTTTTCATTCCTTATGCTAAGCAAAGTTAAAAAAAAGAAAAAAAAAATTCGATGAACAGTACTTTCAGTCGACTAAAAGCTTCTTTTTAGTCGAATTTAAGGTGTTTTAGTCGAATTTGAACCTTTTAGTCAAATATAAACCTTTTAGTCGAATCAAAACACTTTTAGTCGAATTTGAAACACTTTTAGTCGAATTTAAAACACTTTCAGTTGAATTTAAGGTGTTTTAGTCGAATTTGAACCTTTAAGTCGAATGTTAACCTTTTAGTCGAATTTAAGCTTTTTTTAGTCGACTAATACTTGTGTTTGCTTCGAACGAATAGTGAAATTTTACCTTCATATAAATAGTTTCTTTATTTTCCTTCTAGCCCTTTTGTTCTCGATTTCTTGCTCCTTTGCGGCGGAGAGGGAGAGAATAGGAGGCTTGGAAAGCTCATTGGCGCTAGAGTAGTGCTTTAAGGTTTTCTTTTGTTCAAAAGCTTGTTTGAGGTATGGGTTTATACGATTTTTGCTGTGGAAAGGTATCTCCGAAAATTCGAAGGCTTATACTTTCGTCACTTTGATTCATCTATACCGTTTGTTATTGATTGCTTCACTGTCTCTTAAGAACATTGTTCAACCCTTCTCATTTGTGCCTTAATGATGCTAAACTTTGAATTTGTACATTTGTGACCGTCAATTTAAGATTGACATTGACTATGTTGAACAACTCTCAAATTGAGAGAGTCCTATGGACACATGTTTGTTATACTAGAGAGCCGAAGTCTCCTAGTATGCTCCGGAGCATGCGTTTGATATTTGTATGTTTGGTTCGACATTTGGGTCTTATGACCACCATAGTCATCGCATGTTTGTAGCATACCCTACATATAATTGAAATGTGTTTTGGGTTAAATGCTAAATCTTTGATGCTTCGATATTTGATAGTAAGACATGATTTGTCTGTTCCATCAAATATTGTTATTAGATACGTCATTATTGCTTGACATCTTACCATTTGTTTACCCTACTGGGCTATTTGAGCTCACCCCTTTGTCTTCTTACCTTGCCTTTGCCACAGGTGAAGGAAGTGACTCTTGATCCTTATAGCAGCGTTGGAGCTATGAGATTTTGCTTTTTGGTTTGATAAACTTTGTAGTTTATTTCTTTTGGGGACTTTACCCGGTTGGGGTAATTTGATAGAATTGTTTTGTATATCTATTTGTCCGCTGCGATTAGAAATCCTTTTGTATGGGCATATTTTTGGAAACGCGTTGCAATAGACTTTTGTTAGTTTTGGTAATACTTTATGTTTGGAGGCTTTTAGTGCTCTGTTTATACCATCATCATCAGTATGGTAATAGTATATCATGAGGTTTGCTTGAAGTCGCGGCCTCCCGGTTTGGGGGCGTGACAGGGTTGGTATCAGAGCTTAGGTTTGTGATTCTGTAGACTCGGGTGAGCCTAGGTCTAAGATGTTGCGAGATTTGTTTTGATTTCTCGTTTATCTTTTGTACATTATAGGCTTATACAGTTTCGTTTGATGTGCTAGGAGTACTATGCCTCCTAGACGTTCTAATCGTAACGCCAACGAACCTCATGGTCCACCAATGAATGACGGAGTTGCTGAAGCCATTATACATGGATTTCAGAATTTGGCGAACCTAATTGCAGGAGGTAACGGGGTGCCGCTACACCAAAATCAGAACAATAGGCCGAATGATGGTGTTAAGACCGGAGATGTGGAAAAATTCAAAAAGTTAGTGCCCGCCTTTAGAGGGGAACCCGATCCGGAGAAGGCTGAAGCGTGGGTGAACCAAAGTGAGAAGGTGTTCGACCTTTGGGATACCAGTGATGAGCAAAAGGTGGCGTATGCAGTATTCATGTTGGAAGATGAAGCCGACCATTGGTGGAAGATGGTCAAGCGCACACAGAGGATCAATGCTGATCATCCCATGACTTGGGAACGGTTCAAGAACATTTTTTCAAGAAGTACTTTCCTCAAAATGTAAGAGATCAGAAGGAGGAAGAGTTCTTGAAGTTAGTACATAATGATATGACGGTAGCAGAATATGAGGCGAAGTTCACCTCATTGTCAAGGCATGCCCCGCATTTGGTTGACACCGAAAATCGTAAGGCAAGAAGATTTGAGAAGGGATTGAAGCGCGGCATCAAGAACAGATTGTTGGCTCTAAAGCTTCCGACTTATGCTAAGGTGGTTGAACGGGCCGAAATTCTAGAGACGGACTACGGGGAATTTTTGAAGGAGCAAGAGGAATTGAGGCACAAAAGAAGCCGTGCAGAAACTTTGGACAAGAGCAAGAGCGGTGGTCAGAACAAGAGGAAAGCAACTTTACAAGAAGGTATGAAATCGACTCAAGGAGGTACAAAAGTTTGCACTACTTGTGGCAAAAATCATGGGGATAAGCCTTGCCATCGTTTGAAAAATTCATGTTTCAACTGTGGGAAGGTGGGGCATTATGCTATGGAATGCCCGTATCCGAAGAAGGAGAAGACTTACAACGTCCAAGCTCAGGGTGGAGCTAAACCGTCCACGGGGGACCAGAGGCCAAGAGTACAAGGCCGTGCTTATGCTTTGACTGCCAAGGATGCCACAACTTCTAACGATGTAGTGGCAGGTACAGTTCAGATTGGTTCTCGTTCTTTTCATGCATTGTTTGACCCTGGATCCACGCATTCGTTTATAACCCCTTCTCTAGCGTGTAAGTTGGGTTCTGACCCACAACTTTTAGAGTTTGATTTGATGATTGATACCCCGGTGGGGAAATCTGTATTAGTATCTACTGTGTACAAGCCTTGCTTGGTACGCATCGAGGGTAGAGTGTTACCCGCGAACCTTATAGCTTTGGACATTCGGGATTTTGATGTTATTCTCGGAATGGACTCGTTGTCTTCCTACCATGCCTCGTTGGATTGCTATGCCAAAGAAGTGCATTTCCGGATTCCCGGTCAATCCAAGTTCAAGTTTAAGGGTTCTACGCCCATTACTTCGTCTTGCCTTGTATCTGCCTTGCAGGCTAGGCGTTTGCTTCGAAAAGGATGTCAAGGATATTTAGCTCACATTGTGGATACTCGAATAGCTGTTCAAAATTTATCCGCCATTCCTATCGTTGACGAATTTTTGGATGTGTTTCCGGAGGAACTCCCTGGTCTTCCTTCAGATCGTGAAATCGAGTTTGTTATAGATCTTATACCTGGAGTTGTTCCAATTTCTAAGGTTCCTTATCGTATGGCCCCGGCCGAGCTCAAAGAACTTAAGGTGCAACTTCAAGAATTGCTTGAGAAAGGCTTCATTCGCCCAAGCGTCTCTCCTTGGGGTGCTCCTGTTTTATTTGTAAAGAAGAAGGATGGAACGTTGAGATTGTGTATTGACTATAGGGAGTTGAGCCATATTACAGTTCGCAACAAGTATCCTTTGCCACGAATTGACGATTTGTTTGATCAACTACAAGGTGCGGAATACTTTTCCAAGATTGATTTGAGATCGGGTTACCACCAATTGAAGATTAGGAAGGATGATATATCCAAGACTGCTTTTCGCACGAGGTACGGACACAATGAGTTTGTTGTAATGCCGTTTGGGTTAACTAATGCACCTGCAGCGTTTATGGACTTAATGAATCGGGTATTCAAGCGATATTTGGACCAATTCGTCATAGTCTTTATCGATGACATATTGATCTACTCTAGAAGCAAGGAAGAACATGAAGGGCATTTACGTATGGTGCTACAAATTTTGAGGGAAGAGAAGCTTTATGCCAAGTTTGATAAATGTGAGTTTTGGCTTGAAAAAGTTGTGTTTTTAGGGCATGTGGTATCTAAAGATGGGATCTCGGTGGATCCATCCAAGGTAGAGGCAGTGTGGAATTGGGAAAGACCAAGAACAGTGAGTGAAGTTCGTAGTTTCCTTGGTTTGGCTGGCTATTATCGCAGGTTTATTGAGGGATTTTCAAAACTCGCTATTCCATTGACTCGATTGACTCGAAAGAAGGTGAGGTTCGAGTGGTCGGAAGAGTGTGATTGCAGTTTTCTAGAATTAAAGAACAGATTGGTTTCAGCTCCGGTCCTTTCTCTACCTTCGGGGGCAGGAGGATTTGTGGTTTATAGCGATACTTCACGGAAGGGTTTGGGATGTGTATTGATGCAACATGGGCGAGTTATTGCTTATGGCTCGCGACAACTCAAAACGTATGAAGTGAGCTACCCAACACATGACTTGGAACTAGCTGCGGTGGTTTTCGCTTTGAAAATTTGGAGGCACTATCTCTACGGTGAAACATGTGAGATATACACCGATCACAAGAGTCTTAAGTTTTTATTCACGCAGAAAGAATTGAATATGCGACAACGTCGATGGTTGAAATTGCTTAAGGACTATGACTACAAGATCTTGTATCATCCGGGGAAGGCCAATGTGGTCGCCGATGCTCTTAGCTGAAAGAACACAGGTACGTGTGCAGCCCTTTTAACTTCACGTAAGGAAATTCTTGCGGATCTTGAAAGTTTGGGTGTGGATGTTTTGGTTTTCGGGACGGGAAATTATTTGGGAAATTTAATGGCGCGACCTACCTTGATCGAAAGAATTAGGCAAGCTCAGATGTTGGATTCAAAATTTGTTAAGATTAGAGAACAAGTTGGAGAAGGTAAACAGCCAGAGTTCAGAATTGACGCCGAGGGGGCATTGCGTTTTGGAGACAGATTATGTGTTCCTTCTAATGTGGAATTAAAGGAGGAAATTTTACGAGATGCGCATAATTCCAGCTTCACAGTTCATCCAGGTAGCACTAAGATGTATCGAGATTTACGGGACGTGTTTTGGTGGAACGATATGAAAAGGGAGATAGCAGATTTTGTCGCTCGATGCCTTACGTGTCAGCAAGTTAAAGTGGAACATCAACACCTACAGGACCTTTGCAACCTCTTACTATCCCTCAGTGGAAGTGGGAACGTATTGCCATGGACTTTGTGTTGGGGTTGCCTAGGACGAGGCAAGGACATGATTCAGTTTGGGTAATAGTTGATCGTTTGACCAAGTCAGCACATTTCATTCCGGTTAAGGTTACCTATAGCTAGGAGAGGTTAGCCAAACTTTACATCCAAGAGATTGTTCGACTCCACGGTGTACCTGTTTCAATCGTTTTGGATAGAGATGCACGTTTTACGTCAAAATTTTGGCGTAGCTTGCAAAAAAGCCTTGGGTACTCAACTTGACCTTAGTACGGCTTATCATCCTCAAATTGATGGACAGTCAGAGAGAACGATTCAGATTTTAGAAGACATGCTTAGGGCTTGCTCGTTAAACTTCAAGAATAGTTGGGCTGATCAATTGCCGCTTGTGGAGTTTGCTTACAACAATAGCTTTCAGGCTAGTATTGGTATGGCACCATTTGAGGCCTTGTATGGGTGGAGATGTAGAACGCCAATTTGTTGGCTTGAAGTTGGCGAGGAGAAGCTTTTGGGTGCCTTAGGGCCCGAGATAGTACAAGCTACCTCGGAGAAAATTCCTTTGATCAAGGATAATTTGATAGTGGCTCAAAGTCGTCCAAAGAGTTATGCGGATAATAGAAGACGCGAGCTAAATTTTGAAGTGGGAGATCATGTGTTTCTCAAAGTATCGCCTTGGAAGGGAGTAATGCGTTTTGGGAAGAAGGGCAAGCTTAGCCCTAGATTTATCGGACCATTTGAGATCTTGCGGAGAGTTGGACCGGTCGCTTATCAAGTTGCCTTACCTCCCAGTTTGTCGCAAATACATAATGTGTTTCACGTATCAGCCCTGAGGAAATACGTGCCAGATCCTTCACATGTCATACATTTCGAACCTGTGGAGATTCGGGAGGACTTATCATACGAGGAACGCCCAGTGAAAATTCTGGACCGCAAGGATCAAATTTTACGCACAAAAACCATTAAGTTGGTTAAAGTGCTTTGGCGTAACCATTCGGTGGAAGAAGCCACGTGGGAACTCGAGGATGCAATGCGCGAAAAGCACCCTCAGCTCTTCGATGTTTAAGGTACGTTTTAATTCCGCGGACGGAATTCTTTTAAGGGGGGGGGGGGGAGAATGTAATACCCCAAAGTTTTTCATTCCTTATGCTAAGCAAAGTTAAAAAAAAGAAAAAAAAAATTCGATGAACAGTACTTTCAGTCGATGAACAGTACTTTCAGTCGACTAAAAGTACTTTCAGTCGACTAAAAGCTACTTTTTAGTCGAATTTAAGGTGTTTTAGTCGAATTTGAACCTTTTAGTCGAATATAAACCTTTTAGTCGAATCAAAACACTTTTAGTCGAATTTGAAACACTTTTAGTCGAATTTAAAACACTTTCAGTCGAATTTAAGGTGTTTTAGTCGAATTTGAACCTTTTAGTCGAATGTAAACCTTTTAGTCGAATTTAAGCTTTTTTTAGTCGACCAATACTTGTGTTTGCTTCGAACGAATAGTGAAGTTTTACCTTCATATAAATAGTTTCTTTATTTTCCTTCTAGCCCTTTTGTTCTCGATTTCTTGCTCCTTTGCGGCGGAAAGGGAGAGAATAGGAGGCTTGGAAAGCTCATTGGCGCTAGAGTAGTACTTTAAGGTTTTCTTTTGTTCAAAAGCTTGTTTGAGGTAAGGGTTTATACGATTTTTGCTGTGGAAAGGTATCTCCGAAAATTCGAAGGCTTATACTTTCGTCACTTTGATTCATCTATGCCGTTTGTAATTGATTGCTTCACTGTCTCTTAAGAACATTGTTCAACCCTTCTCATTTGTGCCTTAATGATGCTAAACTTTGAATTTGTACATTTATGACCGTCAATTTAAGATTGACATTGACTATGTTGAACAACTCTCAAATTGAGAGGGTCCTATGGACACATGTTTGTTATACTAGAGAGCCAAAGTCTCCTAGTATGCTCCGGAGCACGCGTTTGATATTTGTATGTTTGGTTCGACATTTGGGTCTTATGACCACCATAGTCATCGCATGTTTGTAGCATACCCTACATATAATTGAAATGTGTTTTGGGTTAAATGCTAAATCTTTGATGCTTCGATATGTGATAGTAAGACATGATTTGTCTGTTCCATCCAATATTGTTATTAGATACGTCATTATTGCTTGACATCTTACCATTTGTTTACCCTATTGGGCTATTTGAGCTCACCCCTTTGTCTTCTTACCTTGCCTTTGCCACAGGTGAAGGAAGTGACTCTTGATTCTTATAGCAGCGTTGGAGCTATGAGATTTTGCTTTTTGGTTTGATAAACTTTGTAGTTTACTTCTTTTGGGGACTTTACCCGGTTGGGGTAATTTGATAGAATTGTTTTTTATATCTATTTGTCCGCTGCGATTAGAAATCCTTTTGTATGGGCATATTTTTGGAAACGTGTTGCAAAAGACTTTTGTTAGTTTTGGTAATACTTTATGTTTGGAGGCTTTTAGTGCTCTGTTTATACCATCATCATCAGTATGGTAATAGTATATCATGAGGTTTGCTTGAAGTCGCGGCCTCCCGGTTTGGGGGCGTGACACTTCGACTCTGTTTGAACAACCCTAATTTTGAGAGGGTCCTTTAGACACGTGTTTGATTATGCTGGCGATCAATGGATGCCTGGCATGTTAGCGGTAGCACATGTTTGACGTTTGTACGTCTGGTTTGACGTTTGGGTCTTATGACCAACCTAGTCATCATGTATTTTGTTGTGTAGCGTTTCCAGGCTTATAATATTAATATGTTTAGGGTTAAATGCTTAATTCGATGTTGGACAATAAGATATGATTTGCTCTTTTCCATCGAGTCTTTGTTGTTCGATTCCATTAGTTTTACTTTGAGATTCTATCAGTTTTTAGTGCCTTTCTGGGCTATTTGAGCTCATCCTTTTCCTCTACCTTACCCCTTGCCACAGGTCAAGAAAGTGACCAAGAATCCATATGACGGCATTGGAGTTTTGAGAGTCTTTTATAGTTAATTAGACTACTAGCTTATTTTCAGAACTTTACCCGGATGTGGGTAATTTGATAGAATTGATTTTGTGTAATTTGTCTAGCCGCTGAGTTTAGTAATTTGTTTTGTTAGGGATTATTAAGTGGAAGGATTATATTAGAATGTTATTGTTTGGCAATATTTTATGCTCTGGTAGTAACCGATGTAACAAAGTTTATAGCGGCAGTTCAGGAAATTTGGTGGCAGTCGCGGCTTCCATTTTGGGGGCGTGACAAAGTTGGTATCAGAGCTTAGGTTTGTGACCACGTAGACTCGGGTGAGCCTTACTTTAAAACATTGCGAACTAATGTACGATTAGATCGGTCTCTTTTGCTACCAAAATCATTTTTTTTATTTAGCATGTATCCTTTGAACATTTCTAGGCTTATACGGTTTCATTTGGTGAGCTAGGATTACGATGCCTCCTAAACACGCTGGTCGTAGGACCAACGATCTTCACAATCCACCAATGAATGATTTAGTTGCTGAAGCCACTGTACAAGGATTTCAGAACTTGGCAAACTTAACAGCCGGTGGCAGGACACCTTTCAATCAAAATCAAAATCAAGGGCAAAATGATGGTGTTAGAGCTAGAGATGTCGAGAAATTTAAAAAGTTAGTGCCCGCCTTTAAGGGAGAACCTGATATGGAGAAGGCTAAAGCGTGAATGAACCAGAATGAGAAGGTGTTTGACCTTTAGAACAGTAGCGACGAACAGAAGGTGACATAAGTAGTTTTCACGTTAGAAGATGAAGCTAATCGTTGGTGGAAAATGGTCAAATGCACACAGAGAATCAGCACTACTAATCCCATGACTTGGGAGAGATTTAAAAGTATTTTCTTCAGGAAATACTACTTCCTCATAACGTAAAAGATCAGAAGGAAGAAGAATTCTTGAAGCTGGTACAAAATGATATGACAGTGGCACAACATGAGGCGAAGTTCACCTCATTGTCAAGATATGCCCCGCATCTGGTTGACATTGAGAATCGTAAAGCAAGAAAGTTTGAGAAAGGATTAAGGCGCGGCATTTAGAATTGGTTGTTGGCTTGATGCTTTCGACCTTTGCCAAGGTGGTCGAACGGACTGAAATTCTAGAGCTAGACTATGAAGAGTTTCAAAAAGGCATAAGAGAGGCCGTGCAGAAACTTCAGACAAGAGCAAGGGTGGTGGTCAGAATAAGAAGAAATCAACTTTACAAGAAGGCATGCGATCAACTCGAAGGGTTTTAGAAGTTTGCGATAGCTACGGCAAGGATCATAGGGATCAGCCATGCCATCGTTTTGACAAACTCTTGCTTCAACTGTGGGAAGGTGGGGCATTATGCTATGCAGTGCCCGTACCCGAAGAAAAAGTGACTGGGGGAGAAGGCTTATAACACTCAGGCTCAAGGTGGGGCCAATGCATCTATCCACGTGGGATAAGAGGCCTAGAGTACAAGGTTGTGCCTATGCTTTGACTGCGAAAGATGCCACAACTTCCAATGATATGGTGGCAAGTTCGATTCAGGTCGGTTTTTATTCGTTTCATGCATTATTAGGCCTGGATCCACACATTCTTTTATAACATCTTCTTTTGCGTGTAAGTTGGGTTCAAAACCACAACCCTTAAAAATTGATTTGATAGTTGATACCTCAGTGGGGAAATCTATCTTTAGTTACCTTTGACGTTAGTTTTGGGGTGAACTGGTTGTCTTCTTATCATGCCTCGTTGGATTGTTATGCCAAAGAAGAACAATTCTAGATTCCTGGTCAATCTAAGTTTAGGTTTAGGGGTTCAACACCCATTAATTCTTCTTGTCTTATTTCTGCCTTACGGGCTAGACGTTTGCCTAGGAAGGGGTGTGAGGGATATTTAGCTCACATTGTGGATACTCGTGCAGCTGATTAGAACCTGTCAGATATTCCCGTCGTTAGTGAATTTTTAGACGTGTTTCTAGAAAAGCTCCCTGGTCTTCCTCCGAATCGCCTGTTATAGATCTTGTACTAGGAGCTGCTCCAATTTCTAAAGCTTCCTACCGTGTGGCTCCTGCCAAGCTCAAACTGGATTCCTGCAACTCCAAGAACTGATTGAGAAGGACTTCGTTCGCCCAAACGTCTCTCCTTGGGGTACTCCTGTTTTATTTGTAAAGAAGAAAGACATAAGAAGTAGATTCTGCATTCAACATAGGGAGTTGAACCGTATCACAGTTCGTATTAAGTACCCTTTTGCCAAGGATTGACGACTTGTTTGACCAGCTTCAAGGAGTTGAATATTTCTTCAAAATTGATCAGAGGTCAGGTTACCACCAATTGAGGGTTAGGAGGGAAGATATATCTGAGACTGCTTTCAGTATAAGATACAGACGCTAGGAGTTTTTAGTGACACCGTTTGGGTTGACAAATGCACCTGTACCGTTTATGGACTTGATGAATCGGGTATTCAAGCAATTGTTGGACCGATTTGTCATGGTCTTTATTGATGACGTACCGATTAACTCTAAAACAAAGGAGGAACATGAACAACATTTATGTATGGTACGTCAGATTCTGAGGTAGGAGAAGCTTTATGCCAAGTTCAAGAAATGTGAATTTTGGCTTGAGAATGTTGCTTTTTTAGGGCATTTGGTGTCTAAGGATGGAATCTCGGTTGATCCATCTAAGGTAGAGGCAGTGTGGAATTGGGAAAAACCAAGGATAGTTAGAGAGGTTCGCAGTTTCCTTGGTTTGGCTGGCTGCTATCGCAGGTTTGTAGAGGGATTGTCAATGCTTGCTATCCCATTAACTCGGTTGACTCGGAAAAAAGGTTAAGTTTGAATGGTAAGAGGAGTGTGATCGTAGTTTTCTAGAGCTAAAGAAAGACTGGTTTCAGCTCCGGTCCTTTCTCTGCCTTCAAGACTGGAGGATTTGTGATAAATAGTGATGCTTCACAAAAGGTCTGGGATGTGTGTTAATGTAGCATGGGCAAGTTATTGCTTATGGTTCGCGGCAACTCATAACGTATGAAATGAACTATCCAACATAAGACTTGGAGTTAGCTGCCGTGGTTTTTCCTTGAAAATTTAGAGGCACTATCTCTATGGTGAGACGTGTGAGATATACACAGATCACAAGAGTCTTGAGTATTTGTTCACACAGAAAGAGTTGAGTATGCGGCAACGTCGATGGTTAGTATTGCTTGAGCACTACGACTGCAAGATTTTATATCATCCAGGGAAGACAAGTGTGGCTGCGATGCCCTCAGTAGAAAGAATACCAGTGTGACTTCACAAAAGGAAATTCTTCGGATCTTGAAAGTTTGGGTGCGGATGTTTTGGTCCCGGGTTTGGGATCTATTTTGGTAACTTAATTGCGTAACCTTCCTTGATCGAAAGAATTAAACAAGCTCAGACTGTAGATTCAAAATTAGTTAATATAAGAGAACAAGTTAGAGCAGGTCAACAGCCAGAGTACAGGGATGATGCCGGGGGGGGGGGGCAGTATTTTTTGGAACAAGACTATGGGTTCCTTCTGATGTAGGGTTATAGGAGGAAATAACACATGACGCGCGCAGTTCAGGCTTTACAGTGCACCCCGATATTACTCAGATAGATGTATCGGTATTTACGAGACGTGTTTTGGTGGAACGAAATGAAAAGAGAGATAGCAGACTTTGATACTCGATGTCTTGTTTGTCAGCAGGTTAAGGTGGAACATCGACGGCCTACTGGAACTTTGCAACCACTTACCATTCCTGAGTGGAAGTGGGAACATATTGCTATCAACTTTGTGTCTGCTTTGCCTAGGACTAGGCAAGGTCATGATTTATTTTGGGTAATAATCGATCGTTTGACTAAGTCGGGGCATTTTATCCTTGGCAAAAGGGTACTTATTACGAGCTGTGATACGGTTCAACTCTCTATATTGAATGTAGAATCTCCTTCTTCCGTCTTTCTTCTTTACAAATAAAATAGGAGTACCCCAAAGAGAGACGTTTGGACGAATGAAGCTGAATCAATTCTTGGAGTTGTCGGAATCTAGTTTGAGCTTGGTAGGAGGCGCACAGTAGGAGGCTTTAGAAATCAGAGTAGCTTCTGGTACAAGATATATAACAGACTGGATTTCACGATTTAGAAGAAGATCGGGGAGCTCTTCGGGAAACACATCTAAAAATTCACTAACAACGGGAATATTCACAAGTTCTGATCAGCTGCACAATTATCCACACTGTGAGCTAAATATCCCTGACACCCTTTCCTAAGCAAACATCTAGCCGTAAGGCAGAAATAAGACAAGAAGAAATAATGGGAGTAGAACCCCTAAACCTAAACTTAGATTGACTAGGAATCTGGAAGTGTACTTCTTTTGCATAACAATCCAATGAGGCATGATAAGAAGACAACTGTCCACCCTAAAACTAATGTCAAAGGTGATACTCTACCCTCAACGTGAACCAGACAAGACTTGTACACTGTGGATACTAAAATAGATTTCCCCACTGGGGTATCAACTGTTAAATCAATTATTAAGGGTTGTGGTTTTGAACCCAACTTACAAGCAAGAAAAGATGTTCTAAAAGAATGTGTGGATCCAGGTCTAATAATGCATGAAATGAATAAGAAACGATCTGAATCGAACTTGCCACCACGTCATTGGAAGTTGTGGCATCTCTGGCTGTCAAAGCATAAGCACGACCTTGTACTCTAGGCCTCTTATCCCATGTAGATACCTTGGCCCCACCTTCAGGTGTTATAAGCCTTCTTCCCCGGTCTCTCTTTCTTCGAGTAGGGGCACTACATAGCATAATGCCCCACCTTTCCACAGTTGAAGCAAGAGTTTGTCAAAATGATGGCATGGCTTATCCCTATGATCCTTGTCGTAGGTATCACAAACCTCTAAAACCCTTCGAGTTGATTGCATGCCTTCTTGTAAAGTTGATTTCTTCTTATTCTGACCACCACCCTTTCTCTTATCTAAAGTTTCTGTAAGGCCTTTCTTATGCCTTTTTCAAAACTCTTCATAGTCTACCTCTTGAATTTCAGCCCGTTCAACCACCTTGGCAAAGGTTGAAAGCATCAGATCCTCACCAAAGGCTGCCCCTCCCTTAGGTCTAGCATCACCCCAATTGCCCCTACCTCCTCTAACACGCCTACCGGTACTACCTCTATCTCGAGAATGGGACCAAGAGGCCAGTAACGACTTTGAACCCAGCTGCCGCCGAAGTTAGTCCACCTTTGTCTGCAACACACATTTCTCATCACTGAACTGTCGCCGGTAATCAAGCTCCTCCATAAGATTACGCCATAAGAACGGACCTAGAAAAAGGCCCCGAAAAAAAAGGGTTTAACAGGGGTTATTGCGTAAACCCAAAGGGAAGTGGAAGAAGGAGGCGGGGGGCGAGGGGGAAGGAGAGAGGGAGGGGGGAGGGAAGACAAATGCCGCCGGTCACCTGAGAGTCGTGACACTCTGGAGCAGAAAAATAGAGAGACAAAAGAGACTGAAAAACACAACCGGTGACGGGCTTGCACAACACCGAAACGAGACCGAAAAACAAGTGACCCCAATAGCGGAAGACGAAGAGCAACTTGTCGGCAAACAAAACCGCCATTACTCAGTAGCTCTAGCAAAAAACGGGCATCTTACCCACCAAACTCCAGCCAAGAATGAGCAGCACCAACCACCAAACTCCTGCCATGAATGCTTGTCGATCTGCAGAACTAAACCATGCTAGAAAAACCAAAGATGCTAGCAAACACGTTATCGTGAAAAACCCCGTTACCGCGAAACAACCTGAAACTCAGATCTACACGGCCCTAAACCGATCACGAGCCGGACACCAAAGAGAATGAAGAGTTTAGGAGGGTTACCGGCAGTAAGCCATGCCAGCGAGAAAAAAGCAGGCGACGGGTTACTGTGCAGAGACCGTTGGCTCCAATAGCTAGTTTTTTTTTTAGAGACAGAGGTAGCTGTGTTTTTGGTAACTTAATTGCGTAACCTACCTTGATCGAAAGAATTAAACAAGCTCAGACTGTAGATTCAAACTACTTAAGATCAGAGAACAAGTTAGAGCAGGTCAACAGCCAGAGTTCAGGGATGATGCAGAGGGACAATATTTTTTAGAACCAGACATTGTGTTCCTTCTGATGGAGGGTTATAAGAGGAAATAATGCATGATGCGAGCAGTTCAGGCTTCACAGTACATCCCAGTATTACTAAGATGTATCAGGATTTACAAGACGTGTTTTGGTGGAACGATATGAAAAGAGAGATAGCAGACTTTGTTGCTCGATGTCTTGTTTGTCAACAAGTTAAGGAGGAACATCAACGGCCTACTGGAATTTTGCGACCACTTACCATTCCTGAGTTGAAGTGGGAACATATTGCTATCAGCTTTGTGTCTGGTTTGCCTAGGAATAGGCAAGTTCATGATTTAGTATGGGTAATAATTGATCGTTTGACTAAGTCAACGCATTTTTATCCCCGTTAGAGTTACCTATAGCCTAAAGAGATTGGCCAAACTCTATGTTTAGGAGATTTTTTTATTCTACAGCATGCCCGTTTCAATAGTTTTTGATGGAGATGCAAATTTTACATCGAGGTTCTGGCGTGGTTTGTAAGATGCCCTGGGTACTCGACTTCACCTTAGTAGAACTTATCATCCTCAAAGTGATGGACAGTCAGAGAGGACTATTCAAATTCTAGAGGACATGCTCAGGGCTTGTTCACTAAACTTTAAAGGTAGCTAGGGTGATCAACTGCCACCTGTTGAGTTTGCATATAACAATAGCTTCCAGGCTAGTATCGGTATGGCACCCTTTGAAGCTTTGTATGGCCAAATGTGCAAAACACCAATTTACTGGTATGGGGTTGGAGAGGAGAAACTTCTAGGTGCCTTAGGACTAGAGATAGTACAAGTTACATCGGAGAAATTTAATTTGATTAAGGATAATTTGGTAGTTGTTCAGAGTCGCCAGAAGAGTTATGCTGATAATAGAAGAATGAGTTAGAGTTTGAAGTAGGAGATCATGTATTTCTCAGAGTTTCGCCTTGGAAAGGAGTAATGCGTTTTGGAAAGAAGGGCAAGCTTAGCCCTAGATTTATTGGACCATTTGAGATCCTACGGAGGGTTGGACCAGTCTCTTACCAGGTTGCCTTACCTCCGAATTTGCCACAGGTGCATGATACGTTTCATGTATCAAGATTGAGGATGAACCAGATCCTTCACATATCATTCGTTAAGAACCTATGGGGATTCGGGAGGATCTATCATAAGTGGAACATCCGGTGGAGATATTATACCGCAAGGAGCAAATTTTGCACACAAAAACTAGTCTCTTTGTTATGGTGCTTTGGCGTAACCATTCACCGGAAGAAGCCACTTGGGAACCCAAGGATGCAATGCCCGAAAAGCACCCTCAGCTTTTTGACATTTAAGGTACATTTAAATTTTGAGGACGAAATTATTTTAAGGTGGGGAGTATGTAATACCCCTATATGTATTTATGCAATGTTACTACTTTAAAATATATATGTACATAAATAATTAAATTAACAGATTTGTGGTCTTTTTTTGGTAATATTAGGAAAGTTTTGGTGCCTTTTGAATAAGAGGCTAAAGTTTGGGGTTGGGGGGTGGGGGGGTTGAGTAATTAGAAAGTTAGGGTTCCATTTAAATAGCATCCTCTCTCTCCAGACTCCGCTTCTTTCCCCTGCTTGCCGACTGTCCCATTCTCTTCTCCATTTTCAGCCCTAAATTGCTCTTCTTTTGGAGAAATTCGGTGTAAATCGAGTAGCGTAGCTTGGGGGGATTAAATTTTTGCCAATTTACTTGAATAAGGTAAGGGAATTCATATTTTTTGCTGTGGCAAGGGTTATACCTTCTACTCCGCTCTAGTTTTTGGACTCAATTTTTGAATTTATTCTGCAAATGTTTGCTCATGTGTAGACCTTCCACTTATTGTAGGTTTAGTATATATGAGAAATTCTCTATTTGTGGCCACCTTATTATTGGGTTGACTGTTCGTTTGATATAATCTGCACAAAGGAAATCCAATAGTTGCTGAATTTCGTTTTATCTGTTGTCTCAATCTCAAAGTGTGTACAATTGTCACTATTAGTGATAAATATAGTTCAATTCATTAATGCTGATATACTTCCACCAAAGGTACCTCTTTTGTAGTATGATTACTACTTCACTCTTATGCTTAATATTGAATTAGGGAATATTGTATCGAAAATTTTCTTCACAAAGTTTTGCTAATGGACGTTGGACTCGTTTTGCTTGCCAAATTCCTATTCATGCATAAGTTTTTTGTATTCCTTGATCACAGCCCAGATTATTGCTTCCTAAGCCTCCTGGACTCATTGCCATTTACATTTCTTTCACAACCACACATCAGTTCTTGGAATAAGTGACTTTGTATATAATGGGCTAGTCATTTGCTTGTTAACTAGCATTGGATGACTCCATTATAAGTAAATTAGTCTTGCCATATTACCTTATAGTGAGATGTTACACTCTAATGCTTATCGTACTTTGAGCCTTATGGTCTCTTTTGTCTGCAAAATTCTATCTTTGTCTAAACTATTTCCTTTCGGTTAAACAAAGTCATTGTAAGAAAATTCAATTCATGTAGATCACTTACTTAGTCTCGTTTTCTTTTAAACAAGTTCTCAATGTCATTACCTCGTCCATTTTTTACTGTATTCATTAATAACATATACAATATGTTCAATCTTGTTCTTCATTTCTCCTCTGTCAATCTTAAGCTCACTAGTGGTTTACCATGTCCAACATGTATTGTAATAATATTCGTCATGCTCGTCACATTTCTGTACTTCAACTATGTTTGAACAACCCTCATTTTGAGAGCGTCCTTTAGACACATGTTTGATTATGCTGGCAATCAATGGATGCCTGGCATGCTATCAGTAGCACATGTTTGATGCTTGTACGTCTGGTTCAATGTTTGCGTCTTATGACCAACCTAGTCATCATGTATTTTGTTGTGTAGCATTTCCAGGCATACAATATTAATAAGTTTAGGGTTAAATGCTTAATTCGATGTTCGACAATAAGATATGATTTGCTCTTTTCCATCGAGTATTTGTTGTTCGATTCCATTAATTTTGCTTTGAGATTCTATCAGTTTTTTATACCTTAGTTTTGCCCACCCTTTTCCTCTACCTTACCCTTTGCCACAAGTCAAGAAAGTGACTAAGAATCCATATGACGGCGTTGGAGTTTTGAGAGTATTTTGTAGTTAATTAGACTTCAGTTTATTTTGGGAACTTTACCCAGACGTGTAAATATTGTTTTCGGTAAATATACCCGGATGTGGGTAATTTGATAGAATTGATTTTGTGTAATTTGTTTAGTTGCTAAGATTAGTAATTTGTTTTGTAAGGGATTATTAAGTGGAAGGATTGTATTAGAATGTTACTATTTGGAGATATTTTGTGCTCTGGTAGTAACCGATGTAACCAAGTTTACAGTGGTAATTCAGGAAATTTCGTGGCAGTCGCGGCTTCCATTTTGGGAATGTGACAAGGTTGGTATCAGAGCTTAGGTTTTTGATCATGTAGACTCGAGTGAGCCTAACTTTAAAACATTGCAAACTAATGTACGATTAGATTGGTCTCTTTTGCTACCAAAATCATTTTTTTATTTAGTGTGTATCCTTTGTACATTTCTAGGCTTATACGGTTTTATTTGGTGTGCTAGGATTACCATGCCTCCTAAACACGCTAGTCGTAAGACCAACGATCTTCACAATCCACTAATGAATAATGTAGTTGTTGACACCATTGTACAAGGATTTTAGAACTTGGTAAACTTAACAGCCGGAGGTGGCAGGATACCACTGAATCAATATCAAGGGCCAAATGATGGCATTAGAACTGGTGATGTCGAGAAATTTAGAAAGTTAGTGCATGCCTTTAAGGGAGAACCGATCTGGAAAAGGCTGAAGCGTGGATGAACCAAAATGAGAAGGTGTTTGAACTTTAGAACAGTAGAGACGAATAGAAGGTTGCATATGTTGTTTTCACGTTAGAAGACGAAGCTGACCGTTGGTGGAAAATGGTCAAATCCACGCAAAGAATCACCGCTACTAATCCCATGACTTGGGAGCTATTAAAAAGTATTTTCTTCGAGAAATACTACTTCCTCAGAATGTAAAAGATCAGAAGGAAGAAGAATTCTTAAAGCTGGTACAAAACGATATGACAGTGGCACAATATGAGGCGAAGTTCACCTCATTGTCAAGATAAGCCCCGCATCTTGTTGACATTGAGAATTGTAAAGCAAGAAGGTTTGATAAAGGATTAAGGCGTGGCATTAAGAACAGGTTGTTCGCTCTAATGCTTTCGACCATTGCCAAGGTGGTTGAACGGGCTAAAATTCTAGAGGTAGACTATGAAGAGTTTCAAAAAAGGCATAAGAGAGGCCGTACAGAAACTTCAGACAAGAGCAAGAATGGTAGTCAGAATGAGAAGAAATCCATTTTTCGGTAAATAAAAAATATATCAACCGATGAAACAAAAGTACAACATCTACAGGGGCATACCCCAGGGAAACAACAACAACAAAATGCGAGTCTTGCTAAGCAAGAGTGAAAAGAAAACCTAAGCTAGGCAGAAACAAGCCACATAGGCAATAGAAGAAAAGAGATAACACAAAATACCGAGGCTAGATCAACAAAAGAAAATACAAAAGACCCAATAGTGACCACAAGAGAAGCCACGTGGAGTCTAGATATCTTGGTGGAAAGACAATCACACTAAATATACGAGAAAACATGCTTCTGGCTGTACACGGACCGATCTCCCAAAATCAATCTGACCAAATCAGGCGAATATGGAATCGGGGAGCTGCCATTCAGCCTGGAACCATTGGTTAGTTGGGGAATTGGCTACTTTTCTACTTGAGAACAACCTCCACCGGATGACCTTCACAAGACCTGCAGAACAAGAAACCACATCAGTACACTTATTCTAGAAGGAACGAGAATTCCGCTCTCGCCAGATGTAGTACACCAACGCTACAAAAGCTATCCGACAGACCGATGCCAGGAATCCAGGGCCCTGCCACTCAGAGGAAGCTCTATCAACCATACCCTGCCAACTCAACATAGGCCAATTAAAATGGCATTTCTTTTGAATAATAGACCATAATCTGAACATGAAAGGGCAATTAAAAAATAGATGGTCATGGGACTCAAAAGGAATGCGACAGAAAACACAACTCATGCTAGGAATGACATGAAAAGCAAAAAGTCTATCCTGCATACTCAACCTTTCCCTAATGGCCAGCCATAAGATGAAGTTATGACGTGGAACACGTTACTTACATGACAGTAAGCAAGCCTATCTAGCTAGTGGCCACTTGTGACGAAGGGCTTCCCACGTACTCGCAATGAAGAAATCCCCAGAACCACTAACAGTCCAGACGATCTTGTCAGGCGTATTCAAGACATGACAAAAAGAGCTAGGGGTACTCTTGCGCAACATCATGAGCTCAAGGGTATTGGACACAGGCCAGCACCACTAAGAGCCCACGATCACATCAAAAACCCTCGCTCGCCTACCTAGACCCGAGTCAGAAATAATTCTATCAGCAAGGGTAGGGATGAAAGGACCTATCGGATGCCACCGATCAAACCACAGAGAGATCCTACTGCCATCCCCAAGGAAAGAGCGAATCATATCTTAACCATGAGAATCTTAGGCCAAGACTACAATTACCGGGGCAAGAGACTTCCCAAAAACTCCTTCCTATCAAAATATTGGACTTGACCCACCGTGGCCAAAGAGAGTCTGACTGACCTGAAAGAAATGATGGGACAAATGTGCCTAAAGATGGCATCATAATTTCACACCTCAATCTGCTTAATACCCAAGCCACCCTCATCCTCAGGACAACATACATCGGCCCAAGCCACCTTGGCTCCCATGGTACAAATCCACGTACCCTTCCAAAAGAAAGCTCAAAATATCCTCTCGATCTCCAGAATCACTTTCTTTAGAAGGATAAAAATAGAAGCCCAGTACACCTGGATAGAGAATAAGATTGATCTAATCAAATGGACCCTACCGGCATACGACAGGTAATTGTAAGTTCAATGCTTAACATTCTTCACTATACGGTCCATGAGAGGCCGACAGTCCTCTTTTTGCAAACAAGTAGAGTATAGAGGGACACCAAGATATCGCATAAGGAGCTCTCTCTTGTGAAAGCCAAGCCAAGAAGAGACAGTGAGCCTGTAATACCCCTGTTGTTAAAATAAATAATTAAAAATTAAAAAATATTATTAAAAAAATTAGCTGATTTCGTGGCTGCCCAAGATAGTCACAAACAAAAGGGGAATGACACCTCACATTTCCAAGTGGTGGAGTGTATGTATGGAGAGATAAGTGGAGTGTGTGGTGGCATGGAGAAATGCTTACCATGGACAACTGTTGGAGGGAGAATAACAGAAAGTGAAGAAGGGATCACAGGATGACTTCAACTGAGAAGTCATAGATAAAATAGGGAGAAAGAAGACCCAAGATATAGAGATCGATTAGGAGATAAATTGCAGAAGATAGGGATTGCCAAAGTTAGGAAAAAAAACAACCTGGAGTGTGCGAAGCTGTGCGACGTGGTTGATTGAGAGTGAATTTGAGGAAAATCCAAAAATAATATTGTGAAATGACAAACAAAGAAGTTGTAGAAGGGGAAGCAAGGAAGAGATTCCAACAAACAGAAGGTAATTACGCCAAGAAACGAAGAAGTTACAGGTCTCCAAAGTGAGGTAAAAATTAGTTATACTTGTGTGTGTTCTTGGTGTTTTGGTATGTATTCTTGATGGAGATTAGGGCTAAATTGATTATGTTATGTTATGATTTCATGTTAAATGAAATTATAGAGTTAGTTAGGAGGAAATGAAGTGAGATCAAATTGGTTTAAATGGAATTTGAAGTGGAATTATATAGGTAATGAGATGAGTAAGCATAAAAGGCATGTATAAGTGAAGAAGGGGAATTATTTCTAGGCATGCAAATCTGAAGAATGCAACTTGAAGTGTGGAAATTGATGAAAAAGTGTAAATTTGATCCAAAAGTGATGAGTAGTGACTGTAAATGTTGCTAAAAGTCTTAGCCTCTAATTGATTTCAAACTTTATTTTTGAAACATGGTTTTAAGATCTAATTTGGCCGAACACAAAAGAGAAACTCATATTCTTTTCAAAAGATCTACATACTTGTGTGTGTTCAAATTAAATTACATTTGGTTGAGTTTATGAACCGGTACTTCTTGTTGACTTGTGCTGTTGAGGACTTACGGTAGAATGAATTCCCTTAGTCCGCCCGACAATGAGCCTGAAAGTTTTGTTGAGGACTTACGATCAAAGATACTCTCTAAGTCCGCTCCTTGATGAAACTCGTTCCCTAATCTGGACAAGACTGAGATGAACACCCCATTTGAAGGGGCATCATTAAGTTGAGGGCCAGTGAAGGGAAGTAGCTGGCGATCAATGAAAAAGTGAGTAACTGACAAAAAGAGGATAAAGCGCACTAGAGTCTGTCGTGTCGAGTCAAGTATGCATCTCTATTGATTTTATTTGATGTTACTGAATTTATTATCTCGTTATTCTCATGATGTTTATGCTTTAGTGTCTCTTTTGCATTGCACTTGCATAGTCCATGAGTTTGTCCAAGTGGAAATGATGATGTTCTGTTGGGCTTGAGCCACTCAGTCTGAACAAAGGTGATGCAGCAAGAGGATTGTAAATGTTTGTTCTTGGCATTCTTAAATCCTTTGCCTTCGTTGAAAATTCATAATCGATTCTCCCTTAAATTTGAGAGGATTGTACGTTATACTCCTCGTATTATCCTTGCTGGGCGATTTGAGCTCATTCCTTATCTGATGTGTTTTTTCAGGTACTAGGTTTGAACAAGATGAGACCTCGGGGAGAGGTAAAGAAACATTATGTTGAGGTCCTGTGAGGAAATATGTACATCGCCATGCAGATGTAAATTTGGGTATACATATTAAGTTGTGTTATATTATGCGGTTTTCGCTGCGACACGATGTGTACTATTAAGGAAAATTTTTGTAAGGATGTGTTGTAATGTTTTCTTCATGATCTTAAGGTTGTAGTTGCTCTGTGTTATGTTTAAAGATGTAACGTTGACAGGATTGACATCTCAGCTCCAGTGACGTCACTTGGGCTGGGGGTGTCTCAGGTGGTATCAGAGCTTAGGTATTACGATCTTGTAGACTGTTGGAGTGCTTAGAACAACGCGTAAGTTTTGATACGAGATTAAGAAGAAGAATAGAAGAATGTAACAGGGAGACTGAGGTGTGTAAGTCGAACCAATTATGGTATAACTGAGTTATAAGAATTGTTATTATGTCGTCATTGCAGGAAATGGCTGGTGCACCAACGAATATGGGGGGGGGGGTGGATTGAAGATGATATGATGGGTGTGTTGAACCCCGATGTGGACAGTGAGGAAGACCCAGAAGAAATTGAGGAGGACTTAGTGGATTCCGAGGAGGAGCCCGTGGTCATGAATTTGCAGGGCCCCGAGATAGAGGAAATAGAGAACGATCAACCTTTTCAAGCTGACGAAGAGGTGAAGGAAGAAGGACCGAGTGAGTGGTCAAGAAGGAAGGTCATGAATTTTTGGAAACGCAAGCTATCGTTTAAAGAGCGATATGGGTTTGCTTGAGTCAAATGTTGTATGTCTAGGCGTACAAGCTATCGTTGTAAGATAATCATAGCATGAGACTTATATTTTACTGATGTCGTTATTTTATGAAGTTGTGTTTGTTGTATGTGAATGTAAGACTTGTTATACTATTTTCAGCATGACACGTAATTTACGAAATCGAGAGATTCCAATACCAAGTGAACAGGAGAGAGATCCTTCGCAAGAGGCACCCCAGACTGAAGTGTCTTTGGCTCACACCGAAGGCACCAGCGTACGAAACGACAATGATAATAGGGCAGAAATTATTAGAGAAGACTTATGAAGAAACTGGTGGGACTTCTGCGGGAAGTTTTGGCAACACCTATTGTCACACCCCCCGGAAGGAGTGCAACGCTAAACCCGCTAGTTAACATATATACCTCAAGTATAAACAGAGCTTTACTACAAACCTCTAGAGAAACAACGGAAGTATGACTTAAACGTTACAGTCGTCCATAAGTGGAAAGACTGAACATAACATTATATTACAGACCACCTCTCTTCTATACAAGTACTACACTCCAAAGAAGAAAAAAAAACTAAGACGTTGCTCACCCTGCGTAATACTCTTGAGCCTCCCCGAGGTAGTCCTCTTCGTCCCTTGGCAAATACTCTGACTCCGAACCTAGAGAAAAAAAAGTATCGGGAATGGGTCAGCCTAATGGCTCAGTAGGGGGTATCCGGTGCTTTTAAGTCCAAACATATTTAGATTATATTATGCATAGTTAGTATAAACATGTAAATCACTTGGACATATGATACCTACGTACTTCAAGATAATTTAACATATCGAGTAACACTTTCCTTCAAAACAAACGAGAATAGCATATCGAGCAAGATTTCAATCTCGTAGAACATATGCAAGAATGGCAAGCAAGACTTAAATATTTACTTGATCTCGCTAAGTATAATGAAACAATATAAACAAGTTGAAGACCAATATGCAAATATGCCCCTCATGCACGAGCCAACCTTCCCTGAGTGCGAGAGACTTTTCATATCGCAACCAACTGATGTAGCGGGTTCGATAGAAAAAGTTTAACATCATCATAGGCACGCCAATAATTCCTTTTGAGAAGTAGTACGCATAGCTAGTGCGTACTATTGAGACATGAACGAGAACGAAAACCCTGGCCGGATAACTTCCAACCCCGGCAAATACCACCCTAAACTCACTTTTTTCCTCCTCCTTCACGTGACATGCATAATCATGCACAGATGTCAACAAAAGAGTCATCAAGTACATCAAAAGAGGTTTAAGCCCCTCTCAAATCACATTTGCCATATTATCAACAACACATACCAAACATGTAAACTAATCCCTAATGCGCCAACTAATTGGTAATCGAGCAAGAAATAATTTGAGGTTCTTCCATAAGTACCCTACTCATACGTATACTCATATTATTATGCAGATATTTTAGTGTCCATTCAAGACCTGAAATTTGCCTAGTTATTCACCATTAAGCCCAACATGAAGGAACTACTAGTTTAGGTTACCTAATCTGCCCAGTATTTCAAATGGCAGCAGGAGTAGTCTGTACTCCGAAAATCATAAGAATTTAATTACAAGGCCTCCACAGTCAAAATATATATTTCTGAAAACTAGACTTAAAGAGCTACATCCCAGTATTTTACGTGACACGAAAATATTGTTTTAAGATCATATTGATCCCTTAAAAATATAAACTTCAGAATCTGCCTAACAACAGTTTCACAAGATAGGTTCCAAGCCACGAATTTTAAACCATAACAATAGTACTTGAAATAATCTGAAATTTGGTATGTAAACTCTATACATGTACTAGTGTAACATATAAAATAACCAAGTCCATATCTTAACTAAACGTATACATTTCTAAGCATCAAAATTACTCTAATTCCATGACTCTACAGTTTCACAGAACAGGTTTCAAGCCACGAATTTTAAACCATAGTAATAGTGCTTGAAATAATCTGAAATTTGTTGTGTATACTCTACACATGTAATAGTACAACATATAAAATAACCAAAACCATATCTCAACTAAAACCATACATTTCTAGGCACCAAAGTTATTTCATTTTCATGACTGTTTTGCAGGTTTTGAACATATCTCTCTCTTAAGACTATTACAAGCAAGTTTATAAGTATTTCACTACTCATAATACTTCCCTAACATGCTTTAAAACCTAAAAGAACAAGATAACCTACCTTAAAGAATTTTTAGGTCAAGCCAATTGAAGATAGTTGAATCAAATCTATATCCTTTGTTCTTCCTTTTCTTCTTCTCTTCTTCCTTTTTCTCTTTTCTTTTCTTTCTCCTTCTCTCTTTTTTTTCCTACTCTTTCCCTTCTCTCTTTTCTCTTTGTTTGGCCGAAGGTGGTCTTCCACTCCCCTTCTCTTTTGTTTCTAAGTTATCCACTTAGGTTTCTTTCTATTTCTTTATTAGTTTCCTATGATTACTCACCACCAAATATAGGTGGCACACCAAAATGCTATTAATCTCACACCCCTTCACGTGACCACCCCTAATATCTAACTTAGGGTATTTTAAAATTGACCCCAAAGTTTTGCATAATTACTTTTTAACCCCCAAAGTTTTACATAATTATATTTTGGACCCACAACTTAATTTTGATATATATTTTATGTATACAAATAATATAACACGATTATATTATTTCAATCAAATTTAAATATGTCTAAACTTAATAAAATGGTTAGTAGCTAATTAAGATTGGGGTCTCACACTCTCCCATCCTTAAAAGAATTTAGTCCTTAAATTCATACCTGATCATGTGAACAAGTGCGGGTACTTAGACCTAATCTCATCTTCACGCTCCTAGGTAGCCTCTTCAATATCATGATATTGTCATTTGACCTTAACCAATAGAATCACCTTATTCCTTAATACCTGATCCCGACGATCCAAAATCTTCACCGGCTGCTCAACATAAGTCATATCTGCTTCTATGTGAACTGGCTGATCATACAATACATGTGATGGATCTCGCTGGTATTTACGCAACATAGATATATGAAATACATTATGTACCCCATATAATGAAGGCGGCAAGGCAACCCGATACGGTTAATTACCAACCCATTCCAAAATCTCATAAGGCCCAACAAACCTCGGAGATAGCTTACCTTTCTTACCAAATCTCATGACTCCTTTCGTTGGAGAAATTTTAATAAAAACAAAGTCTCCCACTGTAAATTCCAAACCACATCGATGAGTGTCGGCGTAGCTTTTTTGTCTACTCTATGCTGTATGGATACGTTGTTGAATTAATTGTATCTTATCAGTGGTTTCACGAATAATATCAGATTTGATAAGCTTACCTTCCTTAACCTCTGACCAACAAACTGGAGATCTACATTTTCTTCTATATAACGCCTCATAAGGAGCCATATCGATACAAGAATGGTAGCTGTTATTATAAGAAAATTCAACAAGTGGTATGCTTTATAGGTTGCCTGATAGTATTGATTTTGGCGTCAGACTAATAAAAATAGATGTGAGAAATATTCACCACTAGGTGATCTCATGATTTTGGTTAGTGAACTCCAAACATATTGTACTCGTTGATTTACATAAGTGAGACATATTCCGCCTTTCATCTAACGACCTCTTTTTTGCCTTAGCTATAGGATGTCTAGACAAGAAGCCCCTGTCGAACCTTCTATGGACGAGGGAAACTCATCGTTATCCCAGAAGACATCGTTAACCGAGCAACCTCAAGGGTCTAACCTAAGGACATTCACGAATCCACATTGTAGGACCATATGGGCATCTACATCTGTCAGAGAAGGGAGTAGACGTGCTAGAATTAGAGCAGCAGCGAGAATAGACTTCAGGAAGATGACGCCTTTCCGTGAAAAGAACTGCACAAAACTTGGAATGGCCAACGGAAGAACTTCCAAAGGAACTCAACACCTTGGAAAAGTAGTAAAGCTAGATCGCCGCCATGCCGCAGGTGTAACCACTTTCATCTTGGTAGACTCTGTAGGTGGAAAACAAAAGAATGTTTCTCATGTGGACAAGAGGGTCATTTTATTAAGGATTGCCCTAGAATTGGACCATAGAGTCAACCAAACAAGGATGCAACGAAACTCCGGGCAATGACAAAAGTCCTTGCAAAAGCCCAGCAGGACTCGCAGGCATCTGATTCAATGGTTACGGGTGCGCTTTCTATTCCTTGTATCCTTGCAAAGGTGTTTTCTGATTTAATATTGTAGGCATGTAATTTTATTCTAATCAACGAAAATGGCTGAGTATGTTATTTTAGTTTGGCCGTGGTTTAAGTCGGACATAAGTTAAGAGCATTTTCTTTTTATATGAGAAATATTTGAGAACTTTACCCAGATGTAAGTAAGTTGATTAGATTGGGTTTGTGTAATTGTTCTAAACCATGCGTTCGAAATTTTCTTACGAGAGCAAATTATTAAGAGAATGAACCCTCTTTAATTTTTGGTCTTATATAAAGACTTTTCTTTTAATGGATTTAGATGCTTTGACTATACCTAGTATTGCGAGTGGTATAGTAGGTTAATATCTCATTTTAAGGACTTCGATAGCAGCACCAGGTTCCATTTTGGGGGCGTGACAATTTTTGGGTTCCGTTGCACTTAGAGCTCAAGTAATGATCTGGATTCTGAAAACCTAACATATGATTTAAATATTTTTTTGTATGATGAAATATTTGAAGTTGACGGTCATGGGAAGTTAGTTAGACCTTACAGTACAATAACGATTTAATGATACAAATGGAGATGGATTAAAAAGTAGAGAGATTACTTACATGGAGGTGGAACCTGTGATCCCTTGAGGTAATATTGATTGATGGGTCAAGTTTGATAAATGCAAGTTATACCTTGAGGAATTTCGTACGTATAATTTGTAAGGTGCCCGAAACAGTATTTGGTGGTTTAAATGGATGTAGAAAGATTGAGGTGTATGTTGGTGGATATTGATAGCATGAATGATTATCAGGAAGCCAAATTTCGAGGACGAAATTTTTATAAGTGGGGGATATTGTAATATACCGAACCTTGGAATTTCTTGCCGGTTATTTTAGTTCTTTAGCGACAATTTTTGCACGCAACATTTAGAATCAATTTGCATATACAATATTTTATCGGCAACCTTTAGTGAAATTTTTAGGAACCGTAAGTTGAAATTCAATGATAGCTATTATATGTGGTGTTAATTGGAGCCTTTAGAAACAATTAGCGTGAGTGAAATTTTGGAAATTTTTAGCGACGAATTTTCGTTTAGTTAGTATCGATATTTTATGTGACAACTTTTAACGACGATTAGTGAAGCGAGATTAGTTAACAAGCCATTAAATTATTTTAGTTTATTGAACTTTCGTAAATAATTATTTTTGGGCCTTGTTGTATTAAGAGGGAATTTTGAGTATAAGTTAAACTAACTAACAAGGAATAAGGGGGCTTTTAGTAATTCTTTAGTCTAGGGTTTATTATATATACATGAGTTATAAAAATCAGCCGACCCTAGTTTCTCTTCTCTGCTTGCTGCCACCTTCATTCACGGCTAAGGAACACCGATAGGGGGAGAGGGAGATTAAAGAGGGATGAAGGAAATTCCGGTGAAGGCATTCAAATCTTGGTAAGACCTAGTCTATCCTCTTCTATGCTATTTTCGTGATCTCTTTACAGGATATTATGGAATGATTAGGAGCAATAGCCAAATTCAATTTACGGGTAGCATAGCATAGTAGAATTTCATCCATTGAGTTTACTTCATTTCGTAGATCATAGCTTGGTTTCTTTTACCTTTAGTTGGGTGTGAATATCGTTTGATGAATGAGTGAGATCTGTGAGGGAGCCGTGAGGTATTTTATATGATTGTGTCTATATATGTATGTGTGTGTGTGTGTACAAGATATAATGGGGGAACCTGCCGTAAGGCAGTATATGTGCGTGTGTTTAGTGTTGGCTGTTGGGTGGTTTATGGCTGTGAGAGATAGGGCTACCGCAAGAGAAGATTTTAGGGCTACTGGGACGTTGCATGTGGGTCGTGCAAGGGCTGAGATGTGCCGTGTGAGTGCTGTGGTAGTGGTGTGATTTGCGGGTAACGGCATGGGAAGAGAAGGCCGCCGCGATGAACAATTGTGGTACTGTGTTGTGGGTGTAATTGTGTGGTGCTTAGGAGGGTAAAAAGGTGGAAAAGGGGAGGGGGAAAGGGGAGGGGGAAAGGGCTGCCATGGGGCAGCCGTACAAGCGTTGTGAAGAGGTTTGATTTGCGGGTAACGGCATAGAAGAGGAAGGATTACCGTAATGGACAGCCATGATGCTGTGTTGTGGCTGTGTTTATATGGTGTTTAGTGGATGTAAAAGTGGAAAAAAAATGAAGGGGAAGGTGGCTGCCATGGTGGGCAGCCATGGTGCTGTGCCATGAGTATGTTTATATGGTGTTTAAATGGGTGTAGAAGTGGAAAAAAGGGAAAGGGAAGGTGACTGCATGGTGGGCAGCTATGGTGCTGTGCCATGAGTGTGTTTATATGGTGTTTAAGTAGGTGTAGAAGTGGAAAAAGGGAAGGGAAAGGTGGCTGCCATGGTGGGCAGCCATAGTGCTGTGCATGGGTGTGCTTATATGGTGTTTAGGTGGGTGTGGAAGTGGAAAAAGGGAAGGGGAAGGTGGCTGCCTTAGTGGGCAGCCATAGTGCTGTGCGTGAGTGGGTTATGTGAAGGAGAAGATGGTGGGTTTAATTGTAGGAGTTGGAGGAACAAGTTATATAAATATGAAGATATGTGTGTGTATTAGTGAGTTGCAAATTGTGTAGTGGGTATTATAGTGCAAATCTAGTGTTTACAAATGAGTGTTAGGAG
Source organism: Escallonia herrerae (assembly GCA_033070095.1). Classification (NCBI taxonomy): domain Eukaryota; kingdom Viridiplantae; phylum Streptophyta; class Magnoliopsida; order Escalloniales; family Escalloniaceae; genus Escallonia; species Escallonia herrerae. Next base: position 528,237 of record JAVXUP010000147.1, read on the forward strand.
TGCAAGTGGGTGTGATAGAGTGCACTGTGTGCGTGAGAGAATGGAGAGGGGAAAGAACCACTGTCACAAGGCAGTGGGTGTGAGAAAGAATGGGGTTTTGTTAATATATATACATGTGTGGGTGTGGAGTTTAGAGATATAGATATGGCTGTGTGAAGTTGTTGTGTGGGTGAGTTTTGCATGTGAGGTAGTTCGGGTGAAAGATTATGTATTATGAAGGAGAAGAAGATAGTGGCAGAGAGAGGTAAAAGATTCAGTCTAAATTGAACTCAAAAGTGTCGCTAAAAAGCTATCCTATTCCAGCAGTCTCTTTTCGAATTTTGAAAATATTTTAGAATATTATTTGGACAAAACTCAAAGAAGTAACTTATGTTAATTTAGCAAGTCTACACATAGTAAAAGTTTCAGATTTTTCGGAGCTCGATAAGCATGCTAAGTAATTTTATTCGTAAAAGAGATTTCGGTGCATTTTAAAATAGTAAATTAAGTTATTAAATTATGATACTTTCATAATAGTCTTACGTAGCTATGATAATGTATATTCCAGAATTTCAAAAGTTTTGAAAGTCGTTTGCTATTTTTAGCGTTCTTAGTAGTGTAGCGCCCGAACGGATATAGCGTAGCGCTTTATTATTACGATAGTTATTAAATTATTTCTAATGAGTCTTTTAGGTTATATCTGGGTGGATAAGGTACTTAAGCCATTGGGGGAAAATAGGTAATTATACATAAATCGAGGGACGGTTGGGTAAAGTTTTACTCATCTAAAAGAAACATAATACCTAAACGTGCCCGAGCAACAATAAATGACATCCGTATGATTTGTTATTTAGGTTTTGATAGTCAAGAGCTAGGGCCGGCATTTGAGCAAATACCAGAAGTAGATTTTGAGCGAGGTAAGTACTCCTGCCATATTCCTCCGTATACCCTATTTTCCATCTACGTATATGTACAAATGAATTGTTCAATTAAAAGTTTAAAGCCTTTTGCACGCTACTGCTTTTGTGTAAATTGTTTGATGATAAAATACATAAAAAATGCCATGGAATGTTTTCTATGAGTAGTGTTTTAAAGTTGGCTCATATATGTTGAATGAGACGGTATTCTGGATTGGTTGTTGCGCCCCATATCCACGGGGGAAAGTTGGATTGTTGGGTCCTGGTCAACGGGACGATACGTTGACGCACAGTACTGTTGCTCGTGGTGCGCCCTTGCGTCCACACCAATATGTATCCCAGACGAAGGAGGGATTGTGGGCCCTAGTCGGGGGGCGCATACCCGGACCGAATAATATTTATCCTGGGTGGAGTAGGGATTGTGGGCCCTAGTCAGGGGGGAACGTACGCTGACCGCAGCATACCCATGTTATGATGAACTGTGATAGTTGTTAATGAGCCTTCTTGATGACATACTTCGTTACTGTGAATCTTGAATGAATTGCTTTCATAAAGTAGATATATGTACAATATCTCTTGTGAAAATATTTATCAGTTTTAAATTTGAAGAAGACCTTGGCATGTTTTTGTGAATCCCAAAACCTATTTTAGGGATATGGTATGTGTACTTACTAGGCCCCAAGCTCATTCTTTTAAATATTTTTCAGGCAATGATCTAGATGGAACCGAACTGATGAAGGCCACGAGGATTATGGTAGACGACTGCTAGAGGAGTTGTAGTCCTCTTAGATTATTTAACAAATCATTAGGTGGTATGCTAGTACTGGATTTGTAATTTGAGATTTTTGAAGCTTAGATCTTCACCGAATAATCTCTGTTAGTTGTTAAATAAAGAATGTCATTGGAGATTTATTGAGAAATTGTAAGCGCGACTTAGAAATATTATTAAGGATAAAGATTTAAATTACTTGGTGATAGTATTGTTGTATACAAGTTATAATAAGGCCTGGCAGAGCCCTTGGTTGGAGTCCATTGGGTCTGCGACCGGTCACGTGCCTAGCTCACGGGCCTGCCCGTGGGTTCGGGTCGTGACATTCAATGTTTGCTATCCCATTAACTCGGTTGACTCGGAAAAAGGTTAAGTTTGAGTTGTCAGAGGAATGTGATCATAGTTTTCTAAAGCTAAAGAAAGACTGGTTTCAGTTTCGGTCCTTTCGCTGCCTTCAGGACTGGAGGATTTGTGATAAATGTGATGCTTCACAGAAAGGTCTGGGATGTGTGGTTATGCAGCATGGGCAAGTTATTGCTTATGGTTCGCAGCAACTCATAACGTATGAAATGAACTATCCAACATATGACTTGGAGTTAGCTGTCGTGGTTTTTCCTAAAAAATTTAGAGGCACTACCATCTCTATGGTAAGATGTGTGAGATATACACCGATCACAAGAGTCTTAAGTATTTGTTCACGCAGAAAGAGTTGAATATGCGGGAACGTCGATGGTTAGATTTGCTTAAGGACTATGACTACAAGATTTTATATCATTCAGGGAAGACCAATGTGGCTGTCGATGCCCTCAGTAGAAAGAATACTGGTACATTTTCAGCTCTTTTGACTTCACAAAGGGAAATTCTTGCGATCTTGAAAGTTTGGGTGAAGATGTTTTGGTTCCGGGTCTAGGAACTATTTTGGTAACTTAATTGTGTAACCTACCTTGATCAAAAGAATTAAACAAGCTCAGACTGTAGATTCAAAATTAGTTAAGATCATAGAACAAGTGAGAGAAGGTCAACAGCCAAAGTTCAGGGATGATACCGAGGAGACAGTATTTTTTGGAACCAGAATGTGGGTTCCTTCTGATGTAGGGTTATAGGAGGAAATAATGCATGATGCACACAGTTCAGGCTTCACAGTACATCCTGGTATTACTAAGATGTATCGGGATTTACGAGACGTGTTTTCGTTGAACGATATGAAAAGAGAGATAGCAGACTTTGTTGCTCGATGTCTTGTTTGTCAGCAGGTTAAGGTGGAACATAAAAGTTTAAGGTTAAAAATATTGTCAGGTGACGGTTAAGTAAAAATATTGTCGCTAAAAGTCGCTAATAATGAAAAATACTTATACTAAGTTAAAACTATTGTCGCTAAAAAGTTTCTATAAAATAATACTAACAAAAAAAATTTGCCACTAAAATTTCTAGTTAAATCCAAAAAAGTATTAGGGTGTTACAACACAGGCCGTCTGGGAAGGATCAATGAGGTCCCCAAGCACCACCTTAACACGATTAGCAATGATCTTGGCTATGCACTTATAAATCGTGTTACAGCAAGAGATAGGTCTGTAATCATTAAGGCTCGAGGGATTAGTCACTTTGGGAATTAAGACAAGGAAAGTATGGTTAACTTCTTTGAGAAGCTGACCATTACCAAAAAAATCCTGAATCGCCTTCCACAATATGCCATGTCCTCTTAAAAAAGAGGATGTTATACCCATCAGGACCAGGGGATTTACCATCCTTCAGAGAGAAGAAAACCTTCTGAATCTCATCCTCAGTAATCTCACGACCCATCTCACGCTGTTGAGAATCTGAAAGGGATTTCGACATCCAGTTCCTCAGCTCATTCAAACCCGGATAGTGACCCGAACCACGAGTTCCCAACAAACTCTAGAAATGGTCAATAATCTAAGCCTTAACCAAATCTGAGTCTTCTAGGGTAGTCCCGTCAGATCAAAGAAGAGAACTAATTTTATTAAAATTCCTTCTCTTATTAACAGACTTGAAGAAAATTTTGTTATTTTTATCACCCACATCAAGCCAGTGAATACCAGATTTTTGCTTAAGGAAACTCTCCTCCTTGCCACTCACTCACTATAGCAAAAAGTTCTAATTTCTCCTTTTCAATCCGACGCCACACAGGGTCAAGAGGGTTCAATGCTAACATGTTCTCAGCATACTCTAAGGAAGCCCTGGCCTCATTGGGTCTACCTGAAATGTTGCTAAAGTGTTCCTTATTCATGTCCTTAAGTTGTAACGCAACTTTAGTTTCCCTAACAACCCTAAACATAGCACAACCCACAAGGGGGGCATGCCGCACACTTTAGCAACCAGAGGCAAAAACTTATGATGATTGGCCCACATATCAAAAAAATTTAAACGGCTTGGGCACCTTGTCAACCTTGACAAGAGAGTGGACGAAGATGGGTGAATGATCAGAAATACCTCTAGGACAAAAAAACCGCTTCAGATTTAGGAAATTTAAAGATCCAAGAATCATTAACAAGGACATGGTCAAGCTTCCTACAAATAGTATCACCATCATCCCGACAGTTCGTTCACGTATAAAAGCAACCAGAATACTTCAAATCTAAAAGTTCTAAAGTAATCAAACAATCATGGAACTCCTGATAGTAGCAAGGCCATCTATTGCTACTTCCTAACTTCTCACTCGGACTCTGGATAGCATTAAAATCACTAAGAACCAACTAGGGTTCATTCCCAAAAAGGCGAGACCGATACTCAAGCTCCTGCCAGAGCACAGATCTCTCACTAGAATCATTAGAACCACGCACAAAGGAAACAAAAAAAGAGGCAACCTATCCTTTAATTTCACTTGACAGTGAATTATTTGATCTGACATACCAAGACAAGTAACATTAACTACTTTGGGATTCCATAAAACCCAAATTCTACCATTCACAAAAAATTGGTAGTTATTTATAAAGGACTAACCAGGAAATCTACAGTTATATATAACCGACGCATTAGGGGCTACCACTCTGGTTTCTAAGATCCCCAAAAAGCATAACACCTAAGGAGGCAATAATATGTTGGGCCTCCACTTGCTTACCACTTCTGTAGAATCCTCAAGAATTCCAGCAAAGGATGTTATGCATAATACCAAAAACCAAAAGGATGTTACAACCAAGAAGCAAAAGTCAGGTGAAGTTTCCCCTACGGGAAGACTTCTTCTTCTTCTTCTTCTTATTAGTAATACTATAGTCAAGGTATACTTTACTACCAAAATGAGAAGACATATCATTATTTGGAGTAAGAGAGCAGGGAATGAAATCTGAATCAGAGTCTGGATCAAAGCCCAACTCAGAGTGTACGATCTGGCCAAAATCTAAATGCAAATCAGAGTGCAAACACATGATCATCAATAGGCAAATTATGAAAATGAGAAGGTACCTCTGGTAGAGAAGATGGCTAAATACTAACCTTCTACTGAAAAGAAGCATTCTGGGCACTAACCTGCACCTGGCTATCAATCTCCTGCTGGTGCCTAGTCTCCAACTGACTACGGCTCTGCTGAACACGATCAAGAGATAAATAAAGAAGACAAAGAACCCTTACTGACTTCGTACTTGCCTTTGCTTTTCACGATTGTCCACTCTACTTCTTTTGCCAGAGCAGCAACAGAGGCTGGAAGGGACGTGTCAGATCACTTCGGAACAGACATTGAAGGAGGAGGGGGCCTATCGCTCTCAAACCGAGTACAAGACAGGGTAGTATGTCCGAAGCACTTGCATACCGTGCAAACTAGAGGGCACCACTGATAATCTGCCCGAACGGTCACATGATCAGAGGGGGGGTCTCCTTCCTGCCAGGTACTCATGTTTGGCACCATAACAAGTTCATCAACGAGCTCCCTGGTTGCAGAAACCTTAACACACACTCGGGCAAAACTTATCCACTCACAGCTCTCAGTAAGCGAGTCTGCATATAGTGGCTTCCTAATGCCACTCGCTACATAACTCAACCCACTAGCTATTAGGTACTCAACAGGAATGTTGTAGAGTTTAACCCATAACATTAGAACATCAAGGGATTCCTTGCATAAATTCATACGAAGTTTTGAACGTTGCAACACATTTAATTTGTTCGCAAAATGCCACGGACCCGAATCCAGAATCTTGTGTACGGTATCCACAGAAGAGAATTTAAAGAAATAAAACCCTGATCATTAACTAAAAACTTTTGTAACCCATCATTCAACCACAGTTTATGGGCAATGTTGCTAATAGTGAAATAAGGCAATTTTTTATCGACAAAGTATCCCACAACACAGTTATCTCACAAGTCAATACCCTCTTCAGCAATGACTTTAGGGGGGGGGGGGGAACTTGTACCTTACCGTTAGAAGTCGTTGATGGGAAGTAAGATAATTTCATCCTTACCTCTAGAACTAGATGGCCCCGGTTTCACCTTGTCGGCCCAGAATGGATGCGGTGAAGAAGCAATAAGGCACTGAGTGTCTACCCTAGTATCCTCACTAAAGGCTGCCCCTTCCCTAGGTCGAGCCCCGATTACCCCTACCTCCTCTAACACCCCGACCGGTACCACCTCTATCTTAAGAACATTACCGAGAGCCAGTATCGACTTTAAACCCAGCTGTCGCTGAAGTGAGTCCACTTCTGATTGCAACACACATTTTTCATCACTGACATGTCGCCGGTAATTAAGCTCCTCCATAAGCAAACCAAATTGGTGGGCAGACAATGAACCGCTCAAGAAGCGATCTGTAGCCCACTAGTTTCTGCGAGAACAGCTGCTTCCTCATCAGAATAATGTGAACCATCAATTTTCTTCAAAAGAGGTCCATCAATCTTTGCCAGAACTGGACATCCCTGAATATCACTACTCGAGGGTCAAGGGGTAGCCTCCCGATGCCTAATTGACTGTGATACCCCGAAAATACCGAAAATTAATCTAATCGTGAGTTTGATTAATTAAGGGGTGCTATTTTTATTAAGTAGCAATATGTTGATGATGACTAAGTGTTAGGGAGCTAAATAAGGGGGAAGTGTGGTTTTGGGGGTTAAAATATAATTTTAGAAAGTTAAGGCGCAAGAATGCAATTTTGGAGTATGTGATGAACGAGATGCATATCTTTATTAAATAGCATCATTTTGATGATAATGAGGTGCTGGGGGGCTAAAGGAGAGATTAGGGTAATTTTGGGGTCAAATCGTAATTTCCTAAAGTGGAGGGGTCAAATTGCAATTTTGGAAACTTGAGGGGCTAAAGTGCAAATTGTTGAAAGTTGAAAAAGGTGTCACAATTGGAGAGAAGACAGCCAAATGGTTGGAATTGGGCTGACTATGTGTTGGGAGATAATAAAATAAAGGAGGATAAGATTAATGAAGTGGAAATATAAAAGAAAAAGTTTGGGGTAGAAAATGGAAATAATGGAAACTGAAGTACAACTTGTGAACAGTAACAGCAAGAAACAGCTAGGAGAAAAAAAAAGGAAGAAAAAGAAACGGGGAAGAAGGAAAAAGAAAGAGGGGAAGGAAGAAAAAAATGGGGAGAAACCCTAAACCCATCATGGTACGATCTTAAACCCTAATTATTGAATATTGGTTCAACTCAGCTGAATATACATGGTGTGTATATATGTGTGTGTGTGTGTGTGTGTGTGTGTTCTTTGGGTTTGTTAGTGGGTATGATTGTGTTTAATTGAATGAATTAGATGTATAAAAGTGTGTTCGGGGCATGATTGAATGGATTGCGATGAGTTTAAGTGATTTAAAATGAGTTATGAAGGAGATTTCTGTATGATTGAAAAGAAACCAGGCGTGTGAAGGCTGAAGGCTGAAGAAGATGAGTGTGTGTGCATGAAGGTGAAGTAGTGTGTGTGTTGATGCGAATAGTGACTGTTTTTGTCACTAAAGGTGCAAATTTAATAACCAGGTTTTAATTCAAATTTGTAAAAGTAGTTACAGTCATATTTAGCCAAAGTTCAAAACATAGACCCTAGTTATTATTAGGAGACCAACATCATGGAAATATTTCAGATTTTTCCGAGGTTGGGAAAGGGGTGAACGGAAGCGGGTAGTTTGGAACTTTATAGTAAAATTTAAAATATCAAATGAACGCGGTTTTGCACGAAAATTTAATGGGGAACTTAAGATGCTGAGAAGTTCCATTTCCAAAGATTTCTGGTCATTCCAAAGTTGTTAGCTATTTTTTTGGCTGAACGGGCTTTTATACGCTCGGTCCAGACACCGGTTCGGGATTTTTGGTCAAAACTTTTGTAAAATACTTTTTTACTCAATAATGAATTCAGGAGGCTTAAAATAGCATTTTAAAGCACTTTTGAGATTTTTCTGAGGCCGGGAATCCTCAGGGACATTTTGGTAATTTGCCACCCAAATAGGGGTATTTTGGTAATTTTCCATGTAAAGTTTTTTCAAAGGACTTTTTAGTCCAGAAAGGGTTATAAAACACCTAGAAGGTTATTTTGATGCTGATTCAGGGCGTTGCGATGATAGTGAACCCCGGGGGCATTTCAGTAATTTGTCGCCCAGAGGGGGTATTTTGGTAATTTTTTCTATAAAATGCTTTGAAAGACTGTTGGTTTGGGAAGGGGTGTAAGACATCCAAAAAGTTATTTTAAAGTAGTTTTGAGATGTTTGTTAGGGCGATGGCCGCTAGGAGTGTTTTGGTAATTTTCCCTTTAAAATTTTATGAGGGAATATTTGGTCTATAAATGATGCAGTACATCTAAAAACTAGTTTTAAAGCGGTTTGGGGGTGTTGGTGATGTAGCGGCCATCAGGGGGTATTTTGGTAATTACCATGTTGACGCTAAATTTTTTAGAACTAGCATTATTTAGCGTTCAGAGGGGTGGGAAGCGAGGAATAGTGGTAGTATGTCTAAAATGAGAGTTGTTATCGATAATAAGTCGAGAAGGCTAGATTAAGGATCCGATTATCAGATCGAATTAACTAGCTATCATAAGATGCTATGAACGGTTAAGTGGGAAGGGGGTAGAATAAGGAGTGCATATATGTTGAATGATGACTAACGAGCACGATATGATTTGACTAGGTGATGCAACTCGTTGCGATCAGAGATTGTGAGTTGCTTTGGCTATAAGCCAATCAGGTAAGGACAATGCGGTTCTGATATGCTAATTCATTGTTCGATTAGCATGCCATGTTGATGACGTGTTGTTGAATTCTTGTCGTTATGATTGGACACCGGTAGTCATTATAACTAGTATATGCATATTTGAATTATGTTGTTGAGGACTTAGGGTAGAATAAATTCCCTTAGTTCGCCCTGTTGACAGAATTTAATGAAGATAATGGGTGTCCTAGTATGCTATGATTCGATTCAATTAGCATACCCGAAGTTGATGATGATATTGCGTAGGGGTTATCGTGTGGTCGTTGTGAGATTTCGGCAGTCATTGATAGCCGATATCTCTTCTCTTTGGAACACCATTGAGGACTTGCGGTAATCTTCTCCCGAGTCCGCCCTATCGCTGATGATGATGTTGTTGAGGTCATTGCGTGTTGTTGTGAAATGTTGGCATTTATTGGTAGTCGACATTTCTCTTATGTAAGAATGTTGTTGAGGGCTTGCGGTAATCTTTTCCTAAGTCCGCCCTATTGATGATGTTACGTTGAACTCTTGTTGTTAGGTCTGGACACCGGTTGATCTTCTGATTCGGTATTCCTGGTTGAGTTGTGTTGTTGAGGACATAAGGTGGAATAAATTTTCCCTTAGTCCGCTTTGTTGATGAAGTCATGTTGCTTGGCTGTAAAGTGGTTAGGGAAAGTACTCTAGATGAGTTCCGTGCCTATTGACAGTGTCTCTTTTAATTACTTGAGACTGAGATGAACATCACGTAAAATGGGACATCTATATGAGGAGGATGGCCTGTGAAATATGATTACTGGCAAAGAGGATGTAGGGCGGCGCGCGAGCCAAGTCTGTCATGTCTGGTCGAGTCTAGTCTATCGTATCTGAGTTACATGGCATTTGATTTTCTTCTGATGTTGATGATTTTAATGACTTGTATTTCTTTGATATTTATCTTTTCAATTTCCTGTTTTAGTGTTCACTTGCATAGTCGGTCAGTCAATTTGTCGGTCAGTCAGTCTTGTCCATGAGGAGGTGGCAATAATGCTATTCTGTTGGGCCTTAAAGCCGTTCAGTCTAATGAAAGAAAAATTATCGTTTGACAAGTTATGTTGATGCTAAAATTTATTGACTACTCTTGATTCATTACTATCGTTGAGACGATTATTATTCCTCCTAGCCTTTTGAATCATTTGTACACGATACTCTTCGTGTTCTCTTTACTGGGCAATTTGCACTCATTCCTTATGTTGTATTGTGCAGGCTATAAGGTCGATCAAGGAGAACCCTCTAGAAAAGGGAAGAGAAATAAGCTAGAAAAGTTGAGCAAGGGGATAGGTTGTATGAGGTAAGACAAGCTAGAAATGGTGAGATAAAGATTGAGTTACAAGATAGGTGGATAATAGTCACACGACTACAGTCGTATATTAGGTTGTAACCATTTATGTTGTTTATGAGTTTGAGGATGTAGTTGCTCTATATACAGCAGGGTTTTGAATGTGATTATGATCGATAACTCAGTCCGGTGACGTCAACAAGGTTGAGGGTGTTGCATCGGCGATGAAGGAAAAGCCACCAAATTAGGAATACAAGTGACATCATCACGAGCAGACTGAGCATTCCGTTTTAGGAAATATTCGAGCGCTGACAAACATCATAAACGAACGACTGTTACCAAGAACAGTCTCGTTCAAAGTAAGATCAAAAGACACCATAAAAACAAAAACAAAAAAAAGGGAGGTTACAAATTAGGGTCTGCGCAGCAGCCAAAAAAAGGGTTTGACAAGGATTACTGCGTAAACCCAAAATTAGGGTCTGCACAGCAGCCCAAAAAAAAGGCCGACACAGCAAGGCAGAGTGCCGAGGGAAGGGGGAAGGACAGAGGGAGTGGGGAAGGGAGGGAGGGAGGGGGGAGGAAGACAAACATCGGCGGTCACTGGAGAGTTGTGACATGCCGGAGACAGAAAAATAGAGAGACAAAAGATGAGAAACCAAAAAAATAGAACTGACAGGGCCTGCACAATGCCAGAACGAGAGAAAAAAAACTAGCGATCCCAACAGTATAAGACGAAGAGCAACTCACCTGCAAACAAAACTGCCACTCACTCATCAGCTCTGGCCAAAAATAGGCATCCCACCCACAAAACTTTGGCCAAGAATGAGCATCACCACCCACTAAACTCCAGCCAAAGATGCTCGTCGATCTGCAGATCTGAACCATGCTAAAAAACCAAAAGATGCCAGTAAACCTGTTTTTGTGAATAACTTGAAACCTTTGGTCTACACAGCCTAAAACTGATCACGAGTCGGAACCAAAGAGAACGGAGTGTTCAGAGGGGTTGCCGACGGCAAGCCATACCGGCGAGAGAAAAGATAGCGATGGTTAACTGTGCAGAGGACATTGGCTCCAATGGCTAGTTTTTTAGAGACCCCAACCAAGACAAGAGACTTGCAGAGGCGTCACCAGCCACCAGACTCAAGCAACAGCGCCGAACAACACTCTTTCTAAAAGACCAGTTGCTAGAAGGGAGGTCACCTGCCGCCGACGGCACTGGAAGCACTCACAAACTCTCACTAATGGCTAGTATTTTGAAAACACTCTTACTCACCTCTGTGTCTCTCTCTACCAATCATTGAAGACCTAAAGCGATAAAATCTCTTACCTAAATCAAGCCTTTGGACAAGAAAAACCTCAAGGCTGGTCCTAGTACGTGGGAAGCCCTTCGAAAAAAGTGGTCGTTACTTAGATGGGCTTGCTTACTGTCACGTAAGCGGCGTGTTCCACGTCATAACTATGTCTTATGGCTGGCCATTAGGGAGAGGTCAAGTACGCAGAATAGGCTTTTTGCTTTTCATGTCATTCCTAGCATGAGCTGTGTTTTCTATCGCATTTCTTTTGAGTCCCATGATCATTTATTTTTTAGTTGCCCTTTCACGTACAGATTATGGTCTATTATTCAAAAGAAATGCAATTTTAATTGGCCTATGTTAAGTTGGCAGGGTATGGTTGATAGAGCTTCCTCGGAGTGGCAGGGCCCTAGATTCCCGGCATCGGTCGGATAGCCTTTGCAATGTTGGTGTACTACATCTAGAGAGAGCAAAATTCTCATTCCTTCCAGAATAAGTATACTGATGTGGTTTCTTGTTCTGTAGGTCTTGTGTAGGTCATCTGGTGGAGGTTGTTCTCGAGTAGAAAAGTAGCCAATTCCTTGACTAACTGATGGTTCCAGGCTGAATGGCAGCTCCCCGACTCCATATTTGCTTGATCCCATCATGGTTTACGTACAGACAGACGTTGCAGTTTAGCATGTGATATCACTGTTGTTAGTGTAGAGGTGTTTCTACCAGGTTCTCCAGACTCCATGTGGCTTCACCTGTTGTTGTTACCTTCATGTGGTCTCTTTGGGTCTTTTTGTACTTCTTTTGATGATCTAGCTTTGGTGGTTATGTATTACCTCTTTCTGTTGCCAGTATGGCATGTTTAGCCTAGTTTAGGTTTTCTTTCTTAGTTCTTGCTTAGCAAGACATGTGGTTCTCCAGTGAAGTTCAAAATTCACTAGCTGTTTGAGAAAAAAAGAGAGAGAGGGCATTTTCTCCCATTTTTCAAAAAACTAGTCGTTAGAGAGTGCTTTCAGCGCCGTAGCCTAAGTCTGGCAACCAGCAACATCCCTTCTAGCTGCTGGTAGTTTGGTTAGTGACCTCCCTTCCTTGGTTTGGCCGTGAGGTGGCCAGATCTCAAGCTCTCAAGCTCAATGTAAAACTGGTTAGAGAGGGAGTAGCGAGAGTCTTAGTGAGAGTTGCCTATTTTTGTCCCTTTTCTGGCACCGCTGTCGGAGATCCTTGGAGGGCCTTCATGTCGGTTGTGGCTGATGTCCCAGATCTGGTCAGTGGTGCGTCTAATCGGAGTTTTTTGGGTTTTCAATGCTCTGTTTTGGCAACTCTAGGTTCGTGGCAGGAGATTAGTTGGTTTCGCCAGTGGGTTTGGTCGTGTTCTTGCTTTTGTGGCGTGGATCTGCTGATTTTTTTACCCTTTTTTTACTTGGCCGATGTTTGGGCCCTCTGTTTTTTCTGGTTTCTGGTCGTCTTCTTCGCGGGTCTCCAGTTTGGCCGTCGGTTTTTCTCCCCGGCGCTGTCACGGCCGTCATCGATGTCAACCGCGGCACCCCTCCTTTCCTCTCCCCTTCCCCCGGTCCCCTGCCTTTGCCGACTCCTTTCCCCTTCCCCTTCTCCTCCTTTTCCGCCGCTTGTTTCTGTCTGTTTTCTTGCATCGGCCCTAATTAGGGTTTGGCTACATTTGGAAGGTGCGTCGACGCACATTAGGGTTATGCCCCCCCCCCCTTTTTAATTTTTATTTTTTAAATCTTTTTAATTTATTATATATATATACATGGTGTCTTTCTTGGTTTTCTACCTTATGACATCTTCTGATCTTGCTCTTAACGATTTCGTTCGTGGCAATGGTAGCTCATTTATCGCACCAGTTGGTGTTCGGGTATCTAATTTCTTGAAGCTGCAAGCTAAAGCTGTTCGGGATGATGGTACTTGTGTTCCTCATCCAGTGGCCTCTCCCACCCTATCGACCAAGCATCGGGAGGCTACCCCTGGCCCTTCGGGTAGTGGTTTTCAGGAATGTCCAGTCCTAGCAGAGGGTAATTGACCTCTTTTGAAAAGAAGTGTTGGTTTAAAAGGATCTGATGAGGAAGTTGCCTATCTAGCAGAAACTAGTGGGTTTCGCTTCTTGAGCTGTTCATTGTCGGACCATCAGTTTAGTTTGCTTATGGAGGAGCTTGAGTTCCGGCGACAGGTCGTGTAATACCCTAAAAATTTTCTTTCCTTGTACGTAATTATTATTTTAAGTAAATAAATAAGTTTGTGGTCTTTTGATAATATTAAGAAAATAATTTTTATCGTTTCTGAAGAATTCGGTCAAATGAAAAGTGGTTTCATTCGAATCAAAGCGGGGAGCTTAGTGAAGTTTTGGAGTCTGAAGAATTCGGTCAAATGAAAATAAGTTTTTGGTCAATTAAAAAGGTTTTCGGTAGACTAAAAAAAATTAATTTATTATTAAAAAATTAAAAATTAGTTTTTGATCGACTAAAAATGTTTTCGGTAGACTAAAATAAAAAAAATTAGCATTTTTGCGACTGCTGAATTCGGTCGATGGCAAAGTCTTTTCCTTCAAATGAAAACTTAAAATTTTTCTGTTCCGTATAAATAGACTTCTTACTTCCTTTCAAGCCTTTTGGGTTCTTTGTTTCTTTTGCTCCCTAGTTCTTTTCCCATTCGGAGAGACAGATTAGAAGATTTGGGAAGATCATTTGGCATTAAGGTGGTGCTTGAGGTTTTTCTTGTTCGAAAGCTTTTGAGGTAAGGGATTTTATCACTTTTTACTGTGGGAAGGTATTTTCGAAGTCCAATAGCTTATGCCTTGTCCAATACCGATCATCTTCATTGCTTCATTATTAGTTGTTTAACTTTTGCTCTCATTTATAACATTGTGTACCTTCCTCCATTTGAGCCTTGATGAGCACACCTTTGCATTTGAATGTTTGTGACCGTCAATTCAAGATTGACATTGGCTATGTTGAACAACTCTCAAATTGAGAAGGTCTTTTGGACATATGTTTGTTAAGCTAGTGAGCCAAAGACTCCTAGTATGCTCTGGAGCACCCGTTTGATGTTTGTATGTTTGGTTCGACATTTGGGTCTTACGACCACCATAGTCATCGCATGTTTATAGCATCCCCTACATATAATTGAAATATGTTTTGGGTAAAATGCTAATCTTTGATACTTTGATAATTGATAGAAAGACATGATTGGTCCGTTCAATCTAATATTGCTCTTAGAATTGCTTGATATCTTACAATTGGTTTACCCTACTGGGCTATTTGAGCTCACCCCTTTTCCTTTCCTACCTTGCCTTTGCGACAGGTGAAGGGAGTGACAATTGAATGATGTGGCAGCCTCAAAGTCCTTGGATTTTGTTTAATAAATAAGAATATATATCAACCGATGAAACAAAAGTACAACATCCGCAAGGGGCATACCCCAGGAAAACAACAACGAAACGCGAGTCTTGCTAAGCAAGAGTGAATAGAAAACCTATGCTAGGCAGAAACATGCCACACAGGCCACAAAAGAAAAAAGTTAATACATAACAACAAAGCTAGATCAGCAAAAGAAATAGAAAGGACCCAGTATTGACCACACGGCCACGCAGAATCTAGAAGTCCTGGTGGAAAGAGCATCACACAAAAACTGAAGTCCTTGGATTTTTGCTTATCATTGAATTTTTCTATCCGTATTTTGGAAATCTTATCCGTTTAGGTGTCATTCAATGTAAATGTATTAGGTCTTTAGCTTAGCCGCTGCGCATAGAAGTCTTTTGTAAGGGAATACTTTGGGAATGTTTTGTAATAGACTTTCGTTGTATATGGAAATATTTTATGTTGGTGGCTTCTAGTGCTCTATTTAGCCTGTGACTTTTAGAACCTTAGCGGTGTATTTAGAGATTTGTTGATAGTCACGGCCTCCCGTGTTGGGGGCATGATAGGGTTGGTATCAGAGCTTAGGTTTGTGATTCTATAGACTCGTGTGAGCGGCCTAGGTCTAAGACATTGCGAGATTTATTTTTGATTTCGCGTTTATCTTCTGTATGTTGTAGTCTTATGCAGTTTCCTTTGATGTGTTAGGAGTACTATGGCTCCTAGACGCTCTAATCATAACGCTAACGATCCTCTCGAGCCACCATAGAATGACGGAGTTGCTGAAGCCATTGTACTAGAATTTTAGAATTTGGCGAACTTAATCGACGGAGGGAACGTAGTACCACTGTACTGAAATCAAAATGATGGACAAAATGATGGTGTTAAATCCGGAGACGTGGAGAAATTCAAGAAGTTAGTACCCGCTTTTAGAGGGGAACCCGATCCAGAGAAGGCTAAAGCGTGGGTGAATCAAAATGAAAGGTGTTCGACCTTTGGGACTGCAGTGATGAAAAAAAGGTGGCATATGCTGTTTTCATGTTAGAAGATGAGGTTGACCATTGATGGAAGATGGTCAAACGCACGCAAAGAATCAGTGCCAATCATCCCATGACTTGGGAACGATTTAAAGGTATTTTTTCTTTGAGAAGTATTTTTCTCAAAATGTAAAAGATTAGAAGGAGGAAGAATTCTTGAAGCTCGTACAGAATGATAAGTCAGTAGCCCAATATGAGGCAAAGTTCACTTCATTGTCAAGATATGCCCCTCATCTAGTTGACATAGAAAATCGTAAAGCAAGAAGGTTTGAGAAAGGATTAAAGCGCGGCATCAAGAACAGATTATTAGCTTTGAAACTTCTGACTTGTGCCAAGGTGGTTGAACGGGCAGAAATTCTAGAGACGGATTACGAGGAGTTTTTAAAAGAACAGGAGGAACAAAGACGCAAAAGGAGTAGTACAGAAGCTTTGGACAAGAACAAGAGTGGTGGTCAAAACAAGAGGAAAGCAACTTTACAAGAGAGCATGCAATCGATTCAAAGAGTTACGAAGGTTTGCAACATCTGCGGCAAGAATCATGGGGATAAGCCTTGGCATCGTTTGACAAATTCATGTTTCAATTGTGGGAAGTGGGGCATTATGCTATGGAATGTCCATATCCGAAGAAAGAGAAGACTTATAACACTCAGGCGCCGGTTGGAGCAAAACCGCCTATAGGAGACCAGAGGCAAAGAGTACAAGGCCGTGCTTATGCTTTGACTGCCAAGGATGCCACAACTTCCAATGACGTAGTGGCAGGTACAGTTCGGATCGGTTCTTACTCTTTTCATACATGGTTTGACCCTGGGTCCACGTTTTCGGTTATAACCTCTTCTCTCGCATGTAACTTGGGTTTCGACCCACGACCTTTAGAATTTGATTTGATGATTGAAACAGCGGTGGGGAAATCCATTTTAGTATCAACTGTGTACAAGCCTTGTTTGGTACACATTGAAGGTAGAGTGTTACCTGCTGACCTTTTAGCTATGGACATTCCGGATTTGGACGTCATTCTCGGCATGAACTGGTTGTCATCCTATCATGCGTCCTTAGATTGCTATGCCAAAGAAGTACATTTTTTAATTCTCGGTGAATCTAAGTTCAAGTATAAGGATTCTACTTCTATTACTTCGTCTTGTCTTATATCTACCTTAAGAGCTAGACGTTTGCTTCGGAAAGGGTGTCAAGGATATTTAGCTTACATTGTGGATACTCATATAATTGCTCAGAACTAATCTGATATTCCCGTCGTTAGCAAATTTTTGGACATGTTTCCGGAAGAACTTCCTAGTCTTCCTCCAGATCGTGAAATTGAGTTTTTGTTATCGACCTTATACCACGAGCTGCTCCAATTTCTAAGGTTCCGTATCGTATGGCCCCGGCCGAGCTCAACGAACTTAAAGTGCAACTTTAAGAATTGCTTGAGAAAGGCTTCATTCACCCAAGTGTTTGTCCTTGGGGTGCTCCCGTTTTATTTGTAAGAAGAAGGACGGAACGATGAGATTGTGCATTGACTATAGAGAGTTGAATCGTATTACAATTTGCAATAAGTATCCTTTGCCATGGATTGACGATTTGTTTGATCAACTTCAAGGTGCGGAATACTTTTCCAAGATTGATTTGAGATCGGGTTACCATCAATTGAAGATTCGAAAGGATGATATATCCAAGACAGCTTTTTGCACGAGGTACAAACACTATGAGTTTATTGTAATGTCGTTTGGGTTGACTAACGCACCTGCAACATTTATGGATTTAATGAATCGGGTATTCAACCGATACTTGGACCAATTTTTTATAGTTTTCATTGATGACATTTTGATTTACTCCAAAAGCAAAGAAGATCATGAAGAACATTTACATATAGTGCTACAAATTTTGAGGGAAGAGAAGCTTTATGCCAAGTTCTATAAATGTGAATTTTGGCTTGAGAAAGTTGTGTTTTTAGGACATGTGGTGTCTAAAGATGGGATCTCGGTGGATCCATCTAAGGCAGAGGTAGTGTGGAATTGGGAAAGACCAAAAACAGTTGGAGAAGTTCGTAGTTTCCTTGGCTGGTTATTATCGCATATTTATTGAGGGATTTTCAAAGCTTGCTATCCCGTTGACTCGGTTGACCCGGAAGAAGGTTCGATTCGAGTGGTTGGAAGAGTGTGATTGCAGTTTTCTAGAATTAAAGAAAAGATTGGTTTCAGCTCCAGTTCTTTCCTTGCCTTTGGAGACTGGAGGATTTATGGTTTATAGCAATGCTTCACGAAAAGGTTTAGGATGTGTATTGATGCAGCATGGGCCAGTTATTGCTTACGGTTCGCGATAACTCAAAACGTATGAAGTGAATTACCCGACACGTGACTTGGAATTGGCTACTGTGGTTTTTGTTTGAAAATTTGGAGGCACTATCTCTATGGTGAGACGTGTGAGATCTACACGGATCACAAGAGTCTTAAACTTTTATTCACGCAGAAGGAGCTAAATATGAGACAACGTCGATGGTTGGAGTTACTTAAGGACTATGACTGCAAGATTCTTTATCACCCCAGAAAGGCCAATGTGGTGGCCGATGCTCTCAGTCGAAAGAATACAAGTACGTGTGCCTCACTTTTAACTTCATGTCAAGAAATTCTTGTGGATCTAGATGTTTGGGTGCGGATGTCTTGGTTTCCGAGTCGGGGAACTATTTTGGTAATTTGATGGAGCAACTGGTCTTGATTGAAAGAATTAAGCAAGCTCAGAGTGTTGACTCAAAACTAATTAAGATCAAAGAGCAAGTTGGAAAGGGTCAACAGCCGGAGTTTAGGATTGATGCCGAATGGGCATTACGTTTTGGAAAAAGATTGTGTGTTCCTTCTGGTATAGGGTTGAAGGAGGTAATATTGTGACGCTCATAGTTCTGGATTCACAGTTCATCCTGGTAGTACTAAGATGTATCAGGATTTACGAGACGTGTTTTGGTGGAATGAAATGAAAAGGGAGATAGCGGATTTTGTCGTCGATGTCTTATTTGTCAACAGGTTAAAACGGAACATCAACGGCCTGCTGGACCTTTGCAACCGCTTACCATCCCTCAATGGAAGTGGGAACATATTGCCATGGATTTTGTATCTGGGTTGCCTAGGACAAGGCAAGGTCATGATTCGGTTTGGGTGATAATTGATCATTTGACTAAGTCAGCACATTTTATTCCGGTTAAAGTTACCTATAGCTTGGAAGGATTGGCCAAACTTTATATTCAAGAGATTGTTCGACCCCATGGTGTGCCCGTTTCAATCGTTTCAGATAGAGATGCATGTTTTACCTCAAGATTTTGGTGTGGGTTACAAAATGCCTTGGGTACTCGACTTGACCTTAGAATAGCTTATCATCCTCAAAGTGATGGACAGTCAGAGAGGACCATTCAAGTTCTGGAGGACATGCTTAGGGCTTGCTTGCTAAACATTAAGGATAGTTGGAGTGATCAATTGTCGCTTGTTGAGTTTGCTTACAACAATAGCTTTCAGGCCAGTATTAATATGGCACCGTTTGAAGCATTGTATGGGTGAAGATGTAGGACACTAATTTGTTGGTTTGAGGTTGGAGAAGAGAAACTTTTGGGTGCTTTGGGGCCGGAGATAGTACAAGCTACATGGGAGAAAATTCGTTTAATTAAGAATAATTTTCTAGTCGCTCAAAGTCGTCAGAAGAGTTATGCGATAATAAAAGATGTGAGTTGGAGTTTGAAGTAGGAGATCATATATTTCTCAAAGTGTCGTCCTGGAGGGGGGTAATGCGTTTTGGGAAGAAAGGCAAGCTTAGTCCTAGATTTATTAGACCATTTGAAATCTTGTCGAAAGTTGGACCGGTCGCTTACCAAGTTGTCTTACCTCCAAATTTGTCGCAATGTTTCTGCTTTAAAGAAGTACGTGCCAGATCCTTCACACGTTATTCATTTTGAACCTGTGGAGATTCGAGAGGATCTATCTTACGAGGAGCAACCAGTGGAGATTTTAGACCGTAAGGATCAAATTTTGCGCACAAAAACTATTCAGTCGGTTAAGGTGCTTTGGCGTAACCATTCAAGGGAAGAAGCGACGTGGAAACTCGAGGATGCTATGCGTGAAAAGCACCCTCATCTCTTTGACGTTTAAGGTACATTTTAATTTCGCGGACGAAATTCTTTTAAAGGGGGGAGAATATAATACCCCGAAAATTTTCTTTCCTTGTACGTAATTATTATTTTAAGTGAATAAATAAGTTTGTGGTCTTTTGTAATATTAAGAAAATGGTTTTTATCGTTTCTAAAGAATTCAGTCGAATGAAAAGTGGTTTCATTCAAATCAAAGTGGGGAGCTTAGTGAAGTTTTGGAGTTTGAAGAATTCGATTGAATGAAAATAACTTTTTAGTTGACTAAAAAGGTTTTCGGTCGACTAAAAAATTTTAAATTATTATTAAAAAGTAAAAATTAGTTTTTGGTAGACTAAAAATGATTTTGGCCTACTAAAAATGTTTTAGGTCGACTAAAAAAAAGTTTAGCATTTTTGCGTCTGCTGAATTCGGTCGTAAGCAAAGTCTTTCCTGCTCCATATAAATAGACTTCTTACGTCTTTCAAGCCTTTTGGGTTCTTTGTTTCTTTTGCTCCCTAGTTCTTTTCCTTTTCGGAGAGAGAGATTAGAAGATTTGGGAAGATCCTTTGGCATTAAGGTGGTGCTTGAGGTTTTTCTTGTTCGAAAGCTTTGAGGAAGGGATTTTATCGCTTTTTTGCTGTGGGAAGGTATTTTCGAAGTCCAATAGCTTATGCCTTGTCCAATACCGTTCATCTTCATTGGTTCATTATTAGTTGTTTAACTTTTGCTCTGATTTATAACATCGTGTACCTTCCTCTATTTGAGCCTTGATGAGCACACCTTTGCATTCGTATGTTTATGACCGTCAATTTAGGATTGACATTGGCTATGTTGAACAACTCTCAAATTGAGAGGGTCCTTTGGACATATGTTTGTTATGCTAGTGAGCCAAAGACTCCTAAAATGCTCCGGAGCACCCGTTTGATGTTTGTATGTTTGGTTCGACATTTGGGTCTTATGACCACCATAGTCATCGCATGTTTGTAGCATCCCCTACATATAATTAAAATATGTTTTGGGTAAAATGCTAATCTTTGATACTTTGATAATTGATAGAAAGACATGATTGGTCCGTTCAATCTAATATTGCACTTAGATTATGCTCTTATTATTGCTTGATATCTTACCGTTGGTTTTCCCTACTGGGCTATTTAAGCTCACCCCTTTTCCTTTCCTACCTTGCCTTTGCCACAGGTGAAGGGAGTGACAAGTGAATGACGTGGCAGCCTCAAAGTCCTTGGATTTTTGCTTATCATTGAATTTTTGTATCCGTACTTTGAAAATCTTACCCGCAGGGGTCATTCAATGTAAATGTATTAGGTCTTTAGCTTAGCTGCTGCGCATAGAATTCTTTTGTAAGGGAATACTTTGGGAACGCTTTTTTAATAGACTTTCGTTATATATGGAAATATTTTATGTTGGAGGCTTCTCGTGCTCTATTTAGCCCGTGGCTTTTAGAACGTTAGCGGTGTATTTAGAGATTTGTTGATAGTCATGGCCTCCCATGTTGGGGGCGTGACAGGTCGGAAATGAGAAATGTGTCTTGTAGGGAGAGGTGGATTCACTTCTACGGCAGCTGGGTTCGAACCCCCTACTGGTATCGCACTCACCCTCTCGGGATAGAGATGGTATCGACAAGGGTGCTAGAAGAGGTAGAGGCCATCGAGGCAATGTTCGTCCTAGGGGAGGGGCTGCCTTTTGTGAGGCTAAAGGAGGAAGGGATAATAGGACAAACTCTTAACGCCTTATTTTTCCTTCCCAACATCCATCCCGGGCAGACAAAGTGAAACTGGGACCTTCCAGTTCTAAAGGAAATATGAAATTATCTTACTTACCGCCAACGGTTTCAGATGGAAAGGTAAAAATCTTTCCCCCTAAAGTTATTGTTGTAGAGGGTATTGAACTGTGGGACAACTGTGTTGTGGGCTACTTTATTGATAAAAAAAAATTGCCTTATTTCACGGTTAACAACATTGCCCTTAAATTGTGGTTGAAAGATGGGTTGCAAAAGGTTCTAGTCAATGATAAGGGCTTTTATTTCTTCAAATTCTCTTCTACCGATATTGTAGATAAGATTCTAGATTCGGGTCCGTGGCACTTCCAGAATAAGTTAATTGTCTTGCAACGGTGGACGCTTGGTATGAACTTGTGCAAGGAATCTCTTGATATGCTACCATTGTGGGTTAGACTCTACAACATTCTTGTTGAGTACCTAAAAGCTAGTGGGTTGAGTTATGTAGCGAGCGGCTTTGGGAAGCCACTATATGCAGACTCACTTACGGAGAGCTGTGAGTGAATTAGTTTGCTCTAGTGTGTGTTGAGGTTTCTGCCACTAGGGAGCTTGTTGATGTACCAGAATTGAACACCTTGCAGGAAGGGGACTCCCCCTCTGATCCTGTGACTGTAAGGGCAGATTATCAGTGACGTCCTCCAGTATGCACAGTGTGCAAGTGTTTCAGACATACTACCCTGACTTGTGCTCGGACTGAGAAAGTTAACCTCCTTCCTCCCTCAGTTTCTATTTTGAACCGAACTGACACAACCCCTACTATTCTTGTTGCTGAGGATAAAGTCAGCAAGGGTTCTTCCTCATCTTCTTCATCTCTGGTAAGCATTCAGTCAGGACGTAATCAGCACGAGACTAGGCACCAGTAGGAGCTTGGTATTCAGGTACAGGTTAGTGCCCAGCATAATTGTTCTCGTGAGGAGGTTAGTTTTTAGCAGTCTATCTTATCTGAGGTATCTTCTCATGTTCTTAATGTGCCTAGTGTTGATCTTCTATTGCATTATGACTTGCATTTATACCCTGACTTGCATTTGTACGCTGAGTCTGGCTCTGACCCGGAATCTGACTCAGATTTCATTCCTTGCTCTCTTTCTCCAAAAAAATAATATTTCTTCTCATTCTGGTAATAAATTAAGCGTGGACTCTAGTGCTAAAAATAAGAAGAAGAAAAAGAAGAAGTCTCCTCATAGGGAAATTTAACCTGACTCAGTCTTTAGGTTTGTAGCATCATTTGGTATTTTTGTATCATGCATAACATTTTTTGCTGCTGGAATTCTCGAGGATTTAGCACTAGTGGTAAGCAAACGGAGGGCCAACATATTATCGCCTCCCTAGGTGTTATGCTTTTTAGGATCATTGAAACCAGAGTAGCTGCTCTCAATGCCTCGGTTATTTGTGACCGTAGATTTCCGGTTGGTGATTTATAAATAGCTACCAATTTTTCGTTAACGGTAGAATTTGGGTGCTGTGGAATCCCAAAGTAGTAAATGTTACGTGTCTTGGTATGTCAGATCAAATAATTCACTCTTAAGTGAACTTAATATGCAAATTGCTTCCTTTTTTTGTTTCCTTTGTATATGGTTCTAATGATTCTAGCGAGAGATCTGTGCTCTGGCAGGAGCTTGAGTAGAGGTCCCGCCTTTTTGGGAATGATCCCTGGTTGGTTCTTGGTGATTTTAATGCCATCCAGAGTCTGAGTGAGAAGTTAGGGGGTAGCAATAGATGGCCTCGCTACTATCAGGAGTTCTATGATTGTTTGACTACTTCTGAACTTTCAGATTTAAAGTATACTGGTTGTTTCTATACGTGGACTAATTGTCAGGATGATGGTGATACTATTTATAGGAAGCTTGACCTTGTCCTTGTTAGCGATTCTTGGATTTTTAAATTTCCTAAATCTGAAGGGGTTTTTCGTCCTAGAGGCATCTCTGATCATTCACCCATCCTCGTTCACTCTCTTGTCAAAGTTGACAAGGTGCCCAAGCCGTTTAAATTTTTTGATGTGGGCCAATCATCATAAGTTTTTGCCTCTGGTTGCTGAGGTGTGGGGCACGCCCCTTACGGGTTGTGCTATGTTCAGGGTTGCCAGGAAGCTAAAGCTGTTTAAGTTACAGCTTAAGGACTTCAATAAGGAACACTTTTGCAACATTTTAGGTAGACTTAATGCGGCTAGGACTTCCTTAGAGTATGCTTAGAACATGTTAGCGTTGAACCCTCTTGACCCTGTGTGGTGTCGAATTGAAAAGGAGATGCTAAAACTTTTTGCTAGAGTAAGTGGGGAGGAGGAGAGTTTCCTCAAGCAAAAATCTGGGATTCACTGGCTGGATGTGGGAGATAAAAATAACAAATTTTTCTTCAAGTCAGTTAATAAGAGAAGGAATTTCAATAAAATCAATTTTCTTCTTCGGTCTGATAGTACCATCCTTGAAGACTCAAATTTGGTTAAGGCTTCAATTGTTGACCATTTTCAGAGTTTGTTGGGGACTCGTGGTCTGGGTCACTATCTGAGATTGAATGAGCTGAGGAACTGGATGTCAAAATCCCTTTCAGAATCTCAGCAGCGTGAGATGGGTCGTGAGGTTACTATGGATGAGATTCAGACGGTTTTCTTTTCTCTCAAGGATGGTAAGTCCCCTGGTCCTGATGGGTACAATGCCTTCTTTTTAAAGAGGGCATGGAATATTGTGGGGGCAGAGATTGTGGAAGCGATTCAGGATTTTTTTTTGGTAATGATCAGCTTCTCAAAGAAGTTAACCGTACTTTCCTTGTCTTAATCCCCAAAGTGACTAATCCCTCGAGTCTTAATGATTACAGGCCTATTTCTTGTTGTAACACAATTTATAAGTGCATAGCCAAGATCATTGCTAATCATGTCATGGTGGTGCTTGGGGACCTCATTGATCCTTCTCAAACAGCCTTTGTTGCCTCTCGGTGTATTGCAGCTGATATATCCTCTTGTATCAAGAGCTCATGCGAAACGTCATCGAGAGGATTTTAAGGTTCCTAGATGCGCCATGAAGGTGGATTTGATGAAGGCCTATGATTGTTTGCATTGGGATGTTCTCTTTGATGTGTTGGTTTGCCTTCCTTCCATGGTTATTAGATGGATCAAAGCCTGTGTCTTTAGCACGAGCTTTTTTATCATCATAAATGGGAAATCTAATGGTTTTTTAGGGGTAGGCGAGGTATCAGGAAGGGGGATCCGATGTCCCCCTACCTTTTTGTTATATGCATGGATGTTCTTGCGGGGATGCTGCAGAGACTAGTTGTTGGTAGTTAATTTCGTTACCACAGGAGGTGCCAAAAGGATGGTATCTTTCAGCTTGCTTTTGCTGATGATCTAATATTTTTTTGTCGGGGAGACCTTCCTTCTGTTCAGGTCTTGAAACATGGTCTCACAGTCTTCCAACAGTTCTCGGGACTCGTTCCCAATCCTAATAAGAGCCATGTTTTTTTTTCTCAAGTGTTGAGCCTACAACGAAGGCTTTGATCTCTTCTTGTCTTGGCTTTCTTGAGGGAGAGCTCCATATGCATGAAGTCCCCCTAATCTCCACTTTTTTTTAAGAAAAAGGACTGACGCCTCTTCTGAATTGCATCGTGAAGAAAGTCAAGCATTGGACTTGCAATTACTTGTCGTATGCTGGTAGGGTTCAATTGATTAGATCAGTGTTGTTCTCTATATAGGTATATTGGGCTTCAGTTTTTATCCTTACAAAGAAAGTGATTCTAGAGATGGAGAGAATATTTTGAGCTTTCTTCTGGAAGGGTACGGGGTTTTGTACCACGGGAGCCAAGGTGGATTGGGCTGATGTTTGTTCTCCTGAGGAAGAGGGTGGCCTGGGTATTAAGCAGATTGAGGTGTGGAACTTTGCTGCCATCTCTAGGCATATTTGGTCCACCATTTCTTTTAGGACGGACTCCTTTTGGCCGCGGTGGGTTATGATAGGAAGGAGCTTTTGGGAAGTCTCTTGTCCCAGTGATTGTAGTTGGTCTTGGCATAAGATTCTCATGGTTAGGGATATGATTCGTTCTTTTCTGCGTTATATAGTTGGGGATGGCAGTAGGTTCTCTTTGTGGTTTGATTGGGGGCATTCGATAGGTCATATCATCCCTACCCTTGCTCATTAGATTATTTCTGACTCAAGACTAGGTAGGCGAGCGAGGGTTTCTGATGTGATCTTGGGCTCCTTGTGGTGTTGGCCTGTGTCCAATACACTTGAGCTCATGGATTTGCGCGAGAGCACCCCTAGCTCTTTTCGTCCTACCCCAAATACGCCTGATAGAATCGTCTGGACGGTTAATGGGTCTAGAGATTTCTCCATGCTAGTACGTGGGAATTTCTTCGACACAAGCGGTCGTTACTTGGATGGGCTTGCTTACTATCGCATAAGTGGCGTCTTCCACGTCATAACTCTGTCTTATGGCTGGCCATTAGGGAGAGGTTAAGTACACATGATAGGCTTTTTGCTTTTTATGTCATTCCTAGCATGAGCTGTGTTTTCTATCGCATTCCTTTTGAGTCCCATGATCATTTATTTTTTAGTTGCCCTTTCACGTATAGATTATGGCCTATTATTCAAAAGAAATGCAATTTTAATTGGCCTATGTTAAATTGGCTATGGTTAATAGAGCTTCCTCTGAGTGGCAAGGCCCTGGATTCCCGGCATCTTTCTGTCGAATAGCTTCTGTAGCATTGGTGTACTACATCTGGAAAGAGCGAAATTCTCGTTCCTTCCAGAATAATTATACTGATGTGGTTTCTTATTCTGCAGGTCTTGTGCGGGTCATCCAGTGGAGGTTGGTCTCAAGTAGAAAAGTAGCCAATTCCCTAACTAATCGATGGTTCCAGGCTGAATGGCAGCTCCCCGACTCTATCTTTGCTAGATCCCGTCATGGTTTGGGAGTTCGGTCCACGTACAGATAGACGTTGCAGTTTAGCATGTGATATCACTGTTGTTAGTGCAGAGGTCTTTCTACCAGGTTCTCTAGACTCCACGTGGCTTCACCTGTTGTTGTTACCTTCATGTGGTCTGTATTGGGTCTTTTTGTACTTCTTTTGCTGATCTAGCTTTGGTGGTTATGTATTACCTCTTTCTGTTGCCAGTATGGCATGTTTAGCCTAGTTTAGGTTTCCTTTCTTAGTTCTTGCTTGGCAAGACATGCGGTTCTTTGTTGTATTCTTGGGGTATGCCCTTGCTTTGTTGTACCTTTGTTTCATTGGTTAATATATATATTTATTTACTGAAAAAAAGACATGCAGTTCTTTGTTGTATTCCTGGGGTATGCCCCTTACATTTGTTGTACTTTTGTTTCATCGGTTTATATATATATATAAAAGGAGCTTCCCAAACCTTTTAATCTCTCTTTCTCTCTCTCTCCCCGCTGAAAAGGGAATGAAATAGAGAATAAAAGGGCTGGAAAGAATATAGAGAGTATTTATAAGAAAGCAAAATTACACTATTCATTCGAAACAAAAGAAGTTTCATTCGACCGAAAACTTCAGCCGCAAAATGCCTTTCCAAAATCTAGATTTCCCTTTCGACCAAAAACTATTCTTTTGACCGAACACTATTCATTTGACCAAAACCTTCCACACTTTTCTCAATATTTATGAGAGGAACACAAACTTTAAGGAAAAATTTTTGCGTAAGAGAAGAAAATTTTTGGTGTATTACACTCTCCTCCTCGTTAAAAGAATTGCATCCGCCAAAATTAAAAATGTACCTTAAATGTCAAAAAGCTGGAGGTGTTTTTCGCGCATAGCGTCCTCGAGTTCCCATGTGGCTTCTTCCATTGAATGGTTATGCCAAAGCACCTTAACCAACTTAATAGTTTTGTGCGCAAAATGTGATCCTTGCCGTCCAAAATTTCCACTAGGCATTCTTTGCATGATAGATTGTTCATACCCTATTCTGGTCGCACCCCAGGACCCGCTAAGGGACCCACTTTGCACGACACATCACCCAGTCAGCGGTCAACTTTTCAACGCTCGAGGGCCGGTCAAAGCAACGCATGCTCAAGTCACGTGAACCATTAGTGAAGCGACCTCGGCGTGCCTTCCACCTTGGGGGTCGGCCACCCCAATTGGTCGGCCACCCCAAGGGGTCGGCCACCCTTGGGGGTCGCCGACGACCGTCGCTTGCGGCCGCGCTCCGCCATAGTCGCGACAACCGTCGCTCTCGGCCGTGCTCCTTCGTCGCGATGACCGTCGCTCGTAGTCTCGATGACCGTCACTTGTGGCCGCTCTGTCGCCATGACAACCGTCGCTCACGGTCGCGCGCCATCCACGCAACGACCCTTGTCGCTCGGAGATCACTCTGCGACCCTCGTCGCCCGCACTCAACCGCGCCCCATGCGCTGCAATCATGTTATATGCTCACGGGATAGGCTACTCCTCCAGGACACTATCTCCGCCGGGTGCCTGCGTGACTGGCCTACGTGCTCTGGCACTGGGGGCTCGCGTCGGCACCCCTAAGGACTATGACCCCCGGGTCACTCCGAGATGGGAGCAGGTCTTCGGAAGGGCATCTTGCCTAGTCCACCTGGCAGCTGGGCGTCGGGTCTTCCCCACCGCTGCCAGGACCTGTGGGATTCAGTAAGGGCTTGGACTGGAGGCTGGGGCAACGGGCTACTCTGACCATGCTACCGCGGCATGATCAGTCTCCTCAGACAGGCAGAGAGATGTTGCAAGGGCAGGGCAGCACGAACTTAGGGACCGGCAGTCCAACGGAGGGTCAGTGCTTTGGCCCCCTGGCGACGTGTCGTTCCCAGGGGGTGACACATGTCAACTTATGACACATGCACATTTTTGCCTATAAATAGTGGACTTTGGAGCTTTTTCAAGGATCTTTTCTCTCATTTGGACTTTTCACTTTCTCTCTCTAAAAGACATTCTCTCTGGAATTCTAGTGAGAGAAACACACTTGGACTCCCGTCTACGGACCCTCGACGCTGCTCCCTTAGCACGGACTGTAGACTGTCGGTCCTGTTCATCGTCACCCTGCCTGCGCAGCGCTGCCAGCCCTCACGACCTGTCTGGGGAGCCTTGCCCTCGGCCCTTGCGCCGTCCTTGCTGTCTCCCGCGTTGCCTACCTGGAAGCTGACTCAGACCGCATCCTTTGTGGCACCTCCACGTAGCATCGAACCATTTTCGGCATCATCATTTTGGCGACTCCGCTGGGGAGGTGAGCATCGTATTGCGGTTTGCACACCTTCCGGACTTAGGCATTATGCCTGTGCAACGGAGAGCTACCAGGGCAACCAGCCAAGGACCCAACCCCGCCATGCAAGAACACCACCTCGGTGATCAGGAAGAGACTAGCGCCACGCGGCTCCAAGACCAGCTGCCAACCACTACCCCCGACGTGCAAGTGCTCGTAAATGCAGCCATCCAGCAACTCACTCCAACCATCACCACTCTGCAAGATTCACAGACCACTCTACTAGCCGCCATTATGGAGATGCAAAAATCCATACAAGCCCTGGCCTCACAGCAGGCCGCTCCATCAATCCAGCCTTCAGGACCGGGGCCAGCTTTTGACGTCGCCCCGGCCCCAGTGTCGCGACTACCGCCGCCTTGGATATCCAGACCCTTGGCGGTAGGGCTCGCAACACCCTCGCTACCGGTAGCCGACATATCTCCTTCTGCAGTGCCGCCCCGCAAGCTACACACGGATCTCGGGCCAGTCTTGCAGCAGATTCTCCCCGCTGTCACACCATCTCATCCGATGCCGGCAAGAAGCTCCTCTGAAACGCATGACTCCATCGAGATGGAACCTAATCCGTATCCAACTGAGCAACACCAAACCCCCGGCCAAGTGATAGACATGTCTCGCCAACCCACACTCGCCCCTGCACAGCTGCCCTTGCCAGCACCTGTACTATACCAACCCTCCCATGTCCCCGTTCATCAAGCCGTGCCATCTGGGGGCTCGGGGGCTCGCGACGCACCAGGCGGTCATCACCCCTTGACCGGCAATGAGGCACCATCCTCCAACTATGTCACTCGGTCAGATTTGGAAGCCCTTGTCCGTCGCCTGTCGAGGAATTCCGAGCCGGACTCCTCAACCCGTCTAACCGGACACGCCCCGTACGCCAATGATATCGCCATCGCACCCTACCCCCTCAAGTACAAGCAACCAAACTTTGTGCTCTTCAACGGACGTGAGGGAAACGCCCGTGAACATCTAACAAGGTTCGCAGGCTCCTTGGAGCAGTATGGTACAGGAGGCAGCTTAAAGTTGAGAGAATTCCACAAATCCCTTACAGGCTTGGCTTACACTTGGTATCACCAGATCCCCGCAGGGACCGTCCACACCTGGAACGACATGGTCCAGCTGTTCTTAGACAAGTTTCATTACGAGACCGAGCGCGTGACTATCGTTGATATTGCTGGCATTCGCCAGAACCAGGGAGAAGACTTGAATAAATATGTGCATCGTTTTCATCTCAAGTGCCTTGAGTGCACAGATTTCAGCAAAGACGAAACGTTGGTTCCCATATGCATCAAAAATATGATTGACGTCTACCGAGTGCATATCGAGAACCTACAGTTAAGGTCATGGGGACACCTCAAGGAGACAGCCCGACGAACTTACGAGACAGTTGGTCCTGTCAAGTCATGGAAGCCTCGACCGCAAAGTACGCTGTTGGCCTCAGCAGATACACCTATCACTCAGCGTAGCAACAACAGCAACAACTATGCAGGCTTCAAGCGTCAGCTTCCAGATGGGGACCAAGGCTCCGACAAGCGAAGGCAACAAAGGCCTGCACCTGACTATCCCTGTGATCTGAATACAGTGAAGGAACTCTTGGCGGAATGGGTGGCGCATGACAAAAATTTCCAACTGCCACCAATGCGGACCAACATCACAGACGAAGAAAAGGCCAGGCCCACCTACTGTCCTTTCCATCGAGCCCTTGGCCATCCGCTCAAAAATTGTAATGCACTGCGAACCATCTTTGCAAGGAAGGTAGCGTCGGGCGACCTGCAGCTACGGAAGAACAACGATGTGCGCAAAGATCCCTACCCACCGCATCGCAACAATAGGGAGCACCAGGCCCTTATGGCTGTCACTGACCATGTCGAGCCTGTAATCCACGAAGCCCCGGCAGAGCCCACACTGACCCTCGTGCCTCCTCCAGCTAAGCAGTCGATGCCTTCCTTTCGATAGATGACGAAGATCAAAAGTTTTTTTGATGAAATGGGGTTTTCACCCGCCGCCCGGACTTATCTTTCCAATTGCCTGCTCGAGGTCACCACCGGCCTCGGTCCCGAATGCTTCGCCGTCCAGGCTGAATTACGTCACATCCCCTCCACGGCCTTAGTCTTCTCCAATGAAGACTCGCCGCCGGTCGAGCATCACAATCGGCCGCTATTTTTAGAGTGTACTGTTAATGGCACGGGCTTCCGTCGTGCCTTGGTTGATTGCGGCGCCTCGATCAACATCATACCTCTCATCACCCTGCAACAGGCCGGCATTCCCCCAAGGAAAATCATCCGTGACCCCGTCAAGATTACCGGCTTTGGACAGGGTCCTCAGTCGACCCTCGGCCATATCACTGTCGACCTCATGGTCGGAACTGTCCGTCGCGACACTACTTTTCACGTAATAGACAGCGAGTCTGCCTTTCACCTCCTGCTCGGGCGACCATGGATCCATGTCAACAAGGCCGTTCCCTAACATACCACCAATGTGTGAAGCTGGTAGCCGGTTCTACGGGACATGAGGTAGCAATGACAATCCCTGCAACCAAAGCCCCCTTTGAATGCGCCGAGTCTTATTTCGCCGAGGCCTCCTTCTTCACTAATTTCGCCGAGGATGGTGAGAATGCTACTCATATACATTCTACCAGGCTGCCGACCTGGGATGAGCTGTGCGGGGACAAGCTTCCCAAGGCCAAAACCGAGAGAAGTAACAAGAATAATGGGTCAACCCCACCGCTTCCGCCTGCTGCCACGACCAATTCCCCCCTTCTTCCCCCAAGTCCAAGAAGCAAAAGGCTGAGCCGGCCTTTCAACGTATCGTCAAGGACGGCAAAATCATCTATCAATTATGACGGTATGCAGGGGTTCCAGGCGGTCCCTCATCAGACCCCCTCGACCCCGACCCCCTTGGAGAGACTGAATGGTGCCGCACGGCCGAGCATTGCCAGCCAGATCCTGACCTCACCCCCGGCGCGGCACCACCTTGCTATGAGGACGGCCCTCGACCACAGGCTGAAGATATTGAAGAAATCAACCTGGCCGACCCGGGCAAAGAACCGCGGCACACCTACATTGGCACAAAACTCGCCCCCGGTCGAAGAGAGGAATTGGTTTCCCTCCTGCACGAGTATCGTGATGTCTTGGCATGGAGCTACAATGAGATGCCCGGACTGGATCCTGCCTTAGTCACACACCATCTCAACATTGCTACCGGATCCGTCCCTATCCGACAACACCCGCAGACATTCCGCCCCGAGCTCGAATTGAAAATCAAGCAAGAGATTGAACGCCTTCTGCAGGCAGGCTTCATCGAACCTATCACTCACCCTATTTGGCTGGCTAATGTCGTCCCTGTACAAAAGAAAAATGGCCAAGTCCGCGTCTGTATTGACTTTCGGGACTTGAATAAGGCATGCCCGAAGGACGAGTTTCCACTACCCAATATCGACATGCTTACGGAGGCCGCCACCGGATATGAAACTTTATCTTTCATGGATGGGTTCGCAGGTTATAATCAGATTCGCATGAACCCCGACGACAGCGCCAAGACAGCCTTCCGCACTCCTATGGGTAATTTTTGTTGGAAAGTTATGCCTTTCGGCCTCAAGAATGCGGGTGCTACGTATCAAAGGGCTATGGCAGCAATATTCCATGACATGATACACCGTACTGTGGAAGACTACGTCGACGATCTTATTATCAAATCCAGGAAGGAAAGTGATCACCTCACCGACCTTCAAGCGATCTTTGATCGTTGCCGCCAGTATAACATGCGGATGAATCCATTGAAATGTGCCTTCGGCGTCTCCTCCGGCAAGTTCCTCGGCTTCTTGGTCAGTCGACAGGGCATCGACGTTGACCCCTCGAAAGCAGCCTCCATCCAAGAAATGCCCTCCCCCAAGAACACAAAGCAACTGAAGAGCTTCCTCGGCAAGGTCTCTTACCTCCGACGCTTCATACCCATGCTGGCCGAGCTCATTACGCCATTTCAACACTTGACGCGTAAAAGCGCACCATGGAATTGGGGCGCGCCCCAACGGCAAGCATTTGAACGGATTAAGGCGGTCCTCATGTCACCGCAAACCATGGTCGTACCACAACGGGGCATCCCACTCCTACTCTACCTGACTTCCACACCCAGATCCATCGGGGCTTTGCTTGCCCAAGAAGTCGAAGGTGTCGAGCGTCCTGTTTATTACCTCAGTAGAGTGATCAGAGGGCCCGAAGCCAACTACTCCGAGCTCGAGAAACACTGTCTAGCCTTGGTGTACGCCTCACAGAAGTTCAGACATTACTTTCTGGCGCACCAGATCACACTCGTCACCAAGGCTGACCCACTCCGTTACATGCTTACGTGTCCCGCCCTGTCTGGTCGACTCACCCGGTGGTTGTTGCTATTGGCCGAATTCGGTTTATCTATCAAGAATCCTACAGCTCTGCGGAGCCAAGCACTTGCAGACCTCCTGGCCTTCTTCCCACGCCAACAATGTGAACCGATATCGGATCAACTGCCTGGGGAGGAGACAGCCCTGATCACCGACATCGATGAACTGTGGACGCTTGAATTCGACGGCTCTGCCACTAGCAAAGGTCCCAATGGCACACCCCTCCGACAAGGGGGTGCCGGCATAGTCCTCCGGGCACCAGACGGTGTTACCACTTCATTATCTTTCAAACTTGCATTCCTGGTGTCTAACAACGAAGCTGAATAGGAGGCACTTGTCATTGGCCTCATGATCGCCGTCAGTATGGGGGCTAAGGCGCTGTGTGTGAAAGGAGACTCAAATTTGGTCATGAAGCAGGCGGACGGAGAGTTCGCGGTCAAAGAACCAGCCTTGGCACCTTATCGTGCCTTGGTGCAACACTTGGAAGGAAGACTCGGCCATGTCCAGTATGAACATCACAATAGGTGCCACAACAGACATGCGGACAGCTTGGCCACGATCGCGTCAAAGATAGAGGTCGATGGTGAACAACGGATGCTAACCATCGTCAAGAGAATGGAACCATGCACAGCACTGAACCTAGTCCCGAGGGACGTTACTGCGGACGATTGGAGGCAACCGATTATCGACAAACTTAAAGCACCATCTCTTGCTCATGCCTCCACCCTTACAGACTTTTCAATGATGGGAGATGTCTTATACAGGCGGCGTCCCGGAGGCACTCTAGCCAGATGTTTGGCATCGGAAGAGGCAAAGCACAAATTACAGCTCGGCCACCAGAAGTGTTGTGGCCTCGACGGTCCCCCTCTATATCGTCGCCTCCAGCGTATGGGCCTATATTGGCCATCCATGGCCAAGGACGCCTCGGATATACAAAAAGATTGTCCCGAGTGCTTGTATGCACCCGACGGTGCAGAAGCTCTTGTCATTGACATCGAAGGTGACTGGCGCCAGCCTTTCATCCAGTATTTATCCCATGGGATTCTACCACCTGACCGCGGCTCAGCACGATCCATCAAGCGCAAGGCAGTCAAGTATTTTGTGACGGAAGGCGAGTTGTTTCGCAAGGGATTTTCGGGACGCACCCTGCGATGCTTGCAGGGTGCCCAAGTGGTCAAGGTCATTAACGAAGTACACAATGGTGATTGTGGTGAACATCAAGGCTCCCAGAAGCTGTATGCAGAATTACTAAGATTGGGGTATTATTGGCCGACTATGGAATCCGACTCCATCTCGCATGTCCGACGCTGCCAACCCTGCCAGCGGCACGCCGACAGGATACACACGCCAGCATCCGACTTGCACATGATCTCAGCCCCGTGGCCATTTCATTCTTGGGCCCTCGACCTCATCGGCCCCATCCACCCGCCGTCCAGACGCCATTCATGGATCATGGTTGCTACTGAACGCTTCACGAAGTGGGTCGAAGCCGTACCTCTGCGGAGAGCCACGGGAGGTGCCGTTTCTAACTTCTTACGTGACGTCATCTGTCGTTTCGGCATCCCTCGGTGTATTATATCTGACAATGGCACGCCATTCATTAATCGAGAGGTTCGAGCTCTCATGGAAGGGTACAACATCAGCCATGCTACATCAACTCCCTATTACCCGCAAGGTAATGGTCAAGCTGAAGCTTCCAACAAGACTTTGCTACGAGTATTATCGCGAATGGTGCATGACGCCGACCGGTCGTGGTCCGAACAACTGAATCTGGCACTCTGGGCCTACAGAACATCCCTGCACACAGCGACAAAGGCCACGCCCTTCTCTCTCGTCTACGGGGACGAGTGCGTGGTGCCTACTGAGATCGCAGAACCATCGGCTCGACTTTCTCTAAGCAGCGGTCTCGGAAATGAAGCAGCCCGGCTGGCGGCACTTGACGGCCTCGACGAACGACGAGCCACGGCCCTGCGCCGCATGAAGAAGTATCATGAGCAGCTCACGAAAGCTTATGGGAAGACCGTCAAGCCACGTTCATTTATCGAGGGTGACCTTGTTCTTCAAGCCGCCAAGCATGTACGGGCTAACATGTCAGCTCCTAAATTCACGCCAAACTGGGAGGGCCCTTTCACGGTGCACGAAGCCCGCACTAATGGCTCGTACCTCCTGCTCAACCACGACGACGGTCAGGTCTCGGCCCCCATCAACGGCCGCTACCTGAAGAAGTATTATGTTTAGTCACGGCAATGTTCCCCCAGCCCCATCCGCCTGCGTCATAGTATGCGCTCTCATAGCATTTTTGTACATGCGACATTGCTTACAGACTTGTATTTTTTTGTTGATCTGTATAGCGTTCTACGCTACTCATGTAATGGCATTTTGTCCCATGTCCTATCAATACAAAGTCATGCTGTTACCTCAGCTTCTGCCTAGCTAACACTCATTCTCAACCTATGCTTCCTAAGTCACTTTCTACGGGCAAGACATTCACAGGTGACCAAAACGCGCAAGACATTCAAAAAAAAAAAAAAGAGAGAAGAAAGAAGAGAGCAACCGAACACAACATGCAATAAGCCAAGATCATCGAAAATATATACATATACATCAACCGTTTACTAGCCGTCATTGAGCGCTACAACTATAGCAAAGTAACATACAAGCTAAGAAAGTCTAGACAACAGCGATGCAACTGGGTGGGAGCTGAATGCCTGAAGTGCCTCCCGCTCTGCTTGTACCTCTGACCATCCAGCATCAAGCTCGGCCTGTCGCCTCAACCGTTCTGACTCTCGCCCGTCCACCTCACCTCGTCGCCTCTGTAGATCAGACAACTGCCTCTGCAAATCGACGAGCTGTCTCTCTATCTCTACTACCTGCATGTCAATCCCGGCCAACTCTGCGGTAATCTCTGACCGCTCCGCCTCTAATCCTATACGGCGCCGCTCCAGCAACATCTCCCGCATGACCACGACTGCGCGCCTCTCATCCATCTCATGGCTGCCTCTCCTTGACCTAAAGAAATCTGCTAGCCAGTCCAGCTGCATGCCTAGCGATGTGAACGGAGCGAACTCTGAAAGCGACCGAGCAACGAACTCTGCAGTCCAACCCGTCGACGGCACACTAGCGAACGGCAGCAACCACTCCATAAACCCGGCAGACACCCACATCCGTAGTACTGGGTTCTCTACCCCCACCCTCTCCAATGTCTGTGGGAACGCTGCCTTCACCAGTTCTAACCGGCGCACCGTCTCCGCTGGTAGCTGGAGGCCCCCCCAAGTCGCCACATCCACCTGACCGCTCGAGGATCCTCTACTCATCTCTCCAGCTGTCGCGCCACTGCCGCCCGCTGCAGAAATCTCCGACATTCCACCCGCCCTCTGCGCACCAATTGTGGCTGAGTGCATCGTGAGTAGAGTAGCGCCAACCTCAACCACGGACTCCGGCAATGTGTCGTGCCGTCGCACCACCACAGCCTGAACCGGTGTCTCATGCTCACGAATCGGGGCAGCAACAACAGACTCAGGCTCCGCCATATCACCACCATCACCTCCCACAACCTGCGTCTCCATGCCTGTCCACCAGTCCTCATCAATATCAAACATCACTGTATCGTTCCCCTCTCCGCCGTATAGTGCCCCCACCATTTCCTCAGGCAATGGACTCACCCTCCTCGTCACACCGACCGCCAATATCTCGACGGCCTCAGTCTCATCACTGTCAACTGATCTGTCAGCCTCGGCTGCCATAGCCTCCTCGCCTTCGATCTCGGTCTCAGCCTCGCTACCCTCCGCGACCACCTCTTCCTCGTCCCCCTGGCAAAACCGCTGTCAGTTCACAAATTATGAGCAATATGCAAACCATGTTTATACGACAAAAAGAAAGGACAGAAGCAAACCTCAGAGTCTAGCTCCTCTAATACGTCGCGCTGCCTCTTCGCCCCTGATATGTGTGGGGCTGATGTACCAGCACTAGCCTGACGCGCTGTCTCCATCATCCCCACTCGCAATGCCGATAAAGGGCCCTTGCCGGCCCCCGGCACCCTCGGCACCTCTGCAATAAGCTCCTCTCCGCGATCCTCCCCTGGGGCAGCATCCCCCAACTCTCCGGCATCCTCCTCCGCCTTGCTCTCCGAGCTCGAAACAGAACTCCCGGTCACCAGTGACAGCATCCCGCACTGCCTCGCGACTGTGGCCAATATCAGACTCAGGGCTCAGCCGCATGCGAACACATCTACCTGTTGACGTGTGCCTGATGGCTGTGCCAGCCATCCGGCCCAACTCCCTCGCAACCGCTCCCACCAATGCACATAATCCGCTATCACCGCCCCTGCCACGTCTATCCATGGCTGCCTCCACTCTGTCGTCGGTGCCGGCCACTCGCGGGCTCTGTCATATCGTGTATACCCAAAAGCCGTCGCCATACTACAAGGGCTGTCATAACCGCATGGGGGCTCTAGGTCGTACCCGAATACCAACGACAGATGGTCCGGGCAATACCTCGCCACATAATAGCAGCACTCGGCGGGCTTCCCGCCATCATCTTTCAACACCGGGAGCCAGCCGGGAAAATACGCAACCAATAGCGCCAGCTGTCCTGGCACTAACTCGCCTCTCCTGCTCAGATCTGTCGTCACCTCCTGCACGTGCAGCCATGGCGGCGTACCATATGACGCATGCATCTCCATATAGGGCCGTCGCTCGCATTCCTCCCGTTTGTCTAGAATCTGTGCCAACGGACACCCCGGCCTCCTGATGCCTGCCCAAGCAAACGCCCGAGACCCGCTGCACCATAACGCTACCTACTGTGACCTGCCTGGACGGGTCACTGTCCCCATCGTCGGTGACGGATGTGCGAGTGGGTATCCATCGGGCCGGTACCCTGGAAAGCACTCGTACAGGTACCTCTGCAAGAACATCCAGTCCACGTATGTCGCCACCTGATACCGACCATATGACCGCTTCACGTCATTCACGAACTGATCTAGCCGCGAGTATAACGTGCCCAAATACACCGGAGCCAAGCCGACGCGCCTTCCCTGCGCCATCCGAATGGCCAAGGGAAACACCCTCGGGGAAATGCCATCCTCAGGTGTCCCCTCAAACACAAACCTGCAAACAACGACCGGCAACATATGTCAGTTTGACGTTTTACATGGCAAGCAGGACATACGATATATTCACGCATAATCACATGACAGTACGAAAATTTACCTCGACAAGAACATAGCCAAAAATGCCACCAACTCGTACCGATCGCTGCCATGATACGGCCCCATCACGAACTGGGCAGCATTGCCCAACCTCTGGCCTGTCCTCGCCTGTGGCGTACCATAGAACTGGCGCAGCCACCCACCGTATGTCCCCTTCCGGTGCTTCTTCATCTCCGCCAGGATGTCTAGTAGCTGCGTCTGCAACAACCGCTCCTCCCCGCTCAGCCGGGTCACCCATGCATCCACCTCCCCGTGTATCGGCAGCCCTGTCAGCATCAACACATCGAGTAATGTCGGGCCCGATCTCCCCGAACTCGGTCATGAACGTATGCGACTGCGTACTCCATCTTGCCAGCAATCGGGTCATCCCTGGCGTATCCCTATATAACTCCAGCCCCCTCACCGTGATATTGATCGCCGGTAACAGTCCCAGTGCCTGCAACACCTGCGCCCTCTCCGGTGTCTCCACCATATGCTCACACCAAAAGTCCCACCTTACCGGCATGGTACTATGGCCCTTGAACATCACCGGTGACCAAGGTATGTCCTCTCTCCCAATCAACAATGCCGGTACATACCTCGGCGACATCACAAGCGCCTCCGACCAGCTCGGCGCGCGAAGGTAGGGTGACGACAGCCGAGGCTCCTCTCCCATCGACGGACCACCCCACGGTGTCGTGAACGCTCCGTCTACCACACGAATAGCCAACCCCCTCCACAGCTCCCCGTCCGGTACACACGGTACTACTCCCCTCACCCCCAGCAATGTGTTTGTCTTATCCGGCTCCGGATTGTAGGACCTCCTACCGCCATAATCAAAGGTCAATGGCACTGCCGCCTCGACACCCACTGATGGTATGCCTCATCGATTGGCGGCGCCGGCACAGGTACAGTCATCATACCCCGCGGCTGTCGCGATGTACCCGCCGCGGCCCCTCGCGGCTTCGCCCACATCTTCTACCAAACTTTCTTTGCTGCTGGCGTAGCTCCGGGCTGTGAGGTTGGGACTTGGGCCTGTCAGACACCCTGCGTGACCGACCCACCCCCCATGACCGGCCGGCCCCCCATGACTGGCTGACCCCCCGTGGCTGGCCGACCCCCCTCGCGGGGCTGACCCCCTTGTGCGGCCGACCCCCCTTGCGGGGCCGACCCCCCTCGCGTGGCCGACCCCCCTCGTGCGGTCGACCCCCCGTGGCTAGCCGACCCCCCTCCCCTCGCAGAGCCACCGACCTCTCCTCTCGGCCGACCCCCTGGCCCCGACGACCCCTCGCCCCCTTCCGCCTCTTCTCTCACCATCCCTTTTTCTCTCTCTCTCTCTCTCTCTCTCTCTCTCTCTCTCTCTCTCTCTCTTCTCTCTGGCTTTGGTGGGCACAAATGGCGGTGCCTCCGCCCCCTCCCCATCCTCTCCTTATATAGGGGTGGGCCATTTTCTTTTCTTTTTCTTTTTTTTTCTTTTCTTTTCTTTCTTTCTTTCTTTTCTTTTTCTTTCCCTTTTCCTTTACTTTACGCTCCCGTCCGCCGGCGCCTTGCCACAGTTTGTCGACCACGCGCCGTCGCCGCCATGACCGCCGTGCGCGCCCACGCGCCACTCCTACGGCCTTCGTCGCACGCACTCACATGACAACTCCGAGACTGGCCCCAGCGTGCCGTTTCCTCGACCCATGTCGCCCGTCTTAACTCATCGCGCTCTCTGCAACACGCGCTCTCTGCCAATGGTCTCTTGATGCTCGTCACCGACCGCGCTCAATTGCCACGACAACATCACCAAGTATTGTCCCCGCGACGATCGTCGCCATACCCATGCACCACGACCCTGTTACAAGCCTCCGGGCATAACACCCGTTCATCACGCCGTGCGCCCCCGCCATGGGCATGGAAGATCCCCGACCCACTCTCCAAAGTGTGCGGCATCATGGGGGCTCCGCTCGTAGTGCTCTAGCACGAGGACCCCTCCCTGCGGCATGGGCTGAGCGCCACCACGGGCTAGCGCCATCGCCGGCTCAATCAAACTGCGGCATGGGCTGAGCGCCATCACGGGCTTAGCGCCATCGCCGGCTCAATCAAACTGCAGCATGGGTTGAGCGCCATCACGGGCTTAGCGCCATCGCCGGCTCAATCAAACT
Organism: Escallonia herrerae; assembly: GCA_033070095.1. NCBI lineage: Eukaryota > Viridiplantae > Streptophyta > Magnoliopsida > Escalloniales > Escalloniaceae > Escallonia > Escallonia herrerae. The sequence goes on from JAVXUP010000147.1 coordinate 568,839, forward strand.
GCGGCATGGGCTGAGCGCCATCACGGGCTTAGCGCCATCGCCGGCTCAATCAAACTGCGGGACGGGCATCGTGCCGTCGCCGACTCAATCAAACTGCGGCATGGGCTGAGCGCCATCACGGGCTTAGCGCTATCGCCGGCTTAATCAAACTGCGGGACGGGCTTCGTGCCGTCGCCGGCTCAATCAAACTGCGGGACGGGCTGTATGCCGTCGCCGGCTCAATCAAACTGGGAGGTAAGGCAACTTGCTAAGCGACTGGTTTAACCTTCAGCAAGATTTCGAATGGTTTAATCAAATTTTGCGCACAAAGACTATTCAGTCGATTAAGGTGCTTTGGCGTAACCATTCAAGGGAAGAAGCGACGTGGAAACTCGAGGATGCTATGCGCGAAAAGCACCCTCATCTCTTTGACGTTTAAGGTACATTTTAATTCCGCGGACGAAATTCTTTTAAAGGGGGGAGAATGTAGTACCCCGAAAATTTTCTTTCCTTGTACGTAATTATTATTTTAAGTGAATAAAAAAGTTTGTGGTCTTTTGTAATATTAAGAAAATGGTTTTTATCGTTTCTAAAGAATTCAGTCGAATGAAAAGTGGTTTCATTCAAATCAAAGTGGGGAGCTTAGTGAAGTTTGGAGTTTGAAGAATTCGATTGAATGAAAATAACTTTTTAGTTGAGTAAAAAGGTTTTCGGTCGACCAAAAAATTTTAAATTATTATAAAAAAATTAAAAATTAGTTTTTGGTCGACTAAAAATGATTTTGGTCTACTAAAAATGTTTTAGGTCGACTAAAAAAAAGTTTAGCATTTTTGCGTCTGCTGAATTCGGTCGTAAGCAAAGTCTTTTCTGCTCCATATAAATAGACTTCTTACGTCTTTCAAGCCTTTTGGGTTCTTTGTTTCTTTTGCTCCCTAGTTCTTTTCCTTTTCGGAGAGAGCGATTAGAAGATTTGGGAAGATCCTTTGGCATTAAGGTGGTGCTTGAGGTTTTTCTTGTTCGAAAGCTTTGAGGAAGGGATTTTATCGCTTTTTTGCTGTCGGAATGTATTTTCGAAGTCCAATAGCTTATGCCTTGTCCAATACCATTCATCTTCATTGGTTCATTATTAGTTGTTTAACTTTTGCTCTGATTTATAACATCGTGTACCTTCCTCCATTTGAGCCTTGATGAGCACACCTTTGCATTCGTATGTTTATGACCGTCAATTTAGGATTGACATTGGCTATGCTGAACAACTCTCAAATTGAGAGGGTCCTTTGGACATATGTTTGTTATGCTAGTGAGCCAGAGACTCCTAAAATGCTCCGGAGCACCCGTTTGATGTTTGTATGTTTGGTTCGACATTTGGGTCTTATGACCACCATAGTCATCGCATGTTTGTAGCATCCCCTACATATAATTAAAATATGTTTTGGGTAAAATGCTAATCTTTGATACTTTGATAATTGATAGAAAGACATGATTGGTCTGTTCAATCTAATATTGCACTTAGATTATGCTCTTATTATTGCTTGATATCTTACCGTTGGTTTACCCTACTGGGCTATTTAAGCTCACCCATTTTCCTTTCCTACCTTGCCTTTGCCACAGGTGAAGGGAGTGACAAGTGAATGACGCGGCAGCCTCAAAGTCCTTGGATTTTTGCTTATCATTGAATTTTTGTATCCGTACTTTGAAAATCTTACCCGCAGGGGTCATTCAATGCAAATGTATTAGGTCTTTAGCTTAGCTGCTGCACATAGAATTCTATTGTAAGGGAATGCTTTTTTAATAGACTTTCGTTATATATGGAAATATTTTATGTTGGAGGCTTCTAGTGCTCTATTTAGCCCGTTGCTTTTAGAACGTTAGCGGTGTATTTAGAGATTTGTTGATAGTCATGGCCTCCCATGTTGGGGGCGTGACAGGTCGGAAATGAGAAATGTGTCTTGTAGGGAGAGGTGGATTCACTTCTACGGCAGCTGGGTTCGAATTCCCTACTGGTATCGCACTCACCCTCTCGGGATAGAGATGGTATCGACAAGGGTGCTAGAAGAGGTAGAGGCCATTGAGGCAATGTTCGTCCTAGGGGAGGGGCTTCCTTTTGTGAGGCTAAAGGAGGAAGGGATAATAGGACAAACTCTTAACGCCTTATTTTTCCTTCCCAACATCCATCCTGGGCAGACAAAGTGAAACTGGGACCTTCCAGTTCTAAAGGAAATATGAAATTATCTTACTTACCGCCAACGGTTTCAGATGGAAAGGTAAAAATCTTTCCCCTAAAGTTATTGTTGTAGAGGGTATTGAACTGTGGGACAACTTTATTGATAAAAAAAAATTGCCTTATTTCACGGTTAACAACATTGCCCTTAAATTGTGGTTGAAAGATGGGTTGCAAAAGGTTCTAGTCAATGATAAGGGCTTTTATTTCTTCAAATTCTCTTCTACCGATATGGTAGATAAGATTCTAGATTCGGGTCCGTGGCACTTCCAGAATAAGTTAATTGTCTTGCAACGGTGGACGCTTGGTATGAACTTGTGCAAGGAATCTCTTGATATGCTACCATTGTGGGTTAGACTCTACAACATTCTTGTTGAGTACCTAAAAGCTAGTGGGTTGAGTTATGTAGCGAGCGGCTTTGGGAAGCCACTATATGCAGACTCACTTACGGAGAGCTGTGAGTGAATTAGTTTGCTCTAGTGTGTGTTGAGGTTTCTGCCACTAGGGAGCTCGTTGATGTACCAGAATTGAACACCTTGCAGGAAGGGGACTCCCCCTCTGATCCTGTGACTGTAAGGGCAGATTATCAGTGACGTCCTCCAGTATGCACAGTGTGCAAGTGTTTCAGACATACTACCCTGACTTGTGCTCGGACTGAGAAAGTTAACCTCCTTCTTCCCTAAGTTTCTATTTTGAACCGAACTGACACAACCCCTACTATTCTTGTTGCTGAGGATAAAGTCAGCAAGGGTTCTTCCTCATCTTCTTCATCTCTGGTAAGCATTCAGTCAGGACGTAATCAGCACGAGACTAGGCACCAGTAGGAGCTTGGTATTCAGGTACAGGTTAGTGCCCAGCATAATTGTTCTCATGAGGAGGTTAGTTTTTAGCAGTCTATCTTATCTGAGGTATCTTCTCATGTTCTTAATGTGCCTAGTGTTGATCTTCTATTGCATTATGACTTGCATTTATACCCTGACTTGCATTTGTACGCTGAGTCTGGCTCTGACCCGGAATCTGACTCAGATTTCATTCCTTGCTCTCTTTCTCCAAAAAAATAATATTTCTTCTCATTCTGGTAATAAATTAAGCCTGGACTCTAGTGCTAAAAATAAGAAGAAGAAAAAGAAGAAGTCTCCTCATAGGGAAATTTAACCTGACTCAGTCTTTAGGTTTGTAGCATCTTTTGGTATTTTTGTATCATGCATAACATTTTTTGCTGCTGGAATTCTCGAGGATTTAGCACTAGTGGTAAGCAAACGGAGGGCCAACATATTATCGCCTCCCTAGGTGTTATGCTTTTTGAGATCATTGAAACCAGAGTAGCTGCTCTCAATGCCTTGGTTATTTGTGACCGTAGATTTCCTGGTTGGTGATTTATAAATAGCTACCAATTTTTCGTTAACGGTAGAATTTGGGTGCTGTGGAATCCCAAAGTAGTAAATGTTACGTGTCTTGGTATGTCAGATCAAATAATTCACTGTCAAGTGAACTTAATATGCAAATTGCTTCCTTTTTTTGTTTCCTTTGTATATGGTTCTAATGATTCTAGTGAGAGATCTGTGCTCTGGCAGGAGCTTGAGTAGAGGTCTCGCCTTTTTGGGAATGATCCCTGGTTGGTTCTTGGTGATTTTAATGCCATCCAGAGTCTGAGTGAGAAGTTAAGGGGTAGCAATAGATGGCCTCGCTACTATCAGGAGTTCTATGATTGTTTGACTACTTCTGAACTTTCAGATTTAAAGTATACTGGTTGTTTCTATACATGGACTAACTGTCAGTATGATGGTGATACTATTTATAGGAAGCTTGACCTTGTCCTTGTTAGCGATTCTTGGAATTTTAAATTTCCTAAATCTGAAGCGGTTTTTTGTCCTAGAGGCATCTCTGATCATTCACCCATCCTCGTTCACTCTCTTGTCAAAGTTGACAAGGTGCCTAAGCCGTTTAAATTTTTTGATGTGGGCCAATCATCATAAGTTTTTGCCTCTGGTTGCTGAGGTGTGGGGCACGCCCCTTACGGTTTGTGCTATGTTCAGGGTTGCCAGGAAGCTAAAGCTGTTTAAGTTACAGCTTAAGGACTTCAATAAGGAACACTTTTGCAACATTTTAGGTAGACTTAATGCGGCTAGGACTTCCTTAGAGTATGCTTAGAACATGTTAGCGTTGAACCCTCTTGACCCTGTGTGGCGTCGAATTGAAAAGGAGATGCTAAAACTTTTTGCTAGAGTAAGTGGGGAGGAGGAGAGTTTCCTCAAGCAAAAATCTGGGATTCACTGGCTGGATGTGGGAGATAAAAATAACAAATTTTTCTTCAAGTCAGTTAATAAGAGAAGGAATTTCAATAAAATCAATTTTCTTCTTCGGTCTGATAGTACCATCCTTGAAGACTCAAATTTGGTTAAGGCTTCAATTGTTGACCATTTTCAGAGTTTGTTGGGGACTCGTTGTCACGACCCGAACCCACGGGTAGGCCCGCGAGCTAGGCACGTGACCGGCCGCAGACCCAATCTACTCCAACCAAGGGCTCTGCTAGGCCTTACTCACTAAAACCTGTACACAATTCTAAAATCATACATTAACTAACACCATAACATGAATTTCTAACGATGCCCTTACAACTCTTTCCCAAATCATCTCTACTGAAATCCTCCAAAGAGACCGATAGCATTTATTTTAAAGAAACCTCCTAAAATTAAGCTACGAACAATTCAAATAAATAACTGGCAGTTCTACAATTTCTCAAGGGCTTAAACAACTTCCTAACGAGCATCTCCCGCGGCTTCATTCTCATTTCCCTCCCAATACTCATGTTCATCTAGTTGATCGCCTGAAAACATTTATAAAACGGGGTGAGCTTGGGGCCCAGTAAGTACACCAATCATATCCCTAAAATAGATTTTGGGATTCATAAAAACATGAAACATGCCATGGTTTTCTTCAATTTGGTAAACATTTCACAAGAGATACTATGCATATATATACTTTTGAAAGCAATTCATCCAAGATTCTCAGAAACGAAGTATGACATCAAGTAGGCTCATCAATAACTATCACAGTTCATCATAACATAGGCATGTTGCGGTCAGCGTACGTTCCCCCTGACTAGGGCCCACAATCCCTACTCCACCTGGGATGAACATTATTTGGTCAGGGTATGCGCCCCCCGACTAGGGCCCACAATCCCTCCTTCGTCCGGGATACATATTGGTGTGGACGCAAGGGCGCACCACGAGCAACAGTACTGTGCGTCAACGTATCGTCCCGTTGACCAGGACCCAACAATCCAACTTTCCCCCGTGGATATGGGGCGCAACAACCAAGCCAGAAATACCGTCTCATTCAACATAAGCCAACTTTAAACACTACTCATAGAAAACATTCCATGGCATTTTTGATGTATTTTATCATCAAACAATTTACACAAAAGCAGTAGCGTGCAAAAGGCTTTAAACTTTTAATTGAACAATTCATTTGTACATATACATAGACGGAAAATAGGGTATACGGAGGAATATGGCAAGAGTACTTACCTTGCTCAGTAATTGGTTTTTTTTTGAACTCGATCAACAGTCGCTCCTAGCTCTTGACTATCAAAACCTAAATAACAAATCATACGGATGTTATTTACTGTCGCTCGGGCACGTTTAGGTATTATGTTTCTTTTAGATGAGTAAAACTTTACCCAACCGTCCCCCGACTTATGTATAATTACCTATTTGCCCCCAATGCCTAAAGTACCTTATCCACCCAGATATAACCTAAAAGAGTCATTAGAAATAATTTAATAACTATCGTGATAATAAAGCGCTACGCTATATCCGTTCGGGGTTACACTACTAAGAACGCTAAAAATAGCAAACGACTTTCAAAACTTTTGAAATTCTAGAATATACATTATCATAGCTACGTAAGACTATTATAAAAGTATCATAATTTAATAACTTAATTTACTATTTGAAAATGCACCGAAATCTCTTTTAAGAATAAAATTACTTAGCATACTTATCGAGCTCCGAAAAATCTGAAACTTTTACTGTGTGTAGATCTTGCAAAATTAATATAAGTTACTTCTTTGAGTTTTGTCCAAATAATATTCTAAAATATTTTAAAAATTCAGAAGGAGACTGCTGGAATACGATAGCTTTTTAGCGACACTTTTGAGTCCAACTTTAAAACATAATCTTCCCTCTCTCTAAGCAGTCTTCTCCTTCACGCCTACCCAGTAGTGAGATCACTTCAGAAACAAAGCCCATTTCCTTGCCTTTACACCACGCAACAACACACACTCACAAGCACACAGCACATGCACTACACCCAGCTGCCTCCTTGGCAGCCTCACACACACACACGCAGCTACACGCACACTTACACACATAAACATATTGCACCCACACACACAGCACTCCCAAAATGGCACAGCAGCTATCTGCTGTTGCTTCTCCCTTCCACAGCGGCCACCACTCCACGGCCAACACCAAACACACACTCATGCACACGGCTGAAACTTCAGCCCCTGTTCTTTGCCACACAAACTCACACACACATGCACACAGGTGAACAAAACACACACACCCAACGCATTCCACACCCAGGTCTTCTTCTTTTTCAAATATCAAATTCCCTCCATTCCTCCAAACAAATATGCACATGTTCACTCTACACACTCACACGGCATATATATATATTTAAACCAACACACACACCACACACTGTCTACCATGTCCACTCCCGTGGGATGGCAGTGGGTCTTCCCACTCATTCTATGCCTTTCCATTTCCCCTCATCCCACTTGTGGTTATTCCGACACACACAGGTTCCACCCTTCTCTCTTTTAACACCACTAACACACACACACACACACACACATATATACATATATATACACACACACACACTACAGTATTACACTCTCACAAATGCACTTCACCTCTTGCAAACTCATACATGATTCCCTATACCCACTGTCTTCTTCTTCCACATCTTTTCTTTCTTTTCTTTCCAAACTCACCCGCACAAATATATATAACACACCCATTCACACAGCTCACACCATGCACGCACACATACACACACAAACACATACGAGCACACAATTAACGCACCCACCTATGCGCACAACACACCCAAATGACGCACCCAGCCATAGTCTTTTTCTCTCTCTAGATCGCTAAACCAACGGCCCGCTCTCTCTCTTTTCTCTTCACCCACAGCCCACTTCTCCGAAGCCACAAAACGCACCAAGAACCACTCCTCGGTAGCCATGGTTGTCTTTGCAACCATAGCTCCTTTTTCCCTTCCCCGTCTCTCACTGTTTTTAACCCATGTAGACCAACACACATTTCACACAGTTTTTCACGCACAAGCACACGGTGCACCACTGTAAGCAGCCCCCCTCACTCACGCCCTTCGACAGCTTAAAACATGCTTATATAACACTCACAAAGATACTGAAAATTTTGTAAGAGGACTTACCGAGAATTGCATTCCGTTCACTGGAGCTTACAATCGGCAGCCCTCTCTATCTTCTTTTCTGTGTGCTCTTCTTTTCTATGCAACTCTCTCCTCTCTCTCACGAACAAACCCAAAGTTTTCTCTTCTCTGTAAAACTCTCTCTCTCTCGGCCGTGATTCACAAAACAGAGAAACAGGGAGGTCTGAGACGGCTGCCCTCTTCCTCTCTCGCAAAAGCTAAACATATATAAAACCCTAGGTTGGATAAATATCAAAAACCCCATAAACTTTCGTTAGTCGCTCAAGTTTTCACCCAAAGCTTTTATTATCGCAAAAAAGTCCAAAAATAATTATCTACAATAGTTTATGCGCTAGGAAAACTTATTGACGGGTCTTTTGCGCTATCTCGCTTGACAAATCGTCGCTAACAAGAACGACGATACTAAAAGAAATTTAATTATTCCCTAAAAAGATATATCAATGCTAAATAATTTAATTCATCGCTAAAATACATGTGACGTTAAATAATAAACTATATCATCGCTAAATAATTATATCAACATTAAGAAAGTTTAAATTTGTCGCTAAAAATACCAATTTATTTTACGAAGAGTATTTTAGGGTTCGGGGTATTACACTCGTGGTCTGGGTCACTACCTGAGATTGAATGTGCGGAGGAACTGGATGTCAAAATCCCTTTCAGACTCTCAGCAGCGTGAGATGGGTCGTGAGGTTACTATGGATGAGATTCGGACGGTTTTCTTTTCTCTCAAGGATGGTAAGTCCCCTAATCCTGATGGGTACAATGCCTTCTTTTTAAAGAGGGCATGGAATATTGTGGGGGGGGGGGGGCAGAGATTGTGGAAGCGATTCAGGATTTTTTTTGGTAATGATCAGCTTCTCAAAGAAGTTAACCGTACTTTCCTTGTCTTAATCCCCAAAGTGACTAATCCCTCGAGTCTTAATGATTACAGGCCTATTTCTTGTTGTAACACAATTTATAAGTGCATAGCCAAGATCATTGCTAATCATGTCATGGTGGTGCTTGGGGACCTCATTGATCCTTCTCAAACAGCCTTTGTTACCTCTCGGTGTATTGCAGCTGATATATCCTCTTGTATCAAGAGCTCATGCGAAACGTCATCGAGAGGATTTTAAGGTTCCTAGATGCGCCATGAAGGTGGATTTGATGAAGGCCTATGATTGTTTGCATTGGGATTTTCTCTTTGATGTGTTGGTTTGCCTTCCTTCCATGGTTATTAGATGGATCAAAGCCTGTGTCTTAATCACGAGCTTTTTTATCATCATAAATGGGAAATCTAATGGTTTTTTATGGGTAGGCGAGGTATCAGGAAGGGGGATCCGATGTCCCCCTACCTTTTTGTTATATGCATGGATGTTCTTGCGGGGATGCTGCAGAGACTAGTTGTTGGTAGTTAATTTCGTTACCACAGGAGGTGCCAAAAGGATGGTATCTTTCAGCTTGCTTTTGCTGATGATCTAATATTTTTTTGTCGGGGAGACCTTCCTTCTGTTCAGGTCTTGAAACATGGTCTCACAGTCTTCCAACAGTTCCCAGGACTCGTTCCCAATCCTAATAAGAGCCATGTTTCTTTTTTCTCAAGTGTTGAGCCTACTACGAAGGCTTTGAACTCTTCTTGTCTTGGCTTTCTTGAGGGAGAGCTCCATATGCATGAAGTCCCCCTAATCTCCACTTTTTTTTAAGAAAGAGGACTGACGCCTCTTCTGAATTGCATCGTGAAGAAAGTCAAGCATTGGACTTGCAATTACTTGTCGTATGCTGGTAGGGTTCAATTGATTAGATCAGTGTTGTTCTCTATATAGGTATATTGGGCTTCAGTTTTTATCCTTACAAAGAAAGTGATTCTAGAGATGGAGAGAATATTTTGAGCTTTCTTCTGGAAGGGTACGGGGTTTTGTACCACGGGAGCCAAGGTGGCTTGGGCTGATGTTTGTTGTCCTGAGGAAGAGGGTGGCCTGGGTATTAAGCAGATTGAGGTGTGGAACTTTACTGCCATCTCTAGGCATATTTGGTCCACCATTTCTTTTAGGACGGACTCCCTTTGGCCGCGGTGGGTTATGATAGGAAGGAGCTTTTGGGAAGTCTCTTGTCCCAGTGATTGTAGTTGGTCTTGGCATAAGATTCTCATGGTTAGGGATATGATTCGCTCTTTTCTGCGTTATATAGTTGGGGATGGCAGTAGGTTCTCTTTGTGGTTTGATTGGGGGCATTCGATAGGTCATATCATCCCTACCCTTGCTCATTAGATTATTTCTGACTCAGGACTAGGTAGGCGAGCGAGGGTTTCTGATGTGATCTTGGGCTCCTTGTGGTGTTGGCCTGTGTCCAATACACTTGAGCTCATGGATTTGCGCGAGAGCACCCCTAGCTCTTTTCGTCCTACCCCAAATACGCCTGATAGAATCGTCTGGACGGTTAATGGGTCTAGAGAGTTCTCCATGCTAGTACGTGGGAATTTCTTCGACACAAGCGGTCGTTACTTGGATGGGCTTGCTTACTGTCGCACAAGTGGCGTCTTCCACGTCATAACTCTGTCTTATGGCTGGCCATTAGGGAGAGGTTAAGTACGCATGATAGGCTTTTTGCTTTTTATGTCATTCCTAGCATGAGCTGTGTTTTCTATCGCATTCCTTTTGAGTCCCATGATCATTTATTTTTTAGTTGCCCTTTCACGTATAGATTATGGCCTATTATTCAAAAGAAATGCAATTTTAATTGGCCTATGTTAAATTGGCTATGGTTAATAGAGCTTCCTCTGAGTGGCAAGGCCCTGGATTCCCGGAATCTTTCTGTCGAATAGCTTCTGTAGCATTGGTGTACTACATCTGGAAAGAGCGAAATTCTCGTTCCTTCCAGAATAATTATACTGATGTGGTTTCTTATTCTGCAGGTCTTGTGCGGGTCATCCAGTGGAGGTTGGTCTCAAGTAGAAAAGTAGCCAATTCCCTAACTAATCGATGGTTCCAGGCTGAATGGCAGCTCCCCGACTCTATCTTTGCTAGATCCCGTCATGGTTTGGGAGTTCGGTCCACGTACAGATAGACGTTGCAGTTTAGCATGTGATATCACTGTTGTTAGTGCAGAGGTCTTTCTACCAGGTTCTCTAGACTCCACGTGGCTTCACCTGTTGTTGTTACCTTCATGTGGTCTGTATTGGGTCTTTTTGTACTTCTTTTGCTGATCTAGCTTTGGTGGTTATGTATTACCTCTTTCTGTTGCCAGTATGGCATGTTTAGCCTAGTTTAGGTTTCCTTTCTTAGTTCTTGCTTGGCAAGACATGCGGTTCTTTGTTGTATTCTTGGGGTATGCCCTTGCTTTGTTGTACCTTTGTTTCCTTGGTTAATATATATATTTATTTACTGAAAAAAAGACATGCAGTTCTTTGTTGTATTCCTGGGGTATGCCCCTTACATTTGTTGTACTTTTGTTTCATCGGTTTATATATATATATATATATATAAAAGGAGCTTCCCAAACCTTTTAATCTCTCTCTCTCTCTCCCCGCTGAAAAGGGAATGAAATAGAGAATAAAAGGGCTGGAAAGAATATAGAGAGTATTTATAAGAAAGCAAAATTACACTATTCATTCGAAACAAAAGAAGTTTCATTCGACCGAAAACTTCAGCCGCAAAATGCCTTTCCAAAATCTAGATTTCCCTTTCGACCAAAAACTATTCTTTGGACCGAACACTATTCATTTGACCAAAACCTTCCACACTTTTCTCAATATTTATGAGAGGAACACAAACTTTAAGGAAAAATTTTTGCGTGAGAGAAGAAAATTTTTGGTGTATTACACTCTCCTCCTCGTTAAAAGAATTGCATCCGCCAAAATTAAAAATGTACCTTAAATGTCAAAAAGCTGGAGGTGTTTTTCGCGCATAGCGTCCTCGAGTTCCCATGTGGCTTCTTCCATTGAATGGTTATGCCAAAGCACCTTAACCAACTTAATAGTTTTGTGCGCAAAATGTGATCCTTGCCGTCCAAAATTTCCACTGGGCATTCTTTGCATGATAGATCCTCTTGAATCTCCACAGGTTCAAAATGAATGACATGTGAAAGATCTAGCACGTATTTTCTCAATGCTGATACATGAAACACATCATGTATTTGCGACAAATTGGGAGGTAAGGCAACTTGCTAAGCGACTGGTTTAACCTTCAGCAAGATTTCGAATGGTTTAATCAAATTTTGCGCACAAAGACTATTCAGTCGGTTAAGGTGCTTTGGCGTAACCATTCAAGGGAAGAAGCGACGTGGAAACTCGAGGATGCTATGCGCGAAAAGCACCCTCATCTCTTTGACGTTTAAGGTACATTTTAATTCCACGGACGAAATTCTTTTAAAGGGGGGAGAATGTAGTACCCCGAAAATTTTCTTTCCTTGTACGTAATTATTATTTTAAGTGAATAAAAAAGTTTGTGGTCTTTTGTAATATTAAGAAAATGGTTTTTATCGTTTCTAAAGAATTCAGTCGAATGAAAAGTGGTTTCATTCAAATCAAAGTGGGGAGCTTAGTGAAGTTTTGGAGTTTGAAGAATTCGATTGAATGAAAATAACTTTTTAGTTGACTAAAAAGGTTTTCGGTCGACTAAAAAATTTTAAATTATTATAAAAAAATTAAAAATTAGTTTTTGGTCGACTAAAAATGATTTTGGTCTACTAAAAATGTTTTAGGTCGACTAAAAAAAAGTTTAGCATTTTTGCGTCTGCTGAATTCGGTCGTAAGCAAAGTCTTTTCTGCTCCATATAAATAGACTTCTTACGTCTTTCAAGCCTTTTGGGTTCTTTGTTTCTTTTGCTCCCTAGTTCTTTTCCTTTTCGGAGAGAGAGATTAGAAGATTTGGGAAGATCCTTTGGCATTAAGGTGGTGCTTGAGGTTTTTCTTGTTCGAAAGCTTTGAGGAAGGGATTTTATCGCTTTTTTGCTGTGGGAATGTATTTTCGAAGTCCAATAGCTTATGCCTTGTCCAATACCATTCATCTTCATTGGTTCATTATTAGTTGTTTAACTTTTGCTCTGATTTATAACATCGTGTACCTTCCTCCATTTGAGCCTTGATGAGCACACCTTTGCATTCGTATGTTTATGACCGTCAATTTAGGATTGACATTGGCTATGTTGAACAACTCTCAAATTGAGAGGGTCCTTTGGACATATGTTTGTTATGCTAGTGAGCCAAAGACTCCTAAAATGCTCCGAAGCACCCGTTTGATGTTTGTATGTTTGGTTCGACATTTGGGTCTTATGACCACCATAGTCATCGCATGTTTGTAGCATCCCCTACATATAATTAAAATATGTTTTGGGTAAAATGCTAATCTTTGATACTTTGATAATTGATAGAAAGACATGATTGGTCCGTTCAATCTAATATTGCACTTAGATTATGCTCTTATTATTGCTTGATATCTTACCGTTGGTTTACCCTACTGGGCTATTTAAGCTCACCCCTTTTCCTTTCCTACATTGCCTTTGCCACAGGTGAAGGGAGTGACAAGTGAATGACGTGGCAGCCTCAAAGTCCTTGGATTTTTGCTTATCATTGAATTTTTGTATCCGTACTTTGAAAATCTTACCCGCAGGGGTCATTCAATGCAAATGTATTAGGTCTTTAGCTTAGCTGCTGCGCATAGAATTCTTTTGTAAGGGAATACTTTGGGAACGCTTTTTTAATAGACTTTCGTTATATATGGAAATATTTTATGTTGGAGGCTTCTAGTGCTCTATTTAGCCCCTTGCTTTTAGAACGTTAGCGGTGTATTTAGAGATTTGTTGATAGTCATGGCCTCCCATGTTGGGGGCGTGATAGGTCGGAAATGAGAAATGTGTCTTGTAGGGAGAGGTGGATTCACTTCTACGGCAGCTGGGTTCGAACCCCCTACTGGTATCGCACTCACCCTCTCGGGATAGAGATGGTATCGACAAGGGTGCTAGAAGAGGTAGAGGCCATCGAGGCAATGTTCGTCCTAGGGGAGGGGCTGCCTTTTGTGAGGCTAAAGGAGGAAGGGATAATAGGACAAACTCTTAACGCCTTATTTTTCCTTCCCAACATCCATCCTGGGCAGACAAAGTGAAACTGGGACCTTCCAGTTCTAAAGGAAATATGAAATTATCTTACTTACCGCCAACGGTTTCAGATGGAAAGGTAAAAGTCTTTCCCCTAAAGTTATTGTTGTAGAGGGTATTGAACTGTGGGACAACTGTGTTGTGGGCTACTTTATTGATAAAAAAAAATTGCCTTATTTCACGGTTAACAACATTGCCCTTAAATTGTGGTTGAAAGATGGGTTGCAAAAGGTTCTAGTCAATGATAAGGGCTTTTATTTCTTCAAATTCTCTTCTACCGATATGGTAGATAAGATTCTAGATTCGGGTCCGTGGCACTTCCAGAATAAGTTAATTGTCTTGCAACGGTGGACGCTTGGTATGAACTTGTGCAAGGAATCTCTTGATATGCTACCATTGTGGGTTAGACTCTACAACATTCTTGTTGAGTACCTAAAAGCTAGTGGGTTGAGTTATGTAGCGAGCGGCTTTGGGAAGCCACTATATGCAGACTCACTTACGGAGAGCTGTGAGTGAATTAGTTTGCTCTAGTGTGTGTTGAGGTTTCTGCCACTAGGGAGCTTGTTGATGTACCAGAATTGAACACCTTGCAGGAAGGGGACTCCCCCTCTGATCCTGTGACTGTAAGGGCAGATTATCAGTGACGTCCTCCAGTATGCACAGTGTGCAAGTGTTTCAGACATACTACCCTGACTTGTGCTCGGACTGAGAAAGTTAACCTCCTTCCTCCCTCAGTTTCTATTTTGAACCGAACTGACACAACCCCTACTATTCTTGTTGCTGAGGATAAAGTCAGCAAGGGTTCTTCCTCATCTTTTTCATCTCTGGTAAGCATTCAGTCAGGACGTAATTAGCACGAGACTAGGCACCAGTAGGAGCTTGGTATTCAGGTACAGGTTAGTGCCCAGCATAATTGTTCTCGTGAAGAGGTTAGTTTCTAGCAGTCTATCTTATCTGAGGTATCTTCTCATGTTCTTAATGTGCCTAGTGTTGATCTTCTATTGCATTATGACTTGCATTTATACCCTGACTTGCATTTGTACGCTGAGTCTGGCTCTGACCCGGAATCTGACTCAGATTTCATTCCTTGCTCTCTTTCTCCAAAAAAATAATATTTCTTCTCATTCTGGTAATAAATTAAGCCTGGACTCTAGTGCTAAAAATAAGAAGAAGAAAAAGAAGAAGTCTCCTCATAGGGAAATTTAACCTGACTCAGTCTTTAGGTTTGTAGCATCTTTTGGTATTTTTGTATCATGCATAACATTTTTTGCTACTGGAATTCTCGAGGATTTAGCACTAGTGGTAAGCAAACGGAGGGCCAACATATTATCGCCTCCCTAGGTGTTATGCTTTTTGGGATCATTGAAACCAGAGTAGCTGCTCTCAATGCCTCGGTTATTTGTGACCGTAGATTTCCTGGTTGGTGATTTATAAATAGCTACCAATTTTTCGTTAACGGTAGAATTTGGGTGCTGTGGAATCCCAAAGTAGTAAATGTTACGTGTCTTGGTATGTCAGATCAAATAATTCACTGTCAAGTGAACTTAATATGCAAATTGCTTCCTTTTTTTGTTTCCTTTGTATATGGTTCTAATGATTCTAGCGAGAGATCTGTGCTCTGGTAGGAGCTTGAGTAGACGTCTCGCCTTTTTGGGAATGATCCCTGGTTGGTTCTTGGTGATTTTAATGCCATCCAGAGTCTGAGTGAGAAGTTAAGGGGTAGCAATAGATGGCCTCGCTACTATCAGGAGTTCTATGATTGTTTGACTACTTCTGAACTTTCAGATTTAAAGTATACTGGTTGTTTCTATACATGGATAACTGTCAGTATGATGGTGACACTATTTATAGGAAGCTTGACCTTGTCCTTGTTAGCGATTCTTGGAATTTTAAATTTCCTAAATCTGAAGCGGTTTTTTGTCCTAGAGGCATCTCTGATCATTCACCCATCCTCGTTCACTCTCTTGTCAAAGTTGACAAGGTGCCCAAGCCGTTTAAATTTTTTGATGTGGGCCAATCATCATAAGTTTTTGCCTCTGGTTGCTGAGGTGTGGGGCACGCCCCTTACGGGTTGTGCTATGTTCAGGGTTGCCAGGAAGCTAAAGTTGTTTAAGTTATAGCTTAAGGACTTCAATAAGGAACACTTTTGCAACATTTTAGGTAGACTTAATGCGGCTAGGACTTCCTTAGAGTATGCTTAGAACATGTTAGCGTTGAACCCTCTTGACCCTGTGTGGCGTCAAATTGAAAAGGAGATGCTAGAACTTTTTGCTAGAGTAAGTGGGGAGGAGGAGAGTTTCCTCAAGCAAAAATCTGGGATTCACTGGCTGGATGTGGGAGATAAAAATAACAAATTTTTCTTCAAGTCAGTTAATAAGAGAAGGAATTTCAATAAAATCAATTTTCTTCTTCGGTCTGATAGTACCATCCTTGAAGACTCAAATTTGGTTAAGGCTTCAATTGTTGACCATTTTCAGAGTTTGTTGGGGACTCGTGGTCTGGGTCACTATCTGAGATTGAATGAGCTGAGGAACTGGATGTCAAAATCCCTTTCAGACTCTCAGCAGCGTGAGATGGGTCGTGAGGTTACTATGGATGAGATTCGGACGGTTTTCTTTTCTCTCAAGGATGGTAAGTCCCCTGATCCTGATGGGTACAATGCCTTCTTTTTAAAGAGGGCATGGAATATTGTGGGGGCAGAGATTGTGGAAGCGATTCAGGATTTTTTTTGGTAATGATCAGCTTCTCAAAGAAGTTAACCGTACTTTCCTTGTCTTAATCCCCAAAGTGACTAATCCCTCGAGTCTTAATGATTACAGGCCTATTTCTTGTTGTAACACAATTTATAAGTGCATAGCCAAGATCATTGCTAATCATGTCATGGTGGTGCTTGGGGACCTCATTGATCCTTCTCAAACAGCCTTTGTTGCCTCTCGGTGTATTGCAGCTAATATATCCTCTTGTATCAAGAGCTCATGCGAAACGTCATCGAGAGGATTTTAAGGTTCCTAGATGCGCCATGAAGGTGGATTTGATGAAGGCCTATGATTGTTTGCATTGGGATTTTCTCTTTGATGTGTTGGTTTGCCTTCCTTCCATGGTTATTAGATGGATCAAAGCCTGTGTCTTTTGTAATACCCCAACCTTATGTCTAGTTTATGGTAAATCCTATCTTATTAGTTATAAGGTATTTGGCAACGATTTTTGAGCAATAGCATATTTGGTCTTTAACGACAATTTGTAACAACCATAAGTTGTAGTTTATGACGCAGGGTGCAACAGAGAAATGAATGAAGGTTATTTGGTAAGTTGAGAAGCTATAATTAAATTAGGGTTGATTTCATAAATATTTGATCTCTCATTTCAGTTATTTTAATATTGCAGGGGGAAGCGTAGAGGAAAAAAATGAAATGATAGAGAGAGATTTGAGATTATAAAGAAGGAGACACTAGAAGCAAAAAAAAAAATAGATATATAACAAATTAAAACGAAATAAAGGAGAAAAGAAAAAAAAATAGAAAAGAGAACAAGAAGAGAGAAGACACACAGTGAGAAAGGGAGGGCAGCCGGCCCTAAAGAGGGCGGCGCCTCTGCCTGCCAGATCTGGCAATCTCACTTCCGGCCACACGCACTGTCGGCGGCAGCCCCATCGAAAGCCAACTTCTCTTCCAGATTACGGCTGTCGTCGCCCATAGTTCGTCGAATGCCACCGGATCTGCTTGTACAACCGGCGACGGATCATCATCGGCCAGTCGTCGGTTCTTCTTCTTTAACCGCCGACCGGTCGCCGTTCGAATACCCGTACCTATCCTCGCAAAACGACCCACGATTAGTCGACAGTAGCAACGATCGCCATCGCCCGGTCTTTCGCACTCTCTCTCCGTTCACTGACCAATTGTTGCCGCAGATCTTCGTCAGAATCAACATGTCGTGCCATCATCGATCCTCCGTGCCGCTATTGTCATGGCGTCACAGCCATAGCGACGGCCAACGGCAGCAACTCCGGTGACGGGATGCCGGCGAGGCCCATCGACCGGTGAGAGCGATGCCGGAGACAAAAAATAAAAAATAAAATAGAGTTGGTTGTCGATGCGCCATCGGTGACGTCGCAGCGGCGGTCAACGGAGATGATGTTGGTGATGCACGGTTTATGGAAATCGCAAAGGGTGGTGCATGGCTGGTGACAGTGGGCCAGCAGTGGTGGTCTTTTGGTATTGGGTGCACAGGCGATTGTTGGTGCTTAGGAGATCTCACCAGGATGGAGAGGGAGATTAGGGTGGCCGATCTTTGCGCTAGCGGTTCTGCTATGAGACCGGCGGTAATTGTAGTGAAGCCATGGGTTTGTGGTGATGATGGTTGACGGTAGCGACATCGGTGACGTCACAGCGGCGATTTGATATGGTGATAGAAAAGGCTTATTGCTTCAGTTATGTTACCTCTATTGAGTTGGGTGGTGGAACGGTGACCGGGAGTGTGGCCGATTAGTGGAAATTGGTGATGGAGGTGCATCTAAGGTGGAGCTTGGCGGTTGCGGCGGCGATAGCACTTAATCCTGTTGATTGGATGAATTAGGACAGAAGAATTTTGGTGGCACTCTGTATAAAATTAGGAAATGGGTTTGGTGGTGGTGTTGTTATGATTTTGATGGACATGAAACGGTGGCCATTTGGGGGCAGTTGGCGATGGGTGGTGGTTTGTATGTACAGCTGAGGGTGCACATCGTCTGTGTGTTTGTCAAGTACGTAGGTGTGGTTGTTGTCAGGAAAATTGTGTCTAATAGGCTGTGTATATGGGGCATTGTGGTGTGGGTGTATATTTGGTGAAGAGTGCGGTTGTGTATGTCTGCATATACAGGTTCTGCATGTGTTGAGTGTTTGTGGGTAGACGGGTTCGTGTAGTGCGGTAGGTGTACAATGTCTGAGTTTGGGCAAGTATCCAGGGGTGGTTGTTGTTGGACGATGGTGTGTAAGGGGATGTGTATGGGGATACCGTGTGTGCATGATGGTGCGAGTTGGATGGGTATGCGTAGTGTGAGTGTGTATACATGTTTGTATGTGCATGAATGTGAACTGTGTACAATGTGTGCATACATAGTGTGTCTAACAGGGTACAATTTGTTTGTGTGCATAATGTGGAGTGCAGCGTGGAGTTGATTTTGGGTGTAGAATTGTAGTGATGATGGTGGTGGACTAGTTGTGGGTTGTATAAAGATGGCACATGTAGTGTTTGGTTGGTTGGTTATGGGATCTAGCAGCTGGGATATTGGGTTTGATGATACTGACTATGAAACATGGTTTGGTAGTGTAGTTGCGATATTGGTTTGGTTCCGGTTGTGGTTCAATGACGGTGATGTGTCTATTGTGCATACAAGGTGCATGCTGCGTGGTTGATGCTGGGCAATAGTGTGTAACAGGGGGTGTTTGTAGGGCATGGTTGTGTAGGCGTGGTTGTGAACGATAAGGTGTAACAGGGGTGCATGTTGGACACTATTGCATGAGGAGTGCGGTTGTGTATATTGTAGCAATAGGGCATGCTCGATGGGTTAGTGACATCAAGTTAGTTGAGAGAGGCTCGACAGCGGTGATGAAATGTCGAGAATGGCATGGTGAACTGGGCACGATTTTGGAAGGGTTGTGTAGTGGGCGGTCAGATGCGGCGTCGGAGTTGTTTGAGGAAATAACCAACAGGAATCATCAATGATGCCTTCATGTCATAGTAAAGCTGGGAACATGGAAATAAAAAAGAATGGCCCTAACCGTTATTTTAGCAAGATGTAGCAGCGAGGTTGTCGCTCCAGAGACTTTGATGTGGGATTTGCGTAGCGTCAGGTAAGTGACCCTTTGATTCAATTAGTGTTTTTATATACAACGTATATGTTTATCTACTGTTAAAAATGTAGTGTTTTTCAGCATTGATCGTTTTAAGTACGTTTAACTGCTCTGGCTTAAATTACAAAAAAAAAGAAGAAGGTTTTAGTGTTTTATTCTCGTCAAGGAAAAACCGGATTAGCATGTAAATGATGTTTTGCCTAGAAACTGAAATGGAACTCGGATTTGAAATGTATTGTATTGACGTTATTGTGAATATTGAACATGTTGAGGATTATTGAAAGGATGTGAGGATGGTTGAGAATCAATTGATGAGTGATTTTGTTCACGATGAACCCAAAGGGGGTTTTTGGTTTACTCGATTGTTGTGCCCTATATCCACGGGGGAAAGTTGGATTTCGGGCCCTGGTCAACGGGGCTTGTACGTTGATGCACAGTACTGTTGCTCGTGGTTCGCCCATGCGTCCACAGAATTTTATCCCGGATGGAGGAGGGATTTCGGGCCCTAGTCAGTGGGGCCTGTACGCTGACCGCAGCATATCGTTGGAGCAATGTTGGAATCGAACTGGTTGTCATGAGTTTTGCGCTAATGATTTTATGCTTCAGTTTTTGGTTTAATGTACTCTATTTTGTTTTACCTGATGATTATCAAATCTATGATTTTTAGATAACTTAATGATGCTATAATATAAGTGAGTTATTTTCTAACATGCTATGGTCCAGCTAGTTGAATCATTGGTTACTTACTGAGCACGTGGAAGCTCATCCCTTACTTATCATTTCAGGTTTGAAAGTAAGGTGATGGTGACGAGCATAGGAAGGAACAATTTGGCACTGAGCTCCGGAGACTGTATTGGCTGAGTCGCTAAAGATTTAGATTGTTGGTTTAGTTTTAGTTGTTGATAAATTAGAGTTATGAGGAGTTGTAGCATGAGTATTGTATTCAAATAAAAATATGAGAATGTAATTTAAGTTTATAGAAGTTTTAATTTCCGCTGCAGATTATATGTCGTTTTAGCGAGTAAGGCCTGGCAGAGCCTTCGGTTGGAGTCCATAGGGTCTGCGGCCGGTCACGTGCCTAGCTCGCGGGCCTGCCCATGGGTTCGGGTCGTGACATCTTTAGCACGAGCTTTTTTATCATCATAAATGGGAAATCTAATGGTTTTTTAGGGGTAGGCGAGGTATCAGGAAGGGGGATCCGATGTCCCCCTACCTTTTTGTTATATGCATGGATGTTCTTGCAGGGATGCTGCAGAGACTAGTTGTTGGTAGTTAATTTCGTTACCACAGGAGGTGCCAAAAGGATGGTATCTTTCAGCTTGCTTTTGCTGATGATCTAATATTTTTTTGTCGGGGAGACCTTCCTTCTGTTCAGGTCTTGAAACATGGTCTCACAGTCTTCCAACAGTTCTCGGGACTCGTTCCCAATCCTAATGTTTCTTTTTTCTCAAGTGTTGAGCCTACTATGAAGGCTTTGATCTCTTCTTGTCTTGGCTTTCTTGAGGGAGAGCTCTGCATGAAGTCCCCCTAATCTCCACTTTTTTTTTAAGAAAGAGGACTGACGCCTCTTCTGAATTGCATCGTGAAGAAAGTCAAGCATTGGACTTGCAATTACTTGTCGTATGCTGGTAGGGTTCAATTGATTAGATCAGTGTTGTTCTCTATATAGGTATATTGGGCTTCAGTTTTTATCCTTACAAAGAAAGTGATTCTAGAGATGGAGAGAATATTTTGAGCTTTCTTCTGGAAGGGTACGGGGTTTTGTACCACGGGAGCCAAGGTGGCTTGGGCTGATGTTTGTTGTCCTGAGGAAGAGGGTGGCCTGGGTATTAAGCAGATTGAGGTGTGGAACTTTACTGCCATCTCTAGGCATATTTGGTCCACCATTTCTTTTAGGACGGACTCCCTTTGGCCGCGGTGGGTTATGATAGGAAGGAGCTTTTGGGAAGTCTCTTGTCCCAGTGATTGTAGTTGGTCTTGGCATAAGATTCTCATGGTTAGGGATATGATTCGCTCTTTTCTGCGTTATATAGTTGGGGATGGCAGTAGGTTCTCTTTGTGGTTTGATTGGGGGCATTCGATAGGTCATATCATCCCTACCCTTGCTCATTAGATTATTTCTGACTCAGGACTAGGTAGGCGAGCGAGGGTTTCTGATGTGATCTTGGGCTCCTTGTGGTGTTGGCCTGTGTCCAATACACTTGAGCTCATGGATTTGCGCGAGAGCACCCATAGCTCTTTTTGTCCTACCCCAAATACGCCTGATAGAATCGTCTAGACGGTTAATGGGTCTAGAGAGTTCTCCATGCTAGTACGTGGGAATTTCTTCGACACAAGCGGTCGTTACTTGGATGGGCTTGCTTACTGTCGCATAAGTGGCGTCTTCCACGTCATAACTCTGTCTTATGGCTGGCCATTAGGGAGAGGTTAAGTACGCATGATAGGCTTTTTGCTTTTTATGTCATTCCTAGCATGAGCTGTGTTTTCTATCGCATTCCTTTTGAGTCCCATGATCATTTATTTTTTAGTTGCCCTTTCACGTATAGATTATGGCCTATTATTCAAAAGAAATGCAAGTTTAATTGGCCTATGTTAAATTGGCTATGGTTAATAGAGCTTCCTCTGAGTGGCAAGGCCCTGGATTCCCGGCATCTTTTTGTCGAATAGCTTCTGCAGCATTGGTGTACTACATCTGGAAAGAGCGAAATTCTCGTTCCTTCCAGAATAATTATACTGATGTGGTTTCTTATTCTGCAGGTCTTGTGCGGGTCATCCAGTGGAGGTTGGTCTCAAGTAGAAAAGTAGCCAATTCCCTAACTAATCAATGGTTCCAGGCTGAATGGTAGCTCCCCGACTCTATCTTTGCTAGATCCCGTCATGGTTTGGGAGTTCGGTCCACGTACAGATAGACGTTGCAGTTTAGCATGTGATATCACTGTTGTTAGTGCAGAGGTCTTTCTACCAGGTTCTCTAGACTCCACGTGGCTTCACCTGTTGTTGTTACCTTCATGTGGTCTGTATTGGGTCTTTTTGTACTTCTTTTGCTGATCTAGCTTTGGTGGTTATGTATTACCTCTTTCTGTTGCCAGTATGGCATGTTTAGCCTAGTTTAGGTTTCCTTTCTTAGTTCTTGCTTGGCAAGACATGCGGTTCTTTGTTGTATTCTTGGGGTATGCCCTTACTTTGTTGTACCTTTGTTTCATTGGTTAATATATATATTTATTTACTGAAAAAAAAAGACATGCAGTTCTTTGTTGTATTCCTGGGGTATGCCCCTTACATTTGTTGTACTTTTGTTTCATCGGTTTATATATATATATATATATATATATATATATATATATATATATATATATATATAAGGAGCTTCCCAAACCTTTTAATCTCTCTCTCCCCGCTGAAAAGGGAATGAAATAGAGAATAAAAGGGCTGGAAAGAATATAGAGAGTATTTATAAGAAAGCAAAATTACACTATTCATTCGAAACAAAAGAAGTTTCATTCGACCGAAAATTTCAGCCGCAAAATGCCTTTCCAAAATCTAGATTTCCCTTTCGACCAAAAACTATTCTTTGGACCGAACACTATTCATTTGACCAAAACCTTCCACACTTTTCTCAATATTTATGAGAGGAACACAAACTTTAAGGAAAAATTTTTGCGTAAGAGAAGAAAATTTTTGGTGTATTACACTCTCCTCCTCGTTAAAAGAATTGCGTCCGCCAAAATTAAAAATGTACCTTAAATGTCAAAAAGCTGGAGGTGTTTTTCGCGCATAGCGTCCTCGAGTTCCCATGTGGCTTCTTCCATTGAATGGTTATGCCAAAGCACCTTCACCAACTTAATAGTTTTGTGCGCAAAATGTGATCCTTGCCGTCCAAAATTTCCACTGGGCATTCTTTGCATGATAGATCCTCTTGAATCTCCACAGGTTCAAAATGAATGACATGTGAAAGATCTAGCACGTATTTTCTCAATGCTGATACATGAAACACATCATGTATTTGCGACAAATTGGGAGGTAAGGCAACTTGCTAAGCGACTGGTTTAACCTTCAGCAAGATTTCGAATGGTTTAATCAAATTTTGCGCACAAAGACTATTCAGTCGGTTAAGGTGCTTTGGCGTAACCATTCAAGGGAAGAAGCGACGTGGAAACTCGAGGATGCTATGCGCGAAAAGCACCCTCATCTCTCTTACGTTTAAGGTACATTTTAATTCCGCGGACGAAATTCTTTTAAAGGGTGGAGAATGTAGTACCCCGAAAATTTTCTTTCCTTGTACGTAATTATTATTTTAAGTGAATAAAAAAGTTTGTGGTCTTTTGTAATATTAAGAAAATGGTTTTTATCGTTTCTAAAGAATTCAGTCGAATGAAAAGTGGTTTCATTCAAATCAAAGTGGGGAGCTTAGTGAAGTTTTGGAGTTTGAAGAATTCGATTGAATGAAAATAACTTTTTAGTTGACTAAAAAGGTTTTCGGTAGACTAAAAAATTTTAAATTATTATAAAAAATTAAAAATTAGTTTTTGGTCGACTAAAAATGATTTTGGTCTACTAAAAATGATTTCGGTCGACTAAAAAATTAAAAATGATTTTGCTGTGGGAATGTATTTTCGAAGTCCAATAGCTTATGCCTTGTCCAATACCATTCATCTTCATTGGTTCATTATTAGTTGTTTAACTTTTGCTCTGATTTATAACATCGTGTACCTTCCTCCATTTGAGCCTTGATGAGCACACCTTTGCATTCGTATGTTTATGACCGTCAATTTAGGATTGACATTGGCTATATTGAACAACTCTCAAATTGAGAGGGTCCTTTGGACATATGTTTGTTATGCTAGTGAGCCAAAGACTCCTAAAATGCTCCGGAGCACCCGTTTGATGTTTGTATGTTTGGTTCGACATTTGGGTCTTATGACCACCATAGTCATCGCATGTTTGTAGCATCCCCTACATATAATTAAAATATGTTTTGGGTAAAATGCTAATCTTTGATACTTTGATAATTGATAGAAAGACATGATTGGTCCGTTCAATCTAATATTGCACTTAGATTATGCTCTTATTATTGCTTGATATCTTACCGTTGGTTTACCCTACTGGGCTATCCTTTCCTACCTTGCCTTTGCCACAGGTGAAGGGAGTGACAAGTGAATGACGTGGCAGCCTCAAAGTCCTTGGATTTTTGCTTATCATTGAATTTTTGTATCCGTACTTTGAAAATCTTACCCGCAGGGGTCATTCAATGCAAATGTATTAGGTCTTTAGCTTAGCTGCTGCGCATAGAATTCTTTTGTAAGGGAATACTTTGGGAACGCTTTTTTAATAGACTTTCGTTATATATGGAAATATTTTATGTTGGAGGCTTCTAGTGCTCTATTTAGCCCCTTGCTTTTAGAACGTTAGCGGTGTATTTAGAGATTTGTTGATAGTCATGGCCTCCCATGTTGGGGGCGTGACAGGTCGGAAATGAGAAATGTGTCTTGTAGGGAGAGGTGGATTCACTTCTACGGCAGCTGGGTTCGAACCCCCTACTGGTATCGCACTCACCCTCTCGGGATAGAGATGGTATCGACAAGGGTGCTAGAAGAGGTAGAGGCCATCGAGGCAATGTTCGTCCTAGGGGAGGGGCTGCCTTTTGTGAGGCTAAAGGAGGAAGGGATAATAGGACAAACTCTTAACGCCTTATTTTTCCTTCCCAACATCCATCCTGGGCAGACAAAGTGAAACTGGGACCTTCCAGTTCTAAAGGAAATATGAAATTATCTTACTTACCGCCAACGGTTTCAGATGGAAAGGTAAAAATCTTTCCCCTAAAGTTATTGTTGTAGAGGGTATTGAACTGTGGGACAACTGTGTTGTGGGCTACTTTATTGATAAAAAAAATTGCCTTATTTCACGGTTAACAACATTGCCCTTAAATTGTGGTTGAAAGATGGGTTGCAAAAGGTTCTAGTCAATGATAAGGGCTTTTATTTCTTCAAATTCTCTTCTACCGATATGGTAGATAAGATTCTAGATTCGGGTCCGTGGTACTTCCAGAATAAGTTAATTGTCTTGCAACGGTGGACGCTTGGTATGAACTTGTGCAAGGAATCTCTTGATATGCTACCATTGTGGGTTAGACTCTACAACATTCTTGTTGAGTACCTAAAAGCTAGTGGGTTGAGTTATGTAGCGAGCGGCTTTGGGAAGCCACTATATGCAGACTCACTTACGGAGAGCTGTGAGTGAATTAGTTTGCTCTAGTGTGTGTTGAGGTTTCTGCCACTAGGGAGCTTGTTGATGTACCAGAATTGAACACCTTGCAGGAAGGGGACTCCCCCTCTGATCCTGTGACTGTAAGGGCAGATTATCAGTGACGTCCTCCAATATGCACAGTGTGCAAGTGTTTCAGACATACTACCCTGACTTGTGCTCAAACTGAGAAAGTTAACCTCCTTCCTCCCTCAGTTTCTATTTTGAACCGAACTGACACAACCCCTACTATTCTTGTTGCTGAGGATAAAGTCAGCAAGGGTTCTTCCTCATCTTCTTCATCTCTGGTAAGCATTCAGTCAGGACGTAATCAGCACGAGACTAGGCACCAGTAGGAGCTTGGTATTCAGGTACAGGTTAGTGCCCAGCATAATTGTTCTCGTAAGGAGGTTAGTTTTTAGCAGTCTATCTTATCTGAGGTATCTTCTCATGTTCTTAATGTGCCTAGTGTTGATCTTCTATTGCATTATGACTTGCATTTATACCCTGACTTGCATTTGTACGCTGAGTCTGGCTCTGACCCGGAATCTGACTCAGATTTCATTCCTTGCTCTCTTTCTCCAAAAAAATAATATTTCTTCTCATTCTGGTAATAAATTAAGCCTGGACTCTAGTGCTAAAAATAAGAAGAAGAAAAAGAAGAAGTCTCCTCATAGGGAAATTTAACCTGACTCAGTCTTTAGGTTTGTAGCATCTTTTGGTATTTTTGTATCATGCATAACATTTTTTGCTGCTGGAATTCTCGAGGATTTAGCACTAGTGGTAAGCAAACGGAGGGCCAACATATTATCGCCTCCCTAGGTGTTATGCTTTTTTGGATCATTGAAACCAGAGTAGCTGCTCTCAATGCCTCGGTTATTTGTGACCGTAGATTTCCGGTTGGTGATTTATAAATAGCTACCAATTTTTCGTTAACGGTAGAATTTGGGTGCTGTGGAATCCCAAAGTAGTAAATGTTACATGTCTTGGTATGTCAGATCAAATAATTCACTGTCAAGTGAACTTAATATGCAAATTGCTTCCTTTTTTTGTTTCCTTTGTATATGGTTCTAATGATTCTAGCGAGAGATCTGTGCTCTTTCAGGAGCTTGAGTAGAGGTCTCGCCTTTTTGGGAATGATCCTTGGTTGGTTCTTGGTGATTTTAATGCCATCCAGAGTCTGAGTGAGAAGTTAGGGGGTAGCAATAGATGGCCTCGCTACTATCAGGAGTTCTATGATTGTTTGACTACTTCTGAACTTTCAGATTTAAAGTATACTGGTTGTTTCTATATGTGGACTAACTGTCAGGATGATGGTGATACTATTTATAGGAAGCTTGACCTTGTCCTTTTTAGCGATTCTTGGATTTTTAAATTTCCTAAATCTGAAGCGGTTTTTCATCCTAGAGGCATCTCTGATCATTCACCCATCCTCGTTCACTCTCTTGTCAAAGTTGACAAGGTGCCCAAGCCATTTAAATTTTTTGATGTGGGCCAATCATCATAAGTTTTTGCCTCTGGTTGCTGAGGTGTGGGGCACGCCCTTTACGGGTTGTGCTATGTTCAGGGTTGCCAGGAAGCTAAAGCTGTTTAAGTTACAGCTAAGGACTTCAATAAGGAACACTTTTGCAACATTTTAGGTAGACTTAATGCGGCTAGGACTTCCTTAGAGTATGCTTAGAACATGTTAGCGTTGAACCCTCTTGACCCTGTGTGGCGTCGAATTGAAAAGGAGATGCTAGAACTTTTTGCTAGAGTAAGTGGGGAGGAGGAGAGTTTCCTCAACCAAAAATCTGGGATTCACTGGCTGGATGTGGGAGAAAAAAATAACAAATTTTTCTTCAAGTCAGTTAATAAGAGAAGGAATTTCAATAAAATCAATTTTCTTCTTCAATCTGATAGTACCATCCTTGAAGACTCAAATTTGGTTAAGGCTTCAATTGTTGACCATTTTCAGAGTTTGTTGGGGACTCGTGGTCTGGGTCACTATCTGAGATTGAATGAGCTGAGGAACTGGATGTCAAAATCCCTTTCAGACTCTCAGTAGCGTGAGATGGGTCGTGAGGTTACTATGGATGAGATTCAGACGGTTTTCTTTTCTCTCAAGGATGGTAAGTCCCCTGGTCCTGATGGGTACAATAAAAACTCCTAGTGTCTGTATCCTATACTGAAAGCAGTCTTGGATATATCTTCCCTCCTAACTCTCAATTGGTGGTAGCCTGACCTCTGATCAATTTTGAAGAAATATTCAACTCCTTGAAGCTGGTCAAACAAGTCGTCAATCCTTGGCAAAAGGGTACTTAATACGAACTGTGATACGGTTCAACTCCCTATATTGAATGCAGAATCTACTTCTTCCGTCTTTCTTCTTTACAAATAAAATGGGAGTACCCCAAGGAGAGACGTTTGGGCAAACGAAGTCCTTCTCAATCAGTTCTTGGAGTTGCAGGAATCCAGTTTGAGCTTGGCAGGAGCCACACGGTAGGAAGCTTTAGAAATCGGAGTAGCTCCTGGTACAAGATCTATAACATACTGGATTTTGCGATTCGGAGGAAGACCAGGGAGCTCTTTGGGAAACACATCTAAAAATTCACTAACGACGGGAATATCTGACAGGTTCTAATCAGCTGCACGAGTATCCACAATGTGAGCTAAATATCCCTGACACCCCTTCCTAGGCAAATGTCTAGCCCGTAAGGCAGAAATAAGACAAGAAGAATTAATGGGAGTAGAACCCCTAAACCTAAACTTAGATTGACCAGGAATCCAGAAGTGTACTTCTTTGGCATAACAATCCAACGAGGCATGATAAGAAGACAACCAGTCCACCCCAAAACTAGGTCAAAGGTAACTAAAGATAGATTTCCCCACTGAGGTATCAACCATCAAATCAATTTTTAAGGGTTGTGGTTTTGAACCCAACTTACACGCAAGAGAAGATGTTATAAAAGAATGTGTGGATCCAGGTCTAATAATGCACGAAACGAATAAGAACCGATCTGAATCGAACTTGCCACCACGTCATTGGAAGTTGTGGCATCTTTGGCAGTCAAAGCATAGGCACAACCTTGTACTCTAGATCCCACGTAGATAGATGCCTTGGCCCCACCTTGAGCCTGAGTGTTATAAGCCTTCTCCCCCGGTCACTTTTTCTTCGGGTACGGGCACTGCATAGCATAATGCCCCACCTTCCCACAGTTGAAGCAAGAGCTTGTCAAAATGATGGCATGGCTGATCCCTATGATCCTTGCCGTAGCTATCGCATACCTCTAAAATTCTTCGAGTTGATCGCATGCCTTCTTGTAAAGTTGATTTCTTCTTATTCTGACCACCACCCTTGCTCTTGTCTGAAGTTTCTGCACGGCCTCTCTTATGCCTTTTTGAAACTCTTCATAGTCTACCTCTAGAATTTCAACCCGTTCGACCACCTTGGCAAAGGTCGAAAGCATTAGAGCCCACAACCAATTCTAAATGTCGTGCCTTAATCCTTTCTCAAACCTTCTTGCTTTACGATTCTCAACGTCAACGAGATGCGGGGCACATCTTGACAATGAGGTGAACTTCGCCTCATGTTATGCCACTGTCATATCATTTTGTACCAGCTTCAAGAATTCTTCTTCCTTCTGATCTTTTACGTTCTGAGGAAGTAGTATTTCTTGAAGAAAATACTTTTAAATCTCTCCCAAGTCATGGGATTAGTAGTGCTGATTCTCTGTGTGCATTGGACCATTTTCCACCAACGGTCAGCTTCATCTTCTAACGTGAAAACTACATATGTCACCTTCTGTTCGTCGCTACTGTTCTAAAGGTCAGACACCTTCTCATTCTGGTTCATCCACGCTTCAGCCTTCTCCAGAGCAGGTTCTCCCTTAAAGGCAGGCACTGACTTTTTAAATTTCTCGACATCTCTAGCTCTAACACCATCATTTTGCCCTTGATTTTGATTTTGATTGAGCGGTGTCCTGCCACCTCCGGCTGTTAAGTTCGCCAAGTTCTGAAATCCTTGTACAGTGGCGTCAGCAACTACATCATTCATTGGTGGATTGTGAAGATCGTTGGTCTTACGACTAGCGTGTTTAGGAGGCATGGTAATCCTAGCACAC
Source organism: Escallonia herrerae (assembly GCA_033070095.1). NCBI lineage: Eukaryota > Viridiplantae > Streptophyta > Magnoliopsida > Escalloniales > Escalloniaceae > Escallonia > Escallonia herrerae. The sequence goes on from JAVXUP010000147.1 coordinate 598,772, forward strand.
CAAATGAAACCGTATAAGCCTAGAAATGTTCAAAGGATACATGCTAAATAAAAAAAATGATTTTGGTAGCAAAAGAGACCGATCTAATCGTACATTAGTTCGCAATGTTTTAAAGTAAGGCTCACCCGAGTCTACGTGGTCACAAACCTAAGCTCTGTGTCACGCCCCCAAAATGGAAGCCGCGACTGCCACCAAATTTCCTGAACTGCCGCTATAAACTTGGTTACATCGGTTACTACCAGAGCATAAAATATTGCCAAACAGTAACATTCTAATACAATCCTTCCACTTAATAATCCCTTACAAAACAAATTACTAAACTCAGCGGCTAGACAAATTACACAAAATCAATTCTATCAAATTACCCACATCCGGCTAAAGTTCTGAAAATAAGCTAGTAGTCTAATTAACTACAAAAGACTCTCAAAACTCCAATGCCGTCATATGGATTCTTGGTCACTTTCTTGACCTATGGCAAGGGGTAAGGTAGAGGAAAAGGGTGAGCTCAAATGGCCCAGTAAGGCCCTAAAAAATGATAGAATCTCAAAGTAAAACTAATGGAATCGAACAACAAAGACTCGATGGAAAAGAGCAAATCATATCTTATTGTCCAACATCGAATTAAGCATTTAACCCTAAACATATTAATATTATAAGCCTGGAAACGCTACACAACAGAATACATGATGACTAGGTTGGTCATAAGACCCAAACGTCAAACCAGACGTACAAACGTCAAACTACCGCTAGCATGCCAGGCATCCATTGATCGCCAGCATAATCAAACACGTGTCTCAAAATGAGGGTTGTTCGAACACAGTCGAAGTACAGAAATGTGACGAGCATGACGAACATTATTACAATACATGTTGGACATGGTAAACCACTAGTGAGCTTAAGATTGACAGAGGAGAAACGAAGAACAGGATATTGAACATACTGTATATGAAATTAATGAATACAATACAAAATGGACGAGGTGATGACCGTGAGAACTTGTATAAAAGAAAACGAGACTAAATAAGCGATGTACATGAGCTAATTTTTCTTACAATGACTTTGTTTAACAGAAAGGAAATAATTTAGACAAGGATAGAATTTTGCACACAAACGAGACTAAATACGGCTCAAAGTATGATAAGCATTAGAGTGTAACATCTCACTATAAGGTAATATGGCAAGACTTATTTACTGGTAATGGAGCCATCCAATGCTAGTTAACAAGCAAATGACTAGCCCACTATAAACAAAGTCACTTATTCCAAGAACTGATGTGTGGTTGTGAAAGAAATGTAAATGGCATTAAGTGCAGGAGGCTTAGGAAGCAATAATCTGGGCTGTGATCAAGGAATACAAAAAACTTACGCATGGATAGGAATTTGCCAAGCAAAACAAGTCCAACGTCCATTAGCGAAACGAAATTCAGCAACTATTGGGTTTCCTCTGTGCAGATTATATCAAACGAACAATCAACCCAATAACAAGGTGGCCACAACTAGAGAATTTCTCGTATATACTAAACCTACAATAAGTGGAAGGTCTACGCATGAGCAAACATTTGTAGAATAAATTCAAAAATTGAGTCCGAAAACTAGAGCGGAGTAGAAGGTATAACCCTTGCCACAACAAAAAATACGAATTCCCTTACCTGCCATACACAACCAATTTGGCGAAAATTCAATCCCCCCAAGCTAGGCTACTCGATTTACACCGAATTTCTCCAAAAGACGAGCAATTTAGGGCTGAAAATGGAGAAGAGAATGGGAGAGGCGGCAAGCAGGGGAAAGAAGAGGAGTCTGGAGAGAGAGGATGCTATGTAAATGGAACCCTAACTCGCTAATTACCCCCCCCCCCCAACCCTCAAACTTTAGCCTCTTATTCAAACGGCACCAAAATTTTCCCAATATTACCAAAAAGACCACAAGCCTGTTTATTTAATTATTTAGGTACATATTTATTTTAAAGTAGTAACATTGCATAAATAAATATTGGGGTATTACATACTCCCCAAATTAAAAGAATTTCGTCCTCAAAATTTAAACGTACCTTAAATGTCGAAAAGGTGAGGGTGCCTTTCGTGCATAGCATCCTTGGGTTCCCAAGTGGCTTATTCCAGTGAATGGTTATGCCAAAGCACCATAACTAAGTTAATAGTTTTTGTGCGCAAAATTTGCTCCCTGCGGTCTAAAATCTCCACCGGCTACTCCTCGTACGATAGATCCTCCCGAATCTCCATAGGTTCATAACGAATGATATGTGAAGGATCTGGTTCGTATTTCCTCAATCTTGATACATGAAACATATCATGCACCTGTGGCAAATTCGGAGGCAAGGCAACCTTGTAAGCGACTGGTCTAACCCCCCGCAAGATCTCAAATGGTCCAATAAATCTAGGGCTAATCTTTGCCCTTCTTCCCAAAATGCATTACTCCTTTCCAAGGCAACAAAACTCTAAGAAATACATGATCTCCTACTTCAAACTCTAACTCAGGTCTTCTATTATCAGCATAACTCTTCTGGCGACTCTCAGTAACTAGCAAATTATCCCTTAATCAAACGAATTTTTTCCGGTGTAACTCGTACTATCTCTAGCCCCAAGGCACCTAGAAGTTTCTCCTCTCCGACCTCATTCCAGCAAATTGGTGTTCTGCACCTTCGGCCAGACAAAGCTTCGAAGGGTGCCATACCGATACTAGCCTGGAAGCTGTTGTTATATGCAAACTCAACAGGTGGTAGTTGATCGCCCCAGCTACCTTTTAAAGTTTAGTGAGCAAGCCTTGAGCTTGTCCCCTGGAATCTGAATAGTTCTCTCTGACTGTCCATCACTTTGAGGATGGTACTAAGGTTAAGTCGAGTACCCAGGGCATCTTACAAACCACGCCGGAACCTCGATGTAAAATGTGCATCTCCATTCAAAACTATTGAAACGGGCATGCCGTGGAATCAAAAAATCTCCTGAACATAGAGTTTGGCCAATCTCTCTAGGCTATAGGTAACTATAACCGGGATAAAATGCCCCGACTTAGTCAAACGATCGATTATTACCCAAAATAAATCATGACCTTGCCTAGTCCTAGGCAAAGCAGACACAAAGTTGATAGCAATATGTTCCCACTTCCACTCAGGAATGGTAAGTGGTTGCAAAGTTCCAGTAGGCCGTCGATGTTCCACCTTAACCTGCTGACAAACAAGACATCGAGTAACAAAGACTGCTATCTCTCTTTTCATTTCGTTCCACCAAAACACGTCTCGTAAATACCGATACATCTATCTAAGTAATATCGGGGTGCACTGTGAAGCCTGAACTGCGCGCGTCATGCATTATTTCCTCCTTATCCCTACATCAAAAGGAACCACAGTCTTGTTCCAAAAAATACTGCCCCCCCCCCGGCATTATCCCTGTACTCTGGCTGTTGACCTGCTCTAACTTGTTCTCTGATCTTAACTAATTTTGAATCTACAGTCTGAGCTTGTTTAATTCTTTCGATCAAGGAAGGTTGCGCAATTAACTTACCAAAATAGATCCCAAACCCGGGACCAAAACATCCGCAGCCAAACTTTCAAGATCCGCAAGAATTTCCTTTTGTGAAGTCACACTTGTATTCTTTCTACTGAGGGCATCGCAGCCACACTTGTCTTCCCTGGATGATATAAAATCTTGCAGTCGTAGTGCTTAAGCAATACTAACCATCGACGTTGCCGCATACTCAACTCTTTCTGCGTGAACAAATACTCAAGACTCTTGTGATCTGTGTATATCTCACACGTCTCACCATAGAGATAGTGCCTCTAAATTTTCAAGGAAAAACCACGGCAGCTAACTCCAAGTCTTATGTTGGATAGTTCATTTCATACGTTATGAGTTGCCGCGAACCATAAGCAATAACTTGCCCATGTTGCATTAACACACATCCCAGACCTTTTGTGAAGCATCACTATTTATCACAAATCCTCCAGTCCTGAAGGCAGAGAAAGGACCGGAGCTGAAACCAGTCTTTCTTTAGCTCTAGAAAACTACGATCACACTCCTCTTACCACTCAAACTTAACCTTTTTTCCGAGTCAACCGAGTTAATGGGATAGCAAGCATTGAAAATCCCTCTACAAACCTGCGATAGCTGCCAGCCAAACCAAGGAAACTGCGAACCTCTCTAACTATCCTTGGTTTTTCCCAATTCCACACTGCCTCTACCTTAGATGGATCCACCGAGATTCCATCCTTAGACACCAAATGCCCAAAAAACACAACATTCTCAAGCCAAAATTCACATTTCTTGAACTTGGCATAAAGCTTCTCCTTCCTCAGAATCTGACGCACCATACATAAATGCTGTTCATGTTCCTCCTTTGTTTTAGAGTAAATCGGTACGTCATCAATAAAGACCACGACAAATCGGTCCAACTATTGCTTGAATACCCGATTCATCAAGTCCATAAACGGTACAGGTGCATTTGTCAACCCAAACGGTGTCACTAAAAACTCCTAGTGTCTGTATCTTATACTGAAAGCAGTCTCGGATATATCTTCCCTCCTAACCCTCAATTGGTGGTAGCCTGACCTCTGATCAATTTTGAAGAAATATTCAACTCCTTGAAGCTGGTCAAACAAGTCGTCAATCCTTGGCAAAAGGGTACTTAATACGAACTGTGATACGGTTCAACTCCCTATACTGAATGCAGAATCTACTTCTTCCGTCTTTCTTCTTTACAAATAAAACGGGAGTACCCCAAGGAGAGACGTTTGGGCGAACGAAGTCCTTCTCAATCAGTTCTTGGAGTTGCAGGAATCCAGTTTGAGCTTGGCAGGAGCCACACGGTAGGAAGCTTTAGAAATCGGAGCAGCTCCTGGTACGAGATCTATAACAGACTGGATTTTGCGATTCGGAGGAAGACCAGGGAGCTCTTCGGGAAACACGTATAAAAATTCACTAACGACGGGAATATCTGACAGGTTCTGATCCGCTGCACGAGTATCCACAATGTGAGCTAAATATCCCTGACACCCCTTCCTTGGCAAACGTCTAGCCCGTAAGGCAGAAATAAGACAAGAAGAATTAATGGGAGTAGAACCCCTAAACCTAAACTTAGATTGACCAGGAATCTAGAAGTGTACTTCTTTGGCATAACAATCCAACGAGGCATGATAAGAAGACAACCAGTCCACCCCAAAACTAACGTCAAAGGTAACTAAAGATAGATTTCCCCACTGAGGTATCAACCATCAAATCAATTTTTAAGGGTTGTGGTTTTGAACCCAACTTACACGCAGGAGAAGATGTTATAAAAGAATGTGTGGATCCAGGGATAATAATGCATGAAACGAATAAGAACCGATCTGAATCGAACTTGCCACCACGTCATTGGAAGTTGTGGCATCTTTGGCAGTCAAAGCATAGGCACAACCTTGTACTCTAGGCCTCTTATCCCACGTAGATAGATGCCTTGGCCCCACCTTGAGCCTGGGCGTTATAAGCCTTCTCCCCCGGTCACTTTTTCTTCGGGTACGGGCACTGCATAGCATAATGCCCCACCTTCCCACAGTTGAAGCAAGAGCTTGTCAAAACGATGGCATGGCTGATCCCTATGATCCTTGCCGTAGCTATCGCAAACCTCTAAAACCCTTCGAGTTGATCGCATGCCTTCTTGTAAAGTTGATTTCTTCTTATTCTGACCACCACCCTTGCTCTTGTCTGAAGTTTCTGCACGGCCTCTCTTATGCCTTTTTGAAACTCTTCATAGTCTACCTCTAGAATTTCAGCCCGTTCGACCACCTTGGCAAAGCTCGAAAGCATCAGAGCCCACAACCAATTCTAAATGCCGCGCCTTAATCCTTTCTCAAACCTTCTTGCTTTACGATTCTCAATGTCAACCAGATGCGGGGCATATCTTGACAATGAGGTGAACTTCGCCTCATGTTGTGCCACTGTCATATCATTTTGTACCAGCTTCAAGAATTCTTCTTCCTTCTGATCTTGTACGTTCTGAGGAAGTAGTATTTCTTGAAGAAAATACTTTTAAATCTCTCCCAAGTCATGGAATTAGTAGTGCTGATTCTCTGTGTGCATTTGATCATTTTCCACCAACGGTCAGCTTCATCTTCTAACGTGAAAACTGCATATGTCACCTTCTGTTCGTCGCTACTGTTCTAAAGGTCAGACACCTTCTCATTCTGGTTCATCCACGCTTCAGCCTTCTCCAGATCAGGTTCTCCCTTAAAGGCGGGCACTAACTTTTTAAATTTCTCGACATCTCTAGCTCTAACACCATCATTTTGCCCTTGATTTTGATTTTGATTGAGCGGTGTCCTGCCACCTCCGGCTGTTAAGTTCGCCAAGTTCTGAAATCCTTGTACAGTGGCGTCAGCAACTACATCATTCATTGGTGGATTGTGAAGATCGTTGGTCTTACGACTAGCGTGTTTAGGAGGCATGGTAATCCTAGCACACCAAATGAAACCGTATAAGCCTAGAAATGTTCAAAGGATACATGCTAAATAAAAAAAATGATTTTGGTAGCAAAAGAGACCGATCTAATCGTACATTAGTTCGCAATGTTTTAAAGTAAGGCTCACCCGAGTCTACGTGGTCACAAACCTAAGCTCTGATACCAACCTTGTCACGCCCCCAAAATGGAAGCCGCGACTGCCACCAAATTTCCTGAACTGCCGCTATAAACTTGGTTACATCGGTTACTACCAGAGCATAAAATATTGCCAAACAGTAACATTCTAATACAAGCCTTCCACTTAATAATCCCTTACAAAACAAATTACTAAACTCAGCGGCTAGACAAATTACACAAAATCAATTCTATCAAATTACCCACATCCGGGTAAAGTTCTGAAAATAAGCTAGTAGTCTAATTAACTACAAAAGACACTTAAAACTCCAATGCCGTCATATGGATTCTTGGTCACTTTCTTGACCTGTGGCAAGGGGTAAGGTAGAGGAAAAGGGTGAGCTCAAATAGCCCAGTAAGGCCCTAAAAAATGATAGAATCTCAAAGTAAAACTAACGGAATCGAACAACAAAGACTCGATGGAAAAGAGCAAATCATATCTTATTGTCCAACATCGAATTAAGCATTTAACCCTAAACATATTAATATTATAAGCCTGGAAACGCTACACAACAGAATACATGATGACTAGGTTGGTCATAAGACCCAAACGTCAAACCAGACGTACAAACGTCAAACATGATCGCCAGCATAATCAAACACGTGTCTCAAAATGAGGGTTGTTCGAACACAGTCGAAGTACAGAAATGTGACGAGCATGACGAACATTATTACAATACATGTTGGACATGGTAAACCACTAGTGAGCTTAAGATTGACAGAGGAGAAACGAAGAACAGGATATTGAACATACTGTATATGAAATTAATGAATACAATACAAAATGGACGAGGTGATGACCGTGAGAACTTGTATAAAAGAAAACGAGACTAAATAAGCGATGTACATGAGCTAATTTTTCTTACAATGACTTTGTTTAACAGAAAGGAAATAATTTAGACAAGGATAGAATTTTGCACACAAACGAGACTAAATACGGCTCAAAGTATGATAAGCATTAGAGTGTAACATCTCACTATAAGGTAATATGGCAAGACTTATTTACTGGTAATGGAGCCATCCAATGCTAGTTAACAAGCAAATGACTAGCCCACTATAAACAAAGTCACTTATTCCAAGAACTGATGTGTGGTTGTGAAAGAAATGTAAATGGCATTAAGTGCAGGAGGCTTAGGAAGCAATAATCTGGGCTGTGATCAAGGAATACAAAAAACTTACGCATGGATAGGAATTTGCCAAGCAAAACAAGTCCAACGTCCATTAGCGAAACGAAATTCAGCAACTATTGGGTTTCCTCTGTGCAGATTATATCAAACGAACAATCAACCCAATAACAAGGTGGCCACAACTAGAGAATTTCTCGTATATACTAAACCTACAATAAGTGGAAGGTCTACGCATGAGCAAACATTTGTAGAATAAATTCAAAAATTGAGTCCGAAAACTAGAGCGGAGTAGAAGGTATAACCCTTGCCACAACAAAAAATACGAATTCCCTTACCTGCCATACACAACCAATTTGGCGAAAATTCAATCCCCCCAAGCTAGGCTACTCGATTTACACCGAATTTCTCCAAAAGACGAGCAATTTAGGGCTGAAAATGGAGAAGAGAATGGGAGAGGCGGCAAGCAGGGGAAAGAAGAGGAGTCTGGAGAGAGAGGATGCTATGTAAATGGAACCCTAACTCGCTAATTACCCCCCCCCCCAACCCTCAAACTTTAGCCTCTTATTCAAACGGCACCAAAATTTTCCCAATATTACCAAAAAGACCACAAGCCTGTTTATTTAATTATTTAGGTACATATTTATTTTAAAGTAGTAACATTGCATAAATAAATATTGGGGTATTACATACTCCCCAAATTAAAAGAATTTCGTCCTCAAAATTTAAACGTACCTTAAATGTCGAAAAGGTGAGGGTGCCTTTCGTGCATAGCATCCTTGGGTTCCCAAGTGGCTTATTCCAGTGAATGGTTATGCCAAAGCACCATAACTAAGTTAATAGTTTTTGTGCGCAAAATTTGCTCCCTGCGGTCTAAAATCTCCACCGGCTACTCCTCGTACGATAGATCCTCCCGAATCTCCATAGGTTCATAACGAATGATATGTGAAGGATCTGGTTCGTATTTCCTCAATCTTGATACATGAAACATATCATGCACCTGTGGCAAATTCGGAGGCAAGGCAACCTTGTAAGCGACTGGTCTAACCCCCCGCAAGATCTCAAATGGTCCAATAAATCTAGGGCTAATCTTTGCCCTTCTTCCCAAAATGCATTACTCCTTTCCAAGGCAACAAAACTCTAAGAAATACATGATCTCCTACTTCAAACTCTAACTCAGGTCTTCTATTATCAGCATAACTCTTCTGGCGACTCTCAGTAACTAGCAAATTATCCCTTAATCAAACGAATTTTTTCCGGTGTAACTCGTACTATCTCTAGCCCCAAGGCACCTAGAAGTTTCTCCTCTCCGACCTCATTCCAGCAAATTGGTGTTCTGCACCTTCGGCCAGACAAAGCTTCGAAGGGTGCCATACCGATACTAGCCTGGAAGCTGTTGTTATATGCAAACTCAACAGGTGGTAGTTGATCGCCCCAGCTACCTTTTAAAGTTTAGTGAGCAAGCCTTGAGCTTGTCCCCTGGAATCTGAATAGTTCTCTCTGACTGTCCATCACTTTGAGGATGGTACTAAGGTTAAGTCGAGTACCCAGGGCATCTTACAAACCACGCCGGAACCTCGATGTAAAATGTGCATCTCCATTCAAAACTATTGAAACGGGCATGCCGTGGAATCAAAAAATCTCCTGAACATAGAGTTTGGCCAATCTCTCTAGGCTATAGGTAACTATAACCGGGATAAAATGCCCCGACTTAGTCAAACGATCGATTATTACCCAAAATAAATCATGACCTTGCCTAGTCCTAGGCAAAGCAGACACAAAGTTGATAGCAATATGTTCCCACTTCCACTCAGGAATGGTAAGTGGTTGCAAAGTTCCAGTAGGCCGTCGATGTTCCACCTTAACCTGCTGACAAACAAGACATCGAGTAACAAAGACTGCTATCTCTCTTTTCATTTCGTTCCACCAAAACACGTCTCGTAAATACCGATACATCTATCTAAGTAATATCGGGGTGCACTGTGAAGCCTGAACTGCGCGCGTCATGCATTATTTCCTCCTTATCCCTACATCAAAAGGAACCACAGTCTTGTTCCAAAAAATACTGCCCCCCCCCCGGCATTATCCCTGTACTCTGGCTGTTGACCTGCTCTAACTTGTTCTCTGATCTTAACTAATTTTGAATCTACAGTCTGAGCTTGTTTAATTCTTTCGATCAAGGAAGGTTGCGCAATTAACTTACCAAAATAGATCCCAAACCCGGGACCAAAACATCCGCAGCCAAACTTTCAAGATCCGCAAGAATTTCCTTTTGTGAAGTCACACTTGTATTCTTTCTACTGAGGGCATCGCAGCCACACTTGTCTTCCCTGGATGATATAAAATCTTGCAGTCGTAGTGCTTAAGCAATACTAACCATCGACGTTGCCGCATACTCAACTCTTTCTGCGTGAACAAATACTCAAGACTCTTGTGATCTGTGTATATCTCACACGTCTCACCATAGAGATAGTGCCTCTAAATTTTCAAGGAAAAACCACGGCAGCTAACTCCAAGTCTTATGTTGGATAGTTCATTTCATACGTTATGAGTTGCCGCGAACCATAAGCAATAACTTGCCCATGTTGCATTAACACACATCCCAGACCTTTTGTGAAGCATCACTATTTATCACAAATCCTCCAGTCCTGAAGGCAGAGAAAGGACCGGAGCTGAAACCAGTCTTTCTTTAGCTCTAGAAAACTACGATCACACTCCTCTTACCACTCAAACTTAACCTTTTTTCCGAGTCAACCGAGTTAATGGGATAGCAAGCATTGAAAATCCCTCTACAAACCTGCGATAGCTGCCAGCCAAACCAAGGAAACTGCGAACCTCTCTAACTATCCTTGGTTTTTCCCAATTCCACACTGCCTCTACCTTAGATGGATCCACCGAGATTCCATCCTTAGACACCAAATGCCCAAAAAACACAACATTCTCAAGCCAAAATTCACATTTCTTGAACTTGGCATAAAGCTTCTCCTTCCTCAGAATCTGACGCACCATACATAAATGCTGTTCATGTTCCTCCTTTGTTTTAGAGTAAATCGGTACGTCATCAATAAAGACCACGACAAATCGGTCCAACTATTGCTTGAATACCCGATTCATCAAGTCCATAAACGGTACAGGTGCATTTGTCAACCCAAACGGTGTCACTAAAAACTCCTAGTGTCTGTATCTTATACTGAAAGCAGTCTCGGATATATCTTCCCTCCTAACCCTCAATTGGTGGTAGCCTGACCTCTGATCAATTTTGAAGAAATATTCAACTCCTTGAAGCTGGTCAAACAAGTCGTCAATCCTTGGCAAAAGGGTACTTAATACGAACTGTGATACGGTTCAACTCCCTATACTGAATGCAGAATCTACTTCTTCCGTCTTTCTTCTTTACAAATAAAACGGGAGTACCCCAAGGAGAGACGTTTGGGCGAACGAAGTCCTTCTCAATCAGTTCTTGGAGTTGCAGGAATCCAGTTTGAGCTTGGCAGGAGCCACACGGTAGGAAGCTTTAGAAATCGGAGCAGCTCCTGGTACGAGATCTATAACAGACTGGATTTTGCGATTCGGAGGAAGACCAGGGAGCTCTTCGGGAAACACGTATAAAAATTCACTAACGACGGGAATATCTGACAGGTTCTGATCCGCTGCACGAGTATCCACAATGTGAGCTAAATATCCCTGACACCCCTTCCTTGGCAAACGTCTAGCCCGTAAGGCAGAAATAAGACAAGAAGAATTAATGGGAGTAGAACCCCTAAACCTAAACTTAGATTGACCAGGAATCTAGAAGTGTACTTCTTTGGCATAACAATCCAACGAGGCATGATAAGAAGACAACCAGTCCACCCCAAAACTAACGTCAAAGGTAACTAAAGATAGATTTCCCCACTGAGGTATCAACCATCAAATCAATTTTTAAGGGTTGTGGTTTTGAACCCAACTTACACGCAGGAGAAGATGTTATAAAAGAATGTGTGGAGCCAGGGATAATAATGCATGAAACGAATAAGAACCGATCTGAATCGAACTTGCCACCACGTCATTGGAAGTTGTGGCATCTTTGGCAGTCAAAGCATAGGCACAACCTTGTACTCTAGGCCTCTTATCCCACGTAGATAGATGCCTTGGCCCCACCTTGAGCCTGGGCGTTATAAGCCTTCTCCCCCGGTCACTTTTTCTTCGGGTACGGGCACTGCATAGCATAATGCCCCACCTTCCCACAGTTGAAGCAAGAGCTTGTCAAAACGATGGCATGGCTGATCCCTATGATCCTTGCCGTAGCTATCGCAAACCTCTAAAACCCTTCGAGTTGATCGCATGCCTTCTTGTAAAGTTGATTTCTTCTTATTCTGACCACCACCCTTGCTCTTGTCTGAAGTTTCTGCACGGCCTCTCTTATGCCTTTTTGAAACTCTTCATAGTCTACCTCTAGAATTTCAGCCCGTTCGACCACCTTGGCAAAGCTCGAAAGCATCAGAGCCCACAACCAATTCTAAATGCCGCGCCTTAATCCTTTCTCAAACCTTCTTGCTTTACGATTCTCAATGTCAACCAGATGCGGGGCATATCTTGACAATGAGGTGAACTTCGCCTCATGTTGTGCCACTGTCATATCATTTTGTACCAGCTTCAAGAATTCTTCTTCCTTCTGATCTTGTACGTTCTGAGGAAGTAGTATTTCTTGAAGAAAATACTTTTAAATCTCTCCCAAGTCATGGAATTAGTAGTGCTGATTCTCTGTGTGCATTTGATCATTTTCCACCAACGGTCAGCTTCATCTTCTAACGTGAAAACTGCATATGTCACCTTCTGTTCGTCGCTACTGTTCTAAAGGTCAGACACCTTCTCATTCTGGTTCATCCACGCTTCAGCCTTCTCCAGATCAGGTTCTCCCTTAAAGGCGGGCACTAACTTTTTAAATTTCTCGACATCTCTAGCTCTAACACCATCATTTTGCCCTTGATTTTGATTTTGATTGAGCGGTGTCCTGCCACCTCCGGCTGTTAAGTTCGCCAAGTTCTGAAATCCTTGTACAGTGGCGTCAGCAACTACATCATTCATTGGTGGATTGTGAAGATCGTTGGTCTTACGACTAGCGTGTTTAGGAGGCATGGTAATCCTAGCACACCAAATGAAACCGTATAAGCCTAGAAATGTTCAAAGGATACATGCTAAATAAAAAAAATGATTTTGGTAGCAAAAGAGACCGATCTAATCGTACATTAGTTCGCAATGTTTTAAAGTAAGGCTCACCCGAGTCTACGTGGTCACAAACCTAAGCTCTGATACCAACCTTGTCACGCCCCCAAAATGGAAGCCGCGACTGCCACCAAATTTCCTGAACTGCCGCTATAAACTTGGTTACATCGGTTACTACCAGAGCATAAAATATTGCCAAACAGTAACATTCTAATACAAGCCTTCCACTTAATAATCCCTTACAAAACAAATTACTAAACTCAGCGGCTAGACAAATTACACAAAATCAATTCTATCAAATTACCCACATCCGGGTAAAGTTCTGAAAATAAGCTAGTAGTCTAATTAACTACAAAAGACACTTAAAACTCCAATGCCGTCATATGGATTCTTGGTCACTTTCTTGACCTGTGGCAAGGGGTAAGGTAGAGGAAAAGGGTGAGCTCAAATAGCCCAGTAAGGCCCTAAAAAATGATAGAATCTCAAAGTAAAACTAACGGAATCGAACAACAAAGACTCGATGGAAAAGAGCAAATCATATCTTATTGTCCAACATCGAATTAAGCATTTAACCCTAAACATATTAATATTATAAGCCTGGAAACGCTACACAACAGAATACATGATGACTAGGTTGGTCATAAGACCCAAACGTCAAACCAGACGTACAAACGTCAAACATGATCGCCAGCATAATCAAACACGTGTCTCAAAATGAGGGTTGTTCGAACACAGTCGAAGTACAGAAATGTGACGAGCATGACGAACATTATTACAATACATGTTGGACATGGTAAACCACTAGTGAGCTTAAGATTGACAGAGGAGAAACGAAGAACAGGATATTGAACATACTGTATATGAAATTAATGAATACAATACAAAATGGACGAGGTGATGACCGTGAGAACTTGTATAAAAGAAAACGAGACTAAATAAGCGATGTACATGAGCTAATTTTTCTTACAATGACTTTGTTTAACAGAAAGGAAATAATTTAGACAAGGATAGAATTTTGCACACAAACGAGACTAAATACGGCTCAAAGTATGATAAGCATTAGAGTGTAACATCTCACTATAAGGTAATATGGCAAGACTTATTTACTGGTAATGGAGCCATCCAATGCTAGTTAACAAGCAAATGACTAGCCCACTATAAACAAAGTCACTTATTCCAAGAACTGATGTGTGGTTGTGAAAGAAATGTAAATGGCATTAAGTGCAGGAGGCTTAGGAAGCAATAATCTGGGCTGTGATCAAGGAATACAAAAAACTTACGCATGGATAGGAATTTGCCAAGCAAAACAAGTCCAACGTCCATTAGCGAAACGAAATTCAGCAACTATTGGGTTTCCTCTGTGCAGATTATATCAAACGAACAATCAACCCAATAACAAGGTGGCCACAACTAGAGAATTTCTCGTATATACTAAACCTACAATAAGTGGAAGGTCTACGCATGAGCAAACATTTGTAGAATAAATTCAAAAATTGAGTCCGAAAACTAGAGCGGAGTAGAAGGTATAACCCTTGCCACAACAAAAAATACGAATTCCCTTACCTGCCATACACAACCAATTTGGCGAAAATTCAATCCCCCCAAGCTAGGCTACTCGATTTACACCGAATTTCTCCCAAAGACGAGCAATTTAGGGCTGAAAATGGAGAAGAGAATGGGAGAGGCGGCAAGCAGGGGAAAGAAGAGGAGTCTGGAGAGAGAGGATGCTATGTAAATGGAACCCTAACTCGCTAATTACCCCCCCCCCCAACCCTCAAACTTTAGCCTCTTATTCAAACGGCACCAAAATTTTCCCAATATTACCAAAAAGACCACAAGCCTGTTTATTTAATTATTTAGGTACATATTTATTTTAAAGTAGTAACATTGCATAAATAAATATTGGGGTATTACATACTCCCCAAATTAAAAGAATTTCGTCCTCAAAATTTAAACGTACCTTAAATGTCGAAAAGGTGAGGGTGCCTTTCGTGCATAGCATCCTTGGGTTCCCAAGTGGCTTATTCCAGTGAATGGTTATGCCAAAGCACCATAACTAAGTTAATAGTTTTTGTGCGCAAAATTTGCTCCCTGCGGTCTAAAATCTCCACCGGCTACTCCTCGTACGATAGATCCTCCCGAATCTCCATAGGTTCATAACGAATGATATGTGAAGGATCTGGTTCGTATTTCCTCAATCTTGATACATGAAACATATCATGCACCTGTGGCAAATTCGGAGGCAAGGCAACCTTGTAAGCGACTGGTCTAACCCCCCGCAAGATCTCAAATGGTCCAATAAATCTAGGGCTAATCTTTGCCCTTCTTCCCAAAATGCATTACTCCTTTCCAAGGCAACAAAACTCTAAGAAATACATGATCTCCTACTTCAAACTCTAACTCAGGTCTTCTATTATCAGCATAACTCTTCTGGCGACTCTCAGTAACTAGCAAATTATCCCTTAATCAAACGAATTTTTTCCGGTGTAACTCGTACTATCTCTAGCCCCAAGGCACCTAGAAGTTTCTCCTCTCCGACCTCATTCCAGCAAATTGGTGTTCTGCACCTTCGGCCAGACAAAGCTTCGAAGGGTGCCATACCGATACTAGCCTGGAAGCTGTTGTTATATGCAAACTCAACAGGTGGTAGTTGATCGCCCCAGCTACCTTTTAAAGTTTAGTGAGCAAGCCTTGAGCTTGTCCCCTGGAATCTGAATAGTTCTCTCTGACTGTCCATCACTTTGAGGATGGTACTAAGGTTAAGTCGAGTACCCAGGGCATCTTACAAACCACGCCGGAACCTCGATGTAAAATGTGCATCTCCATTCAAAACTATTGAAACGGGCATGCCGTGGAATCAAAAAATCTCCTGAACATAGAGTTTGGCCAATCTCTCTAGGCTATAGGTAACTATAACCGGGATAAAATGCCCCGACTTAGTCAAACGATCGATTATTACCCAAAATAAATCATGACCTTGCCTAGTCCTAGGCAAAGCAGACACAAAGTTGATAGCAATATGTTCCCACTTCCACTCAGGAATGGTAAGTGGTTGCAAAGTTCCAGTAGGCCGTCGATGTTCCACCTTAACCTGCTGACAAACAAGACATCGAGTAACAAAGACTGCTATCTCTCTTTTCATTTCGTTCCACCAAAACACGTCTCGTAAATACCGATACATCTATCTAAGTAATATCGGGGTGCACTGTGAAGCCTGAACTGCGCGCGTCATGCATTATTTCCTCCTTATCCCTACATCAAAAGGAACCACAGTCTTGTTCCAAAAAATACTGCCCCCCCCCGGCATTATCCCTGTACTCTGGCTGTTGACCTGCTCTAACTTGTTCTCTGATCTTAACTAATTTTGAATCTACAGTCTGAGCTTGTTTAATTCTTTCGATCAAGGAAGGTTGCGCAATTAACTTACCAAAATAGATCCCAAACCCGGGACCAAAACATCCGCAGCCAAACTTTCAAGATCCGCAAGAATTTCCTTTTGTGAAGTCACACTTGTATTCTTTCTACTGAGGGCATCGCAGCCACACTTGTCTTCCCTGGATGATATAAAATCTTGCAGTCGTAGTGCTTAAGCAATACTAACCATCGACGTTGCCGCATACTCAACTCTTTCTGCGTGAACAAATACTCAAGACTCTTGTGATCTGTGTATATCTCACACGTCTCACCATAGAGATAGTGCCTCTAAATTTTCAAGGAAAAACCACGGCAGCTAACTCCAAGTCTTATGTTGGATAGTTCATTTCATACGTTATGAGTTGCCGCGAACCATAAGCAATAACTTGCCCATGTTGCATTAACACACATCCCAGACCTTTTGTGAAGCATCACTATTTATCACAAATCCTCCAGTCCTGAAGGCAGAGAAAGGACCGGAGCTGAAACCAGTCTTTCTTTAGCTCTAGAAAACTACGATCACACTCCTCTTACCACTCAAACTTAACCTTTTTTCCGAGTCAACCGAGTTAATGGGATAGCAAGCATTGAAAATCCCTCTACAAACCTGCGATAGCTGCCAGCCAAACCAAGGAAACTGCGAACCTCTCTAACTATCCTTGGTTTTTCCCAATTCCACACTGCCTCTACCTTAGATGGATCCACCGAGATTCCATCCTTAGACACCAAATGCCCAAAAAACACAACATTCTCAAGCCAAAATTCACATTTCTTGAACTTGGCATAAAGCTTCTCCTTCCTCAGAATCTGACGCACCATACATAAATGCTGTTCATGTTCCTCCTTTGTTTTAGAGTAAATCGGTACGTCATCAATAAAGACCACGACAAATCGGTCCAACTATTGCTTGAATACCCGATTCATCAAGTCCATAAACGGTACAGGTGCATTTGTCAACCCAAACGGTGTCACTAAAAACTCCTAGTGTCTGTATCTTATACTGAAAGCAGTCTCGGATATATCTTCCCTCCTAACCCTCAATTGGTGGTAGCCTGACCTCTGATCAATTTTGAAGAAATATTCAACTCCTTGAAGCTGGTCAAACAAGTCGTCAATCCTTGGCAAAAGGGTACTTAATACGAACTGTGATACGGTTCAACTCCCTATACTGAATGCAGAATCTACTTCTTCCGTCTTTCTTCTTTACAAATAAAACGGGAGTACCCCAAGGAGAGACGTTTGGGCGAACGAAGTCCTTCTCAATCAGTTCTTGGAGTTGCAGGAATCCAGTTTGAGCTTGGCAGGAGCCACACGGTAGGAAGCTTTAGAAATCGGAGCAGCTCCTGGTACGAGATCTATAACAGACTGGATTTTGCGATTCGGAGGAAGACCAGGGAGCTCTTCGGGAAACACGTATAAAAATTCACTAACGACGGGAATATCTGACAGGTTCTGATCCGCTGCACGAGTATCCACAATGTGAGCTAAATATCCCTGACACCCCTTCCTTGGCAAACGTCTAGCCCGTAAGGCAGAAATAAGACAAGAAGAATTAATGGGAGTAGAACCCCTAAACCTAAACTTAGATTGACCAGGAATCTAGAAGTGTACTTCTTTGGCATAACAATCCAACGAGGCATGATAAGAAGACAACCAGTCCACCCCAAAACTAACGTCAAAGGTAACTAAAGATAGATTTCCCCACTGAGGTATCAACCATCAAATCAATTTTTAAGGGTTGTGGTTTTGAACCCAACTTACACGCAGGAGAAGATGTTATAAAAGAATGTGTGGAGCCAGGGATAATAATGCATGAAACGAATAAGAACCGATCTGAATCGAACTTGCCACCACGTCATTGGAAGTTGTGGCATCTTTGGCAGTCAAAGCATAGGCACAACCTTGTACTCTAGGCCTCTTATCCCACGTAGATAGATGCCTTGGCCCCACCTTGAGCCTGGGCGTTATAAGCCTTCTCCCCCGGTCACTTTTTCTTCGGGTACGGGCACTGCATAGCATAATGCCCCACCTTCCCACAGTTGAAGCAAGAGCTTGTCAAAACGATGGCATGGCTGATCCCTATGATCCTTGCCGTAGCTATCGCAAACCTCTAAAACCCTTCGAGTTGATCGCATGCCTTCTTGTAAAGTTGATTTCTTCTTATTCTGACCACCACCCTTGCTCTTGTCTGAAGTTTCTGCACGGCCTCTCTTATGCCTTTTTGAAACTCTTCATAGTCTACCTCTAGAATTTCAGCCCGTTCGACCACCTTGGCAAAGCTCGAAAGCATCAGAGCCCACAACCAATTCTAAATGCCGCGCCTTAATCCTTTCTCAAACCTTCTTGCTTTACGATTCTCAATGTCAACCAGATGCGGGGCATATCTTGACAATGAGGTGAACTTCGCCTCATGTTGTGCCACTGTCATATCATTTTGTACCAGCTTCAAGAATTCTTCTTCCTTCTGATCTTGTACGTTCTGAGGAAGTAGTATTTCTTGAAGAAAATACTTTTAAATCTCTCCCAAGTCATGGAATTAGTAGTGCTGATTCTCTGTGTGCATTTGATCATTTTCCACCAACGGTCAGCTTCATCTTCTAACGTGAAAACTGCATATGTCACCTTCTGTTCGTCGCTACTGTTCTAAAGGTCAGACACCTTCTCATTCTGGTTCATCCACGCTTCAGCCTTCTCCAGATCAGGTTCTCCCTTAAAGGCGGGCACTAACTTTTTAAATTTCTCGACATCTCTAGCTCTAACACCATCATTTTGCCCTTGATTTTGATTTTGATTGAGCGGTGTCCTGCCACCTCCGGCTGTTAAGTTCGCCAAGTTCTGAAATCCTTGTACAGTGGCGTCAGCAACTACATCATTCATTGGTGGATTGTGAAGATCGTTGGTCTTACGACTAGCGTGTTTAGGAGGCATGGTAATCCTAGCACACCAAATGAAACCGTATAAGCCTAGAAATGTTCAAAGGATACATGCTAAATAAAAAAAATGATTTTGGTAGCAAAAGAGACCGATCTAATCGTACATTAGTTCGCAATGTTTTAAAGTAAGGCTCACCCGAGTCTACGTGGTCACAAACCTAAGCTCTGATACCAACCTTGTCACGCCCCCAAAATGGAAGCCGCGACTGCCACCAAATTTCCTGAACTGCCGCTATAAACTTGGTTACATCGGTTACTACCAGAGCATAAAATATTGCCAAACAGTAACATTCTAATACAAGCCTTCCACTTAATAATCCCTTACAAAACAAATTACTAAACTCAGCGGCTAGACAAATTACACAAAATCAATTCTATCAAATTACCCACATCCGGGTAAAGTTCTGAAAATAAGCTAGTAGTCTAATTAACTACAAAAGAAACTTAAAACTCCAATGCCGTCATATGGATTCTTGGTCACTTTCTTGACCTGTGGCAAGGGGTAAGGTAGAGGAAAAGGGTGAGCTCAAATAGCCCAGTAAGGCCCTAAAAAATGATAGAATCTCAAAGTAAAACTAACGGAATCGAACAACAAAGACTCGATGGAAAAGAGCAAATCATA
The DNA here is from genome assembly GCA_033070095.1 of Escallonia herrerae. Lineage (NCBI taxonomy): Eukaryota > Viridiplantae > Streptophyta > Magnoliopsida > Escalloniales > Escalloniaceae > Escallonia > Escallonia herrerae. The sequence continues at coordinate 618,687 of JAVXUP010000147.1, forward strand.
TCTTATTGTCCAACATCGAATTAAGCATTTAACCCTAAACATATTAATATTATAAGCCTGGAAACGCTACACAACAGAATACATGATGACTAGGTTGGTCATAAGACCCAAACGTCAAACCAGATGTACAAACGTCAAACATGATCGCCAGCATAATCAAACACGTGTCTCAAAATGAGGGTTGTTCGAACACAGTCGAAGTACAGAAATGTGACGAGCATGACGAAGATTAAAGGTAGCTGGGGTGATCAACTGCCACCTGTTGAGTTTGCATATAACAATAGCTTCCAGGCTAGTATCGGTATGGCACCCTTTGAAGCTTTGTATGGCCGAAGGTGCAGAACACCAATTTGCTGGTATGAGGTTGGAGAGGAGAAACTTCTAGGTGCCTTGGGGCTAGAGATAGTACAAGTTACACCGGAGAATATTCGTTTGATTAAGGGATAATTTGCTAGTTGCTGAGAGTTGCCAGAAGAGTTATGCTGATAATAGAAGATCATGTATTTCTTAGAGTTTTGTTGCCTTGGAAAGGAGTAATGCATTTTGGGAAGAAGGGCAAGCTTAGCCCTAGATTTATTGGAGCATTTGAGATCTTGCGGGGGGTTAGACCAGTCGCTTACAAGGTTGCCTTACCTCGGAATTTGCCACAGGTGCATGATATGTTTCATGTATCAAGATTGAGGAAATACGAGCCAGATCCTTCACACATCATTCGTTATGAACCTGTGGAGATTCGGGAGGATCTATCGTACGTGGAGTAGCCGGTGGAGATTTTAGACCGCAAGGAGCAAATTTTGCGCACAAAAACTATTAACATAGTTATGGTGCTTCGGCGTAACCATTCACTGGAATAAGCCACTTGGGAACCCAAGGATGCTATGCACGAAAGGCACCCTCACCTTTTTGACATTTAAGGTACGTTTAAATTTCGAGGACGAAATTCTTTTAAGGTGGGGAGTATGTATTACCCCAATATTTATTTATGCAATGTTACTACTTTAAAATAAATATGTACTTAAATAATTAAATAAACAGGTTTGTGGTCTTTTTGGTAATATTGGGAAAATTTTGGTGCCTTTTGAATAAGAGGCTAAAGTTTGGGGGTTGGGGGGGGGGGTAATTAGCGAGTTTGGGTTCCATTTGCATAGCATCCTCTCTCTCCAGACTCCTCTTCTTTCCCCTGCTTGCCGCCTCTCCCATTCTCTTCTCCATTTTCAGCCCTGAATTGCTCGTCTTTTGGAGAAATTCGGTGTAAATCGAGTAGCCTAGTTTGGGGGGATTGAATTTTTGCCAAATTGCTTGTATATGGTAGGTAAGGGAATTCGTATTTTTTGTTGTGGCAAGGGTTATACCTTCTACTCCGCTCTAGTTTTCGGACTCAAATTTTGAATTTATTCTGCAAATGTTTGCTCCTGCGTAGACCTTCCACTTATTGTAGGTTTAGTATATACGAGAAATTCTCTATTTGTGGCCACCTTGTTTTTGGGTTGATTGTTTGTTTGATATAATCTGCACAGAGGAAACCCAATAGTTGCTGAATTTCGTTTTGCTAATGGACGCTGGACTTGTTTTGCTTGGCAAATTCCTATCCATGCGTAAGCTTTTTGTATTCCTTGATCACAGCCCAGATTATTGCTTCCTAAGCCTCCTGTACTTAATGCCGTTTACATTTCTTTCACAACCACACATCAGTTCTTGGAATAAGTGACTTTGTTTATAATGGGCTACTCATTTTCTTGTTAACTAGCATTGGATGGCTCCGTTATCAGTAAATAAGTCTTGCCATATTACCTTATAGTGAGATGTTACACTCTAATGCTTATCGTACTTTGAGCCGTATGCTCTCTTTGGTTTGCAAAATTCTATCCTTGTCTAAATTATTTCCTTTCAGCTAAACAAAGTCATTGTAAGAAAAATTAGCTCGTGTACATCGCTTATTTAGTCTCGTTTTCTTTTATACCAGTTCTCACGGTTATCACCTGGTCCATTTTGTATTGTATTCAATAATTTCATATACAGTATGTTCAATATCATGTTCGATTCCATTAGTTTTACTTTGAGATTCTATCAGTTTTTAGTACCTTACCGAGCTATTTGAGCTCACCCTTTTCCTTTACCTTACCCCTTGCCACAGGTCAAGAAAGTGACCAAGAATCCATATGACGGCATTGGAGTTTTGAGAGTTTTTTGTAGTTAATTAGACTACTAGCTTATTTTCAGAACTTTACCCGGATGTGGGTAATTTGATAGAATTGATTTGGTGTAATTTGTCTAGCCGCTGAGTTTAGTAATTTGTTTTGTAAGGGATTATTAAGTGGAAGGATTGTATTAGAATGTTACTGTTTGGCAATATTTTATGCTCTGGTAGTAACCGATGTAACCAAGTTTATAGCGGCAGTTCAGGAAATTCGGTGGCAGTCGCGGCTTCCATTTTGGGGGCGTGACAAGGTTGGTATCCGAGCTTAGGTTTGTGACCACGTAGACTCGGGTGAGCCTAAGTTTAAAACATTGCGAACTAATGTACCATTAGATCGGTCTCTTTTGCTACCAAAATCATTTTTTTTATTTTGCGTGTATCCTTTGAACATTTATAGGCTTATACGGTTTCATTTGGTGTGCTAGGATTACCATGCCTCCTAAAGACGCTAGTCGTAAGACCAACGATCTTCACAATCCACCAATGAATAATGTAGTTGCTGACGCCATTGTACAAGGATTTCAGAACCTGGCGAACTTAACTGCCGGAGGTGGCAGGACACCGCTCAATCAAAATCAAAATCAAGGGCAAAATGATGGTGTCAGAGCTAGAGATGTCGAGAAATTTAAAAAGTTAGTGCCCGCCTTTAAGGGAGAACCTGATCTGGAGAAGGCTGAAGCGTGGATGAACCAGAATGAGAAGGTGTTTGACCTTTAGAACAGTAGCGACGAACAGAAGGCGACATATGTTGTTTTCACGTTAGAAGATGAAGCCGACCGTTGGTGGAAAATGGTCAAATGCACACAGAGAATCAGCACTACTAATCCCATGACATGGGAGAGATTAAAAAGTATTTTCTTCAAGAAATACTACTTCCTCATAACGTAAAAGATCAGAAGGAAGAAGAATTCTTGAAGCTGGTACAGAATGATATGACAGTGGCACAATACGAGGCGAAGTTCACCTCATTGTCAAGATATGCCCCGCATCTGGTTGACATTGAGAATCGTAAAGCAAGAAGGTTTGAGAAAGGAATAAGGCGCGGCATTAAGAATAGGTTGTTGGCTCTGATGCTTTCGACCTTTGCCAAGGTGGTTGAACGGGCTGAAATTCTAGAGGTAGACTATGAAGAGTTTCAAAAAGGCATAAGAGCGGCCGTGCAAAAAACTTCAGACAAGAGCAAGGGTGGTGGTCAGAATAAGAAGAAATTGACTTTTTACGAGAAGGCGTGCGATCAACTCGAAGGGTTTTAGAGGTTTGCGATAGCTACGGCAAGGATCATAGGGATCAGCCATGCCATCGTTTTGACAAACTCTTGCTTCAACTGTGGGAAGGTGGGGCATTATGCTATGCAGTGCCCGTACCCGAAGGAAAAGTGACCGGGGGAGAAGGCTTATAACACTCAGGCTCAAGGTGGGGCCAAGGCATCTACGTGGGATAAGAGGCCTAGAGTACAAGGTTGTGCCTATGCTTTGACTGCCAAAGATGGCACAACTTCCAATGACGTGGTGGCAAGTTAGATTCAGATCCGTTCTTATTCATTTCATGCATTATTACACCTGGATCCACACATTCTTTTATAGCATCTTTTCTTGCGTGTAAGTTGGGTTCAAAACCACAACCTTTAAAAATTGATTTGATGGTTGATACCCCAGTGGGGAAATCTATTTTTAGTATCCACGGTGTACAAGTCTTGTCTGGTTCACGTTGAGGGTAGAGTGTTACCTTTGACGTTAGTTTTGGGGTGGACTGGTTGCCTTCTTATCATGCCTCATTGGATTGTTATGCCAAAGAAGTACGCTTCTAGATTCCCGGTCAATCTAAGTTTAGGTTTAGGGGTTCTACTCCCATTAATTCTTCTTGTCTTATTTCTGCCTTACGGGCTAGACGTTTGCCTAGGAAGGGGTGTCAGGGATATACAGCTCACATTGTGGATACTCGTGCAGCTGTTCATAACCTGTCAGATATTCCCGTCGTTAGTGAATTTTTAGACGGGTTTCCCGAAGAGCTCCCTGGTCTTCCTCCGAATCGCAAAATCCGGTATGTTATAGATCTTGTACCAGGAGCTGCTCCGATTTCTAAAGCTTCCTTCCGCGTGGCTCCTGCCAAGCTCAAACTGGATTCCTGCAACTCCAAGAACTGATTGAGAAGGACTTCGTTGGCCCAAACGTCTCTCCTTGGGGTACTCCCGTTTTATTTGTAAAGAAGAAAGACAGACGGAAGAAGGAGATTCTGCATTCAATATAGGGAGTTGAACCGTATCACAGTTCGTATTAAGTACCCTTTTGCCAAGGATTGACGACTTGTTTGACCAGCTTCAAGGAGCTGAATATTTCTCCAAAATTGATCAGAGGTCAGGTTACCACCAATTGAGGGTTAGGAGGGAAGATATATCCGAGACTGCTTTCAGTATAAGATGCAGACACTAGGAGTTTTTAGTGATACCGTTTGGGTTGACTAATGCACCTGTAGCGTTTATGGACTTTATGAATCGGGTATTCAATTCAAGCAATAGTTGGACCGATTTGTCATGGTCTTTTTTGATGACGTACCGATTTAGTCTAAAACAAAGGAGGAACAAGAACATCATTTATGTATGGTGCGTCAATTCTGAGGTAGGAGAAGCTTTATGCCAAGTTTGTGTGAATTTTGGCTTGAATAAGTTGTGTTTTTAGGGCATCTGGTGTCTGAGGATGGAATCTCGGTGGATCCATCCAAGGTAGAGACAGTGTGGAATTGGGAAAAACCAAGGATAGTTAGAGAGGTTCGCAGTTTCCTTGGTTTGGCTGGCTGCTATCGCAGGTTTGCAGAGGCATTTTCAATGCTTGCTATCCCATTAACTCGGAAAATAGGTTAAGTTTGAGTGGTAAGAGGAGTGTGATCGTAGTTTTCTAGAGCTAAAGAAAGACTGGTTTCAGCTCCGGTCCTTTCTCTGCCTTCAGGACTGGAGGATTTGTGATAAATAGTGATGCTTCACAAAAGGTCTGGGATGTGTGTTAATGCAGCATGGGCAAGTTATTGCTTCTGGTTCGCGGCAAGTCGTAACGTATGAAATGAACTATCCAACATAAGACTTGGAGTTAGCTGCAGTGGTTTTTCCTTGAAAATTTAGAGGCACTATCTCTATGGTGAGACGTGTGAGATATACACAGATCACAAGAGTCTTGAGTATTTGTTCACGCAGAAAGAGTTGAATATGTGGCAACGTCGATGGTTAGTATTGCTTAAGGATTTTATATCATCCAGGGAAGACCAGTGTGGCTGCCGATGCCCTCAGTAAAAAGAATATCGGTTCATTTGCAGCTCTTTTGACTTCACAAAAGAAAATTCTTGCATATCTTGAAAGTTTGGGTGCGGATGTTTTGGTCCCGGGTCTGGGACCTATTTTGGTAACTTAGTTGCGTAACTTACCTTGATCGAAAGAATTAAACAAGCTCAGACTGTGGATTCAAAATTAGTTAAGATCAGAGAACAAGTCAGAGCAGGTCAACAGCCAGAGTACAGGGATGATGCCGGGGGGCAGAATTTTTTGGAACAAGACTGTGGGTTCCCTCTGATGTAGGGTTATAGGAGGAAATAATGCATGACGCGGCAGTTCAGGCTTCACAGTACACCCCGACATTACTAAGATGTATCAGTATTTACGAGACGTGTTTTGGTGGAACGATATGAAAAGAGAGATATCAGGCTTTGTTACTCGATGTCTTGTTTGTCAGCAGGTTAAGGTGGAACATCGACGGCCTACTGGAACTTTGCATCCACTTACCATTCCTGAGTGGAAGTGGGAACATATTGCTATCAACTTTGTGTCTGGTTTGCCTAGGACTAGGCAAGGTCATGATTTATTTTGGGTAATAATCGATCGTTTGACCGAGTCGGGGCATTTTATTCCGGTCAGAGTTACCTATAGCCTAGAGAGATTGGCCAAACTCTATGTTCAGGAGATTTTTTGATTCCACAGCATGCCCGTTTCAATAGTTTCGGACGAAGATGCACATTTTACATCAAGGTTCCGGTGTGGTTTGTAAGATGCCCTGGGTACTCGACTGAACCTTAGTACCATCCTCAAAGTGATGGACAGTCAGAGAGAACTATTCAGATTCTAGAGGACATGCATAAGGCTTGCTCACGAAACTTTAAAGGTAGCTGGGGTGATCAACTGCCACCTGTTGAGTTTGCATATAACAATAGCTTCCAGGCTAGTATCGGTATGGCACCCTTTGAAGCTTTGTATGGCCGAAGGTGCAGAACACCAATTTGCTGGTATGAGGTTGGAGAGGAGAAACTTCTAGGTGCCTTGGGGCTAGAGATAGTACAAGTTACACCGGAGAATATTCGTTTGATTAAGGGATAATTTGCTAGTTGCTGAGAGTTGCCAGAAGAGTTATGCTGATAATAGAAGATCATGTATTTCTTAGAGTTTTGTTGCCTTGGAAAGGAGTAATGCATTTTGGGAAGAAGGGCAAGCTTAGCCCTAGATTTATTGGAGCATTTGAGATCTTGCGGGGGGTTAGACCAGTCGCTTACAAGGTTGCCTTACCTCCGAATTTGCCACAGGTGCATGATATGTTTCATGTATCAAGATTGAGGAAATACGAGCCAGATCCTTCACACATCATTCGTTATGAACCTGTGGAGATTCGGGAGGATCTATCGTACGTGGAGTAGCCGGTGGAGATTTTAGACCGCAAGGAGCAAATTTTGCGCACAAAAACTATTAACTTAGTTATGGTGCTTCGGCGTAACCATTCACTGGAATAAGCCACTTGGGAACCCAAGGATGCTATGCACGAAAGGCACCCTCACCTTTTTGACATTTAAGGTACGTTTAAATTTCGAGGACGAAATTCTTTTAAGGTGGGGAGTATGTATTACCCCAATATTTATTTATGCAATGTTACTACTTTAAAATAAATATGTACTTAAATAATTAAATAAACAGGTTTGTGGTCTTTTTGGTAATATTGGGAAAATTTTGGTGCCTTTTGAATAAGAGGCTAAAGTTTGGGGGTTGGGGGGGGGGGGTAATTAGCGAGTTTGGGTTCCATTTGCATAGCATCCTCTCTCTCCAGACTCCTCTTCTTTCCCCTGCTTGCCGCCTCTCCCATTCTCTTCTCCATTTTCAGCCCTGAATTGCTCGTCTTTTGGAGAAATTCGGTGTAAATCGAGTAGCCTAGTTTGGGGGGATTGAATTTTTGCCAAATTGCTTGTATATGGTAGGTAAGGGAATTCGTATTTTTTGTTGTGGCAAGGGTTATACCTTCTACTCCGCTCTAGTTTTCGGACTCAAATTTTGAATTTATTCTGCAAATGTTTGCTCCTGCGTAGACCTTCCACTTATTGTAGGTTTAGTATATACGAGAAATTCTCTATTTGTGGCCACCTTGTTTTTGGGTTGATTGTTTGTTTGATATAATCTGCACAGAGGAAACCCAATAGTTGCTGAATTTCGTTTTGCTAATGGACGCTGGACTTGTTTTGCTTGGCAAATTCCTATCCATGCGTAAGCTTTTTGTATTCCTTGATCACAGCCCAGATTATTGCTTCCTAAGCCTCCTGCACTTAATGCCGTTTACATTTCTTTCACAACCACACATCAGTTCTTGGAATAAGTGACTTTGTTTATAATGGGCTACTCATTTTCTTGTTAACTAGCATTGGATGGCTCCGTTATCAGTAAATAAGTCTTGCCATATTACCTTATAGTGAGATGTTACACTCTAATGCTTATCGTACTTTGAGCCGTATGCTCTCTTTGGTTTGCAAAATTCTATCCTTGTCTAAATTATTTCCTTTCAGCTAAACAAAGTCATTGTAAGAAAAATTAGCTCGTGTACATCGCTTATTTAGTCTCGTTTTCTTTTATACCAGTTCTCACGGTCATCACCTGGTCCATTTTGTATTGTATTCATTAATTTCATATACAGTATGTTCAATATCATGTTCTTCGTTTCTCCTCTGTCAATCTTAAGCTCACTAGTGGTTTTACCATGTCCAACATGTATTGTAATAATGTTCGTCACATTTCTGTACTTCGACTATGTTTGAACAACCCTCATTTTGAGAGGGTCCTTTAGACACGTGTTTGATTATGCTGGCGATCAATGGATGCCTGGCATGCTACCGGTAGCACATGTTTGACGTTTGTACGTCTGGTTTGAGTGACCAACCTAGTCATCATGTATTTTGTTGTGTAGCGTTTCAAGGCTTATAATATTAATATGTTTAGGGTTAAATGCTTAATTCGATGTTGGACAATAAGATATGATTTGCTCTTTTCCATCGAGTATTTGTTGTTCGATTCCATTAGTTTTACTTTGAGATTCTATCAGTTTTTAGTACCTTACCGAGCTATTTGAGCTCACCCTTTTCCTCTACCTTACCCCTTGCCACAGGTCAAGAAAGTGACCAAGAATCCATATGACGGCATTGGAGTTTTGAGAGTTTTTTGTAGTTAATTAGACTACTAGCTTATTTTCAGAACTTTACCCGGATGTGGGTAATTTGATAGAATTGATTTGGTGTAATTTGTCTAGCCGCTGAGTTTAGTAATTTGTTTTGTAAGGGATTATTAAGTGGAAGGATTGTATTAGAATGTTACTGTTTGGCAATATTTTATGCTCTGGTAGTAACCGATGTAACCAAGTTTATAGCGGCAGTTCAGGAAATTCGGTGGCAGTCGCGGCTTCCATTTTGGGGGCGTGACAAGGTTGGTATCCGAGCTTAGGTTTGTGACCACGTAGACTCGGGTGAGCCTAAGTTTAAAACATTGCGAACTAATGTACCATTAGATCGGTCTCTTTTGCTACCAAAATCATTTTTTTTATTTTGCGTGTATCCTTTGAACATTTATAGGCTTATACGGTTTCATTTGGTGTGCTAGGATTACCATGCCTCCTAAAGACGCTAGTCGTAAGACCAACGATCTTCACAATCCACCAATGAATAATGTAGTTGCTGACGCCATTGTACAAGGATTTCAGAACCTGGCGAACTTAACTGCCGGAGGTGGCAGGACACCGCTCAATCAAAATCAAAATCAAGGGCAAAATGATGGTGTCAGAGCTAGAGATGTCGAGAAATTTAAAAAGTTAGTGCCCGCCTTTAAGGGAGAACCTGATCTGGAGAAGGCTGAAGCGTGGATGAACCAGAATGAGAAGGTGTTTGACCTTTAGAACAGTAGCGACGAACAGAAGGCGACATATGTTGTTTTCACGTTAGAAGATGAAGCCGACCGTTGGTGGAAAATGGTCAAATGCACACAGAGAATCAGCACTACTAATCCCATGACATGGGAGAGATTAAAAAGTATTTTCTTCAAGAAATACTACTTCCTCATAACGTAAAAGATCAGAAGGAAGAAGAATTCTTGAAGCTGGTACAGAATGATATGACAGTGGCACAATACGAGGCGAAGTTCACCTCATTGTCAAGATATGCCCCGCATCTGGTTGACATTGAGAATCGTAAAGCAAGAAGGTTTGAGAAAGGAATAAGGCGCGGCATTAAGAATAGGTTGTTGGCTCTGATGCTTTCGACCTTTGCCAAGGTGGTTGAACGGGCTGAAATTCTAGAGGTAGACTATGAAGAGTTTCAAAAAGGCATAAGAGCGGCCGTGCAAAAAACTTCAGACAAGAGCAAGGGTGGTGGTCAGAATAAGAAGAAATTGACTTTTTACGAGAAGGCGTGCGATCAACTCGAAGGGTTTTAGAGGTTTGCGATAGCTACGGCAAGGATCATAGGGATCAGCCATGCCATCGTTTTGACAAACTCTTGCTTCAACTGTGGGAAGGTGGGGCATTATGCTATGCAGTGCCCGTACCCGAAGGAAAAGTGACCGGGGGAGAAGGCTTATAACACTCAGGCTCAAGGTGGGGCCAAGGCATCTACGTGGGATAAGAGGCCTAGAGTACAAGGTTGTGCCTATGCTTTGACTGCCAAAGATGGCACAACTTCCAATGACGTGGTGGCAAGTTCGATTCAGATCCGTTCTTATTCATTTCATGCATTATTACACCTGGATCCACACATTCTTTTATAGCATCTTTTCTTGCGTGTAAGTTGGGTTCAAAACCACAACCTTTAAAAATTGATTTGATGGTTGATACCCCAGTGGGGAAATCTATTTTTAGTATCCACGGTGTACAAGTCTTGTCTGGTTCACGTTGAGGGTAGAGTGTTACCTTTGACGTTAGTTTTGGGGTGGACTGGTTGCCTTCTTATCATGCCTCATTGGATTGTTATGCCAAAGAAGTACGCTTCTAGATTCCCGGTCAATCTAAGTTTAGGTTTAGGGGTTCTACTCCCATTAATTCTTCTTGTCTTATTTCTGCCTTACGGGCTAGACGTTTGCCTAGGAAGGGGTGTCAGGGATATACAGCTCACATTGTGGATACTCGTGCAGCTGTTCATAACCTGTCAGATATTCCCGTCGTTAGTGAATTTTTAGACGGGTTTCCCGAAGAGCTCCCTGGTCTTCCTCCGAATCGCAAAATCCGGTATGTTATAGATCTTGTACCAGGAGCTGCTCCGATTTCTAAAGCTTCCTTCCGCGTGGCTCCTGCCAAGCTCAAACTGGATTCCTGCAACTCCAAGAACTGATTGAGAAGGACTTCGTTGGCCCAAACGTCTCTCCTTGGGGTACTCCCGTTTTATTTGTAAAGAAGAAAGACAGACGGAAGAAGGAGATTCTGCATTCAATATAGGGAGTTGAACCGTATCACAGTTCGTATTAAGTACCCTTTTGCCAAGGATTGACGACTTGTTTGACCAGCTTCAAGGAGCTGAATATTTCTCCAAAATTGATCAGAGGTCAGGTTACCACCAATTGAGGGTTAGGAGGGAAGATATATCCGAGACTGCTTTCAGTATAAGATGCAGACACTAGGAGTTTTTAGTGATACCGTTTGGGTTGACTAATGCACCTGTAGCGTTTATGGACTTTATGAATCGGGTATTCAATTCAAGCAATAGTTGGACCGATTTGTCATGGTCTTTTTTGATGACGTACCGATTTAGTCTAAAACAAAGGAGGAACAAGAACATCATTTATGTATGGTGCGTCAATTCTGAGGTAGGAGAAGCTTTATGCCAAGTTTGTGTGAATTTTGGCTTGAATAAGTTGTGTTTTTAGGGCATCTGGTGTCTGAGGATGGAATCTCGGTGGATCCATCCAAGGTAGAGACAGTGTGGAATTGGGAAAAACCAAGGATAGTTAGAGAGGTTCGCAGTTTCCTTGGTTTGGCTGGCTGCTATCGCAGGTTTGCAGAGGCATTTTCAATGCTTGCTATCCCATTAACTCGGAAAATAGGTTAAGTTTGAGTGGTAAGAGGAGTGTGATCGTAGTTTTCTAGAGCTAAAGAAAGACTGGTTTCAGCTCCGGTCCTTTCTCTGCCTTCAGGACTGGAGGATTTGTGATAAATAGTGATGCTTCACAAAAGGTCTGGGATGTGTGTTAATGCAGCATGGGCAAGTTATTGCTTCTGGTTCGCGGCAAGTCGTAACGTATGAAATGAACTATCCAACATAAGACTTGGAGTTAGCTGCAGTGGTTTTTCCTTGAAAATTTAGAGGCACTATCTCTATGGTGAGACGTGTGAGATATACACAGATCACAAGAGTCTTGAGTATTTGTTCACGCAGAAAGAGTTGAATATGTGGCAACGTCGATGGTTAGTATTGCTTAAGGATTTTATATCATCCAGGGAAGACCAGTGTGGCTGCCGATGCCCTCAGTAAAAAGAATATCGGTTCATTTGCAGCTCTTTTGACTTCACAAAAGAAAATTCTTGCATATCTTGAAAGTTTGGGTGCGGATGTTTTGGTCCCGGGTCTGGGACCTATTTTGGTAACTTAGTTGCGTAACTTACCTTGATCGAAAGAATTAAACAAGCTCAGACTGTGGATTCAAAATTAGTTAAGATCAGAGAACAAGTCAGAGCAGGTCAACAGCCAGAGTACAGGGATGATGCCGGGGGGCAGAATTTTTTGGAACAAGACTGTGGGTTCCCTCTGATGTAGGGTTATAGGAGGAAATAATGCATGACGCGGCAGTTCAGGCTTCACAGTACACCCCGACATTACTAAGATGTATCAGTATTTACGAGACGTGTTTTGGTGGAACGATATGAAAAGAGAGATATCAGGCTTTGTTACTCGATGTCTTGTTTGTCAGCAGGTTAAGGTGGAACATCGACGGCCTACTGGAACTTTGCATCCACTTACCATTCCTGAGTGGAAGTGGGAACATATTGCTATCAACTTTGTGTCTGGTTTGCCTAGGACTAGGCAAGGTCATGATTTATTTTGGGTAATAATCGATCGTTTGACCGAGTCGGGGCATTTTATTCCGGTCAGAGTTACCTATAGCCTAGAGAGATTGGCCAAACTCTATGTTCAGGAGATTTTTTGATTCCACAGCATGCCCGTTTCAATAGTTTCGGACGAAGATGCACATTTTACATCAAGGTTCCGGTGTGGTTTGTAAGATGCCCTGGGTACTCGACTGAACCTTAGTACCATCCTCAAAGTGATGGACAGTCAGAGAGAACTATTCAGATTCTAGAGGACATGCATAAGGCTTGCTCACGAAACTTTAAAGGTAGCTGGGGTGATCAACTGCCACCTGTTGAGTTTGCATATAACAATAGCTTCCAGGCTAGTATCGGTATGGCACCCTTTGAAGCTTTGTATGGCCGAAGGTGCAGAACACCAATTTGCTGGTATGAGGTTGGAGAGGAGAAACTTCTAGGTGCCTTGGGGCTAGAGATAGTACAAGTTACACCGGAGAATATTCGTTTGATTAAGGGATAATTTGCTAGTTGCTGAGAGTTGCCAGAAGAGTTATGCTGATAATAGAAGATCATGTATTTCTTAGAGTTTTGTTGCCTTGGAAAGGAGTAATGCATTTTGGGAAGAAGGGCAAGCTTAGCCCTAGATTTATTGGAGCATTTGAGATCTTGCGGGGGGTTAGACCAGTCGCTTACAAGGTTGCCTTACCTCCGAATTTGCCACAGGTGCATGATATGTTTCATGTATCAAGATTGAGGAAATACGAGCCAGATCCTTCACACATCATTCGTTATGAACCTGTGGAGATTCGGGAGGATCTATCGTACGTGGAGTAGCCGGTGGAGATTTTAGACCGCAAGGAGCAAATTTTGCGCACAAAAACTATTAACTTAGTTATGGTGCTTCGGCGTAACCATTCACTGGAATAAGCCACTTGGGAACCCAAGGATGCTATGCACGAAAGGCACCCTCACCTTTTTGACATTTAAGGTACGTTTAAATTTCGAGGACGAAATTCTTTTAAGGTGGGGAGTATGTATTACCCCAATATTTATTTATGCAATGTTACTACTTTAAAATAAATATGTACTTAAATAATTAAATAAACAGGTTTGTGGTCTTTTTGGTAATATTGGGAAAATTTTGGTGCCTTTTGAATAAGAGGCTAAAGTTTGGGGGTTGTGGGGGGGGGGGGTAATTAGCGAGTTTGGGTTCCATTTGCATAGCATCCTCTCTCTCCAGACTCCTCTTCTTTCCCCTGCTTGCCGCCTCTCCCATTCTCTTCTCCATTTTCAGCCCTGAATTGCTCGTCTTTTGGAGAAATTCGGTGTAAATCGAGTAGCCTGGTTTGGGGGGATTGAATTTTTGCCAAATTGCTTGTATATGGTAGGTAAGGGAATTCGTATTTTTTGTTGTGGCAAGGGTTATACCTTCTACTCCGCTCTAGTTTTCGGACTCAAATTTTGAATTTATTCTGCAAATGTTTGCTCCTGCGTAGACCTTCCACTTATTGTAGGTTTAGTATATACGAGAAATTCTCTATTTGTGGCCACCTTGTTTTTGGGTTGATTGTTTGTTTGATATAATCTGCACAGAGGAAACCCAATAGTTGCTGAATTTCGTTTTGCTAATGGACGCTGGACTTGTTTTGCTTGGCAAATTCCTATCCATGCGTAAGCTTTTTGTATTCCTTGATCACAGCCCAGATTATTGCTTCCTAAGCCTCCTGCACTTAATGCCGTTTACATTTCTTTCACAACCACACATCAGTTCTTGGAATAAGTGACTTTGTTTATAATGGGCTACTCATTTTCTTGTTAACTAGCATTGGATGGCTCCGTTATCAGTAAATAAGTCTTGCCATATTACCTTATAGTGAGATGTTACACTCTAATGCTTATCGTACTTTGAGCCGTATGCTCTCTTTGGTTTGCAAAATTCTATCCTTGTCTAAATTATTTCCTTTCAGCTAAACAAAGTCATTGTAAGAAAAATTAGCTCGTGTACATCGCTTATTTAGTCTCGTTTTCTTTTATACCAGTTCTCACGGTCATCACCTGGTCCATTTTGTATTGTATTCATTAATTTCATATACAGTATGTTCAATATCATGTTCTTCGTTTCTCCTCTGTCAATCTTAAGCTCACTAGTGGTTTTACCATGTCCAACATGTATTGTAATAATGTTCGTCACATTTCTGTACTTCGACTATGTTTGAACAACCCTCATTTTGAGAGGGTCCTTTAGACACGTGTTTGATTATGCTGGCGATCAATGGATGCCTGGCATGCTACCGGTAGCACATGTTTGACGTTTGTACGTCTGGTTTGAGTGACCAACCTAGTCATCATGTATTTTGTTGTGTAGCGTTTCAAGGCTTATAATATTAATATGTTTAGGGTTAAATGCTTAATTCGATGTTGGACAATAAGATATGATTTGCTCTTTTCCATCGAGTATTTGTTGTTCGATTCCATTAGTTTTACTTTGAGATTCTATCAGTTTTTAGTACCTTACCGAGCTATTTGAGCTCACCCTTTTCCTCTACCTTACCCCTTGCCACAGGTCAAGAAAGTGACCAAGAATCCATATGACGGCATTGGAGTTTTGAGAGTTTTTTGTAGTTAATTAGACTACTAGCTTATTTTCAGAACTTTACCCGGATGTGGGTAATTTGATAGAATTGATTTGGTGTAATTTGTCTAGCCGCTGAGTTTAGTAATTTGTTTTGTAAGGGATTATTAAGTGGAAGGATTGTATTAGAATGTTACTGTTTGGCAATATTTTATGCTCTGGTAGTAACCGATGTAACCAAGTTTATAGCGGCAGTTCAGGAAATTCGGTGGCAGTCGCGGCTTCCATTTTGGGGGCGTGACAAGGTTGGTATCCGAGCTTAGGTTTGTGACCACGTAGACTCGGGTGAGCCTAAGTTTAAAACATTGCGAACTAATGTACCATTAGATCGGTCTCTTTTGCTACCAAAATCATTTTTTTTATTTTGCGTGTATCCTTTGAACATTTATAGGCTTATACGGTTTCATTTGGTGTGCTAGGATTACCATGCCTCCTAAAGACGCTAGTCGTAAGACCAACGATCTTCACAATCCACCAATGAATAATGTAGTTGCTGACGCCATTGTACAAGGATTTCAGAACCTGGCGAACTTAACTGCCGGAGGTGGCAGGACACCGCTCAATCAAAATCAAAATCAAGGGCAAAATGATGGTGTCAGAGCTAGAGATGTCGAGAAATTTAAAAAGTTAGTGCCCGCCTTTAAGGGAGAACCTGATCTGGAGAAGGCTGAAGCGTGGATGAACCAGAATGAGAAGGTGTTTGACCTTTAGAACAGTAGCGACGAACAGAAGGCGACATATGTTGTTTTCACGTTAGAAGATGAAGCCGACCGTTGGTGGAAAATGGTCAAATGCACACAGAGAATCAGCACTACTAATCCCATGACATGGGAGAGATTAAAAAGTATTTTCTTCAAGAAATACTACTTCCTCATAACGTAAAAGATCAGAAGGAAGAAGAATTCTTGAAGCTGGTACAGAATGATATGACAGTGGCACAATACGAGGCGAAGTTCACCTCATTGTCAAGATATGCCCCGCATCTGGTTGACATTGAGAATCGTAAAGCAAGAAGGTTTGAGAAAGGAATAAGGCGCGGCATTAAGAATAGGTTGTTGGCTCTGATGCTTTCGACCTTTGCCAAGGTGGTTGAACGGGCTGAAATTCTAGAGGTAGACTATGAAGAGTTTCAAAAAGGCATAAGAGCGGCCGTGCAAAAAACTTCAGACAAGAGCAAGGGTGGTGGTCAGAATAAGAAGAAATTGACTTTTTACGAGAAGGCGTGCGATCAACTCGAAGGGTTTTAGAGGTTTGCGATAGCTACGGCAAGGATCATAGGGATCAGCCATGCCATCGTTTTGACAAACTCTTGCTTCAACTGTGGGAAGGTGGGGCATTATGCTATGCAGTGCCCGTACCCGAAGGAAAAGTGACCGGGGGAGAAGGCTTATAACACTCAGGCTCAAGGTGGGGCCAAGGCATCTACGTGGGATAAGAGGCCTAGAGTACAAGGTTGTGCCTATGCTTTGACTGCCAAAGATGGCACAACTTCCAATGACGTGGTGGCAAGTTCGATTCAGATCCGTTCTTATTCATTTCATGCATTATTACACCTGGATCCACACATTCTTTTATAGCATCTTTTCTTGCGTGTAAGTTGGGTTCAAAACCACAACCTTTAAAAATTGATTTGATGGTTGATACCCCAGTGGGGAAATCTATTTTTAGTATCCACGGTGTACAAGTCTTGTCTGGTTCACGTTGAGGGTAGAGTGTTACCTTTGACGTTAGTTTTGGGGTGGACTGGTTGCCTTCTTATCATGCCTCATTGGATTGTTATGCCAAAGAAGTACGCTTCTAGATTCCCGGTCAATCTAAGTTTAGGTTTAGGGGTTCTACTCCCATTAATTCTTCTTGTCTTATTTCTGCCTTACGGGCTAGACGTTTGCCTAGGAAGGGGTGTCAGGGATATACAGCTCACATTGTGGATACTCGTGCAGCTGTTCATAACCTGTCAGATATTCCCGTCGTTAGTGAATTTTTAGACGGGTTTCCCGAAGAGCTCCCTGGTCTTCCTCCGAATCGCAAAATCCGGTATGTTATAGATCTTGTACCAGGAGCTGCTCCGATTTCTAAAGCTTCCTTCCGCGTGGCTCCTGCCAAGCTCAAACTGGATTCCTGCAACTCCAAGAACTGATTGAGAAGGACTTCGTTGGCCCAAACGTCTCTCCTTGGGGTACTCCCGTTTTATTTGTAAAGAAGAAAGACAGACGGAAGAAGGAGATTCTGCATTCAATATAGGGAGTTGAACCGTATCACAGTTCGTATTAAGTACCCTTTTGCCAAGGATTGACGACTTGTTTGACCAGCTTCAAGGAGCTGAATATTTCTCCAAAATTGATCAGAGGTCAGGTTACCACCAATTGAGGGTTAGGAGGGAAGATATATCCGAGACTGCTTTCAGTATAAGATGCAGACACTAGGAGTTTTTAGTGATACCGTTTGGGTTGACTAATGCACCTGTAGCGTTTATGGACTTTATGAATCGGGTATTCAATTCAAGCAATAGTTGGACCGATTTGTCATGGTCTTTTTTGATGACGTACCGATTTAGTCTAAAACAAAGGAGGAACAAGAACATCATTTATGTATGGTGCGTCAATTCTGAGGTAGGAGAAGCTTTATGCCAAGTTTGTGTGAATTTTGGCTTGAATAAGTTGTGTTTTTAGGGCATCTGGTGTCTGAGGATGGAATCTCGGTGGATCCATCCAAGGTAGAGACAGTGTGGAATTGGGAAAAACCAAGGATAGTTAGAGAGGTTCGCAGTTTCCTTGGTTTGGCTGGCTGCTATCGCAGGTTTGCAGAGGCATTTTCAATGCTTGCTATCCCATTAACTCGGAAAATAGGTTAAGTTTGAGTGGTAAGAGGAGTGTGATCGTAGTTTTCTAGAGCTAAAGAAAGACTGGTTTCAGCTCCGGTCCTTTCTCTGCCTTCAGGACTGGAGGATTTGTGATAAATAGTGATGCTTCACAAAAGGTCTGGGATGTGTGTTAATGCAGCATGGGCAAGTTATTGCTTCTGGTTCGCGGCAAGTCGTAACGTATGAAATGAACTATCCAACATAAGACTTGGAGTTAGCTGCAGTGGTTTTTCCTTGAAAATTTAGAGGCACTATCTCTATGGTGAGACGTGTGAGATATACACAGATCACAAGAGTCTTGAGTATTTGTTCACGCAGAAAGAGTTGAATATGTGGCAACGTCGATGGTTAGTATTGCTTAAGGATTTTATATCATCCAGGGAAGACCAGTGTGGCTGCCGATGCCCTCAGTAAAAAGAATATCGGTTCATTTGCAGCTCTTTTGACTTCACAAAAGAAAATTCTTGCATATCTTGAAAGTTTGGGTGCGGATGTTTTGGTCCCGGGTCTGGGACCTATTTTGGTAACTTAGTTGCGTAACTTACCTTGATCGAAAGAATTAAACAAGCTCAGACTGTGGATTCAAAATTAGTTAAGATCAGAGAACAAGTCAGAGCAGGTCAACAGCCAGAGTACAGGGATGATGCCGGGGGGCAGAATTTTTTGGAACAAGACTGTGGGTTCCCTCTGATGTAGGGTTATAGGAGGAAATAATGCATGACGCGGCAGTTCAGGCTTCACAGTACACCCCGACATTACTAAGATGTATCAGTATTTACGAGACGTGTTTTGGTGGAACGATATGAAAAGAGAGATATCAGGCTTTGTTACTCGATGTCTTGTTTGTCAGCAGGTTAAGGTGGAACATCGACGGCCTACTGGAACTTTGCATCCACTTACCATTCCTGAGTGGAAGTGGGAACATATTGCTATCAACTTTGTGTCTGGTTTGCCTAGGACTAGGCAAGGTCATGATTTATTTTGGGTAATAATCGATCGTTTGACCGAGTCGGGGCATTTTATTCCGGTCAGAGTTACCTATAGCCTAGAGAGATTGGCCAAACTCTATGTTCAGGAGATTTTTTGATTCCACAGCATGCCCGTTTCAATAGTTTCGGACGAAGATGCACATTTTACATCAAGGTTCCGGTGTGGTTTGTAAGATGCCCTGGGTACTCGACTGAACCTTAGTACCATCCTCAAAGTGATGGACAGTCAGAGAGAACTATTCAGATTCTAGAGGACATGCATAAGGCTTGCTCACGAAACTTTAAAGGTAGCTGGGGTGATCAACTGCCACCTGTTGAGTTTGCATATAACAATAGCTTCCAGGCTAGTATCGGTATGGCACCCTTTGAAGCTTTGTATGGCCGAAGGTGCAGAACACCAATTTGCTGGTATGAGGTTGGAGAGGAGAAACTTCTAGGTGCCTTGGGGCTAGAGATAGTACAAGTTACACCGGAGAATATTCGTTTGATTAAGGGATAATTTGCTAGTTGCTGAGAGTTGCCAGAAGAGTTATGCTGATAATAGAAGATCATGTATTTCTTAGAGTTTTGTTGCCTTGGAAAGGAGTAATGCATTTTGGGAAGAAGGGCAAGCTTAGCCCTAGATTTATTGGAGCATTTGAGATCTTGCGGGGGGTTAGACCAGTCGCTTACAAGGTTGCCTTACCTCCGAATTTGCCACAGGTGCATGATATGTTTCATGTATCAAGATTGAGGAAATACGAGCCAGATCCTTCACACATCATTCGTTATGAACCTGTGGAGATTCGGGAGGATCTATCGTACGTGGAGTAGCCGGTGGAGATTTTAGACCGCAAGGAGCAAATTTTGCGCACAAAAACTATTAACTTAGTTATGGTGCTTCGGCGTAACCATTCACTGGAATAAGCCACTTGGGAACCCAAGGATGCTATGCACGAAAGGCACCCTCACCTTTTTGACATTTAAGGTACGTTTAAATTTCGAGGACGAAATTCTTTTAAGGTGGGGAGTATGTATTACCCCAATATTTATTTATGCAATGTTACTACTTTAAAATAAATATGTACTTAAATAATTAAATAAACAGGTTTGTGGTCTTTTTGGTAATATTGGGAAAATTTTGGTGCCTTTTGAATAAGAGGCTAAAGTTTGGGGGTTGTGGGGGGGGGGGGTAATTAGCGAGTTTGGGTTCCATTTGCATAGCATCCTCTCTCTCCAGACTCCTCTTCTTTCCCCTGCTTGCCGCCTCTCCCATTCTCTTCTCCATTTTCAGCCCTGAATTGCTCGTCTTTTGGAGAAATTCGGTGTAAATCGAGTAGCCTGGTTTGGGGGGATTGAATTTTTGCCAAATTGCTTGTATATGGTAGGTAAGGGAATTCGTATTTTTTGTTGTGGCAAGGGTTATACCTTCTACTCCGCTCTAGTTTTCGGACTCAAATTTTGAATTTATTCTGCAAATGTTTGCTCCTGCGTAGACCTTCCACTTATTGTAGGTTTAGTATATACGAGAAATTCTCTATTTGTGGCCACCTTGTTTTTGGGTTGATTGTTTGTTTGATATAATCTGCACAGAGGAAACCCAATAGTTGCTGAATTTCGTTTTGCTAATGGACGCTGGACTTGTTTTGCTTGGCAAATTCCTATCCATGCGTAAGCTTTTTGTATTCCTTGATCACAGCCCAGATTATTGCTTCCTAAGCCTCCTGCACTTAATGCCGTTTACATTTCTTTCACAACCACACATCAGTTCTTGGAATAAGTGACTTTGTTTATAATGGGCTACTCATTTTCTTGTTAACTAGCATTGGATGGCTCCGTTATCAGTAAATAAGTCTTGCCATATTACCTTATAGTGAGATGTTACACTCTAATGCTTATCGTACTTTGAGCCGTATGCTCTCTTTGGTTTGCAAAATTCTATCCTTGTCTAAATTATTTCCTTTCAGCTAAACAAAGTCATTGTAAGAAAAATTAGCTCGTGTACATCGCTTATTTAGTCTCGTTTTCTTTTATACCAGTTCTCACGGTCATCACCTGGTCCATTTTGTATTGTATTCATTAATTTCATATACAGTATGTTCAATATCATGTTCTTCGTTTCTCCTCTGTCAATCTTAAGCTCACTAGTGGTTTTACCATGTCCAACATGTATTGTAATAATGTTCGTCACATTTCTGTACTTCGACTATGTTTGAACAACCCTCATTTTGAGAGGGTCCTTTAGACACGTGTTTGATTATGCTGGCGATCAATGGATGCCTGGCATGCTACCGGTAGCACATGTTTGACGTTTGTACGTCTGGTTTGAGTGACCAACCTAGTCATCATGTATTTTGTTGTGTAGCGTTTCAAGGCTTATAATATTAATATGTTTAGGGTTAAATGCTTAATTCGATGTTGGACAATAAGATATGATTTGCTCTTTTCCATCGAGTATTTGTTGTTCGATTCCATTAGTTTTACTTTGAGATTCTATCAGTTTTTAGTACCTTACCGAGCTATTTGAGCTCACCCTTTTCCTCTACCTTACCCCTTGCCACAGGTCAAGAAAGTGACCAAGAATCCATATGACGGCATTGGAGTTTTGAGAGTTTTTTGTAGTTAATTAGACTACTAGCTTATTTTCAGAACTTTACCCGGATGTGGGTAATTTGATAGAATTGATTTGGTGTAATTTGTCTAGCCGCTGAGTTTAGTAATTTGTTTTGTAAGGGATTATTAAGTGGAAGGATTGTATTAGAATGTTACTGTTTGGCAATATTTTATGCTCTGGTAGTAACCGATGTAACCAAGTTTATAGCGGCAGTTCAGGAAATTCGGTGGCAGTCGCGGCTTCCATTTTGGGGGCGTGACAAGGTTGGTATCCGAGCTTAGGTTTGTGACCACGTAGACTCGGGTGAGCCTAAGTTTAAAACATTGCGAACTAATGTACCATTAGATCGGTCTCTTTTGCTACCAAAATCATTTTTTTTATTTTGCGTGTATCCTTTGAACATTTATAGGCTTATACGGTTTCATTTGGTGTGCTAGGATTACCATGCCTCCTAAAGACGCTAGTCGTAAGACCAACGATCTTCACAATCCACCAATGAATAATGTAGTTGCTGACGCCATTGTACAAGGATTTCAGAACCTGGCGAACTTAACTGCCGGAGGTGGCAGGACACCGCTCAATCAAAATCAAAATCAAGGGCAAAATGATGGTGTCAGAGCTAGAGATGTCGAGAAATTTAAAAAGTTAGTGCCCGCCTTTAAGGGAGAACCTGATCTGGAGAAGGCTGAAGCGTGGATGAACCAGAATGAGAAGGTGTTTGACCTTTAGAACAGTAGCGACGAACAGAAGGCGACATATGTTGTTTTCACGTTAGAAGATGAAGCCGACCGTTGGTGGAAAATGGTCAAATGCACACAGAGAATCAGCACTACTAATCCCATGACATGGGAGAGATTAAAAAGTATTTTCTTCAAGAAATACTACTTCCTCATAACGTAAAAGATCAGAAGGAAGAAGAATTCTTGAAGCTGGTACAGAATGATATGACAGTGGCACAATACGAGGCGAAGTTCACCTCATTGTCAAGATATGCCCCGCATCTGGTTGACATTGAGAATCGTAAAGCAAGAAGGTTTGAGAAAGGAATAAGGCGCGGCATTAAGAATAGGTTGTTGGCTCTGATGCTTTCGACCTTTGCCAAGGTGGTTGAACGGGCTGAAATTCTAGAGGTAGACTATGAAGAGTTTCAAAAAGGCATAAGAGCGGCCGTGCAAAAAACTTCAGACAAGAGCAAGGGTGGTGGTCAGAATAAGAAGAAATTGACTTTTTACGAGAAGGCGTGCGATCAACTCGAAGGGTTTTAGAGGTTTGCGATAGCTACGGCAAGGATCATAGGGATCAGCCATGCCATCGTTTTGACAAACTCTTGCTTCAACTGTGGGAAGGTGGGGCATTATGCTATGCAGTGCCCGTACCCGAAGGAAAAGTGACCGGGGGAGAAGGCTTATAACACTCAGGCTCAAGGTGGGGCCAAGGCATCTACGTGGGATAAGAGGCCTAGAGTACAAGGTTGTGCCTATGCTTTGACTGCCAAAGATGGCACAACTTCCAATGACGTGGTGGCAAGTTCGATTCAGATCCGTTCTTATTCATTTCATGCATTATTACACCTGGATCCACACATTCTTTTATAGCATCTTTTCTTGCGTGTAAGTTGGGTTCAAAACCACAACCTTTAAAAATTGATTTGATGGTTGATACCCCAGTGGGGAAATCTATTTTTAGTATCCACGGTGTACAAGTCTTGTCTGGTTCACGTTGAGGGTAGAGTGTTACCTTTGACGTTAGTTTTGGGGTGGACTGGTTGCCTTCTTATCATGCCTCATTGGATTGTTATGCCAAAGAAGTACGCTTCTAGATTCCCGGTCAATCTAAGTTTAGGTTTAGGGGTTCTACTCCCATTAATTCTTCTTGTCTTATTTCTGCCTTACGGGCTAGACGTTTGCCTAGGAAGGGGTGTCAGGGATATACAGCTCACATTGTGGATACTCGTGCAGCTGTTCATAACCTGTCAGATATTCCCGTCGTTAGTGAATTTTTAGACGGGTTTCCCGAAGAGCTCCCTGGTCTTCCTCCGAATCGCAAAATCCAGTATGTTATAGATCTTGTACCAGGAGCTGCTCCGATTTCTAAAGCTTCCTTCCGCGTGGCTCCTGCCAAGCTCAAACTGGATTCCTGCAACTCCAAGAACTGATTGAGAAGGACTTCGTTGGCCCAAACGTCTCTCCTTGGGGTACTCCCGTTTTATTTGTAAAGAAGAAAGACAGACGGAAGAAGGAGATTCTGCATTCAATATAGGGAGTTGAACCGTATCACAGTTCGTATTAAGTACCCTTTTGCCAAGGATTGACGACTTGTTTGACCAGCTTCAAGGAGCTGAATATTTCTCCAAAATTGATCAGAGGTCAGGTTACCACCAATTGAGGGTTAGGAGGGAAGATATATCCGAGACTGCTTTCAGTATAAGATGCAGACACTAGGAGTTTTTAGTGATACCGTTTGGGTTGACTAATGCACCTGTAGCGTTTATGGACTTTATGAATCGGGTATTCAATTCAAGCAATAGTTGGACCGATTTGTCATGGTCTTTTTTGATGACGTACCGATTTAGTCTAAAACAAAGGAGGAACAAGAACATCATTTATGTATGGTGCGTCAATTCTGAGGTAGGAGAAGCTTTATGCCAAGTTTGTGTGAATTTTGGCTTGAATAAGTTGTGTTTTTAGGGCATCTGGTGTCTGAGGATGGAATCTCGGTGGATCCATCCAAGGTAGAGACAGTGTGGAATTGGGAAAAACCAAGGATAGTTAGAGAGGTTCGCAGTTTCCTTGGTTTGGCTGGCTGCTATCGCAGGTTTGCAGAGGCATTTTCAATGCTTGCTATCCCATTAACTCGGAAAATAGGTTAAGTTTGAGTGGTAAGAGGAGTGTGATCGTAGTTTTCTAGAGCTAAAGAAAGACTGGTTTCAGCTCCGGTCCTTTCTCTGCCTTCAGGACTGGAGGATTTGTGATAAATAGTGATGCTTCACAAAAGGTCTGGGATGTGTGTTAATGCAGCATGGGCAAGTTATTGCTTCTGGTTCGCGGCAAGTCGTAACGTATGAAATGAACTATCCAACATAAGACTTGGAGTTAGCTGCAGTGGTTTTTCCTTGAAAATTTAGAGGCACTATCTCTATGGTGAGACGTGTGAGATATACACAGATCACAAGAGTCTTGAGTATTTGTTCACGCAGAAAGAGTTGAATATGTGGCAACGTCGATGGTTAGTATTGCTTAAGGATTTTATATCATCCAGGGAAGACCAGTGTGGCTGCCGATGCCCTCAGTAAAAAGAATATCGGTTCATTTGCAGCTCTTTTGACTTCACAAAAGAAAATTCTTGCATATCTTGAAAGTTTGGGTGCGGATGTTTTGGTCCCGGGTCTGGGACCTATTTTGGTAACTTAGTTGCGTAACTTACCTTGATCGAAAGAATTAAACAAGCTCAGACTGTGGATTCAAAATTAGTTAAGATCAGAGAACAAGTCAGAGCAGGTCAACAGCCAGAGTACAGGGATGATGCCGGGGGGCAGAATTTTTTGGAACAAGACTGTGGGTTCCCTCTGATGTAGGGTTATAGGAGGAAATAATGCATGACGCGGCAGTTCAGGCTTCACAGTACACCCCGACATTACTAAGATGTATCAGTATTTACGAGACGTGTTTTGGTGGAACGATATGAAAAGAGAGATATCAGGCTTTGTTACTCGATGTCTTGTTTGTCAGCAGGTTAAGGTGGAACATCGACGGCCTACTGGAACTTTGCATCCACTTACCATTCCTGAGTGGAAGTGGGAACATATTGCTATCAACTTTGTGTCTGGTTTGCCTAGGACTAGGCAAGGTCATGATTTATTTTGGGTAATAATCGATCGTTTGACCGAGTCGGGGCATTTTATTCCGGTCAGAGTTACCTATAGCCTAGAGAGATTGGCCAAACTCTATGTTCAGGAGATTTTTTGATTCCACAGCATGCCCGTTTCAATAGTTTCGGACGAAGATGCACATTTTACATCAAGGTTCCGGTGTGGTTTGTAAGATGCCCTGGGTACTCGACTGAACCTTAGTACCATCCTCAAAGTGATGGACAGTCAGAGAGAACTATTCAGATTCTAGAGGACATGCATAAGGCTTGCTCACGAAACTTTAAAGGTAGCTGGGGTGATCAACTGCCACCTGTTGAGTTTGCATATAACAATAGCTTCCAGGCTAGTATCGGTATGGCACCCTTTGAAGCTTTGTATGGCCGAAGGTGCAGAACACCAATTTGCTGGTATGAGGTTGGAGAGGAGAAACTTCTAGGTGCCTTGGGGCTAGAGATAGTACAAGTTACACCGGAGAATATTCGTTTGATTAAGGGATAATTTGCTAGTTGCTGAGAGTTGCCAGAAGAGTTATGCTGATAATAGAAGATCATGTATTTCTTAGAGTTTTGTTGCCTTGGAAAGGAGTAATGCATTTTGGGAAGAAGGGCAAGCTTAGCCCTAGATTTATTGGAGCATTTGAGATCTTGCGGGGGGTTAGACCAGTCGCTTACAAGGTTGCCTTACCTCCGAATTTGCCACAGGTGCATGATATGTTTCATGTATCAAGATTGAGGAAATACGAGCCAGATCCTTCACACATCATTCGTTATGAACCTGTGGAGATTCGGGAGGATCTATCGTACGTGGAGTAGCCGGTGGAGATTTTAGACCGCAAGGAGCAAATTTTGCGCACAAAAACTATTAACTTAGTTATGGTGCTTCGGCGTAACCATTCACTGGAATAAGCCACTTGGGAACCCAAGGATGCTATGCACGAAAGGCACCCTCACCTTTTTGACATTTAAGGTACGTTTAAATTTCGAGGACGAAATTCTTTTAAGGTGGGGAGTATGTATTACCCCAATATTTATTTATGCAATGTTACTACTTTAAAATAAATATGTACTTAAATAATTAAATAAACAGGTTTGTGGTCTTTTTGGTAATATTGGGAAAATTTTGGTGCCTTTTGAATAAGAGGCTAAAGTTTGGGGGTTGTGGGGGGGGGGGTAATTAGCGAGTTTGGGTTCCATTTGCATAGCATCCTCTCTCTCCAGACTCCTCTTCTTTCCCCTGCTTGCCGCCTCTCCCATTCTCTTCTCCATTTTCAGCCCTGAATTGCTCGTCTTTTGGAGAAATTCGGTGTAAATCGAGTAGCCTGGTTTGGGGGGATTGAATTTTTGCCAAATTGCTTGTATATGGTAGGTAAGGGAATTCGTATTTTTTGTTGTGGCAAGGGTTATACCTTCTACTCCGCTCTAGTTTTCGGACTCAAATTTTGAATTTATTCTGCAAATGTTTGCTCCTGCGTAGACCTTCCACTTATTGTAGGTTTAGTATATACGAGAAATTCTCTATTTGTGGCCACCTTGTTTTTGGGTTGATTGTTTGTTTGATATAATCTGCACAGAGGAAACCCAATAGTTGCTGAATTTCGTTTTGCTAATGGACGCTGGACTTGTTTTGCTTGGCAAATTCCTATCCATGCGTAAGCTTTTTGTATTCCTTGATCACAGCCCAGATTATTGCTTCCTAAGCCTCCTGCACTTAATGCCGTTTACATTTCTTTCACAACCACACATCAGTTCTTGGAATAAGTGACTTTGTTTATAATGGGCTACTCATTTTCTTGTTAACTAGCATTGGATGGCTCCGTTATCAGTAAATAAGTCTTGCCATATTACCTTATAGTGAGATGTTACACTCTAATGCTTATCGTACTTTGAGCCGTATGCTCTCTTTGGTTTGC
This sequence comes from Escallonia herrerae, assembly GCA_033070095.1. Classification (NCBI taxonomy): domain Eukaryota; kingdom Viridiplantae; phylum Streptophyta; class Magnoliopsida; order Escalloniales; family Escalloniaceae; genus Escallonia; species Escallonia herrerae. Next base: position 646,027 of record JAVXUP010000147.1, read on the forward strand.
AAAATTCTATCCTTGTCTAAATTATTTCCTTTCAGCTAAACAAAGTCATTGTAAGAAAAATTAGCTCGTGTACATCGCTTATTTAGTCTCGTTTTCTTTTATACCAGTTCTCACGGTCATCACCTGGTCCATTTTGTATTGTATTCATTAATTTCATATACAGTATGTTCAATATCATGTTCTTCGTTTCTCCTCTGTCAATCTTAAGCTCACTAGTGGTTTTACCATGTCCAACATGTATTGTAATAATGTTCGTCACATTTCTGTACTTCGACTATGTTTGAACAACCCTCATTTTGAGAGGGTCCTTTAGACACGTGTTTGATTATGCTGGCGATCAATGGATGCCTGGCATGCTACCGGTAGCACATGTTTGACGTTTGTACGTCTGGTTTGAGTGACCAACCTAGTCATCATGTATTTTGTTGTGTAGCGTTTCAAGGCTTATAATATTAATATGTTTAGGGTTAAATGCTTAATTCGATGTTGGACAATAAGATATGATTTGCTCTTTTCCATCGAGTATTTGTTGTTCGATTCCATTAGTTTTACTTTGAGATTCTATCAGTTTTTAGTACCTTACCGAGCTATTTGAGCTCACCCTTTTCCTCTACCTTACCCCTTGCCACAGGTCAAGAAAGTGACCAAGAATCCATATGACGGCATTGGAGTTTTGAGAGTTTTTTGTAGTTAATTAGACTACTAGCTTATTTTCAGAACTTTACCCGGATGTGGGTAATTTGATAGAATTGATTTGGTGTAATTTGTCTAGCCGCTGAGTTTAGTAATTTGTTTTGTAAGGGATTATTAAGTGGAAGGATTGTATTAGAATGTTACTGTTTGGCAATATTTTATGCTCTGGTAGTAACCGATGTAACCAAGTTTATAGCGGCAGTTCAGGAAATTCGGTGGCAGTCGCGGCTTCCATTTTGGGGGCGTGACAAGGTTGGTATCCGAGCTTAGGTTTGTGACCACGTAGACTCGGGTGAGCCTAAGTTTAAAACATTGCGAACTAATGTACCATTAGATCGGTCTCTTTTGCTACCAAAATCATTTTTTTTATTTTGCGTGTATCCTTTGAACATTTATAGGCTTATACGGTTTCATTTGGTGTGCTAGGATTACCATGCCTCCTAAAGACGCTAGTCGTAAGACCAACGATCTTCACAATCCACCAATGAATAATGTAGTTGCTGACGCCATTGTACAAGGATTTCAGAACCTGGCGAACTTAACTGCCGGAGGTGGCAGGACACCGCTCAATCAAAATCAAAATCAAGGGCAAAATGATGGTGTCAGAGCTAGAGATGTCGAGAAATTTAAAAAGTTAGTGCCCGCCTTTAAGGGAGAACCTGATCTGGAGAAGGCTGAAGCGTGGATGAACCAGAATGAGAAGGTGTTTGACCTTTAGAACAGTAGCGACGAACAGAAGGCGACATATGTTGTTTTCACGTTAGAAGATGAAGCCGACCGTTGGTGGAAAATGGTCAAATGCACACAGAGAATCAGCACTACTAATCCCATGACATGGGAGAGATTAAAAAGTATTTTCTTCAAGAAATACTACTTCCTCATAACGTAAAAGATCAGAAGGAAGAAGAATTCTTGAAGCTGGTACAGAATGATATGACAGTGGCACAATACGAGGCGAAGTTCACCTCATTGTCAAGATATGCCCCGCATCTGGTTGACATTGAGAATCGTAAAGCAAGAAGGTTTGAGAAAGGAATAAGGCGCGGCATTAAGAATAGGTTGTTGGCTCTGATGCTTTCGACCTTTGCCAAGGTGGTTGAACGGGCTGAAATTCTAGAGGTAGACTATGAAGAGTTTCAAAAAGGCATAAGAGCGGCCGTGCAAAAAACTTCAGACAAGAGCAAGGGTGGTGGTCAGAATAAGAAGAAATTGACTTTTTACGAGAAGGCGTGCGATCAACTCGAAGGGTTTTAGAGGTTTGCGATAGCTACGGCAAGGATCATAGGGATCAGCCATGCCATCGTTTTGACAAACTCTTGCTTCAACTGTGGGAAGGTGGGGCATTATGCTATGCAGTGCCCGTACCCGAAGGAAAAGTGACCGGGGGAGAAGGCTTATAACACTCAGGCTCAAGGTGGGGCCAAGGCATCTACGTGGGATAAGAGGCCTAGAGTACAAGGTTGTGCCTATGCTTTGACTGCCAAAGATGGCACAACTTCCAATGACGTGGTGGCAAGTTCGATTCAGATCCGTTCTTATTCATTTCATGCATTATTACACCTGGATCCACACATTCTTTTATAGCATCTTTTCTTGCGTGTAAGTTGGGTTCAAAACCACAACCTTTAAAAATTGATTTGATGGTTGATACCCCAGTGGGGAAATCTATTTTTAGTATCCACGGTGTACAAGTCTTGTCTGGTTCACGTTGAGGGTAGAGTGTTACCTTTGACGTTAGTTTTGGGGTGGACTGGTTGTCTTCTTATCATGCCTCATTGGATTGTTATGCCAAAGAAGTACGCTTCTAGATTCCCGGTCAATCTAAGTTTAGGTTTAGGGGTTCTACTCCCATTAATTCTTCTTGTCTTATTTCTGCCTTACGGGCTAGACGTTTGCCTAGGAAGGGGTGTCAGGGATATACAGCTCACATTGTGGATACTCGTGCAGCTGTTCATAACCTGTCAGATATTCCCGTCGTTAGTGAATTTTTAGACGGGTTTCCCGAAGAGCTCCCTGGTCTTCCTCCGAATCGCAAAATCCAGTATGTTATAGATCTTGTACCAGGAGCTGCTCCGATTTCTAAAGCTTCCTTCCGCGTGGCTCCTGCCAAGCTCAAACTGGATTCCTGCAACTCCAAGAACTGATTGAGAAGGACTTCGTTGGCCCAAACGTCTCTCCTTGGGGTACTCCCGTTTTATTTATAAAGAAGAAAGACAGACGGAAGAAGGAGATTCTGCATTCAATATAGGGAGTTGAACCGTATCACAGTTCGTATTAAGTACCCTTTTGCCAAGGATTGACGACTTGTTTGACCAGCTTCAAGGAGCTGAATATTTCTCCAAAATTGATCAGAGGTCAGGTTACCACCAATTGAGGGTTAGGAGGGAAGATATATCCGAGACTGCTTTCAGTATAAGATGCAGACACTAGGAGTTTTTAGTGATACCGTTTGGGTTGACTAATGCACCTGTAGCGTTTATGGACTTTATGAATCGGGTATTCAATTCAAGCAATAGTTGGACCGATTTGTCATGGTCTTTTTTGATGACGTACCGATTTAGTCTAAAACAAAGGAGGAACAAGAACATCATTTATGTATGGTGCGTCAATTCTGAGGTAGGAGAAGCTTTATGCCAAGTTTGTGTGAATTTTGGCTTGAATAAGTTGTGTTTTTAGGGCATCTGGTGTCTGAGGATGGAATCTCGGTGGATCCAAGGTAGAGACAGTGTGGAATTGGGAAAAACCAAGGATAGTTAGAGAGGTTCGCAGTTTCCTTGGTTTGGCTGGCTGCTATCGCAGGTTTGCAGAGGCATTTTCAATGCTTGCTATCCCATTAACTCGGAAAATAGGTTAAGTTTGAGTGGTAAGAGGAGTGTGATCGTAGTTTTCTAGAGCTAAAGAAAGACTGGTTTCAGCTGCGGTCCTTTCTCTGCCTTCTGGACTGGAGGATTTGTGATAAATAGTGATGCTTCACAAAAGGTCTGGGATGTGTGTTAATGCAGCATGGGCAAGTTATTGCTTCTGGTTCGCGGCAAGTCATAACGTATGAAATGAACTATCCAACATAAGACTTGGAGTTAGCTGCAGTGGTTTTTCCTTGAAAATTTAGAGGCACTATCTCTATGGTGAGACGTGTGAGATATACACAGATCACAAGAGTCTTGAGTATTTGTTCACGCAGAAAGAGTTGAATATGTGGCAACGTCGATGGTTAGTATTGCTTAAGGATTTTATATCATCCAGGGAGCTAGGCACCTGACCGACCGCAGACCCAATGGACTCCAACCGAGGGCTTTGCCAGGCCTTACTCGATTAAAACCAACATGTGCTGCAACGGAAATTAAAACTTCTACAACTTAAATTACATTTTCATACTTGAATACAACATTTATGCTAACACTCATCATAACACTGATTCGTTAACAACCAAACTAACCAACACTTTAAATCTTTATCGACTCAACCAATACAGTCTCCGAAGCTCAGTGCCAAATTGTTCCGTCCTATGCTCGTCACCATCACCTTACTTTCAAACCTGAAATGATAAGTAAGGGATGAGCTTCCACGTGCTCAGTAAGTAACCAATGATTCAACTAGGTGGACCATAGCATGCAGAAAACAACTCACTTTATATTATAGCCACGTTAAGAAATCTAAAACCATAAAGTTGGTAATCATTGGGTAAAACAAATAGAGTACATGAAACCAAAATTTGAAATATAAAATCATTAGCATAAGAGTCATGACAACCGGTTCATTCCCAACATTAGCTCAAACGATATGCTGCGGTCAGCGTACAGGCCCCACTGACTAGGGCCCGAAATGCCCCCTCCATCCGGGATAAAATTTTGTGGACGCATGGGCGAACCACGAGCAACAGTACTGTGCATCAACGTACAAGCCCCGTTGACCAGGGCCCGAAATCCAACTTTCCCCCGTGGATATAGGGCACAGCAATCGAGTAAACCAAAAACCCCCTTTAGGTTCATCGTGAATAAAATCACTCATCAATTGATTCTCAACCATCCTCACATCTTTTCAATAATCATCAAGATGTTCAATATTCACATTAACGTCAATACAAAACATTTCAAATCCGAGTTCCATTTCAGTTTTTAGGCAAAACATCATTTACATGCTGGTCCGGTTTTTCTTTGACGAGAATAAAACACTAAAACCTTTTTGGTAATTTAAGCCAGAGCAGTTAAACGTACTTTAAACGGTCAATAGTAATAAGCAACACATTTTTTTACAGTAGATAAACATATACGTTGCATATAAAATACTAGTTGAATCAAAGGGTCACTTACCTGACGCTACACATTCCCCACATCGAAATCTCCGGAGTGACAATCTCGTTGCTACATCTTGCTAAAAGAACGGTTAGGGCCATTCTTTTTTTATTTCCATGTTCCCAGCTTTACTATGACATGAAGGCATCATTGATGATTCCTGTTGGTTATTTCCTCAAACAACTCCGACGCCGCATCTGACCGCCCGCCACACAACCCTTCCAAAATCGTGCCCAGTTCACCATGCAATTCTCGGCATTTCATCACCGCTGTCGAGCCTCTCTCAACTAACTTGATGTCACTAACCCATCGAGCATGCCCTATTGCTACAATATACACAACCGCACTCCTCATGCAATAGTGTCCAACATGCACCCCTGTTACACCTTATTGTTCACAACCACGCCTACACAACCATGCCCTACAAACACCCCCTGTTACACACTATTGCCCAGCATCAACCACGCAGCATGCACCTTGTATGCACAATAGACACAGCACCGTCATTAAACCACAACCGGAACCAAACCAATATTGCAACTACACTACCAAACCCTGTTTCATAGTCAGTATCATCAAACCCAATATACCGGCTGCTAGGTCCCATAACCAACCAACCACTACAGGTGCCATCTTTATACAACCCACAACTAGTCCACCACCATCATCACTACAATTCTACACCCAAAATCAACTCCACGCTGCACTCCACATTATGCACACAAACATATTGTACCCTGTTAGACACACTATGTATGCACACATTGTACACAGTTCACATTCATGCACATACAAACATGTATACACACTCACACTACACATACCCATCCAACTCGCACCATCATGCACACACGGTATCCCCATACACATCCCCTTACACACCATCGTCCAACAACAACCACTCCTGGATACTTGCCCAAACTCAGAAGTTGTACACCCACCGCACTATACGATCCCGTCTACCCACAAACACTCAACACATGCAGAACCTGTATATGCAGACATACACAACCGCACTCTTCCCCAAGTATACACCCACACCACAATGCCCCATATACACAGCCTATTAGACACAAGTTTCCCGACAACAACCACACCTACGTACTTGATAAACACACAGACGCTGTGCACCCTCAGCTGTACATACAAACCACCACCCATCGCCAACTGCCGCCAAATGGCCACCGTTTCATGTCCATCAAAATCATAACAACACCACCACCAAACCCATTATGAGATCGAATCACGGTACATTTGGGAAATCTGAGGGTGCCATGGAAACAGGTGGTTCTTTGCAGGTGCAGAAGTGCTCCGCGGCAGTTCTAACCACGGTGGCAGAGAATTGTTGTGGCAAAGAAGGGGTGGTGATAGCCTGTGGCCTTGGGCGATTGGTCACTGGCCGGATTCGTGAAGGCCACAACGGCTGTTAGCATTGGATTTCACCGCGGCAGCAATAGCACGGTGGCATGGTGGTCGCGGAGGTGTTCTGTGGTGGTGGTGGCAGTGGTGCGACGGTCACAGAGGCATTGGGCGATGGCACTCGGTGAAGGGGCAGCTGGAGTTCCTCATCGGTGATGGGGCTATCGTGATCTATAAGAGGCATTGGCCAGCGATCGGGCTGCCGACCGGAGTTACTCACCGGAGGCTGAATAAGTGGCCAGCGACAGTGATTGCACGGTGAGGTGGTGGTGGCAGCGACGCAATGACTCCGACGGCGTAGCGTTGGTCCAGATCTGTGGCGTTGAGGGGTGCGTTTGGTGGAAATGTTGGCCGGAGTTGCTCACCGGTGAAGGGGCTGCTGTGATCCGAAAAAAAAAGCATTGGGCGGCGGTGGGACTGCCGGCGACATCGATCGCGTGACGGCTTGGCGGTGGCGACGGCGCCATGGCTATGGCAAGGTGGTTGCGGTGGTGCTCGGTGAAGGGGGGCTGAAGTTGCTCGCCGGCGGCTGCGTGTGTGGCCGGAAGCAGCGCCGGCAGTGCAGACCTACTTGGGTCGGCGCCTCTCTTTCTGTATTCTTCTCTTCATTTTCTCTCCGGTTCCTTTCTCTCCCGTTTTTCTTTTCTTTTCTTTTCTTTTTTGCATTATCAATTATCAATTTTGTTTCCCTTTTTGCTTTATGCTCTTTAATATGTATCAATATTTAACGCGAGACCAAAACTTATTATCACAGCGACCTCATCAGTTATAAATTTTCTAAAGCAACCCACTTACTTCCACAAATTTATTTATTGTTCAAAACATTATTATTCATAACTTATGTCATTATTAAAATATTTTGCTAAATGCAACAAATAATATTTCTCACAACAATTGATACTAAAGATCCAATAGTATCCCTTCAACAATAGCCCCCAAAAATTTTCAATTAACATAACTCATAACGACCATGGCTAAAGATTCAATTAATACTGCTCGCAAGATCTTAACCGAAGGTCTAAATTTGTCATACTTACAACAATCGTCGCTAAGTAATAATAACCTCTTAAACCTAGGTTCGGGGCATCACATTATTCTCCCCTTAATGAAATTTCGTCCTCAAAATTTGGTGTTCCTTGCATAATCATGTTTGATCTTAGATAACAACCAACATAACAACTCAAGTGCTTACACGACTAAATCTATCTAAAGAGTTCACAATCAAACTGGGATGTAATTTCAAGCAACTTTATAAGTACATGCACCCAAAGACCTTAAAGCACAAGATGTGTGATATACATTTAACACGTTTTAATCCATGGATAAGCCATATCTCGAACTTTGCCTTACTAGGTTGCTGCTCTTAATCGTGTCTGATCTCATCCCCCATCATGACACTGAACGTAAAACTCACTTTAACTCACCAACAAAGAATGCGTCTAATATGTATACTCTTAAATTAGATCATTCGCCAATTGTAAATGCTATATTCACATTTCTTCATTTATAAACCTTGAAGTCTCACCAAGTGATCAAATTTCTAGAACATCAGGTGTGTTCATCAAAATCAACCAAAAGACCAATTTGACACCAGGATATTACATCTTCTTCCCGTTAAAAGAAATTCGACCTCGAATTTCATTATACTCACAACGTTAAATGTCACATTCCTATTTAAGTCGTAATGCTAAGCTCTAACTTACCAGGTCATCACTTACACTTTAACACTTGCGGAACTTCGAGAGTTTTCGTAACCTTCCAAAAGTCCCAAAGTTTCTACATTCTGAACCAGCCTTGACAACTAGAAAACATTTCTCTGAACCAATCAAATCTAGCTTCACCCAAACGAAGAAAGTTCTCTTAATGGTATGAAACTTTCGAAATGTAAGTTATCATCATCAGTCATAGCCTAAGCAACTTTAAATACTACTCGATGCTACAGAGCTTGAATTATCATTTACACACTAACGATTATAGAACCACCTGACCCAATGACCTTGATGTTTAATAATTTAGTTCTTATATGAAATACGTTTAAATTGAAGACCTATGCTCATAAGATTTTGATTGACGAAAATTCAAAAATTCATAATCGCAATTAACCAATCCCAAAAGGAACCCTTGATAACCCCAAGAGACAACATCATTTTCAAAAGTCACTAGTCTTTTAACATCAAGAAATAACATTCACAATCGTAGCAACTTTAATAGCCTCCAAAATACGAGTCAAGAACATCAGTACTTCAATAACGCCCATCGTAACTTCAAACATTTCATTGTACTATAAGAGTCAGATTATAACCTAAGATTTTATAATCTAACCAACCAAATATTATTACTCAACCTCGAAATAGTTATGGCTCAGCTAGTACGAAGCTCACTGACTATACTTATTCCACTCTAACTAAACCAGATATTTAAATTCCTGATCATCATGCTTCTGCTACGCTTTTCAGATTACAAACCACAATATATTCTTTCGCACGGTCTACTTAGTAGTAGCAAGCTTAACTGCAACCCTATGGTGCACTAAAGTACAAAGAATTTCTCACATATGACTTTCACTCTAAAGATCAAATCTTGAGTTCTACCTTTCACTTTCGTCAGCCTAGTTACAAGTCTACAAAATCATATAACCTAACCAACGGGATCAATACTTAAGCTCTAATATCCCAAAACCGTAATGCTCTGATACCATTTCTGTCACGACCCGAACCCACGGGCAGGCCCGCGAGCTAGGCACCTGACCGGCCGCAGACCCAATGGACTCCAACCGAGGGCTCTGCCAGGCCTTACTCGATTAAAACCAACATGTGCTGCAGCGGAAATTAAAACTTCTACAACTTAAATTACATTTTCATACTTGAATACAACATTTATGCTGACACTCATCATAACACTGATTCGTTAACAACCAAACTAACCAACACTCTAAATCTTTATCGACTCAACCAATACAGTCTCCGAAGCTCAGTGCCAAATTGTTCCGTCCTATGCTCGTCACCATCACCTTACTTTCAAACCTGAAATGATAAGTAAGGGATGAGCTTCCACGTGCTCAGTAAGTAACCAATGATTCAACTAGGTGGACCATAGCATGCAGAAAACAACTCACTTTATATTATAGCCACGTTAAGAAATCTAAAACCATAAAGTTGGTAATCATTGGGTAAAACAAATAGAGTACATGAAACCAAAATTTGAAATATAAAATCATTAGCATAAGAGTCATGACAACCGGTTCATTCCCAACATTAGCTCAAACGATATGCTGCGGTCAGCGTACAGGCCCCACTGACTAGGGCCCGAAATCCCCCCTCCATCCGGGATAAAATTTTGTGGACGCATGGGCGAACCACGAGCAACAGTACTGTGCATCAACGTACAAGCCCAGTTGACCAGGGCCTGAAATCCAACTTTCCCCCGTGGATATAGGGCACAGCAATCGAGTAAACCAAAAACCCCCTTTAGGTTCATCGTGAACAAAATCACTCATCAATTGATTCTCAACCATCCTCACATCCTTTCAATAATCATCAAGATGTTCAATATTCACATTAACGTCAATACAAAACATTTCAATATTCACATTAACGTCTACAGTTTGAGATACTGTAGACTCCCAAGCCTGAGATAAATTATGATTGAGATTTAACTTTGAAAAGGGGGATTAGGTTTTGACCATTTTTCTTTTACCTGATGTTTCTGCATAAGATCAAGATTTGGGCCAATTACGCAGTAGTTGACCGATACTACTCACCTTTCGAATTTAAAGATTTTAAACAGTACCCAAAGAAGATGATTGGGAGATAGGATCATGATTTCTTGTGAATAGCTCTAACAGCTAGTGGCTATAGTCTGTGTTGTGATGGAGAGATAATTGCTGTGGTAGATTAGAGACTTAAACTTTGGTGGATGCGTGATATATATATATATATGTGTGTGTGTGTGTGTGTGTGTGTGTGTGTGTGTGTGTTTAACTATATTTTGGGTACTTTTAAGGTAATACTTTACTCTGTGTTGAATTTTGACAACAATATGAACTGATTGTCTTGAGGTATTAGAATGTGCAACAAAAGCATTGGAGTCAGAGTTTTCAGTCTGGGGTTATGATGTGAAAGTGCATATAGACATTGTTTAAAAATATTCACTAAGCCCAAGTGGTATGCTTCATAGGTTGCCTGGTTTATATTGATTTTAGTGTCAGACTAATAACAATAGATGGGAGAAATATTCACCACTAGGTGATCTCATGATTTTAGTTAGTGATCTTCAAACACATTGTACTCGTTGATTTACATAAGTGAGATATATTCCGCCTTTCATCTAACGACCTCTCTTTTGCCTTAGCTGTAGGATGTCTAGACAAGAAGCCCCTATCGAACCTTCTAAGGACAAGGGAAACTCCTCATTATCCCAGAAGACATCATTAACCAAGCAACCTCAAGGGTCTAACCTAAGGACATTGACGAATCCACATTCTAGGACCATATGGGCATCTACATTTGTCAGAGAAGGGAGTAAGCGTGCTAGAATTAGAGCAGCAGCGAGAAATAGACTTCAGGAAGATGACGCCTTTTCGCGAAAAGAACTGCACAAAACTTGGAATGGCCAACAGAAGAACTTCCAAAGGAACTCAGCACCTTGGAAAAGTAGTAAAGCTAGATCGCTGCCATGCCGCAGGTGTAACCACTTTCATCCTGGTAGACTCTGTAGGTGGAAAACGAAAGAATGTTTCTCATGTGGACAAGAGGGTCATTTTATTAAGGATTGCCCTAGAGTTGGACCACAAAGTCAACCAAACGAGGATGCAACGAAACTCCAGGCAACGACAAAAGTCCTTGCAAAAACCCAGCAGGACTCGCAGGCATCCGATTCAATGATTATGGGTGCGCTTTCTATTCTTTCTATCCTTGCAAAGGTGTTTTCTGATTTAATATTGTAGGCATGTAATTTTATTCTAATCAACAAAAATGGCTGAGTAAGTTATTTTAGTTTGGCCATGGTTTAAGTCGAACATAAGTTAAGAGCATACTCTTTTGGTATGAGAAACATTTAAGAACTTCACCCGGATGTCGGTAAGAATTGATTAGATTGCGTTTGTGTAATTGTTTTAAACCATGCGTTTGAAAATTTCTTCCGAAAGAGATTGTTAGGAGAACGAGCTCTCTTTAATTGTGATCTTATAAAGACTTTTCCTTTTATGAATTTAGAGGTACTGTCTATACCTATCGTTACTAGTGATATGGTGGATTGATATTTCATTGTAAGAACCTGGATAGCGGTCTCACCTTACTATTTTCGGGGCGTATGTGACAAGGTGGGGTTCCATGGTACTTAAAGATTAAGTAATGATCTAGTTGATTGGGTTCTGAAAACCTGAGTCATAACCAGAATCCTATAGTATAGTGAAATTCCAAGGTTACTGAAATATAATTTTTGATTTTTGACAAATATTTTGGACGATTATATATAAAGTCACTAGGACGCTTTTCTTTTGAGTGAAGTTGACTTAAGATGGTTGGAACAAAATGTTTCCAGTTGATGTATGAAGTTGACTTAAAGTTGTGGCAAATGAAGTTCAGTGGAGGGTTTAAAGAATGCTCGGCCATTATGTTGGATACTATAACGGTCACGTAGTGAAAGCATAGTTGGTACATCATTTGATTTGAGGCATTAATGTGTGAGTGCTTATAGGAATTGGCTAGTTATTTCGAGGTTGAGCAATGGTATCCGGCTGTTGGATTATGAAATCCTGGGTAATAATTGAAATCGTTTAGTATAGTGAAATGTTTGAAGCGGTTATTGATGTTCTCGACTGATATTTTTTTAGTTTATACATGTGAAAGATTCGGTAATACCGTCGTTTGGGAGTTACGTAGTAAGGCGTAGTGCTTCGATATTATAAGTATGTGAAATTTCGAGGACAAAATTTTTATAAGTGGGAGAGATTGTAACACCCTGAACCGTGATATGTCTAGCCGGTTAGTTTATTATCTAGGTGACGACTTTTATACGCGAGATTTAACGTCGATTTCTATCAGCAAAATTTTATCGGCAATGTTAGCGTCAATTAGCGTGATTGAATTTTTAATGGCTATATTTAACGACAAATTTTTAGAAAGTCATAAGTTAACTATAGCAGATATTATTAATGTTGATTGATGTATTTAGCGACCATTAGCATTAACAGTATTTTAGAAAATCTTAGCGACAAATTTGCTAGTGTATGTATATTTTAGCGACAAGTTATTTAAAATATCGGTGCGCTTATTATTAGCAATGATTTGCGAAACGAGATAATGTAGTAACCCGTTAACAATTTGCGTAGCGCATAAAGTGTCGTAAATATTTATTTTTGGACCATTTCGCGATAATAAAGTTCGGGCATGAAAGATTTAGCGACAAAATAAATAGTGTAAGGGGTTTTGTGATAATTCTCAACTTAGGGTTTTTAGTGTATATATATACACACTCTGTAGAGAGCAGCCGACCCTAGCTAGCAGCCTTCCCTCATTATTTGCTGATCCAAGACAAAGAAACAGAGAAAGAAACCGTGAAGAAAGCTTCCGGCGAAGTTGTCTCGGTAAGTTTACTTTTAGAGATTATGCTTCATGTATTGATGTATATATGTACATGTATTTAGGTAACGCTAACACTGTATGGGAGGGCTGCGAATGGATTGATTTAGGTATAGGACGATTGGGTTGGGGTGTTGTTCTTGTGTCGGTATGTAAACTAATTTCAGACATTAGAGTATGTTGCGTATTGCTGTGCGTCGCGGGTATTGCGTGAGCATGTGGGCTGCCTAGGGAAGAGAAGTTGTTGTCGCCGGCGAATCTGGGGTGGCTTAGAAGGGAAGAAAAAGTCCCACTGCTGTGAGGCAGTTGGTATGAACCACCTGCTGGAGTGCAAGGTGCCGATATGCGGCTACGTAAAACTGCCATAAGGCAGCTTGGGTATAAGTGTGTGCACGGGTATACCGGTGTGTAGCCCAAGTGCAGTGGATGTATTTTGGCATCTAGATGTGACGGTGGGTGTTCAGGAGTGTTCATGATAGAGAGAAATGGGGTGATGAAGCAGCCATGGTGGCTGCCATGAAAGGAAGGGGAATGAATTATGGGTAAAGCATTGGTGGGACAAACAAATAGAGTAGATTTGGAGATAACAGTAGCCTCTCTCTTTCCTGAAGTAACATCCTAATGGTGACAAATAGAGGGAACAAGAAGTGGGTGCATGCAGGTGGTGGTGCGTGAGGTGTGTGCTGCTGTGATGTGTTATGTGGTATTGTGAGCACGTGGAGGTGAGTGGTGTGTGAAAAAGGTGGTGTGTAGTGTGTGCGCAGGAGTGTACTGAGTGTGTGTATATTTCATGTGTGGTTAGAGTGTACTTATGAGAGAAGATGGAAGTGGGGGTTGTGTAGATTAAACTGTGAAGTGCATGAGTGTGAGGAGAGTTTGAAAATGTGGTGAAAGGAGAAGAAGAAGGGTCACACGGCTGCCATAAAGTAAATGGGTTTTCCTGTGAGCCATGAAAGGAAAGAAAAAGGGTATGGGCAGTAGCTTTGAAGGAAAATTATGGAGGATTAGGTTGGATATGGTGTTGTGTATATGGGAGTGATGTGGGGATGAGTGTGTATAGATTAATGTATATGTGCTTATGTGTATATATATGAGATGGGTATGTGAACTTACAGGTATATGGGCATTACGTGTGAGTAGCTGCAGGTGGAGGATGTTGTTGGGTGTTATGAAGAAGGAGAAGACTGCTTAGAGAGAGGGAAAGTTTATGTTTTAAAGTTGGACTCAAATTTGTCACTAAAAAGCTATCCTATTCCAGCAGTCTCTTTTTCGAATTTTTAAAATATTTTGGAATATTATTTGGACAAAACTCAAAGAAGTAACTTATGTTAATTTTGCAAGATCTACACACAGTAAAAGTTTCAGATTTTTCGAAGCTTGATAAGCATGCTAACTAAATTTATTCGTAAAAGAGATTTCGATGCATTTTAAAATAGTAAAGTAAATTAAATTCTGAAACTCCCACAATAATCTTACGTAGCTAAGATAAGATATTTTCTAAAGTTTCGAAAGGTTTTAAAGTCGTTTGCTATTTTAGCATCGTTAGCGACGTAGCGCCCGAGCGATTATCGCGTTACTGTTAACTATTAAAATAGTTTGCAAAATCATTTTTAAGAACCTCTTCTGATTAGATTTAGAGAAAGTACAAAACAGAAACTCCCCATAATTTTGGGAAACCTTTGACGTGAAATTGTCTCAGATTTTTCCGGGCATAGGAAGTGTCTCAAACAATTTTATTTTCAAAATAGGCTTTTGAATTATTTAACATAGTAAACAAGATTATTCTAAACCTAGAATTTTATAGTGATCTAAAATTACTGTGATGCTTGAGTGGTTTAAATGTATTCTTTTAGGTTATATCCAAGTGGATAATGGTACGTTAGGCATCGGGGGAGAATAGGAAATTTTACAAAGTACGAGGGGCGGTTTGGTACACTTCACTCACTTAAGAGAAACTTAATACTTAGGCGTGCTCGAGCGGTAATGAATGATGTCGTTGTGGTTTGTTATTTAGGTTTCGGTAGTCAAGAGATAGGATCGACTGTTGATCGAGCTCAAGAACCAATTACTAAGCAAGTAAGTACTCCTGTCATATTCCTCCGTATACCCTATTTTTGTTATGTATATGTATAAATGAATTGTTCCAATTAGAAATTTTAAAGCCTTTTACATGCTACTGCTTTTGTGTAAATTGTTTGATGAGAAAATGCATAAAAAATGCCATGAAATGTTTTCTAAGAGTAGTGTTTAAAGTTGGCTTATGTTGAATGAGACGGTATTTCTGGCTTGGTTGTTGCGCCCCATATCCACGGGGGAAAGTTGGATTGTTGGGTCCTGGTCAACGGGACGATACGTTGACGCACAGTACTGTTGCTCGTGGTGCGCCCTTGCGTCCACACCAATATGTATCCCGGACGAAGGAGGGATTGTGGGCCCTAGTCGGGGGGCGCATACCCTGACCAAATAATGTTCATCCCAGGTGGTGTAGGGATTGTGGGCCCTAGTCAGGGGGGAACGTACGCTGACCGCAACATGCCTATGTTATGATGAACTGTGATAGTTGTTGATGAGCCTACTTGATGTCATACTTCGTTTCTGAGAATCTTGGATGAATTGCTTTCAAAAGTATATATATGCAGAGTATCTCTTGTGAAATGTTTACCAGTTTCAAATTGAAGAAAACCTTGGCATGTTTTTATGAATCCCAAAATCTATTTTAGGGATATGGTTTGTGTACTTACTGGGCCCCAAGCTTACCCCGTTTTATAAATAGTTTTAGGCGATCAACTAGATGAACATGAGTATTGCGAGGGAAATGAGAATGAAGCCGTGGGAGATGCGCGTTAGGAGGCTGAATTAAGTTCCATGATAAATTATGACATTACAGGTTTATTCTAGAATTGTTTGTAGTGTAACTCCAGGAGATTTCCTTTAAACAAATTATATTAGTCGTTATGGAGGAATTTAATTGAGATAATTTTGGAGAGATCTATAAGGACCTTTTTGGAAGTCATATTATGGTATTAGTTAATGCATGATATTAGAATTTGTTGACAGGTTTAAATAAGGCCTGGCAGAGCCCTTGGTTGGAGTCCATTGGGTCTGCAGCCGGTCACGTGCCTAGCTCGCGGGCCTGCTCATGGGTTCGGGTTGTGACAACACTGCTCACATTGTAGATACTCGTGCAGCTGATCAGAACCTGTCAGATATTCCTGTCGTTAGTGAATTTTTAGACGGGTTTCCCGAAGAGCTCCCTGGTCTTCCTCCGAATCGCAAAATCCAGTCTGTTATAGATCTTGTACCAGGAGCTGCTTCGATTTCTAAAGCTTCCTTCCGCGTGGCTCCTGCAAAGCTCAAACTAGATTCCTGCAACTCCAAGAACAGATTGAGAAGGACTTCGTTCGCCCAAACGTCTCTCCTTGGGGTACTCCCGTTTTATTTGTAAAGAAGAAAGACAGACGGAAGAAGGAGATTCTGCATTCAATATAGGGAGTTGAACCGTATCACAGTTCATTTTAAGTACCCTTTTGCCAAGGATTGACGACTTGTTTGACCAGCTTCAAGGAGCTGAATATTTCTCCAAAATTGATCAGAGGTCAGGTTACCACCAATTGAGGGTTAGGAGGGAAGATATATCCGAGACTGCTTTCAGTATAAGATGCAGACACTAGGAGTTTTTAGTGATACCGTTTGGGTTGACTAATGCACCTGTAGCGTTTATGGACTTGATGAATCGGGTATTCAAGCAATAGTTGGACCGATTTGTCATGGTCTTTATTGATGACGTACCGATTTACTCTAAAACATAGGAGGAACATGAACATCATTTATGTATGGTGCAAATTTTGCGCACAAAAACTATTAACTTAGTTATGGTGCTTTGGCGTAACCATTCACTGGAATAAGCCACTTGTGTGATGCCCTGAACCTAGGTTTACGAGGTTATTATTACTTAGCGACGATTGTTGTAAGTAAGACAAATTTAGACCTTCAGTTAAGATCTTGCGAGCGGTATTAATTGAATCTTTAGCCATGGTCGTTATGAGTTATGTTAATTGAAATTTTTTGGGGCTATTGTTGAAGGGATACTATTGGATCTTTAGTATCAATTGTTGTGAGAAATATTATTTGTTGCATTTAGCAAAATATTTTAATAATGACATAAGTTATGAATAATAATGTTTTGAACAATAGATAAATTTGTGGAAGTAAGTGGGTTGCTTTAGAAAATTTATAACTGATGAGGTCGCTGTGATAATAAGTTTTGGTCTCGCGTTAAATATTGATACATATTAAAGAGCATAAAGCAAAAAGGGAAAAAATTGATAATTGATAATGCAAAAAAAAAAGAAAAGAAAAATGAGAGAGAAAGGAACCAGAGAGAAAATGAAGAGAAGAATATAGAAAGAGAGGCGCCGGCCCTAGTAGGTCTGCACTACCGGCGCTGCTTCCGGCCACACACGCAGCCGCCGGCGAGCAACATCAGCCCCCCTTCACCGAGCACCACCGCAACCACCGTGCCATAGCCATGACGCCGTCGCCACCGCCAAGCCGTGACGCGATCGATGTCGCCGGCAGTCCCAGCCGCCCAATGCTTTTTCGCATCCCAGCAGCCCCTTCACCGGTGAGCAACTCCGGCCAACATTTCCACCTAACGCACCCCTCACCGTGCGAGTCAAATTCACAGATCTGGACCAACGCTACGCCGTCGGAGTCATCGCGTCGCTTCCACCACCACCTCACCGTGCGATCGCTGTCGCTGGCCACCTATTTAGTCTCCGGTGAGTAACTTCGGTCGGCAGCCTGATCGCTGGCCAACGCCTCTTATAGATCACGACAGCCCCATCACCGATGAGGAACTCCAGCTGCTCCTTCATCGAGTGCCATCGCCCAACGCCTCTGTGACCGTCGCGTCACTGCCACCACCACAGAACACCTCCGCGACCACCATGCCACCGTACTATTGCTGCCGCGGCAAAATCCAATGCTAACGGCCGTTGTGGCCTTCACGAATCCGGCCAGTGACCAATCGCCCAAGGCCATAGACTATCACCACCCCTTCTTTGGCACAACAATTCTTTGCCACCGTCGTTAGAACTGCCGCGGAGCACTTCTGCACCTGCAAAGAACCACCTGTTTCCATGGCACCCTCAGATTTGCCAAATGTACCGTGATTCGATCTCATAATGGGTTTGGTGGTGGTGTTGTTATGATTTTGAGGGACATGAAACGGTGGCCATTTGGCGGCAATTGGCGATGGGTGGTGGTTTGTATGTACAGCTAAGGGTGCACAACGTCTATGTGTTTGTCAAGTATGTAGGTGTGGTTGTTGTCGGGAAACTTGTGTCTAATAGGCTGTGTATATGGGGCATTGTGGTTTGGGTGTATATTTGGTGAAGAGTGCGGTTGTGTATGTCTGCATATACAGGTTCTGCATGTGTTGAGTGTTTGTGGGTAGACGGGTTCGTATAGTGTGGTGGGTGTACAATGTCTGAGTTTGGGCAAGTATCCAGGGGTGGTTGCTGTTGGACGATGGTGTGTAAGGGGATGTGTATGGGGATACCGTGTGTGCATGATGGTGCGAGTTGGATGGGTATGTGTAGTGTGAGTGTGTATACATGTTTGTATGTGCATGAATGTGAACTGTGTACAATGTATGCATACATAGTGTGTCTAACAGGGTACAATATGTTTGAGTGCATAATGTGGAGTGCAGCGTGGAGTTGATTTTGGGTGTAGAATTGTAGTGATGATGGTGGTGGACTAGTCGTGGGTTGTATAAAGATGGCACGTGTAGTGGTTGGTTGGTTGGTTATGGGATCTAGCAGCCGGTATATTGGGTTTGATGATACTGACTATGAAACAGGGTTTGGTAGTGTAGTTGCGATATTTGTTTGGTTCCGGTTGTGGTTTAATGACGGTGCTGTGTCTATTGTGCATACAAGGTGCATGCTGCATGGTTGATGCTGGGCAATAGTGTGTAACAGGGGGTGTTTGTAGGGCATGGTTGTGTAGGCGTGGTTGTGAACGATAAGGTGTAACAGGGGTGCATGTTGGACACTATTGCATGAGGAGTGCGGTTGTGTATATTGTAGCAATAGGGCATGCTTGATGGGTTAGTGACATCAAGTTAGTTGAGAGAGGCTCGACAGCGTTGATGAAATGCCGAGAATGGCATGGTGAACTGGGCACGATTTTGGAAGGGTTGTGTAGCGGGCGGTCAGATGCGGCGTCAGAGTTGTTTAAGGAAATAACCGACAGGAATCATCAATGATGCCTTCGTGTCATAGTAAAGCTGGGAACATGGAAATAAAAAAAAGAATGGCCCTAACCGTTCTTTTAGCAAGATGTAGCAGCGAGATTGTCACTCCGGAGATTTCGATGTGGGGAATGTGTAGCGTCAGGTAAGTGACTCTTTGATTCAACTAGTATTTTATATGCAACGTATATGTTTATCTACTGTAAAAAAATGTGTTGCTTATTACTATTGACCGTTTAAAGTACGTTTAACTGCTCTGGCGTAAATTACCAAAAAGGTTTTAGTGTTTTATTCTCGTCAAAGAAAAAATCGGACCAGCATGTAAATGATGTTTTGCCTAAAAACTGAAATGGAACTCGGATTTGAAATGTTTTGTATTGACGTTAATGTGAATACTGAACATCTTGATGATTATTGAAAGGATGTGAGGATGGTTGAGAATCAATTGATGAGTGAGAATCAACTTACTCCACGGGGGAAAGTTGGATTTCGGGCCCTGGTCAACGGGGCTTGTACGTTGATGCACAGTACTGTTGCTCGTGGTTCGCCCATGCGACCACAAAATTTTATCCCGGATGGAGGAGGGATTTCGGGCCCTAGTCAGTGGGGCCTGTACGCGAACCACAGCATATCGTTTGAGCTAATGTTGGGAATGAACCGGTTGTCATGACTCTTATGCTAATGATTTTATATTTCAAATTTTGGTTTCATGTACTCTATTTGTTTTACCCAATGATTACCAACTTTATGGTCTTAGATTTCTTAACGTGGTTATAATATAAAGTGAGTTGTTTTCTGCATGCTATGGTCCACCTAGTTGAATCATTGGTTACTTACTGAGCACGTGGAAGCTCATCCCTTACTTATCATTTCAGGTTTGAAAGTAAGGTGATGGTGACGAGCATAGGAAGGAACAATTTGGCACTGAGCTCCAGAGACTGTATTGGCTGAGTCGCTAAAGATTTAGATTGTTGGTTTAGTTTTAGTTGTTGATAAATTAGAGTTATGAGGAGTTGTAGCATGAGTATTGTATTCAAATAAAAATACGAAAATGTAATTTAAGTTTATAGAAGTTTTAATTTTTGCTGCAGATTATATGCTGTTTTAGCGAGTAAGGCCTGGCAGAGCCCTCGGTTGAAGTCCATAGGGTCTGCGGCCGGTCACGTGCCTAGCTCGCGGGCTTGCCCGTGGGTTCGGGTCGTGACAGAAATGGTATCAGAGCATTACGGTTTTGGGATATTAGAGCTTAAGTATTGATCCCGTTGGTTAGGTTATATGATTTTGTAGACTTGTAACTAGGCTGACGAAAGTGGAAGGTAGAACTCAAGATTTGATCTTTAGAGTGAAAGTCATATGTGAGAAATTCTTTGTACTTTAGTGCACCATAGGGTTGCAGTTAAGCTTGCTACTACTAAGTAGACCGTGAGAAAGAATATATTGTGGTTTGTAATCTGAAAAGCGTAGCAGAAGCATGATGATTAGGAATTTAAATATCTGGTTTAGTTAGAGTGGAATAAGTATAGTCAGTGAGCTTCGTACTAGCTGAGCCATAACTATTTCGAGGTTGAGTAATAATATTCGGTTGGTTAGATTATAAAATCTTAGGTTATAATCTGACTCTTATAGTACAATGAAATGTTTGAAGTTACGATGGGCGTTATTGAAGTACTGATGTTCTTGACTCATATTTTGGAAGCTATTAAAGTTGCTACGATTGTGAATGTTGTTTCTTGATGTTAAAAGGCTAGTGACTTTTGAAAATGATGTTGTCTCTTGGGGTTATCAAGGGTTCCTTTTGGGATTGGTTAATTGCGATTATGAATTTTTGAATTTTAGTCAATCAAAATCTTATGAGCATAGGTCTTCAATTTAAGCGTATTTCATATAAGAACTAAATTATTAAACATCAAGGTCATTGGGTCAGGTGGTTCTATAATCGTTAGCGCGTAAATGATAATTCAAGCTCTGTAGCATCGAGTAGTATTTAAAGTTGCTTAGGCTATGACTGATGATGATAACTTACATTTCGAAAGTTTCATACCATTAAGAGAACTTTCTTCGTTTGGGTGAAGCTAGATTTGATTGGTTCAGAGAAATGTTTTCTAGTTGTCAAGGCTGGTTCAGAATGTAAAAACTTTGGGACTTTTGGAAGGTTATGAAAACTCTCGAAGTTCCGCAAGTGTTAAAGTGTAAGTGATGACCTGGTAAGTTAGAGCTTAGCATTACGACTTAAATAGGAATGTGATGTTTAACGTTGTGAGTATAATGAAATTCGAGGTCGAATTTCTTTTAACGAGAAGAAGATGTAATATCCTGGTGTCAAATTGGTCTTTTGGTTGATTTTGATGAATACACCTTATGTTCTAGAAATTTGATCACTTGGTGAGACTTCAAGGTTTATAAATGAAGAAATGTGAATATAACATTTATAATTGGCGAATGATCTAATTTAAGAGTATAAATATTAGACGCATTCTTTGTTGGTGAGTTAAAGTGAGTTTTACGTTCATTGTCATGATGGGGGATAAGATCAGACACGATTAAGAGCAGCAACCTAGTAAGGCAAAGTTCGAGGTATGGCTTATCCATGGATTAAAGCGTGTTAAATGTATATCACACATCTTGTGCTTTAAGGTCTTTGGGTGCATGTACTTATAAAGTTGCTTGAAATTACATCCCAGTTTGATTGTGAACTCTTTAGATAGATTTAGTCGTGTAAGCACTTGAGTTGTTATGTTGGTTGTTATCTAAGATCAAACATGATTATGCAAGGAACACCAAATTTCGAGGACGAAATTTCATTAAGGGGAGAATAATGTGATGCCCCGAGCCTAGGTTTATGAGGTTATTATAACTTAGCGACGATTGTTGTAAGTAAGACAAATTTAGACCTTCAGTTAAGATCTTGCGAGCGGTATTAATTGAATCTTTAGCCATGGTCGTTATGAGTTATGTTAATTGAAAATTTTTGGGGGCTATTGTTGAAGGGATACTATTGGATCTTTAGTATCAATTGTTGTGAGAAATATTATTTGTTGCATTTAGCAAAATATTTTAATAATGACATAAGTTATGAATAATAATGTTTTGAACAATAGATAAATTTGTGGAAGTAAGTGGGTTGCTTTAGAAAATTTATAACTGATGAGGTCGCTGTGATAATAAGTTTTGGTCTCCCGTTAAATATTGATACATATTAAAGAGCATAAAGCAAAAAGGGAAAAAAATTGATAATTGATAATGCAAAAAAAAAAAAGAAAAGAAAAACGGGAGAAAAAGAACCGGAGAGAAAATAAAGAGAAGAATATAGAAAGAGAGGCGCCGGCCCTAGTAGGTCTGCACTACCGGTGCTGCTTCCGGCCACACACGCAGCCGCCGGCGAGCAACCTCAGCCCCCCTTCACCGAGCACCACCGCAACCACTGTGCCATAGCCATGGCGCCGTCGCCACCGCCAAGCCGTGACACGATCGATGTCGCCGGCCGTCCCACCGCTGCCCAATGCTTTTTCGGATCACAGCAGCCCCTTCACCGGTGAGCAACTCTGGCCAACATTTCCACCAAACGCACCCCTCAACGCCACAGATCTGGACCAACACTACGCCGTCGGAGTCATCGCGTCGCTGCCACCACCACCTCACCGTGCAATCGCTGTCGCTGGCCACCTATTTAGTCTCCGGTGAGTAACTCCGGTCGGCAGCCCGATCCCTAGCCAACGCCTCTTATAGATCACGATAGCCCCATCACCGATGAGGAACTCCGTCCCCTTCACCGAGTGCCATCGCCCAACGCCTCTGTGACCGTCGTGCCACTGCCACCACCACAGAACACCTCCGCGACCACCATGCCACCGTACTATTGCTGCCGCGGCGAAATCCAATGCTAAAGGCCGTTGTGGCCTTCACGAATTCGGCCAGTGACCAATCGCCCAAGGCCACAGACTATCACCACCCCTTCTTTGCCACAACAATTCTTTGCCACCGTGGTTAGAACTGTCGCGGAGCACTTCTGCACCTGCAAAGAACCACCTGTTTCCATGGCACCCTCAGATTTGCCAAATGTACCGTGATTCGATCTCATAATGGGTTTGGTGGTGGTGTTGTTATGATTTTGATGGACATGAAACGGTGGCCATTTGGCGGCAGTTGGCGATGGGTGGTGGTTTGTATGTACAGCTAAGGGTGCACAGCGTCTGTGTGTTTGTCAAGTATGTAGGTGTGGTTGTTGTCGGGAAACTTGTGTCTAATAGGCTGTGTATATGGGGCATTGTGGTGTGGGTGTATATTTGGTGAAGAGTGCGGTTGTGTATGTCTGCATATACAGGTTCTGCATGTGTTGAGTGTTTGTGGGTAGACGGGTTCGTATAGTGTGGTGGGTGTACAATGTCTGAGTTTGGGCAAGTATCTAGGGGTGGTTGCTGTTGGACGATGGTGTGTAAGGGGATGTGTATGGGGATACCGTGTGTGCATGATGGTGCGAGTTGGATGGGTATGTGTAGTGTGAGTGTGTATACATGTTTGTATGTGCATGAATGTGAACTGTGTACAATGTGTGCATACATAGTGTATCTAACAAGGTACAATATGTTTGTGTCCATAATGTGGAGTGCAGCGTGGAGTTGATTTTGGGTGTAGAATTGTAGTGATGATGGTGGTGGACTAGTTGTGGGTTGTATAAAGATGGCACGTGTAGTGGTTGGTTGGTTATAGGATCTAGCAGCCGGTATATTGGGTTTGATGATACTGACTATGAAACAGGGTTTGGTAGTGTAGTTGCGATATTGGTTTGGTTCCGGTTGTGGTTTAATGACGGTGCTGTGTCTATTGTGCATACAAGGTGCATGCTGCGTGGTTGATGCTGGGCAATGGTGTGTAACAGGGGTGTTTGTAGGGCTTGGTTGTGTAGGCGTGGTTGTGAACGATAAGGTGTAACAGGGGTGCATGTTGGACACTGTTGCATGAGGAGTGCGGTTGTGTATATTGTAGCAATAGGGCATGCTCAATGGGTTAGTGACATCAAGTTAGTTGAGAGAGGCTCGACAGCGGTGATGAAATGCCGAGAATGGCATGGTGAACTGGGCACGATTTTGGAAGGGTTGTGTAGCGGGCAGTCAGATGCGGCGTCGTAGTTGTTTGAGAAAATAACCGACAGGAATCATCAATGATGCCTTCATGTCATAGTAAAGCTGGGAACATGGAAATAAAAAAAAGAATGGCCCTAACCGTTCTTTTAGCATGATGTGGCAGCGAGATTGTCACTCCGGAGATTTCGATGTGGGGAATGTGTAGCGTCAGGTAAGTGACCCTTTGATTCAATTAGTATTTTATATGCAACGTATATGTTTATCTACTGTAAAAAAATGTGTTGCTTATTACTATTGACCGTTTAAAGTACGTTTAACTGCTCTGGCTTAAATTACCAAAAAAGTTTTAGTGTTTTATTCTCGTCAAAGAAAAAACCGGACCAGCATGTAAATGATGTTTTGCCTAAAAACTGAAATGGAACTCGGATTTGAAATGTTTTGTATTGACGTTAATGTGAATACTGAACATCTTGATGATTATTGAAAGGATATGAGGATGGTTGAGAATCAATTGATGAGTGATTATGTTCACAATGAACCTAAAGGGGGTTTTTGGTTTACTCGATTGTTGTGCCCTATATCCACGGGGGAAAGTTGGATTTCGGGCCCTGGTCAACGGGGCTTGTACGTTGATGCACAGTACTATTGCTCGTGGTTCGCCCATGCGTCCACAAAATTTTATCCCGGATGGGGGAGGGATTTCGGGCCCTAGTCAGTGGGGCCTGTACGCTGACCGCATCATATCGTTTGAGCTAATGTTGGGAATGAACCGGTATTCATGACTCTTATGCTAATGATTTTATATTTCAAATTTTGGTTTCATGTACTCTATTTGTTTTACCCAATGATTACCAACTTTATGGTTTTAGTTTTCTTAACGTGGTTATAATATAAAGTGAGTTGCTTTCTGCATGCTATGGTCCACCTAATTGAATCATTGGTTACCTACTAAGCACGTGGAAGCTCATCCCTTACTTATCATTTCAGGTTTGAAAGTAAGGTGATGGTGACGAGCATAGGAAGGAACAATTTGGCACTGAGCTCCGGAGACTGTATTGGCTGAGCCGCTAAAGATTTATATTGTTGGTTTAGTTTTAACTGTTGATAAATTAGAGTTATGAGGAGTTGTAGCATGAGTATTGTATTCAAATAAAAATACAAAAATGTAATTTAAGTTTATAGAAGTTTTAATTTTTGCTACAGATTATATGCTGTTTTAGCGAGTAAGGCCTGGCAGAGCCCTCGGTTGGAGTCCATAGGGTCTGCGGCCGGTCACGTGCCTAGCTCGCGGGACTGCCCGTGGGCTCGGGTCGTGACAACTTGGGAACCCAAGGATGCTATCCACGAAAGGAACCCTCACCTTTTTGACATTAAAGGTACGTTTAAATTTCGAGGATGAAATTCTTTTAAGGTGGGGAGTATGTATTACCCCAATATTTATTTATGCAATGTTACTACTTTAAAATAAATATGTACTTAAATAATTAAATAAACAGGTTTGCGGTCTTTTTGGTAATATTGGGAAAATTTTGGTGCCTTTTGAATAAGAGGCTAAAGTTTGGGGGTTGGGGGGGGGGTAATTAGCGAGTTAGGGTTCCATTTGCATAGCATCCTCTCTCTCCAGACTCCTCTTCTTTCCCCTGCTTGCCACCTCTCCCATTCTCTTCTCCATTTTAAGCCCTAAATTGCTCGTCTTTTGGAGAAATTCGGTGTAAATCGAGTAGCCTAGCTTGCGGGGATTGAATTTTTGCCAAATTGCTTGTATATGGTAGGTAAGGGAATTCGTATTTTTTGTTGTGGCAAGGGTTATACCTTCTACTCCGCTCTAGTTTTCGGACTCAAATTTTGAATTTATTCTGCAAATGTTTGCTCCTGCATAGACCTTCCACTTATTGTAGGTTTAGTATATACGAGAAATTCTCTATTTGTGGCCACCTTGTTTTTGGGTTGATTGTTTGTTTGATATAATCTGCACAGATGAAACCCAATAGTTGCTGAATTTCGTTTTGCTAATGGATGTTGGACTTGTTTTGCTTGGCAAATTCCTATCCCTGCGTAAGCTTTTTGTATTCCTTGATCACAGCCCAGATTATTGCTTCCTAAGCCTCATGCACTTAATGCCGTTTACATTTCTTTCACAACCACACATCAGTTCTTGGAATAAGTGACTTTGTTTATAATGGGCTAGTCATTTGCTTGTTAACTAGCATTGGATGGCTCCGTTATCAGTAAATAAGTCTTGCCATATTACCTTATAGTGAGATGTTACACTCTAATGCTTATCGTACTTTGAGCCGTATGCTCTCTTTTGTCTGCAAAATTCTATCCTTGTCTAAATTATTTCCTTTCGGCTAAACAAAGTCATTGTAAGAAAAATTAGCTCGTGTACATCGCTTATTTAGTCTCGTTTTCTTTTATACAAGTTCTCACGGTCATCACCTCGTCCATTTTGTATTGTATTCATTAATTTCATATACAGTATGTTCAATATCATGTTCTTCGTTTCTCCTCTGTCAATCTTAAGCTCACTAGTGGTTTACCATGTCCAATATGTATCGTAATAATGTTCGTTATGCTCGTCACATTTCTGTACTTCGACTATGTTTGAACAACCTTCATTTTGAGAGGGTCCTTTAGACACGTGTTTGATTATGCTGGCGATCAATGGATGCCTGGCATGCTACCGGTAGCACATGTTTGACATTTGTACGTCTGGTTTGAGTGACCAACCTAGTCATCATGTATTTTGTTGTGTAGCGTTTCAAGGCTTATAATATTAATATGTTTAGGGTTAAATGCTTAATTCGATGTTGGACAATAAGATATGATTTTCTCTTTTCCATCGAGTATTTGTTGTTCGATTCCATTAGTTTTACTTTGAGATTCTATCAGTTTTTAGTACCTTACCGGGCTATTTGAGCTCACCCTTTTCCTCTACCTTACCCCTTGCCACAGGTCAAGAAAATGACCAAGAATCCATATGACGGCATTGGAGTTTTGAGAGTTTTTTGTTGTTAATCAGTCTACTAGCTTAGTTTCATAACTTTATCCGGATGTGGGTAATTTGATAGAATTGATTTGGTGTAATTTGTCTAGCCGCTGAGTTTAGTAATTTGTTTTGTAAGGGGTTATTAAGTGGAAGGATTGTATTAGAATGTTACTGTTTGGCAATATTTTATGCTCTGGTAGTAACCGATGTAACCAAGTTTATAGCGGCTGTTCAGGAAATTCAGTGGCAGTCACGGCTTCCATTTTGGGGGCGTGACAAGGTTGGTATCCGAGCTTAGGTTTGTGACCACGTAGACTCAGGTGAGCCTAACTTTAAAACATTGCGAACTAATGTACGATTAGATCAGTCTCTTATGCTACCAAAATCATTTTTTTTATTTAGCGTGTATCTTTGAACACTTCTAGGCTTATACGGTTTCATTTGGTGTGCTAGGATTACCATGCCTCCTAAACACGCTAGTCGTAAGACCAACAATCTTCACAATCCACCAATGAATAATGAAGTTGCTGATGCAATTGTACAAGGATTTCAGAACTTGGCGAACTTAACTGCCGGAGGTGGCTGGACACCGCTAAATCAAAATCAAAATCAAGGGCAAAATGATGGTGTGAGAGCTAGAGATGTCGAGAAATTTAAAAAGTTAGTGCCCGCCTTTAAGGGAGAACCTGATCTGGAGAAGGCTGAAGCGTGGATGAACCAGAATGAGAAGGTGTCTGACCTTTAGAACAGTAGCGACCAACAGAAGGTGACATATGTTGTTTTCACATTAGAAGATGAAGTCGACCGTTGGTGGAAAATGGTCAAATGCACACAGAGAATCTCACTACTAATCCCATGACTTGGGAGAGATTTAAAAGTATTTTCTTCAAGAAATACTACTTCCTCAGAACGTAAAAGATCAGAAGGAAGAAGAATTCTTGAAGCTGGTACAAAATGATATGACAGTGGCACAATATCAGGCGAAGTTCACCACATTGTCAAGATATGCCCCGCATCTGGTTGACATTGAGAATCGTAAAGCAAGAAGGTTTGAGAAAGGATTAAGGCGGGGAATTAAGAATAGGTTGTTGGCTCTGAAGCTTTCGACCTTCGCCAAGGTGGTTGAACGGGCTGAAATTCTAGAGGTAGACTATGAAGAGTTTCAAAAAGGCATAAGAGAGGCCGTGCAGAAACTTCAGATAAGAGCAAGCAAGGGTGGTGGTCAGAATAAGAAGAAATCGACTTTTTACGAGAAGGCGTGCGATCAACTCGAAGGGTTTTAGAGGTTTGCGATAGCTACGGCAAGGATCATAGGGATCAACCATGCCATCGTTTTGACAAACTCTTGCTTCAACTATGGGAAGGTGGGGCATTATGCTATGAAGTGCCCGTACCCGAAGGAAAAGTGACCGGGGGAGAAGGCTTATAACACTCAGGCTCAAGGTGGGGCCAAGGCATCTACGTGGGATAAGAGGCCTAGAGTACAAGGTTGTGCCTATGCTTTGACTGCCAAAGATGCCACAACTTCCAATGACGTGGTGGCAAGTTCGATTCAGATCTGTTCTTATTCATTTCATGCATTATTAGACCTGGATCCACATATTCTTTTATAACATCTTTTCTTGCGTGTAAGTTGGGTTCAAAACCACAACCTTTAAAATTGATTTGATGGTTGATACCCCAGTGGGGAAATCTATTTTTAGTAGCCACGGTGTACAAGTCTTGTCTGGTTCACGTTGAGGGTAGAGTGTTACCTTTGACGTTAGTTTTGGGGTGGACTGGTTGTCTTCTTATCATGCCTCATTGGTTTGTTATGCCAAAGAAGTACGCTTCTAGATTCCCGGTCAATCTAAGTTTAGGTTTAGGGGTTCTACTCCAATTAATTCTCTTGTCTTATTTCTGCCTTACGGGCTAGACGTTTGCCTAGGAAGGGGTGTCAGGGATATACAACTCACATTTTGGCTACTCGTGCAGCTAATCAGAACCTGTCAGATATTCCCGTCGTTAGTGAATTTTTAGACGGGTTTCCCGGAGAGCTCCCTGGTCTTCCTCCGAATCGCAAAATCCAGTCTGTTATAGATCTTGTACCAGGAGCTGCTCCGATTTCTAAAGCTTCCTTCCGCGTGGCCCCTGCCAAGCTCAAACTGGATTCCTGCAACTCCAAGAACTGATTAAGAAGGACTTCGTTCGCCCAAACGTCTCTCCTTGGGGTACTCCCGTTTTATTTGTAAAGAAGAAAGACAGACGGAAGAAGGAGATTCTGCATTCAATATAGGGAGTTGAACCGTATCACAGTTCGTATTAAGTACCCTTTTGCCAAGGATTGACGACTTGTTTGACCAGCTTCAAGGAGCTGAATATTTCTCCAAAATTGATCAGAGGTCAGGTTACCACCAATTGAGGGTTAGGAGGGAAGATATATCGGAGACTGCTTTCAGTATAAGATGCAGACACTAGGAGTTTTTAGTGATACCGTTTGGGTTGACTAATGCACCTGTAGCGTTTATGGACTTGATGAATCGGGTATTCAAGCAATAGTTGGACCGATTTGTCATGGTCTTTATTGATGACGTACCGATTTACTCTAAAACAAAGGAGGAACATGAACATCATTTATGTACGGTGCGTCAGATTCTGAGGCAGGAGAAGCTTTATGCCAAGTTTGTGTGAATTTTGGCTTGAGAAAGTTGTGTTTTCAGGGCATTTGGTGTCTAAGGATGGAATCTCGGTGGATCCATCTAAGGTAGAGACAGTGTGGAATTGGGAAAAACCAAGAATAGTTAGCGAGGTTCACAGTTTCCTTGGTTTGGCTATCGCAGGTTTGTAGAGGCATTTTCA
Source organism: Escallonia herrerae (assembly GCA_033070095.1). NCBI lineage: Eukaryota > Viridiplantae > Streptophyta > Magnoliopsida > Escalloniales > Escalloniaceae > Escallonia > Escallonia herrerae. The sequence goes on from JAVXUP010000147.1 coordinate 676,179, forward strand.
ATGCTTGCTATCCCATTAACTCGGTTGACTCGAAAAATAGGTTAAGTTTGAGTGGTAAGAGGAGTGTGATCGTAGTTTTCTAGAGCTAAAGAAAGACTGGTTTCAGCTCCGGTCCTTTCTCTGCCTTCAGGACTGGAGGATTTGTGATAAATAGTGATGCTTCACAAAAGGTCTGGGATGTGTGTTAATGCAGCATGGGCAAGTTATTGCTTATGGTTCGCGGCAACTCATAACGTATGAAATGAACTATCCAACATAAGACTTGGAGTTAGCTGCCGTGGTTTTTCCTTGAAAATTTAGAGGCACTATCTCTAGGGTGAGACGTGTGAGATATACACAGATCACAAGAGTCTTGAGTATTTGTTCACGCAGAAAGAGTTGAATATATGGCAACATCGATGGTTAGTATTGCTTAAGGATTTTATATCATCCAGGGAAGACCAGTGTGGCTGCCGATGCCCTCAGTAAAAAGAATATCAGTTCATTTGCAGCTCTTTTGACTTCAAAAAAGGAAATTCTTGCGTATCTTGAAAGTTTGGGTGCGGATGTTTTGGTCCCAGGTTTGGGACCTATTTTGGTAACTTAATTGCGTAACTTACCTTGATCGAAAGAATTAAACAAGCTCAGACTGTAGATTCAAAATTAGTTAAGATCAGAGAACAAGTCAGAGCAGGTCAACAGCCAGAGTACAGGGATGATGCCGGGGGGTAGAATTTTTTGGAACAAGACTGTGGGTTCCCTCTGATGTAGGGTTATAGGAGGAAATAATGCATGATGCCCGCAGTGTAGGCTTCACAGTACACCCCGACATTACTATGATGTATCAGTATTTACGAGACGTGTTTTGGTGGAACGATATGAAAAGAGAGATATCAGACTTTGTTACTCGATGTCTTGTTTGTCAGCAGGTTAAGGTGGAACATCGACGGCCTTCTGGAACTTTTCATCCACTTACCTTTCCTGAATGGAAGTGGGAACATATTGCTATCAACTTTGTGTCTGGTTTGCCTAGGACTAGGCAAGGTCATGATTTATTTTGGGAAATAATCGATCGTTTGACAAAGTCGGGGCATTTTATCCATGTCAGAGTTACCTATAGCCTAGAGAGATTGGCCAAACTCTATGTTCAGGAGATTTTTTGATACCACAGCATGCCCATTTCAATAGTTTCGGACGAAGATGCACATTTTACATCAAGGTTCCGGTGCGGTTTGTAAGATGCCCTGGGTACTCGACTTAACCATAGTACCATCCTCAAAGTGATGGACAGTCAGAGAGAACTATTCAGATTCTAGAGGACATGCATAAGGCTTGCTCTCTTGTCTTATTTCTGCCTTACGGGCTAGACGTTTGCCTAGGAAGGGGTGTCAGGGATATACAGCTCACATTTTGGCTACTCGTGCAGCTGATCAGAACCTGTCAGATATTCCCGTCGTTAGTGAATTTTTAGACGGGTTTCTTGGAGAGCTCCCTGGTCTTCCTCCGAATCACAAAATCCAGTCTGTTACAGATCTTGTACCAGGAGCTGCTCCGATTTCTAAAGCTTCCTTCCGCGTGGCTCCTGCCAATCTCTAACTGGATTACTGCAACTCCAAGAACTGATTGAGAAGGACTTCGTTCACCCAAACGTCTCTCCTTGGGGTACTCCCATTTTATTTGTAAAGAAGAAAGACAGACGGAAGAAGGAGATTCTGCATTCAATATAGGGAGTTGAACCGTATCACAGTTCGTATTAAGTACCCTTTTGCCAAGGATTGACGACTTGTTTGACCAGCTTCAAGGAGCTGAATATTTCTCCAAAACTGATCAGAGGTCAGGTTACCATCAATTGAGGGTTAGGAGGGAAGATATATCCGAGACTGCTTTCAGTATAAGATGCAGACACTAGGAGTTTCTAGTGATACCGTTTGGGTTGACTAATGCACCTGTAGCGTTTATGGACTCGATGAATCGGGCATTCAAGCAATAGTTGGACCGATTTGTCATGGTCGTTATTGATGACGTACCGATTTAGTCTAAAACAAAGGAGGAACTTGAACATCATTTATGTATGGTGCGTCAGATTCTGAGGTAGGAGAAGCTTTATGCCAAGTTTGTGTGAATTTTGGCTTGAGAAAGTTGTGTTTTTAGGGCATTTGGTGTCTAAGGATGGAATCTCGGTGGATCCATCTAAGGTAGAGACAGTGTGGAATTGGGAAAAACCAAGGATAGTTAGAGAGGTTCGCAGTTTCCTTGGTTCGGCTGGCTGCTATCGCAGGTTTGTAGAGGCATTTTCAATGCTTGCAATCCCATTAACTCGGTTGACTCGGAAAATAGGTTAAGTTTGAGTGGTAAGAGGAGTTTGATCGTAGTTTTCTAGAGCTAAAGAAAGACTGGTTTTTGCTTCGGTCCTTTCTCTGCCTTCAGGACTGGAGGATTTGTGATAAATAGTGATGCTTCACAAAAGGTCTGGGATGTGTGTTAATGCAGCATGGGCAAGTTATTGCTTCTGGTTCAGGGCAACTCATAACGTATGAAATGAACTATCCAACATAAGACTTGGAGTTAGCTGCCGTGGTTTTTCCTTGAAAATTTAGAGGCACTATCTCCATGGTGAGACGTGTGAGATATACACAGATCACAAGAGTCTTGAGTAACTGTTCACGTAGAAAGAGTTGAATATGTGGCAACGTCGATGGTTAGAATTGCTTAAGGATTTTATATCATCCAGGGAAGACCAGTGTGGCTGCCGATGCCTTCAGTAAAAAGAATATCGGTTCATTTGCAGCTCTTTTGACTTCACAAAAGGAAATTCTTGCATATCTTGAAAGTTTGGGTGCGGATGTTTTGGTCCCGGGTCTGGGGCCTATTTTGGTAACCTAATTGCGTAACTTACCTTGATCGAAAGAATTAAACAAGCTCAGACTGTAGATTCAAAATTAGTTAAGATCAGAGAACAAGTCAGAGCAGGTCAACAGCCAGAGTACAGGGATGATGCCGGGGGGCAGAATTTTTTGGAACAAGACTGTGGGTTCCCTCTGATGTAGGGTTATAGGAGGAAATAATGCATGATACGCGCAGTTCAGGCTTCACAGTACACCCCCGACATTACTAAGATGTAAGAGTATTTACGAGACGTGTTTTGGTGGAACGATATGAAAAGAGAGATATCAGACTTTGTTACTCGATGTCTTGTTTGTCAGCAGGTTAAGGTGAAACACCGACGGCCTACTGGAACTTTGCATCCACTTACCATTCCTGAGTGGAAGTGGGAACATATTGCTATCAACTTTGTGTCTGGTTTGCCTAGGACTAGGCAAGGTCATGATTTATTTTGGGAAATAATCGATCGTTTGACCGAGTTGGGGCATTTTATTCCGGTCAGAGTTACCTATAGCCTAGAAAGATTGGCCAAACTCTATGTTCAGGAGATTTTTTGATTCCACAGCATGCCCGTTTCAATAGTTTCGGACGAAGATGCACATTTTACATCAAGGTTCCGGTGCGGTTTGTAAGATGCCCTGGGTACTCGACTTAACCATAGTACCATCCTCAAAGTGATGGACAGTCAGAGAGAACTATTCAGATTCTAGAGGACATGCATAAGGCTTGCTCTCTTGTCTTATTTCTGCCTTACGGGATAGACGTTTGCCTAGGAAGGGGTGTCAGGGATATACAGCTCACATTGTGGCTACTCGTGCAGCTGATCAGAACCTGTCAGATATTCCCGTCGTTAGTGAATTTTTAGACGGGTTTCTCGGAGAGCTCCCTGGTCTTCCTCCGAATCACAAAATCCAGTCTGTTACAGATCTTGTACCAGGAACTGCTCTGATTTCTAAAGCTTCCTTCCGCGTGGCTCCTGCCAAGCTCAAACTGGATTCCTGCAACTCCAAGAACTGATTGAGAAGGACTTCGTTCGCCCAAACGTCTCTCCTTGGGGTACTCCCATTTTATTTGTAAAGAAGAAAGACAGTCGGAAGAAGGAGATTCTGCATTCAATATAGGGAGTTGAACCGTATCACAGTTCGTATTAAGTACCCTTTTGCCAAGGATTGACGACTTGTTTGACCAGCTTCAAGGAGCTGAATATTTCTCCAAAACTGATCAGAGGTCAGGTTACCATCAATTGAGGGTTAGGAGGGAAGATATATCCGAGACTGCTTTCAGTATAAGATGCAGACACTAGGAGTTTTTAGTGATACCGTTTGGGTTGACTAATGCACCTGTAGCGTTTATGGACTCGATGAATCGGGCATTAAAGCAATAGTTGGACCGATTTGTCATGGTCTTTATTGATGACGTACCGATTTAGTCTAAAACAAAGGAGGAACAAGAACATCATTTATGTATGGTGCGTCAGATTCTGAGGTAGGAGAAGTTTTATGCCAAGTTTGTGTGAATTTTGGCTTGAGAAAGTTGTGTTTTTAGGGCATTTGGTGTCTAAGGATGGAATCTCGGTGGATCCATCTAAGGTAGAGACAGTGTGGAATTGGGAAAAACCAAGGATAGTTAGAGAGGTTCGCAGTTTCCTTGGTTCGGCTGGCTGCTATCGCAGGTTTGTAGAGGCATTTTCAATGCTTGCAATCCCATTAACTCAGTTGACTCAGAAAATAGGTTAAGTTTGAGTGGTAAGAGGAGTGTGATCGTAGTTTTCTAGAGCTAAAGAAAGACTGGTTTTAGCTCCGATCCTTTCTCTGCCTTCAGGACTGGAGGATTTATGATAAATAGTGATGCTTCACAAAAGGTCTGGGATGTGTGTTAATGCAGCATGGGCAAGTTATTGCTTCTGGTTCGCGGCAACTCATAACGTATGAAATGAACTATCCAACATAAGACTTGGAGTTAGCTGCCGTGGTTTTTCCTTGAAAATTTAGAGGCGCTATCTCCATGGTGAGACGTGTGAGATATACACAGATCACAAGAGTCTTGAGTATTTGTTCACGCAGAAAGAGTTGAATATGTAGCAACGTCGATGGTTAGAATTGCTTAAGGATTTTATATCATCCAGGGAAGACCAGTGTGGCTGCCGATGCCCTCAGTAAAAAGAATATCGGTTCATTTGCAGCTCTTTTGACTTCACAAAAGGAAATTCTTGCGTATCTTGAAAGTTTGGGTGCGGATGTTTTGGTCCCGGGTCTGGGACCTATTTTGGTAACCTAATTGCGTAACTTACCTTGATCGAAAGAATTAAACAAGCTCAGACTGTAGATTCAAAATTAGTTAAGATCAGAGAACAAGTCAGAGTAGGTCAACAGCCAGAGTACAGGGATGATGCCAGGGGGCAGAATTTTTTGGAACAAGACTGTGGGTTCCCTCTGATGTAGGGTTATAGGAGGAAATAATGCATGATACGCGCAGTTCAGGCTTCACAGTACACCCCCGACATTACTAAGATGTATCAGTATTTACGAGACGTGTTTTGGTGGAACGATATGAAAAGAGAGATATCAGACTTTGTTACTCGATGTCTTGTTTGTCAGCAGGTTAAGGTGGAACATCGACGGCCTACTGGAACTTTGCATCCACTTACCATTCCTGAGTGGAAGTGGGAACATATTGCTATCAACTTTGTGTCTGGTTTGCCTAGGACTAGGCAAGGTCATGATTTATTTTGGGTAATAATCGATCGTTTGACCAAGTCATGGCATTTTATCCCAGTCAGAGTTACCTATAGCGTAGAGAGATTGGCCAAAATCTATGTTCAGGAGATTTTTTGATTCCACAGCATGCCCTTTTCAATAGTTTCGGACGAAGATGCATATTTTACATTAAGGTTCTGGTGCGGTTTGTAAGATGTCCTGGGTACTCGACTTAACCTTAGTACCATCCTCAAAGTGATGGACAGTCAGAGAGAACTATTCAGATTCTAGAGGACATGCATAAGGCTTGCTCACTAAACTTTAAAGGTAGCTGGGGTGATCAACTGCCACCTGTTGAGTTTGCATATAACAATAGCTTCCAGGCTAGTATTGGTATGGCACCCTTTGAAGCTTTGTATGGCCGAAGGTGCAGAACACCCATTTGCTGGTATGAGGTGGGAGAGGAGAAACTTCTAGGTGCCTTGGGGCTAGAGATAGTACAAGTTACACCGGAGAATATTCGTTTGATTAAGGGATAATTTGCTAGTTGCTGAGAGTCGCCAGAAGAGTTATGCTGATAATAGAAGATCGTGTATTTCTTAGAGTTTTATTGCCTTGGAAAGGAGTAATGCATTTTGGGAAGAAGGGCAAGCTTAGCCCTAGATTTATTGGACCATTTGAGATCTTGCGGGGGGTTAGACCAGTCGCTTACAAGGTTGCCTTACCTCCGAATTTGCCACAGGTGCATGATATGTTTCATGTATCAAGATTGAGGAAATACGAACCAGATCCTTCACACATCATTCGTTATGAACCTGTGGAGATTCGGGAGGATCTATCGTACGTGGAGTAGCCGGTGGAGATTTTAGACCGCAAGGAGCAAATTTGCGCACAAAAACTATTAACTTAGTTATGGTGCTTTGGCGTAACCATTCACTGGAGTAAGCCACTTGGGAACCCAAGGATGCTGTGCACGAAAGGCACCCTCACCTTTTTGACATTTAAGGTACGTTTAAATTTTGAGGACGAAATTCTTTTAAGGTGGGGAGTATGTATTACCCCAATATTTATTTATGCAATGTTACTACTTTAAAATAAATATGTACTTAAATAATTAAATAAACAGGTTTGTGGTCTTTTTGGTAATATTGGGAAAATTTTGGTGCCTTTTGAATAAGAGGCTAAAGTTTGGGGGTTGGGGGGGGGGGTATTTAGCGCGTTAGGGTTCCATTTGCATTGCATCATCTCTCTCCAGACTCCTCTTCTTTCCCCTGCTTGCAGCCTCTCCCATTCTCTTCTCCATTTTCAGCCCTAAATTGCTCGTCTTTTGGAGATATTCGGTGTAAATCGAGTAGCCTAGCTTGCGGGGATTGAATTTTTGCAAAATTGCTTGTATATGGTAGGTAAGAGAATTCGTATTTTTTGTTGTGGCAAGGGTTATACCTTCTACTCCGCTCTAGTTTTCGGACTCAAATTTTGAATTTATTCTGCAAATGTTTGCTCCTGCGTAGACCTTCCACTTATTGTAGATTTAGTATATACGAGAAATTCTCTATTTGTGGCCACCTTGTTTTTGGGTTGATTGTTTGTTTGATATAATCTGCACAGAGGAAACCCAATAGTTGCTGAATTTCGTTTTGCTAATGGACGTTGGACTTGTTTTGCTTGGCAAATTCCTATCCATGCGTAAGCTTTTTGTATTCCTTGATCACAGCCCAGATTATTGCTTCCTAAGCCTCCTGCACTTAATGCCGTTTACATTTCTTTCACAACCACACATCAGTTCTTGGAATAAGTGACTTTGTTTATAATAGGCTAGTCATTTGCTTGTTAACTAGCAATGGATGGCTCCATTATCAGTAAATAAGTCTTGCCATATTACCTTATAGTGAGATGTTACACTCTAATGCTTTTCGTACTTTGAGCCGTATGCTCTCTTTTGTCTGCAAAATTCTATCCTTGTCTAAATTATTTCCTTTCGGCTAAACAAAGTCATTGTAAGAAAAATTAGCTCATGTACATCGCTTATTTAGTCTCGTTTTCTTTTATACAAGTTCTCACGGTCATCACCTCGTCCATTTTGTATTGTATTCATTAATTTCATATACAGTATGTTCAATATCATGTTCTTCATTTCTCCTCTGTCAATCTTAAGCTCACTAGTGGTTTACCATGTCCAACATGTATCGTAATAATGTTCGTCATGCTCGTCACATTTTTGTACATCGACTATGTTTGAACAACCCTCATTTTGAGAGGGTCCTTTAGACACGTGTTTGATTATGTTGGCGATCAATGGATGCCTGGCATGCTACCGGTAGCACATGTTTGACGTTTGTATGTCTGGTTTGACGTTTGGGTCTTATGACCAACCTAGTCATCATGTATTTTGTTGTGTAGCGTTTCAAGGCTTATAATATTAATATGTTTAAGGTTAAATGCTTAATTCGATGTTGGACAATAAGATATGATTTGCTCTTTTCCATCGAGTATTTGTTGTTCGATTCCATTAGTTTTACTTTGAGATTCTATCAGGTTTTAGTACCTTACCGGGCTATTTGAGCTCACCCTTTTCCTCTACCTTACCCCTTGCCACAGGTCAAGAAAGTGACCAAGAATCCATATGACGGCATTGGAGTTTTGAGAGTTTTTTGTAGTTAATTAGACTACTAACTTATTTTCAGAACTTTACCCGGATGTGGGTAATTTGATAGAATTGATTTGGTGTAATTTGTCTAGCCGCTGAGTTTAGTAATTTGTTTTGTAAGGGATTATTAAGTGGAAGGATTATATTAGAATGTTACTGTTTGGCAATATTTTATGCTCTGGTAGTAACCGATGTAACCAAGTTTATAGCGGCAGTTCAGGAAATTCGGTGGCAGTCGCGGCTTCCATTTTGGGGGCGTGACAAGGTTGGTATCCGAGCTTAGGTTTGTGACCACGTAGACTCGGGTGAGCCTAACTTTAAAACATTGCGAACTAATGTACGATTAGATCGGTCTCTTTTGCTACCAAAATCATTTTTTTTATTTAGCGTGTATCCTTTGAACATTTCTAGGTTTATACGGTTTCATTTGGTGTGCTAGGATTACCATGCCTCCTAAAGACGCTAGTCGTAAGACCAACGATCTTCACAATCCACCAATGAATAATGTAGTTGCTGACGCCATTGTACAAGGATTTCAGAACCTGGCGAACTTAACTGCCGGAGGTGGCAGGCCACCGCTCAATCAAAATCAAAATCAAGGGAAAAATGATGGTGTTAGAGCTAGAGATGTCGAGAAATTTAAAAAGTTAGTGCCCGCCTTTAAGGGAGAACCTGATCTGGAGAAGGCTGAAGCGTGGATGAACCAGAATGAGAAGGTGTTTGACCTTTAGAACAGTAGCGACGAACAGAAGGTGACATATGTTGTTTTCACGTTAGAAGATGAAGCCGACCGTTGGTGGAAAATGGTCAAATGCACACAGAGAATCAGCACTACTAATCCCATGACATGGGAGAGATTTAAAAGTATTTTCTTCAAGAAATACTACTTCCTCATAACGTAAAAGATCAGAAGGAAGAAGAATTCTTGAAGCTGGTACAAAATGATATGACAGTGGCACAATATGAGGCGAAGTTCACCTCATTGTCAAGATATGCCCCGCATCTGGTTGACATTGAGAATCGTAAAGCAAGAAGGTTTGAGAAAGGATTAAGGCGCGGCATTAAGAATAGGTTGTTGGCTCTGATGCTTTCGACCTTTGCCAAGGTGGTTGAACTGGCTGAAATTCTAGAGGTAGACTATGAAGAGTTTCAAAAAGGCATAAGAGAGGCCGTGCAGAAACTTCAGACAAGAGCAAAGGTGGTGATCAGAATAAGAAGAAATTGACTTTTTACGCGAAGGTGTGCGATCAACTCAAAGGGTTTTTGTAACATCCCAAAATTTTCCGAAATGTTAACACTCAATCGATCGATAACACTAAGACAATAATGTCCTTAACCTCAATAAATAGTGTCGATAACACTAAGACAATAATGTCCTTAACCTCAATAAATAGTGCAACAAGCTGTGAGAGCAACTATCCCTCAATCGAACTATACTCTCAATCAACTGCCATAATTGAAATACCAAGTCTAAGTCTAAGAAAATTTATACAATAATATTTACCCACGCAGAGGTTCTAATGATGAATACCAAAATCTAATCCCTTCGCTTTCGCTTGCTCGGCTCTAATCCATATTCAGGTAACCTACTGCTGGCTGCCACCTGCATAAAGGAAGTCAAAAGGGAGGAGCTTTTGAGAGCCCAGTAAGGTCGAACAAAGATTTAAAATCACAAAACGATTCGGACGATTTTTTATATAAAACTTTTGAAGAGTATTTTCAATAAAATACAACACTTAGACATAGATGAACAAAACGAACGATTTTTTTTTACATTCAAGTCCAATAACATCTTTTTGAGGGATTTTTGCTTTCGATGAAATCACTACAATACGATATAAACATAGGGATGAGTATTCAACTCAATCCCTTAAATAATAGTCATTTGAAACACTTCGGATATAATAAAGCATGAATGGATAATAATTCAAAACAGTTCAAGTGTAATAAAATATAGACAGGAAACATTGAACATGAGCAGTACAGAAGCAAAGCCACCCCGGCAGTGCTCGATCGCTTTACATATGCATATGTACACTGACTAGTCCATCTAGGTACTAGTTAAACCCATCCAACAGACCATCCTTATAACGCCAACAATACAGACCATCCTTATGGCTCCCAAGTTACTGACTCATGTCAACATTGAAAAGAAGCAAACTAAAATTGAAAATGCTTTTCGATTATCGAATTCAATAAACAGATGAGCATGAAAAGAGATAGGTACAACTCAAAATATTTTTATAATGATCAGATCAATAAACATATGAGAATGAAACATGAATTCCAAACGATCGCTATACGGCTCAAATTAGTGTTTCATGGGCAATTTGAAAACACTTCTATATCAATCATAAATATGAACATTTAATGTAGTTTGTAAAAATATTTTATAAGCATTTGAAAACAGAATAATGGGACAGGGTTCGGATAGAATTCATTACCTCGGTCCAAGCTAAGCGATGTTACCAATCCTCGATCAATATTTTTTGAATAACCTATATTGGCAATCCACTTGTTAGAACATAATCTATACTAATATACTATAAACCTAGTATCAACTACCTAGACGACGCTCACTTCTAATCCCAAAAATCGCGCAACTCAAACGGTTCTCGCACACGGCTAATCTAACTGAAATTCTCGTACGCTTCTTAATGGGTAACGACACTCTAGAATTTATAATAATTTACACTAAAACACTTTTTTTTAGCTTAACACTTATTAAAAGTCACAAAATGAATTTTCTGAATTTTTGAATATTTTCGAATTTAAAATAATTTCCTTAAATGCAATAAAAATCCATAAATTGCCAAAATTACTTTCAGCTGCAAAATAATTCCCATAAATTTTATAAGAACTTTAAAATATATATAAAAATTATAGAATTTAAAATCAGAATTTAAAAGACATCAAAACTATTTTTAGAATGTTTGTTTTTCTAAAATCAATGCGATACGGAAATCATAGCAAATAAACTCCAAAAATCATCAAATTCAAACTGAGTCTTATTTATATCATAAAGACATTATCATAATTTTTCCCAGAGCATTTTCTGGGTTTAAGGGCTCCAAAATAATTTTACCATTCAAACATTGCAGAAAATACTAAAAATAAATACAATGTCAGAAAAATATGAAAAGTTTACAGTAATTCTAATATTTCCCTACGATTCTTCATGTAAAGTTTCAATATTTTTCAACAAGCGTATGGTGCCCAACAGTCACGTGGTAAACTGTGCAGGCACAGTGTACCACCCTATTGCCCATACCCAACACTGTTCACTCATCTCCTTCTTCCTTCTCTCTGCAAGAAAACCCAAAAGTTTCCTTCACACATACCCCCTTCCAGGTAGCCCTTTTTCACTCACTCTAATACAATCAAAACACTACCACGACTCACACAAACACCCACACTCAAACCACTTACACACACACACACACACACACACACACACACACACATATATATATATATATATATATATATATATATATATATATATATATATCACATACCCATTTCTTTCACTCCACTCAGAAATATACACACATATATACCACACACGACAGCCACGCAAGCCCACCACTTTTCACCCTCATTACACCTGCAAATACACATGAGCACCCACTAATGCACCTAACCCGAACAGTTTATTGGCAGCCTTTCCCCTTCTTCCTCACACGCACTCACACCCTGCACACTTCACTCCCTTCACACATATACACACACTACATGTACTCATATACATGCACACAAACACACCCATTACAGACCCACCAACACTCACAAACTCTCACACAAACACACTTATTAACCAGCACTTCCTCATGCCTCTTCACACCCACTGCCGTGGCTGATTTCCCTTTTCCCTGTGATACCCCAAATATTTTCACAAACACACAACCGTAATCGTTCCAAAATCTCGCGCTTCTTTCATGCCTCACACAGCCACACTCACACCAAAACACCCCATTCACAGTGACCCGTAAACACTCACATACACACACATTACACAGCAAATTCTGAACCACACTACTCACAACCATCATGGTCATTGCCTCACGGCAGTAGCTCCTTTTGTGGTCCAACGCATGCACTCTTGCACTCTCATAATCATTCACTCCTTACACACTAACTAATATACGATTTTCACTCATAATCTAGAGTTACGGCAGTCCTAATCTCACCCAAAAATTCACGCGTTCTCACATGCCCTACCCCTATAAATTGTAAAGATTTCTACACAAATGAAGACTAACCAAAACTTACCGGAAAGGGATTCGATCGCCGAAACTCCTTTGATCCTTTCTCTTCTCTCTCTCTCTCTGTGCCGCAAAATGACTTCAGCATAGCCAAGGACGGCTAATCACTAAATATGATATCTATATATAAAAACCCTAATTTGGAACATAACCAAAAAGCCCTTAAACTTCCGTTAGTCATTTTAAATTGTACCCGCTACTTTCTCTTATTATAAATAGGTCCATATTAACTTATTTGCTACATGATCCCGCTTCACTATTTTTGTCGCTAAAAGTTTACCCATAAAATTTTGGTCACGCTAGTCACTAAACATTTAATTTGCCGCTAAAAGTTGTTAGAAAATTTATCGGTGCTAAGAATAATATATTTGTTGCTAAATTTTTTTTTAATAACTTCGAAAAATGTTGGGGTGTTACAGTTTTAGAGGTTTGCGATAGCTACGGCAAGGATCATAGGGATCAGCCATGCCATCGTTTTGACAAACTCTTGCTTCAACTGTGGGAAGGAGGGGCATTATGCTAGGCAGTGCCCGTACCCGAAGGAAAAGTGACCGGGGGAGAAGGCTTATAACACTCAGGCTCAAGGTGGGGCCAAGGCATCTACGTGGGATAAGAGGCCTAGAGTACAAGGTTGTGCCTATGCTTTAACTGCCAAAGATGCCACAACTTCCAATGACGTGGTGGCAAGTTCGATTCAGATCCGTTCTTATTCATTTCATGCATTATTAGACCTGGATCCCCACATTCTTTTATAACATCTTTTCTTGCGTGTAAGTTGGGTTCAAAACCACAACCTTTCAAAATTGATTTGATGGTTGATACCCCAGTGGGGAAATCTATTTTTAGTATCCACGGTGTACAAGTCTTGTCTGGTTCACGTTGAGGGTAGAATGTTACCTTTGACGTTAGTTTTGGGTTGGACTGGTTGTCTTCTTATCATGCCTCATTGGATTGTTATGCCAAAGAAGTACGCTTCTAGATTCCCGGTCAATCTAAGTTTAGGTTTAGGGGTTCTACTCCCATTAATTCTTCTTGTCTTATTTCTGCCTTACGGGCTAGACGTTTGCCTAGGAAGGGGTGTCAGGGATATACAGCTCACATTGTGGATACTCGTGCAGCTGTTCATAACCTGTCAGATATTCCCGTCGTTAGTGAATTTTTAGACGGGTTTCCCGAAGAGCTCCCTGGTCTTCCTCCGAATCGCAAAATCCAGTCTGTTATAGATCTTGTACCAGGAGCTGCTCCGATTTCTAAAGCTTCCTTCCGCGTGGCTCCTGCCAAGCTCAAACTGGATTCCTGCAACTCCAAGAACTGATTGAGAAGGACTTCGTTGGCCCAAACGTCTCTCCTTGGGGTACTCCCGTTTTATTTGTAAAGAAGAAAGACAGACGGAAGAAGGAGATTCTGCATTCAATATAGGGAGTTGAACCGTATCACAGTTCGTATTAAGTACCCTTTTGCCAAGGATTGACGACTTGTTTGACCAGCTTCAAGGAGCTGAATATTTCTCCAAAATTGATCAGAGGTCAGGTTACCACCAATTGAGGGTTAGGAGGGAAGATATATCCGAGACTGCTTTCAGTATAAGATGCAGACACTAGGAGTTTTTAGTGATACCGTTTGGGTTGACTAATGCACCTGTAGCGTTTATGGACTTTATGAATCGGGTATTCAAGCAATAGTTGGACCGATTTGTCATGGTCTTTATTGATGACGTACCGATTTACTCTAAAACAAAGGAGGAACATGAACATCATTTATGTATGGTGCGTCAGATTCTGAGGTAGGAGAAGCTTTATGCCAAGTTTGTGTGAATTTTGGCTTGAGAAAGTTGTGTTTTTAGGGCATGTGGTGTCTAAGGATGGAATCTCGGTGGATCCATCTAAGGTAGAGACAGTGTGGAATTGGGAAAAACCAAGGATAGTTAGAGAGGTTCGTAGTTTCCTTGGTTCGGCTGGCTGCTATCGCAGGTTTGTAGAGGCATTTTCAGTTCTTGCTAACCCATTAACTCGGTTGACTCAGAAAATAGGTTAAGTTTGAGTGGTAAGAGGAGTGTGATCGTAGTTTTCTAGAGCTAAAGAAAGACTGGTTTCAACTCCGGTCCTTTCTCTGCCTTCAGGACTGGAGGATTTGTGATAAATAGTGATGCTTCACAAAAGGTCTGGGATGTGTGTTAGTGCAGCATGGGCAAGTTATTGCTTCTGGTTCACGACAACTCATAGTGATGTTCATCGCTTATTTAGTCTCGTTTTCTTTTATACAAGTTCTCACGGTCATCACCTCGTCCATTTTGTATTGTATTCATTAATTTCATATACAGTATGTTCAATATCATGTTCTTTGTTTCTCCTCTGTCAATCTTAAGCTCACTAGTGGTTTACCCTGTCCAACATGTATTGTAATAATGTTCGTCATGCTCGTCACATTTCTGTACTTCGACTATGTTTGAACAACCCTCATTTTGAGAGGGTCATTTAGACACGTGTTTGATTATGCTGGCGATCAATGGATGCCTGGCATGCTACCAGTAGCACATGTTTGACGTTTGTACGTCTGGTTTGACGTTTGGGTCTTATGACCAACCTAGTCATCATGTATTTTGTTGTGTAGCGTTTCAAGGCTTATAATATTAATATGTTTAGGGTTAAATGCTTAATTTGATGTTGGACAATAAGATATGATTTGCTCTTTTCCATCGAGTATTTGTTGTTCGATTCCATTAGTTTTACTTTGATTCTATCAGTTTTTAGTACCTTACCGGGCTATTTGAGTTTTTTGTAGTTAATTAGACTACTAGCTTATTTTCAGAACTTTACCCGGATGTGGGTAATTTGATAGAATTGATTTGGTGTAATTTGTCTAGCCGCTGAGTTTAGTAATTTGTTTTGTAAGGGATTATTAAGTGAAAGGATTATATTAGAATGTTACTGTTTGACAATATTTTATGGTCTGGTAGTAACCGATGTAACCAAGTTTATAGCGGCGAGCACAACCTAGTTTTTAACATCGAACTAGCCGTTGGGTTTGAATTTTTTGGGGCTTCTCCGGCCTGAACTAGCCGTTTCAAAGTGGGTTTTGGTCTTCCCCGGCGCCGGCCTTTCGTCTCTCCGGCACTGCGTCGGCAGTTTCCAGTTTCGCGGGCGGAGCAGGTGTTCGGCGGAGGCTTTCTTCCTCTTCCGGCGCCGCTGCTGGGTCTCTTTTCTCTTCGCCGGCGTCGTGGTTGGGTTGCAGATCCGGCGGTGCAATGGTTTAGTGCCGAGTCTCTGTTTCTCTTCGCCGGCGTCGTGGTCGGGTTACTGATCAGGCGGTGATATGGGTTAGAGCTTGGTCTCTGTTTCTCTTCGCCGGCGTCGTGTTTTGGGTTGCAATTCCGGTGTTGCTTCGTTCTATTTTGGATGGGTTAGGTTTCGTTTGCGCCGTTCTTTCGCGTTTGGTTTCGCGGTGAAGCTGCCGGTTTGGTTTTCCCTGGCGCCGGCGAGCAGTTCTTGGTCCCGTTTGCCGCGCTTTGCCTACGGTTGGCTTCCCGTTTTCCTCTTCTCCGGCGGCCGTCTTCTTTTCTCCCGCAGTCGTCCTCCCCCCTTCCCCGGCCGTGCTCCTCCCCTCTTCTCCGCCAGCCCCCTTCTCCTCATTTCCCCCGCCGCCCGCCCCCTTCTCTTCCCCTTCCTTTCCCCTTCTCCCCTCCTGTTCTTCTCGCGCCGGCCCTAATTTGGGTTGCGCAGTAATTTAATTTTATTAATTTAATTTTTATTATTTTTTTTGTTTTTGTTTTGTTTTTTTGTTTTTATTTTATTTTGTTTTTTGTTTTTTGTTTTTTGTTTTTTTTTGTTTTTTTTTGGGTCTGTTTTTTTATGGCGTCTTTTGATCCTTCTTTGGCCGAGACTGGCCGTCGTGTCGATCAAACTTTTTTTATTCCTGTTGGCTCACGGTTAGCCGATTTTCTAAAATCGGATGCTCTGGTTACTCATGATAATTCTCCTTCACCGCTGATCAAGCATCGGGAGGCTACCCCTGGCCCCTCGGGCACGTCAAAAAGTGACGGATCTCCTTTGAAGAGATTGCTGGTTTTGAATGTTCTGATGAGGAAGCAGCTGCTCTAGCGGAAACTAGAGGGTTACATGATCGTTTCTTGAGTGGTGCGTTGTCGGCACGCCAGTTTGGTTTGCTTATGGAGGAACTCGAATACCAGCGACAGGTCGGTGATGAGAAATGTGAGTTGCAAGCGGAGGTGGACTCACTTCGGTGACAGCTGGCTTATCGGTCCCTTTCTCGAGATAGAGGTGGTATCGACCGGGGTGCCAGAGGTGGGAGGGGTAATCGGGGTGTTTCTAGACCCAGGGGAGGGGTTGCTTTTAGTGTGGAAAAGGGAGGAGCTATTAGGGCAGACGCTCAGCGCATTCTTTCTTCTGCACCTCATCCATCCTGGGCTGACAAGGTGAAGTTGGGGCCTTCTTGTTCTAAAGGTAAGATGAAATTATCTTACTTCCCGCCGACGATTTCTGAAGGCAAGGTACAAGTTTCTCATCCTCAAGTTATTGCTGAAGAGGGTATTGAATTGTAGGATAACTGTGTTGTGGGGTACTTTGTCGATAAAAAAACTGCCTTATTTCACTGTTAACAACATTGCCCGTAAGCTATGGTTGAAAGATGGGTTACAAAAAGTTTTAGTTAATGACAAGGGTTTCTACTTCTTCAAATTCTCTTATGTGGATCCGGTTGACAAGATTCTGGATTCGGGTCCGTGGCATTTTGCGAACAAATTAATTGTTTTGCAGCGTTGGAGACTAGGTATGAATCTGTGCAAGGAATCCCTTGATGTTCTACCGTTATTGGTTAGACTTTACAATATTCCTATTGAGTACTTGACTGCTAGTGGGTTGAGCTACGTAGCGAGTGGTATTGGGAAGCCACTATATGCGGATTCGCTTACTGAGAGTTGTGAGCGGATTAGCTTTGCTAGAGTGTGTGTCGAGGTTTCTGCAGCCAGGGAGCTCGTTGATGAACTTGTTATTGTGCCAGACTTGAGTACCTGCCAGGATGCCCCCTCTGATCCTGTGATTGTTCGGGCAGATTATCAGTGGCGCCCTCCAGTTTGCACGGTGTGCAAGTGCTTCGGACACTCTACTCAGTCTTGTACTCGGCCTGAGAGCACTAGGCCTCTTTCTCCTTCTCTGTCTGTTCCGAAGCGATCTGCCACGACCCCTCCTGCCTCTGTTTCTGTTCTGGCGAAAGAAGCAGAGTGGTCAACTGTGAAAAGTAAAGGCAAGAACAAAGTCAGTAGGGATGCTTCGTCCTCTTTAGCTCATGATAGTGTCCAGCCGAGCCGTAGTCAGTTGGAGCCTAGGCACCAGCATGAGCTTGATAGCCATATACAGGTTAGTGCCCAGCATGTTTCTTCTCTACAAGAGGTCAGTACTCAGCAGTCTTCTCTTCCAGAGGTACCATGTCATTTTCCTACTTTGCTTTGTGATGATCCTGCTTTGCACTCTGATTTGCTTTTAGATTCTGGCTTGATTGTGCACTCTGTTTCGGGCTCTGATCCGGACTCTGATTCTGACTTAGTTCCCTGCTCTCTTACTTCTAATAATAACATGTCTTCTCTTTTTGGTAGTAAAATAAATCTTGACTCTAGTTTTAATAATAAGAAAAAGAAGAAGTCTCCCCATAAGGGAAATTTCACCTAACTTTTACTTCTTGGTTTGTAGCATCCTTTTGGTTTTTGGTATCATGCATAACATCCTCTGCTGGAATTCTCGAAGATTCAACACTAGTGGTAAGCAAGTGGAGGCTCAACATATGATTGCCTCCTTAGGTGTTATGCTTTTTGGGATCTTGGAAACCAGAGTAGCCGCCCCTAATGCCTCGGTTATAAATAATCGTAGATTTCCTGGTTGGTCCTTTATAAATAACTACCAATTTTCTGTGAATGGTAGAATTTGGGTTTTATGGAATCCCAAAGTTGCTAATGTTACTTGTATTGGTATGTCAGATCAAATAATTCACTGTCAAGCGAAATTAATAGATAGGTTGCCTCCTTTTTTTGTTTCCTTTGTGTATGGTTCTAATGATTCTGGTGAGAGATATGTGCTCTGGCAGGAGCTTGAGTATAGGTCTCTCCTTTTTACGAATGATCCCTGGTTGATACTTGGTGACTTTAATGCTATCCAGAGTCCGAGTGAGAAGTTAAGGGGTAGCAATAGATGGCCTCGCTACTACCAGGAGTTCCATGATTGTTTAATTACTTCAGAACTTTCAGATTTGAAGTATTCTGGTTGCTTTTATACTTGGACTAACTGTCAGGATAATGGTGATACTATTTGTAGGAAGCTTGACCGTGTCCTTATTAATGATACTTGGATCTCTAATTTTCCTAAATTTGAAGCGGTTTTTCGTCCAAGGGGTATCTCTGATCATTCGCCTATCCTCGTCCACTCTCTTGTCAAAGTTGACAAGGTGCCCAAGCCGTTTAAATTTTTTGATATGTGGGCCAATCACCATAAATTTTTGCCTCTGGTTGCTAAAGTGTGGGGCACGCCCCTTGCGGGTTGTGCTATGTTCAGGGTTGTCAGGAAGCTAAAGCTGCTTAAGTTATAGCTTAAGGACTTCAATAAGGAACACTTTAGCAACATTTCAGGTAGAATTAATGAGGCTAGGATTTCCTTGGAGTATGCCCAGAGCATGTTAGCGTTAAACCCTCTTGACCCAGTGTGGCGTCGGATTGAAAAGGAGAAGCTTGAACTTTTTGCTAGAGTGAGTGCTGAGGAGGAGAGTTTTCTCAAACAAAAATCTGGGATTCACTGGCTTGATGTGGGAGATAAAAATAACAAATTTTTCTTTAAGTCAGTTAATAAGAGAAGGAATTTTAGTAAAATCAGCTCTATTCTTCGATCTGACGGGACTATCCTTGAAGACTCGAATTTGGTTAAGGCTTCGATTGTTGACCATTTTCAGAGTTTGTTGGGAACTCGTGGGCTGGGTCACTATCCGGGTTTGATTGAACTGAGGAACTGGATGTCAAAATCCCTTTCTGATTCTCAACAGTGTGAGATGGCTCGAGAGGTTTCTGAGGATGAGATTCGGAAGGTTTTCTTCTCTCTCAAGGATGGTAAATCCCCTGGTCCTGATAGGTATAACGCCCTCTTTTAAGAGGGCATGGCATATTGTGGGGGAAGAGATTGTGGAAGCGATTCAGGACTTTTTTGGTAATGGTCAGCTTCTCAAAGAAGTTAACCATACTTTTCTTGTCTTAATTCCCAAAGTGACTAATCCCTCGAGTCTTAATGATTACAGGCCTATTTCTTGTTGTAACACGATTTATAAATGCATAGCCAAGATCATTGCTAATCGTGTTAAGGTGGTGCTTGGGGACCTCATTGATCCTTCCCAGACGGCCTTTGTTGCCTCTCGGAGTATTGCAGATAATATCCTCTTATCTCAGGAGCTCATGCGGAACTATCATCGGGAGGACTTCAGGGTACCTAGATGTGCTATGAAGGTGGATTTGATGAAGGCCTATGATTGTTTGCATTGGGATTTTCTCTTTGATGTGTTGATTTGCCTTAGATTTCCCCCCACGGTTATTAGATGGATCAAAGCCTATGTCTCTAGCACGAGCTTTTCGATCATCATAAACGGGGAGTCTAATGGTTTCTTTCAGGGTAGGCGAGGTATCAGGCAGGGGGATCCGTTGTCCCCCTACCTTTTTGTTAGTTGCATGGATGTTCTTGCAGGGATGTTGTAGAGATTAGTAGTTGGTAGTCAATTTCATTACCACTGAAGGTGCCAAAAGGATGGTATCTTCCAGCTTGCCTTTGCTGATGATCTCATGCTTTTTTGTCGAGGTGACCTTCCTTCGGTTCAGGTCTTGAAACATGGGTTCTCTGTCTTCCAGCAGTTCTCGGGACTTGTCCCCAATCCGAATAAGAGCCATGTTTTTTTCTCTGGTGTTGAGCCTTCTACCAAGGCTTTGATCTCTTCTTGTCTTGGCTTTCTTGATGGAGAGCTCCCTATGCGATATCTGGGTGTCCCTCTGATTTCCACTTGTTTGCGGAAAGAAGACTGTCACCCTCTTCTGGACCTCATTGTGAAGAAAGTCAAGCATTGGACTTGCAATTACTTGTCGTATGCCGGTAGGGTCCAATTGATTAGATCAGTTTTGTTCTCTATCCAAGTGTACTGGGCTTCAGTTTTTATCCTTCCAAAGAAAGTGATTCTTGATACGGAGAGGATTTTTCGAGCTTTCCTTTGGAAGGGTACGGG
Source organism: Escallonia herrerae (assembly GCA_033070095.1). NCBI lineage: Eukaryota > Viridiplantae > Streptophyta > Magnoliopsida > Escalloniales > Escalloniaceae > Escallonia > Escallonia herrerae. The sequence goes on from JAVXUP010000147.1 coordinate 696,905, forward strand.
CCTTTGTACCACGGGAGCCAAGGTGGCTTGGGCTGATGTATGTTGTCCTGAGGTAGAGGGTGGCCTCGATATTAAGCAGATTGAGGTGTGGAATTTTGCTGCCATCTCTAGGCACATTTGGTCTATCATATCCTTCAGGTCGGACTCCCTTTGGCCGCGATGGGTCAAGTCCAATATTCTGATAGGTCGGAGTTTTTGGGAAGTCTTTTGCCCTAGCGATTGTAGCTGGTCTTGGCGTAAGATTCTCATGGTTAGGGATATGATTCGTTCTTTCCCTCGGTATATAGTTGGGGATGGTAGTAGGATCTCTCTGTGGTTTGATTGGTGGCATCCGATAGGCCCTATCATTCCTACCCTTTCTGGTAGGATTATTTCTGACTCGGGTCTGGATAGGCGAGCGAGGGTTTCTGCTGTGATCTTTGACTCATCGTGGTGTTGGCCTGTGTCCAATACCCTTGAGCTCATGGAATTGCGCGAGAGTACCCCTAGCTCTTTTTGTCCTGCCCCGGATACGCCTGATAGGATCATCTGGACGGTTAGTGGTTCTGGGGATTTCTCCATTGCGAGTACATGGGAAGCCCTTCGACAAAAGCGACCGTTAGCTAGATGGGCTTGCTTACTGTCGTGTAAGTGGCGTGTTCCACATCACAACTTCATCTTATGGCTGGCCATTAGGGAGAGGTTAAGTACGCAGGATAGGCTTTTTGCTTTTCATGTTATTCCTAGCATGAGTTGTGTTTTCTGTTGCATTCCTTTTGAGTCCTATGATCATCTATTTTTTAATTGCCCTTTCACGTTCAGATTATGGTCTATTATTCAAAAGAAATGCAATTTTAACTGGCCTATGTTGAGTTGGCAGGGTATGGTTGATAAAGCTTCCTCTGAATGGCAAGGCCCTGGATTCCCGGCATCTGTCTGTCGGATAGCGTTCGCGGCGTTGGTGTACTATATCTGGCGAGAGCGGAATTCTCATTCTTTCCAAAATAAGTATACTGATGTGGTTTCTTGTTCTGCAGGTCTTGTGCAGATCATCCGGTGGAGGATATTCTCTTGCAGAAAAGTGGCCAATACCCCGACCAACCGAAGGTTCCAGGGTGAATGGCAACTCCCCGACTCCATATTCGGCTGATTCCGTCATCTTTTGGTCAGATCGACTTTTGGGTGATCGGTTTGTGTACAGACAGACCGATGCAGTTTTTAGCACGCTCTATCGCAGTTTTTGTGTGATGCTCTTTCCACCAGGACTTCTAGATTTCGCGTGGCTTCTCGTGTGGTCACTACTGGGTCCTTTGTATTTCTTTTGCTGGTCTAGCCTCGTTGTTATGTATTAATTTTTTATTTTGTGGCCAGTGTGGCAAGTTCTGCCTAGCATAGGTTTTCTGTTGCTCTTGCTTAGCAAGACTCGCGTTTTGTTGTTGTTTTCCTGGGGTATGCCCCTTGCAGATGTTGTACTTTTGTTTCATCGGTTGATATATATTTTTATTTACCGAAAAAAAAAGAAAAAAAAAGTTTATAGCGGCAGTTCAGGAAATTCGGGGGCAGTCGCGGCTTCCATTTGGGGGCGTGACAAGGTTGGTATCCGAGCTTAGGTTTGTGACCACGTAGACTCAGGTGAGCCGAACTTTGAAACATTGCGAACTAATGTACGATTAGATCGGTCTCTTTTGCTACCAAAATCATTTTTTTTATTTAGCGTGTATCCTTTGAACATTTCTAGGCTTATACGGTTTCATATGGTGTGCTAGGATTACCATGCCTCCTAAACACGCTAGTCGTAAGACCAATGATCTTCACAATCCACCAATGAATAATGTAGTTGCTGACGCCATTGTACAAGGATTTCAGAACCTGGCGAACTTAACTGCCGGAGGTGGCAGGACACTGCTCAATCAAAATCAAAATCAAGGGCAAAATGATGGTGTTAGAGCTAGAGATGTCGAGAAATTTAAAAAGTTAGTGCCCGCCTTTAAGGGAGAACCTGATCTGGAGAAGGCTGAAGCGTGGATGAACCGGAATGAGAAGGTGTTTGACCTTTAGAACAGTAGCGACGAACAGAAGGTGACATATGTTGTTTTCACGTTAGAAGATGAAGCCGACCGTTGGTGGAAAATGGTCAAATGCACACAGAGAACCAGCACTACTAATCCCATGACTTGGGAGAGATTTAAAAGTATTTTCTTCAAGAAATACTACTTCCTCATAACGTAAAAGATCAGAAGGAAGAAGAATTCTTGAAGCCGGTACAAAATGATATGACAGTGGCACAATATGAGGCGAAGTTCACCTCATTGTCAAGATATGCCCCGCATCTGGTTGACATTGAGAATCGTAAAGCAAGAAGGTTTGAGAAAGGATTTAGGCGCGGCATTAAGAATAGGTTGTTGGCTCTGATGCTTTCGACCATTGCCAAGGTGGTTGAACGGCCTAAAATTCTAGAGAAACTATGAAGAGTTTCAAAAAGGCATAAGAGAGGCCGTGCAGAAACATCAGACGAGCAAGGGTGGTGGTCAGAATAAGAAGAAATCGACTTTTTACGAGAAGGCGTGCGATCAACTCGAAGGGTTTTAGAGGTTTGCGATAGATACGGCAAGGATCATAGGGATCAGCCTTGCCTTCATTTTGAAAAACTCTTTGTTCAACTGTGGGAAGGTGGGGCATTATGCTATGCAGTGCCCGTACCCGAAGGAAAAGTGACCGGGGGAGAAGGCTTATAACACTCAGGCTCAAGGTGGGGCCAAGGCATCTACGTGGGATAAGAGGCCTAGAGTACAAGGTTGTGCCTATGCTTTGACTGCCAAAGATGCCACAACTTCCAATGACGTGGTGGCAAGTTCGATTCAGATCCGTTCTTATTCATTATTAGATCTGGATCCACACATTCTCTTGTAACATCTTTTCTTGCGTGTAAGTTGGGTTCAAAACTACAACCTTCAAAAATTGATTTGATGGTTGATACCCCAGTGGGGAAATCTATTTTTAGTATCCACGGTGTGCAAGTCTTGTCTGGTTCACGTTGAGGGTAGAGCGTTACCTTTGACGTTAGTTTTGGGGTGGACTGGTTGTCTTCTTATCATGCCTCATTGGATTGTTATGCCAAAGAAGTACACTTCTAGATTCCCAGTCAATCTAAGTTTAGGTTTAGGGGTTCTACACCCATTAATTCTTCTTGTCTTATTTCTGCCTTACGGGCTAGACGTTTGCCTAGGAAGGGGTGTCAGGGATATACAGCTCACATTGTGGATACGCGTGCAGCTGATCAGAACCTGTCAGATATTCCCGTCGTTAGTGAATTTTTAGACGGGTTTCCCAAAGAGCTCCCTGGTCTTCCTCCGAATCGCAAAATCCAGTCTATTATAGATCTTGTACCAGGAGATGCTCTGATTTCTAAAGCTTCCTTCCGCGTGGCTCCTGCCAAGCTCAAACTGGATTCCTGCAACTCCAAGAACTGATTGAGAAGGACTTTGTTCGCCCAAACGTCTCTCCTTGGGGTACTCCCGTTTTATTTGTAAAGAAGAAAGACAGACGGAAGAAGCAGATTCTGCATTCAATATAGGGAGTTGAACCGTATCACAGTTCGTATTAAGTACCCTTTTGCCAAGGATTGACGACTTGTTTGACCAGCTTCAAGGAGCTGAATATTTCTCCAAAATTGATGAGAGGTCAGGTTACCACCAATTGAGGGTTATGAGGGAAGATATATCCGAGACTGCTTTCAGTATAAGATGCTGACACTAGGAGTTTTTAGTGATACCGTTTGGGTTGACTAATGCACCTGTAGCGTTTATGGACTTGATGAATCGGGTATTCAAGCAATAGTTGGACCGATTTGTCATGGACTTTATTGATGACGTACGGATTTACTCTAAAACAAAGGAGGAACATGAACATCATTTATGTATGGTGCGTCAGATTCTGAGGTAGGAGAAGCTTTATGCCAAGTTTGTGTGAATTTTGGCTTGAGAAAGTTGTGTTTTTAGGGCATTTGGTGTCTAAGGATGGAATCTCGGTGGATACAACTATGGTAGAGACAGTGTGGAATTGGGAAAAACCAAGGATAGTTGAGAGGTTCGCAGTTTCCTTGGTTTGGCTGGCTACTATCACAGGTTTTAGAGGCATTTTCAATGCTTGCTATCCCATTAACTCGGTTGACTCGGAAAATAGGTTAAGTTTGAGTGGTAAGAGGAGTGTGATCGTAGTTTTCTAGAGCTAAAGAAAGACTGGTTTCAGCTCCGGTCCTTTCTCTGCCTTCAGGACTGGAGGATTTGTGATAAATAGTGATGCTTCACAAAAGGTCTGGGATGTGTGTAAATGCAGCATGGGCCAGTTATTGCTTCTGGTTCGCGGCAACTCATAACGTATGAAATGAACTATCCAACATAAGACTTGGAGTTCGCTGCCGTGGTTTTTCCTTGAAAATTTGGATGCACTATCTCTATGGTGAGACGTGTGAGATATACACAGATCAAAAGAGTCTTGAGTATTTGTTCACGCAGAAAGAGTTGAATATGTGGCAACGTCGATGGTTAGTATTGCTTAAGGATTTTATATCATCCAAGGAAGACCAGTGTGGCTGTCGATGCCCTCAGTAAAAAGAATATCGGTTCATTTGCAGCTCTTTTGACTTCACAAAAGGAAATTATTGCGTATCTTGAAAGTTTGGTGCGGATGTTTTGGTCCCGGGTCTGGGGCCTATTTTGGTGACTTAATTGCGTAACTTACCTTGATCGAAAGAATTAAAAAAGCTCAGACTGTAGATTCAAAATTAGTTAAGATCAGAGAACAAGTCAGAGCAGGTCAACAGCCTGAGTACAGGGATGATGCCAGGGGGCAGAATTTTTTGGAACAAGACTGTGGGTTCCCTCTGATGTAGGGCTATAGTATGAAATAATGCATGATGCGCATAGTTCAGGCTTCACAGTACACCCCGACATTACTAAGATGTATCAGTATTTACGAGACGTGTTTTGGTGGAACGATATGAAAAGAGAGATATCAGACTTTGTTACTCGATGTCTTGTTTGTCAGCAGGTTAAGGTGGAACATCGACGGCCTACTGGAACTTTGCATCCACTTACCATTCCTGAGTGGAAGTGGGAACATATTGCTATCAACTTTGTGTCTGGTTTGCCTTGGACTAGGCAAGGTCATGATTTATTTTGGGTAATAATCGATCGTTTGACCAAGTCGGGGCATTTTATCCCGGTCAGAGTTACCTATAGCCTAGAGAGATTGGCCAAATTCGATGTTCAGGAGATTTTTGATTCCACAGCATGCCCGTTTCAATAGTTTCGGACGAAGATGCACATTTTACATCAAGGTTCCGGTGTGGTTTGTAAGATGTCCTGGGTACTCGAGCCAGATCCTTCACACATCATTCGTTATGAACCTGTGGAGATTCGGGAGGATCTATCGTACGTGGAGTAGCCGGTGGAGATTTTAAACCGCAAGGAGCAAATTTTGCGCACAAAAACTATTAACTTAGTTATGGTGCTTTGGCGTAACCATTCACTGGAATAAGCCACTTGGGAACCCAAGGATGCTATGCAGGAAAGGCACCCTCTCCTTTTTGACATTTAAGGTACGTTTAAATTTCGAGAACGAAATTCTTTTAAGGTGGGGAGTATGTATTACCCCAATACTTATTTATGCAATGTTACTACTTTAAAAATAAATATGTACTTAAATAATTAAATAAACAGGTTTGTGGTCTTTTTGGTAATATTGGGAAAATTTTGGTGCCTTTTAAATAAGAGGCTAAAGTTTGGGGGTTGGGGGGGGGGGGTAATTAGCGAGTTACGCTTCTATTTGCACAGCATCCTCTCCCTCCAGACTCCTCTTCTTTCCCCTGCTTGCCGCCTCTCCCATTCTCTTCTCCATTTTCAGCCCTAAGTTGCTCGTCTTTTGGAGAAATTCGGTGTAAATCGAGTAGCCTAGCTTGGGGGGATTGAATTTTTGCCAAATTTCTTATTTGTGGTAGGTAAGGGAATTCGTATTTTTTGTTGTGGCAAGGGTTATTCCTTCTACTCCGCTCTAGTTTTCGGACTCAAATTTTGAATTTATTCTGCAAATGTTTGCTCCTGCGTAGACGTTCCACTTATTGTAGGTTTAGTATATACGAGAAATTCTCTATTTGTGGCCACCTTATTTTTGGGTTGATTATAATCTGCATAGAGGAAACCCAATAGTTGCTGAATTTCGTTTTGCTAATGGACGTTGGACTTGTTTTGCTTGGCAAATTCCTATCCATGTGTAAGCTTTTTGTATTCCTTGATCACAGCCCAGATTATTGCTTCCTAAGTCTCCTGCACTTAATGCCATTTACATTTCTTTCACAACCACACATCACTTCTTGGAATAAGTGACTTTGTTTTTAATGGGCTAGTCATTTGGTTTTTAACTAGCATTGGATGGCTCCATTATCACTAAATAAGTCTTGCCATATTACCTTATAGTGAGAGGTTGCACTCTAATGCTTATCGTACTTTGACCGTATGCTCTCTTTTTGTCTGCAAAATTCTATCATTGTCTAAATTATTTCCTTTCGGCTAAACAAAGTCATTGTAAGAAAAATTAGCTCATGTACATCGCTTATTTAGTCTCGTTTTCTTTTATACAAGTTCTCACGGTCATCACCTCGTCCATTTTGTATTGTATTCATTAATTTCATATACAGTATGCTCAATATCATGTTCTTCGTTTTTCCTCTGTCAATCTTAAGCTCACTAGTGGTTTACCATGTCCAACATGTATTGTAATAATGTTCGTCATGCTTGTCACATTTCTGTACTTCGACTATGTTTGAACAACCCTCATTTTGAGAGGGTCCTTTAGACACGTGTTTGATTATGCTGGCGATCAATGGATGCCTGGCATGCTACCGGTAGCACATGTTTGACGTTTGTACGTGTGGTTTGACGTTTGGGTCTTATGACCAACCTAGTCATCAAGTATTTTGTTGTGTAGCGTTTCAAGGCTTATAATATTAATATGTTTAGGGTTAAATGCTTAATTCGATGTTGGAGAGGAGAAACTTCTAGGTGCCTTGGGGCTAGAGATAGTACAAGTTACACTGGAGAAGATTCGTTTGATTAAAGGATAATTTGCTAGTTGCTGAGAGTCGCCAGAAGAGTTATGCTGATAATAGAAGATCATGTATTTCTTAGAGTTTTGTTGCCTTGGAAAGGAGTAATGCATTTTGGGAAGAAGGGCAAGCTTAGCCCTAGATTTATTGGACCATTTGAGATCTTGCGGGGGGTTAGACCAGTCGCTTACAAGGTTGCCTTACCTCCGAATTTGCCACAGGTGCATGATATGTTTCATGTATCAAGATTGAGGAAATACGAACCAGATCCTTCACACATCATTCGTTGTGAACCTGTGGAGATTCGGGAGGATCTATCGTACGTGGAGTAGCCGGTGGAGATTTTAGACCGCAAGGAGCAAATTTTGCGCACAAAAACTATTAACTTAGTTATGGTGCTTTGGCGTAACCATTCACTGGAATAAGCCACTTGGGAACCCAAGGATGCTATGCATGAAAGGCACCCTCTCCTTTTTGACATTTAAGGTACGTTTAAATTTCGAGGACGAAATTCTTTTAAGGTGGGGAGTATGTATTACCCCAATACTTATTTATGCAATGTTACTACTTTAAAATAAATATGTACTTAAATAATTAAATAAACAGGTTTGTGGTCTTTTTGGTAATATTGGGAAAATTTTGGTGCCTTTTGAATAAGAGGCTAAAGTTTGGGGGTTGTGGGGGGGGGGGGTAATTAGCGAGTTAGGGTTCCATTTGCATAGCATCCTCTCTCTCCATACTCCTCTTCTTTCCCCTGTTGCCGCCTCTCCCATTCTCTTCTCCATTTTCAGCCCTAAATTGCTCGTCTTTTGGAGAAATTCGGTGTAAATCGAGTAGCCTAGCTTGGGGGGATTGAATTTTTTCCAAATTGCTTCTATATGGTTGGTAAGGGAATTCGTATTTTTTGTTGTGGCAAGGGTTATACCTTCTACTCCGCTCTAGTTTTCGGACTCAAATTTTGTATTTATTCTGCAAATGTTTTCTCCTGCGTAGACCTTCCACTTATTGTAGGTTTAGTATATACGAGAAATTCTCTATTTGTGGCCACCTTGTTTTTGGGTTGATTGTTTGTTTGATATAATCTGCACAGAGGAAACCCAATAGTTGCTGAATTTCGTTTTGCTAATGGACGTTGGACTTGTTTTGTTTGGCAAATTCCTATCCATGCGTAAGCTTTTTGTATTCCTTGATCACAGCCCAGATTATTGCTTCCTAAGCCTCCTGCACTTAATGCCATTTACATTTCTTTCACAACCACACATCAGTTCTTATAATAAGTGACTTTGTTTTTAATGGGCTAGTCATTTGCTTGTTAACTAGCATTGGATGGCTCCATTATCAGTAAATAAGTCTTGCCATATCGTACTTTGATTCCATAGCATAATGCCCCACCTTCCCACAGTTGAAGCAAGAGTTTGTCAAAACGATGGCATGGTTGATCCCTATGATCCTTGCCGTAGCTATCCCAAACCTATAAAACCCTTCGAGTTGATCGCATGCCTTCTTGTAAAGTTGATTTCTTCTTATTCTGACCACCACCCTTACTCTTGTCTGAAGTTTATGCACGGCCTCTCTTATGCCTTTTTGAAACTCTTCATAGTCTACCTCTAGAATTTCAACCCGTTCGACCACCTTGGCAAAGGTCGAAAGCATCTGAGCCAACAACCCGTTCTTAATGCCGCGCCTTATTCCTTTCTCAAACCTTCTTGCTTTACAATTCTCAATGTCAACCAGATGCGGGCATATCTTGACAATGAGGTGAACTTCGCCTCATATTGTGCCACAATCATATTGTTTTATACCAGCTTTAAGAATTCTTCTTCCTTATGATCTTTTACATTATGAGGAAGTACTATTTCTCGAAGAAAATACTTTTAAATCGCTCCCAAGTCATGGGATTAGTAGCGCTGATTCTCTGCATGCATTTGACTATTTTCCACCAAAGGTCAGCTTCATCTTCTAACGTGAAAGCAACATATGCCACGTTATGTTCGGCTCTACCGTTCTGAAGCTCAAACACCTTCTTATTCTGGTTCATCCACGCTTCAGCCTTCTCCGTATCGGGCTCTCACTTATGCCAAGAACTGATGTGTGGTTGTGAAAGAAAAGTAAATGGCGTTGAGTCCAGGCGGCTTAGAAGGCAATAATTCAAGCTGTGATCAAGGAATACAAAAAACTTACCCATGAATAGGAATTTGGCAAGCAAAACAAGTCCAACGTCCATTAGCAAAACTTTGTGAAGCAAATTTTCAATACAATATTTCGTAGTTCAATATGTTAGCATAAGAGTAAAGTAGTAATCATAAGACAAAAGATTTTGCATAACAATCCAATGAGGCATGAGAAGAAGGCAACCAGTCGACCCCAAAACTAACGTCAAAGGTAACACTCTACCTTCAATGTGAACCAAACAAGACCTGTACACTGTGGATACTAAAATAGAATTATCCACCGGGCTATCAACCGTCAAATCAATTTCTAAGGGCTGCGGTTTTGAACCCATCTTACATGCAAGAGAAGATGTAATAAAAGAATGTGTGGATCCAGGATCTAATAATGCATGAAATGAATAAGAACCGATCTAAATCAAACTTGCCACCACGTCATTCGAAGTTGTGGCATCTCTGGTACTTAAAGCATAAGCACGACCCTGTACTCCAGGCCTCTTATCCCACGTAGATGGCTTGGCCCCACCTTGAGCCTGAGTGTTATAAGCCTTCTCCCCCGGTCTCTCTTTCTTTGGGTACGGGCACTACATAGCATTATGCCCCACCTTCCCACAGTTGAAGCAAGAGTTTGTCAAAACGATGGCATGGCTTATCCCTATGATCCTTGCTGCAGATATCGTAAACCTCTAAAACCCTTCGAGTTGATCGCATGCCATCTTGTAAAGTTGATTTCTTCTTATTCAGACCACCACCCTTGCTCTTGTTTGAAGTTTCGGCATGGCCTCTCTTATGCCTTTTTTGAAACTTTTCATAGTCTACCTCTAGAATTTCAGCCCGTTTAACCACCTTGGCAAAGGTCGAAAGCATCAGAGCCAAACACATGTTCTTAATGCCGCGCCTTAATCCTTTCTCAAACCTTCTTGCTTTATGATTCTCAATGTCAACCTGATGAGGAGCATATCTTGACAATGAGGTGAACTTCGCCTCATATTGTGCCACTGTCATATCATTTTGTACCAGCTTCAAGAATTCTTCTTCCTTTTGATCTTTCACATTCTAAGGAAGTAGTATTTCTTGAAAAAAATACTTTTAAATCGCTCCCAAGTCATGGGATTAGTAGAACTAATTCTCTGCGTGCATTTGACCATTTTCCACCAACGGTCAGCTTCATCTTCTAACCTGAAAGAAACATATGCCACGTTCTGTTTGTCGCTAATGTTCTAAAGGTCAAACACCTTCTCATTCTGGTTCATCCACGCTTCAGCCTTCTCCAGATCGGGTTCTCCCTTAAAGGCGGGCACTAACTTGTTAAATTTCTCGACATCTCCCATTCTAACACCATCATTTTGCCCTTGATTTTGATTTTGATTTCGATTTAGCGGTATCCTGTTAGCTCCGGCTGTTAAGTTCGCCAAGTTCTGAAATCCTTGTATAATGGCGTCAGCTACTACATTACTCATTGGTGGATTATGAAGATCATTGGTCTTACGACTAGCGTGTTTAGGAGGCATGCTAATCCTAGCACACCAAATGAAACCGTATAAGCCTAGAAATGTACAAAGGATACATGCTAAATAAAAAATTATTTTTTTCAAAAAATAAAAATATATATCAACCGATGAAACAATAGTACAACATCTACAAGGGGGGCATACCCCAGGAAAATAACAACAAAACACGAGTCTTGCTAAGCAAGAGAGAAGAGAAAACCAAAGCTAGGCAGAAACATGGCACACCGGCACCAAAAGAAAAAGGTTAATACATAACACCAAAGCTAGATCAACAAAAGAAATACAAAGACCCAGTAGTGACCACTGGAGAAGGCACGTGGAATCTGGAGGTCCTAGTGAAAAGACCATCACACTAAAACTGCGATATAACATGCTAAGAGTTGCAACAGTCTGTCTGTACACGAACCGATCACCCAAAAATCAATCTGACCAAACCATGACAGAACCAGACGAATATGGAGTCGGGGAGCTGTCATTCACCCTGGAACCAACGGTTAGTCGGGTATTGGCCACTTTCCTACCAGAGAATAACCTCCACCGGATAATCTGCACAAGACCTGCAGAACAAGAAATCACATCAGTATACTTATTCTGGAAGGAACGAGAATTCCGCTCTCGCCAGATATAGTACACCAACGCCGTAAATGCTATCTGACAGACCGATGCCGGGAATCCAGAGCCCTGCCACCCAGAGGAAGCTCGATCAACCATACCCTGCCAACTTAACATAGGCCAGTTAAAATTGTCTTTTTTCAATAATAGACCATAATCTGAACGTGAAAGGGCAATTGAAAAATAGATGATCATGGGACTCAAAAGGAATGCGACTGAAAACACAGCTCATGCGAGGAATGACATGAAAAGCAAATAGCCTAAAAAAATCAAGCGTACTTAAGCTTTCCCTAGTGGCCAGCCATAAGATGAAGTTACGACGTGGAACACGCCACTTACATGACAGTAAGCAAACCCATCTAGCTAACAGCCGCTTATGACGAAGGGCTTCCCACGTACTCGCACTGGAGAAATCCCCAGAACCACTAACCATCTGACGACCCTATCAGGCGTATCCGGGGCAGGACGAAAAGAGCTAGGATTACTCTCGTGCAATTCCATGAGCTCAAGGGTATTAGACACAAGTTAGCACAACGATGAGCCAAAGATCACATCAGAAGCCCTCACTCGCCTACCGAGACCCAAGTTAGAAATAATCCTACCAGAAAGGGTAGGAATGATAGGGCGAATCGGGTGCCACCAATCAAACCAAAGAGAGATCCAACTACCATCCCCAACTATATACCGAGGAAAAAAGTGAATCATATCACTAACCATAGAATCTTACGCCAAGACCAGCTACAATCGATGGGGCACGAGACTTCCTGAAAACTCCTTTTTATCAGAATATTGGACTTGACCCACCGTGGCCAAAGGGAGTCCGACCTAAATGATATGATGGACCAAATGTGCCTAAAGATGGCAACAAAATTCTACACCTCAATCTACTTAATACCCAGGCCACTCTCTACCTCAGGACAACAAACATCAGCCAAGCCACCTTAGCTCCCATGGTACAAAGCCCCGTACCCTTCCAAAGGAAAGCTCGAAATAACCTCTCCATATCTAGTATCACTTTCTTTGGAAGGCTAAAAACTGAAGCCCATTACACTTGGATAGAGAACAAAATAGATCTAATCAATTGGACCCTACCAACATAGAAATAAGTAATTACAAGTCCAATGCTTGACTTTCTTCACAATGCGGTCTAGAAGAGGCTGACAGTCCTCTTTCCGCAAACAAGTAGAAATCAGAGGAACTCCCAAATATCGCATAGGGAGCTCTCCCTCAAGAAAGCCAAGACAAGAAGAGATCAAAGCCTCGGTAGAAGGCTCAACACCAGATAAAAAAACATGGCTCTTATTTGGATTGGGAACAAGTCCCGAGAACTGCTTGAAGATAGGAGCCCATGTTTCAAGACCTAAACCGAAGGAAGGTCACCCCGACAAAAGAAGAGCATGAGATCATCAGCAAAAACAAGCTAAAAGATACCATCCTTTTGGCACCTCCAGTGGTAACGAAACTGACTACCAACTACTAGCCTCTGCAACATCCCTGCAAGAACATCCATGCAAATAACAAAAAGGTAGGGGGACATCGGATCCCCCTGCTTGATACCACGCCTACCCTGAAAGAAACCATTAGATTCCCCGTTAATAATGATCGAAAAGCTCGTGTTAGAGACACAGACTTTGATCCATCTAATAACCATGGGGGAAATCTTAGGCAAATCAACACATCAAAGAGAAAATCCCAATGCAAACAATCATAGGCCTTCATCAAATCCACCTTCATGGCACATCTAGGAAGGGTGAATGATCAGAGATACTTCTAGGACGAAAACTACTTCAGATTTAGGAAAATGAGAGATCCAAGTATCGTTAACAAGGATGCGGTCAAGCTTCATACAAATAGTATCACCATCATCCTGACAATTAGTCCATGTATAAAAGCAACCAGAATACTTCAAATCTGAAAGTTTCAAAGTAATTAAACAATCATGGAACTCTTGATAGTAGCGAGGCCATCTATTGCTACCCCCTAACTTCTCACTCAAACTCTGGATAGCATTAAAGTCACCAAGTACCAACCATGGATCATTCTTAAAAAGGCAAGACCTGTACTCAAGTTCCTGCCAGAGCACAGATCTCTCACCAGAATCATTAGAACCATACACAAAGGAAACAAAAAAAAGGAGGCAACCTATCGATTAATTTTACTTGACAGTGAATTATTTGATCTGACATACCAATACAACATTAGCAACTTTGGGATTCAATAAAACCCAAATTCCACCATTCATGGAAAATTGGTAGTTATTTATAAAGGACCAACTAGGAAATCTACGATTATTTATTACCGAGGCATTAGGGGCGGCTACTCTTGTTTCCAAGATCCCAAAAATCATGACACCTAAGGAGGCAATCATATGATGAGCCTCCACTTGCTTACCACTTGTTCCCAACCTATTCTGGTCCCACTCAAAGGTCCACTTGGAGTCCCATTGTGCATGACACGTCCGTACAAGCACAGTATTCAACGCTTTGAACCAGACAAAGTGCGCGCGCCCAAGTCACTTGCATTCTTTGCCTCACACGCCTCACGCGCGACTCAGTCACCAATGATTTCACGCTACCGTGACTCACAGTATCACGTTCGTCGCGCCGCGACCACCTAAGCACCTTTTCACCAAAAACATCGACCGTTGGCGCAACCGGAGCGATGGGGTCAAGGGCATAGGCCTTGGCCAAACCCATGGGGTCGGCCTCGGCCTCCCCCAAGGCCATGGGGTCAGCCTCGGCCTCCATGGGGTGTTGGCCTTGGCCTTTCCCCCCCGGTTGATCACTCTTTACGCAAAGTTCCTTTCGCGATTTGATTGCTTCATACACTCCGTACCTGGCTTTGGCACCTTATTCGTCATGCGGGTACATTTCACGTCGACACGCTCGTAGCAACACAACTTCTGGGTTCGTCATCGGTCATAAAAAGACCTACTGTCGGCACGCCCGAAGTTCACTGAAAGGGGGAGTGGCCTTGGCCTCCCTTCATGGGAGTTGGCCATTGGCCTTGGCCACCCCTTAGGGTCGGATAGAGATTTTGACATCCAATTCCTCAGCTCAATCAAACCCGTATAGTGACTCGGACCACGAGTTCCCAACAAACTCTGAAAATGGTCAATAATCGAAACCTTAACCAAATCCGAGTCTTCAAGGATAGTTGTGTCAGACCGAAGAAAAACATTGATTTTATTAAAATTCCTTCTCTTATTAACTGACTTAAAGAAAAATTCGTTATTTTTATCACCCACATGAAGCTAGTGAATCCTAGATTTTTGCTTGAGAAAAATCTTCTCCTCTCCACTCACACTAGCAAAAAGTTCAAGCTTCTCATTTTCAATCCGATGCCATACTGGGTCAAGAGGGTTCAACGCTAACATACTCTGAGCATACTCCAAGGAAGCCCTAGCCTCATTAAGTCTACCTAAAATATTGCTAAAGTGTTCCTTATTGAAGTCCTTAGGGTCGGCCTCGGCCTCCCCAGGGGTGGTGGCCTTAGCCTTCCCCCAATCTTTGGCCTATGGCCTCCCCTCCCGCGCGCACTTGTTTTCTCAAGTCTTTGCACCTCCGCGATGTTTACAAACGTTCGTACATCTACCTCACTACATCCGTCGTCCATCAACCTCGCGACGTCCGTCGTGCACCAACCTTGTAACGTCCGTCGTGCACCAACCTCGTGACGTCTGTTGTGCACCAACCTCGTAACGTCCGTCGTGCACCAACCTCTCGACGTCCGTCGTGCACCAACCTCACGACGTCCGTCGTGCACCAACCTCGCGACGTTCGTCCTCCATTAACCTCACGATGTTCGTCGTGCATCAACCTCGCAGCGTCCATCGTACATCAACCTCACGACATTCGCCGTCTGCGACAGCATACCGCTCCCGCGATGTCCGTCGCCCAAAGTCGCGCACTACCACCGAATGACCCGTCACTGATGACCACGTACCATCACTTCCAACTTTGTCATTACTACATGTTGCATTCATCATCTTGTTATGACAGGTACACTCAGCTCAAATCCCATCTTCGGGACACCCGACATGTGCCTGTGCGCCGTCTCCACAACGTTCGTCGCCGCGCCCATGTGCCATCTTCATGATTCATGCCCCCGGCACCAACTATAGCTTTGCGACGTTCGTCGCCGCGCCCATGCGCCATCTTTATGATACGTGCCCCCAGCACCAAGTATAGCTCCGCGACGTTCGTCGCCACGCCCATGCGCCATTCTCATCATGCTGGCACCAACTATAGCTTCGCGACCTTCGTCGTCGCGCCCGTGCGCCATTATCATCATGCGTGCCCCAGGCACCAAGTAATGCTTCACGACATTCGTCGTCGTGCCCGTGCGCCATCTTCATGATACGTGCCTCCGGCACCAAGTATTGCTCCGTGACGTTCGTCGATGCGCCCATGCGCCATCTTCATGATACGTGCCCCCAGCACTAAGTATTGCTTCGTGATGTTCGTCGCCGCACCACTCTGATGACATGTGCTCCCGCACCTAGTATTGTCTTCGCGACGTTCGTCGCCACACCCATGCGCCACAATCATGATACAGGCCTTCAGGCATCACACTTATTCACCACACCATGCGCCCCCGCCATGGACGTGGAACATGCTTTGACCCACTTTTTGGAGTGTGCAGCATTCTGGGGGGCTCCATTCGTAGTGCTCCAGCACGAGGACCCTTTGCAGCGGGATGGACTCGTTACCCCAAAGTCATCGCCGCCACGGGATGGGCTCGTTACCACAAAGCCATCACCGTCACAATCACGGGGGGCTCCATTCGTAGTGCTCCGGCATGAGGACCCCTCGTAGCGAGATAGACTCGTTACCATAAAGTCATCACTGCCATGGGATGGGCTCGTTACCACAAAGCCATCGCCGTCACAATCACGGGGGGCTCCGTTCGTAGTGCTCCGGCACGAGGACCCCACGCAGCAGGATGGACTCGTTACCACAAAGTCATCGCCGCCACAGGATGGGCTCGTTACCACAAAGCCATCACCGTCATAATCACGGGAGGGCTCCGTTCGCAGTGCTCCGGCACGAGGACCCTTCGCAGCGGGATGGACTCGTTACCACAACGTCATCGTCGCCACGAGATGGGCTCGTTACCATAAAGCCATCGTCGTCACAATCATGAGGGGCTCCGTTCGTAGTGCTCCGGCACGAGGACCCCTCGTAGCGGGATGGACTCGTTACCACAAAGTCATCGCCGCCACGGGATGAGCTCGTTACCACAAAGCCATCGCCGTCTTCATTCCGGGGGGCTCCGTTCATAGTGCTCCGGCACGAGGACCCTTCGCAGCGGGATAGGTGACACCTCCGGGACACTATCTCCACCAGGGTGCCTGCGTGACTGGCCTACGTGCTACGGCACTAGCGGCTTGCGTCTGTCACAACCCGAACCCACGAGCAGGGCCGCGAGCTAGGCACGTGACCGGCCGCAGACCCAATAGACTCCAACTGAGGGCTCTGCCAGGCCTTACTCTCTAAAACAACATATAATCTGCAGCGGAAATTAAAACTTCTACAAACCTTAATTACATTTTCATATTTTCATTTGAATACAACACTTATGCTAAAACTCTTCATAACTCCGATCTGTCAACAACTAAGGCTAAACCAACAATCTAAATGTTTAGCAGCTCATTCAAAGCAGTGTCCGAAGCTTTGCGCCAAATTTCCCCTTCCTATGCTCCTCACTATCACCTTACTTTCAAACCTGAAATGATAAGTAAGGGATGAGCTTCAACGTGCTCAGTAAGTAACCACTGATTCAACTAGCTGAACCATAGCATGTCAGAAAATAACTCATTTATATTATAGCATCATTAAGATATCTAAAAATCATAGATTTGATAATCATCAGGTAAAACAAAATAGAGTACATTGAACCAAAAACTGAAGTATAAAATCATTAGCACAAAACTCACAACAACCAGTTCAATTCCAACATTAGCTCAACGATATGCTGTGGTCAGCGTATAGGCCCCACTGACTAGGGCCCGAAATCCCTCCTCCATCCAGGATAAAATTATGTCGACGCATGGGCGAACCGCGAGCAACAGTACTGTGCATCAACGTACAAGCCCCGTTGACCAGGGCCCATTCCCCCGTGAATATGGGGCACATCAATCGAATAAACAAGAACTACCTTTTTGGTTCATCGTAAACACAACCACTCAACAAACTATCTACACACCCCTTTTGATAACTTTCAAAATGTTCAATATCACAAATACGTCAAATGCCAAAACATTTCAAATCTGAGTTTCATTGCATTTTCTAAGCAAAATATCAGTGACAAGCTGGTCCGATTTTTAACGAGAAATAAATCACTAGAAGCTTTTTGGTAAATTAAGCCAGAGCAGTTAAACATAATTAAATCGGTCAATACTAATAAGCAACACATTTTTAACAGTAGATAAACATATACGTTGCATATAAAAATACTAGTTGAATCAAATGGTCACTTACTTGTCGCTGACACATTCCTCGATTCAAAATCCAGCGCGATGATCAATTGTTATCTTTGGCCAATAGAACCGTTAATGCCATTCCTTTCATCTCCATAGGTCTGACTTCATTATAACCCGAAGGGTATCATTGATAAGATGCAGAATTCGTGTCGGATATTGTCTCAAACAAATCATACGCCGCATTCAACTGCCTGTTACACAACACGTCTAAAATTGTGCCCAGTTCACCATGTCATTCTCGGCATTTCATTACCATTGACAAACTTTCCTCAATTCGCCTGATTTTAAGAACCAACCAAGCAACCTTATTGTGATACCCCGGAAAATATTGAAAATTTATCTAACCGCAAGTTTGATTTATTAAGGGGTGCTATTTCTATTAAATAGCAACATGCTAGTGATAATTAAGTGTTAAGAGGCTAAATAGGGGGTTAGTGTGGCCTTGGGGGTTAAAATGAAATCTTAAAAAGATAAGGGGACAAAAATGTAATTTTCAAAAATTATGGTGAACAGGATGCATATGCTATTAAGGCTATCATTTTTATGATGAGTGGGTTTTAGGAAGTGGAATGAGGGGTTCGGGTGATTTTGGGGTAAAATTGTAATTTTTTCCAAAGTCGA
The DNA here is from genome assembly GCA_033070095.1 of Escallonia herrerae. NCBI lineage: Eukaryota > Viridiplantae > Streptophyta > Magnoliopsida > Escalloniales > Escalloniaceae > Escallonia > Escallonia herrerae. The sequence goes on from JAVXUP010000147.1 coordinate 715,382, forward strand.
GGGGTCAAAATGTAATTTTAGAAAGTCGAGGGGCCAAAGTGCAAAATCCAAAAGTTTGCAAAATGTGGCATAACCTGAGACAAATAGGCCATGCACGATGACCAGCTCCTGTTTGCAATAAGCTGAGTCATTGTGGAAAATATTAAAATATTTTGGGACAAAAATCTGATGGAAAGAAAAATATAAAAGAAAGTTTGTGAGGGTGAAAATTAAATAGAAGAAAGCTGTGAATAGTAGCATTGGCGTGAATAGTAGCAGTTGCATGAAGAACACAGGAAACAGAGAGGAAAAGAAGAGGAGAAGAAAGAGGGAAGGAAAAAGGAGGAAGAAGAAGGAGGGAAAGAAAAGAAGAAAAGGTTGACTCCAAACCCTAATAGGGTATGATTTCGAACCCAAAATTGTGGAAATTGGGATGAAATTAGTTAAATATAAACACATATATCTCGGTTGTATATATATATATATATATATATATGGGGACCGATCCACACCCACCGGTGGAGAAATAACAATTTCTCCACCGAACCGCAGGTAAGAGCAGCGGTTGGGCCACGTGGCGCAAAAAGGCGAAAAAGGTGTACGGCCACTGCATTAATGGCGAAAAAGGCACGAGAAATGGTGAGAAAAATGGTGAGAAAATGGCCGAGAGGAGAAAAAGGACACCAACCGCATGCACAACCAGCGGTTGGCATTAATATCCCTGCCACGTGCCGTCCCCCACCCCTGCCACGTGGCCCAACCCCATGGCCCCTGCCACGTGGCGTCCCCTCCCCCTGCCACGTGGCCCACCAGCATGGACAACCGGCGGTATTGGCGATGGCCCTGCCACGTGGCATCCCCTCCCCCTGCCACGTGGCCCAACCGCGTGTGGTACCAGCGGTTGGTCTCCCGCCCCTGCCACGTGGCGTCCCCTCCCCTTGCCACGTGGCCCAACCGCGGGTGGTACCAGCGGTTGGTCTCCCTCCCCTGCCACGTGGCGTCCCCTCCCCCTGCCACATGGCCCAACCGCTGGTACCACCCGCGGTTGGTCCCCTCCCTCTGCCACGTGGCGTCCCCTCCCCTCATCCGCAGGGCCCAACCGCTCCTACAACCCGCGGTTGGTCCCTCCCCCCTCCCCTGCCACGTGGCGTCCCCCCCCGTGATGCCCCACCTGGTGTCCTTCCCCACGATGCCACGTGTCGTCCTTCCCTCCCCCATGATGCCCCACGTGGTGTCCTTCTGTCGAAATTTTTTTTTTGCCGCAGCCTTTGACCGCGTAAACACCCACCCTTCCTCACTTTTTTCTGTCTTTTTTCTTCTCTCTTCCTCGCTTCTCTCTTTATAATCCCCTCCCCAGAACCCTTCTTCTGCACTCTGTCATCTTTTACCAACTTCCTTCGTACTTCATATCTCACCTACATAATCTCCATAACAATACAAACCAAAAAATTTTACGCTAGAAGATCGGTGGATAACCGCTAGAAGATCGGTAGTTTTTTCTTTAAATACATCAAGTCACAACAAGTAAGTATTTTGAATTTTCTTATAATTCAATGTTAGGTTTATACAAATCAGCGTATTACATTTATAGATTCCAAAACAGCGATTTTTTAGGGCGCCAAATATAGACAGTTTTTCACGAATTTATAAAAAATAGCTAGAGCTAGATTTTGCCAAAATGCAAAAAAGAGACCCTAGTTATTCTTAAAGGATCTGTGTCAGGTTAAAATTTCAGATTTTTCCAAAGACTGGAAAGGGGTTAACTGATACGGGGAACCTTGTAACTCTGCAGTGTATTTTAAAATATCAAGCTAGCGCGATTTCGCGCGAAACTTTTATGAGAATCCTAGGATGTTGGGAAGTTCCATTCCCCAGGAATTCGGGCCATTCCGAAGCCGTTACCTATTTTTTGGCCGAACGGCCCTTTAAGCGCTTGATCCGGACACCGGTTCGCGATTTTTGGGCGAAACCTCCGTAAAATACTTTTTATGTCAAGAATGAATTCAGGAAGCCTCAAGTAGCATTTCGAAGCACTTTTGATATTTTTCGATGCCAGGGGGCATTTCGGTAATTCGCCGCCCCGAGAGGGGTATTTCGGTAATTTTACAGTGCTAAGTTTTTCGACGGACTTTTTAGTCCAGAAATGTAATTACAAAACCTGAAATGTTGTTTTGAAGCTGACGTGGCGTGCGTAGGGGTGTTTTGGTAATTTTCCCGCGCCAAGGGGTGTTTTGGTAATTTTCCCGTGCCAAGTTTTTCAAACGACTTTTTAGTCCAGAAATGTAAGTAAACCACCTGAAATGTTGTTTTGAAGCTGGTTCGAGGGCGTTGGGGTGATAGTGAACGCTCAGGGGCATTTCGGTAATTTGCCGCTAATCGGGGGCTATTTTGCTAGGAAGGATCCAGCTTAAAATTCATACCTTAAAATAACTTTTAGTTCAGTGAGAACTAGCGTAATTAAACTTTCGGAGTGGTGGGAATTGATGATTTGTTTTAATACATTGAAATAATGACTATTGCTAATGTGTTGGTAAGCTAGGTTAAAGATCCAGTTATAGTTTTGGAATGTAAATATTATGGATATTATGGACGCTAAGTTGGTTTATAATTATATTTTGTTCTTAAAGGTATGAATTTCAGCTCTGGACCTCATGATACATCAATCCTATACGATGACGATGACCACGTCGCGAGGCACGTATTTGACGGTGTCGATAGGGGTGTTTTGGAAACAATTCAAAGCACAAGGCACCTTGAAGAGTGGGTACTAAACAAGGAACAAATACAGCTATTACACCGTCAAAATTTAACCCTGTTCACCGATTGCGGGAAATGGTCTCGACACGACGATTGCCTTATATCCGCTCTAGTTGAACGATGGAGGAGCGAGACGAACTCATTTCACTTCCGGTTTGGTGAAATGACTGTTACGTTAGAGGACGTCGGATTTATACTTGGAATCCCATGTCACGGCAGACCCGTTACTTTGAACGTGCCGTCTGCATCCATAGCGAATATGGCTATGCAGTATTTTCCTGGAATTCCAAGGGCAGCGCTTACAACAAACGGCGTCAAGCTTAAATGGCTGAGAGAGCAGTACGGCGTGCTACCGGATGAATACACTCCTCAAGATTTCGTGACGTATACGAAGGCATTCCTTCTGTATATTATTGGAGCTATATTACTTCCGACGCATTCGAAAAACACGGTGCATCCGAAGTATATGGTGTTCTTGGAGGATCTTGAGGAGGTATACTCCTATTCGTGGGGTTCAGCTGTCCTTGCGCACCTATATCGAGCACTGCATAAGGCTACGAGAAACGGTGCCAAGTCCATTGCCGCCTGCCTGACTCTATTACAGGTATGAGCATTTATTTTCTTGGTAGGATCCTTAGTCAATATATTCGGGATTAATTACTAATTCCATATAATGTTTGCATTCACAGGTTTGGTCTTACGAGAGGCTACCCATGGGTCGTCCACAACCGTTGGTAGATTCCGATGAGACGTGGCCTAGGGTGTGGGCCTGGGGGCCTACGACCAACCAGAGGAGGAGACGGGTAGACCCTCACCACCATCTAAAGTTCTATCGGGGGGAACTAAAGATACTAGATGCATCCCAGGTGACGTGGCAGCCATATGGCAAGGTGATGCATCTGTTGGATGAGTGGTGTTGGCAACTTCCGGTGTCGTACGTGCTGGCAGGTTTGGTTCGGGTGCCGCTCATTCACTTCGAAGAATGTGAGTTTCAGATGCCCGATCGAGCTATGAAGCAAGCTGGCTGTCCACAAGGGATACCAAAACCCGCTGTAGACATGCGGCCATACAGGGGTGGTCGAGGGCCGAACTTCGAGGTGGCTGATGCCTTGATTTTGTTGGGTGACGAGGTGCACCAGTGGAATACCTGGCAGGAAACGTATGATAGCCTTGTATCGCTGAAGCACGACGGCATTAGTACTGAGGAATACTTACAGTGGTTTCTCAGGGTGACGCGCACGAGGGTGAATCGCCCTTCCCAGGTGAAGAAGACATCGTACGCGCCACGTGAGGTCTATGACCAGTTCTGGGCATTGGCCATTGTAAGTCATGCTAGTGTTGTTTGATAATTTATTTGCGCACCTTATCGACCATTTGTCAAATATGATTAGCCATATTTTCTATGCATGTTTTTTAGGTTGACCAGGGCATTGAGGTGTTCAAGCAGCTGGAGTCGTTTGACTGGTTTGTCGCGCAGGCTCCTGACAATCTTAAGAGGTCCATTGAGAAGTACAAGACTGAAGTTCAAAACTTTAGTCTTGCGTACCGGGGTTACGAAGGGGAGCCGTCTAGTCGCCCTCGTCCTGAAGCGTACGACTATCAGCCCCAGAGCCAGGTGTGGGAGTCGTCTGGTCGCCCTCTTCCTGACGCGTACAACTATCAGCCCCAGAGTCAGGTGTGGGAGCCGTCTGGTCGCCCTCCTCCTGACGCGTACGACTATCAGCCCCAGAGTCAGGTATGGGAGCCATATAGTCGCTTGCCTCCAAACGCATACGACTCTCAGTGCCAGAGTCAGGTTCCCCAAGTAGGAATCCAGGCCTCGCGCCCAAGCTTTCGGTCGGACAAAGGACAAGCGACGAAGCCATTGAGGTCGGACAAGATGGCTTGGATCGACCGGCACTACTTCGGGCATGAGCCTGTCAATTCAGCAGACTTTCCCCTTGCGACATTCCTAGGTCATGAGGATATCAGAACGTTGGCGCCGGAGACAGATCTTTCAAATTTTGTCATGAACGCTTACATAGAACTGCTCCGGATTAGAGAGCAACGTTTTAACCGTTCTGAATATCTGAAGCTTAACATGTATCCCACTCATTTTGTGGAATTAACGGTGAGAGATTCACAGAATGGAGGCGAGGGGGCGGCAGGAGTAAGTGGAAACCAGGTCGAAACGTGTTAGGCATGATGAACGCAGACTATCAATGTCCCGCTGCTGATGCGAACCTTATCATGATACCCTGTCATCATGCAAACCACTGGTTCCTATTAGTTCTCCATCCAGCGTTCAGAACGGTTCACATATACGATAGCCTAAGGGAGGACGAGCCTGGACAGCTGCTGGCACAGATGTACAACGAGTACATCACTTTAGTGGTTAGTATTTATTTTTTGACCTTGGCTCATAGTATATTGTTCTTGTCTCATAGGCTTGATTCTCGTTTTTATTGTTGGATGCAGACTACTGTCCTCTCGCTAGCATGCGGACGGCCACAGGGTGACCCTTGGACGGTCGTGATGATAAAGGACCGACCAAAGCAATATAACGGTCACGATTGCGGGATTTACGTCCTCAAGTACATGGACTACATTGCTCGCTCGGAAGTGCTCAAACACTCCTCGTGGACTAGGAAGGATGCCTTGACGTTTAGGTATAGGATAGCCTGGGAGCTGAAAAAGAATGAAGCTAGACGCCTTCATTACCATTATCCTGACGTGCGTGGCTAGCTGCTGTGATGTTACAAAAAACTGTACCAAAAAGAAATGTACATAATTTTTCGCATGCTTTGAATTTGGTGCTAAAATGTGCGCGAATATACCTTTCATATGACGGCATTCGAAAAAAAGTGACAAAAAAAATTACAACTTTTTTCGGAAGCTATCAAATGGGACCTAAAGTGTGCCCGAATAGGCCCTTCCTAGGAAAACTCAAAAATTAATGTGTCTCGTTTTTCGTCGAAAGTCTTACAAATGGGCTAACTAGCGTGCCTGAAGTGCAATGAGCGGAAAAAAAGTGACAAAAAAAATTACAACTTTTTTCGGAAGCTATCAAATGGGGCCTAAAGTGTGCCCGAATAGGCCCTTCCTAGGAAAACTCAAAAATTAATGTGTCTCGTTTTTCGCCGAAAGTCTTACAAATGGGCTAACTAGCGTGCCTGAAGTGCAATGAGCGGAAAAAAAGTGACAAAAAAAATTACAACTTTTTTCGGAAGCTATCAAATGGGGCCTAAAGTGTGCCCGAATAGGCCCTTCCTAGGAAAACTCAAAAATTAATGTGTCTCGTTTTTCGCCGAAAGTCTTACAAATGGGCTAACTAGCGTGCCTGAAGTGCAATGAGCGGAAAAAAAAGTGAAAAAAAATTACAACTTTTTTCGGAAGCTATCAAATGGGGCCTAAAGTGTGCCCGAAAACGGAGTTACCAAAACTATCAATAATCCACAAATCAAATCACAAATTAAAGATTGCACAAACCAAATCACAAATTTAAACATTATATAAGTTCAATTTATACAACTGAAACATTAACCCTAACACTCTTCCTCATCATCGTCCTCCTCGACCATACTGCCAGGTTCGATACCTAACACTTTATAATGGTTTCTCTTGTCATGATCAGTCATCTTGTTACACAACGCACACTTTCGTAATTTTTTTTGACCCGTTGCTTCTTCAATCGGATTCTTCATGCGTATTGCTCGTTTTCGCCCTTTTGTTTGAGAAATAATTGGATCAAAAATATCGTCCTCCTCACCTTGTAGGTCAGTGCCGTCAATGACTGGCTGTTTGGCTCGATTGAATCTACCGCCTGGAGTTGTCCGAGTAGTCGGAGTGTCCACAGTTTCTGGTAATGCCATCCTAAACTGTGCATGCTTAGCCTTATCCCGTGCGGCTGCTTCAACTTGATACCTGTACCCATCAAATGTCGACGCTGCATCCATTGATAAACCGTGCATGATGTTACAAAGGTGATTATATCGCAGCGTCTCAGATTGCTCGAAATCAACTGAAACATTGGGCACGTAAGGAATGTGACCGTGGACTCTGTTGGCTTCCTTCGTCCACCGTTCCAAGATATACGGTGGAGGGATTTCACTAGCATTCTTGGCGCTCAAAACCCTCAACGCGTGTCGACAAAGTATACCTTTATGCTCAAACAGTTGACAGTTGCAATTAACCAACCCGGTGTCCTTACAAACTGCTACGGTAAAATGTCGTCTGGTCCTCGGAGCCGACGAAGAGCACGGATTGGCGAAGTTCGTCACATTTGTCAAAGCATAAACCTTGATATCTCTGGTGGAATACTCGTGCAACTTTGTCATGCCATATTGATTCGACTTTAGTAGTTCCTCTTGAAACTGTCGAAACATTTCCTTGGTATAGACTTGAGCCGCATGAGCCTCTAAAGGTGAATAAACTAGTATAGCTCTTTCTTTGCAAACTGTAGCCGCGTCGGCTTCTCTCTCACGGTACAATTGCCTGTCAACGGCTTTCTGCATCTCTAGTACGAACTCCGCTATACTTGAAGACTGGCCTACGTACCCATCAAAGAATGAATTCATAGCTTCGCTTCTCGAGGTCGTAGTCATTCCGGCTGCAAAAAACTTCTTGGTGTAGGCACCGACCCACTGTGTCTTGATCTCATACAACGATTGTAACCATTCGTGATTGTGCAAATAGTAAGTATCCATTAACGTGGCCCACCTCTCCTCGAACACGTCTACCGTCAACGATTTCTTCACACATGTATTAAAGTCAGTCTTGAATGACGGATGGTTTGCATATACATGGTGAAGCCGTTCGGGATATTTGTTGCTTATGTGCCATGTGCACAGGCCATGGTGAGTATCTGGAAGGACCTTAGCGATTGCATTTTTCATTGCCAGATCTTGGTCGGTGATGATGGTCTTTGGAGGAATATGATACATTGCTTGAAGCCACGTTTCAAATAACCACGTAAATGACTCCTCCGTCTCATCCCTAAGCAGGGCAAAGCCAAACGAGATTGACTGATAGTGGTGGTTCACCCCGGTGAACGGAGCAAAAGGCATAGAGTACTTATTGGTGCGGTATGTGGTGTCAAACGTCACAACATCCCCAAAATTTTGGTAAGCAGCTCTAGAACGGGGGTCCGCCCAAAATATAGTACTAATGCGGTTCTCATCATCCAGTTGGAGACTGTAAAAAAATCCAAAATTCTCACTCTGAAGGGACCTGAAGAGATCAAGTGTAGTTTGAGAATCACTCTTACCGAAAGACTCTCTCCTCTGAGCACGAAGTTCATTTCGAAGGTCTACTTCGTTGAAACTCAACTTGTCAATCCCCCCAACCTGGCTTGAGAAAACCCCCATCATCTTAGAAGGTGGAATTTTAGCCTCGGCCATTGTAAAAATTAGTTGTCTGTGTGCCGCGCTTATTTCTCGGTGTTGATGAATTTGACCAATCTTACTGGGGGTCATCAACTGATGATTATGGCTCAACTCCACTCCTGTGACAACCCAATGGTTTTCATTTTTTCGGTGTACTGCATACACATGGGCCTTGCAGCCGGTACCCGGAAATGTGTCCCGTTTTCTTTGTCTTGTTGTCCCTTCGTCACTGATCCGAACGACCGGAGTTACATGCGGTGCTCCTCTATGACACTCAAATAGTCTTGCACAAATTTGATCTGTATTCGCCCGTTTTCTAGTCGTCTTAGTTCTAATACCGAAACCTATCGTTTTCGAATATGCTCTATAGTATGCTTCAACTTCGTCCAGTGCTTGAAAAACTTGACCAACGTAAGGTGGATCAGAACCTTCACAAAAATTATTTCCTCCAGTTGCATCCATATTTATACTGTAATCTAAAAAATAAAAATTATATCATTCTCAACAAGTCATAGATTTAAATAAAAGAAGAATAAAATTTATTTAAACCACCGTCTTTCGGGAAATTTGGTATAATGTAAAATTAGCAAAATAGCCCCCGATGAGCGGCAAATTACCGAAATGCCTCTGGGGGTTCATTATCACCCTAACGCCCCAAATCAGCTTCAAAACAACCTTTCAGGTGCTTTGCTTACATTTCTGGACTAAGAAATCATTTGAAAAACTTAACGCTGCAAATTTACGAAAATACCCCTATCGGGGATGCGAATTACCAAAATGCCCCCTGACAAAAAAAATCTGAAAAGTGCTTTGAAATGGGATTTTAAGCTTCCTGAATTCACTCTTTAAAATAACTTTTTAGGTGTCTCACACCCTTTCCTGAACTAAAAGTTATTTTAAGCACAAATTTGTGTAATGTAAAATTAGCAAAATAGCCCCCGGGGGTTCATTGTCACCCTAACACCCATCAAACCAGCTTCAAAAAAACCTTTCAGGTGTTTTACTTACATTTCTGGACCGAAAAACTTTTTTTCGGGAAAATTACCAAAACACCCCTCGTGGGGGGGCAAATTACCAAAATGCCCCCTGGCTTCAGAAAATATCAAAATTGCTTTAAAAAGCTATTTTAAGCTTCCTGAGTTCATTCTTGATCTAAAACATATTTTACGGATTTTTCGCCTAAAAATCCCGAACCGGTGTCCGGATCGAGCGCTTAAAAGCCCGTTCGGCCAAAAAATTAGCTAACGGCTTCGGAATGGCCCGAATTCCTGGGGAATGGAACTTACCAAGACCCTAGGGTTCTCATAAAAGTTTCGCACAAAATCGCGCTGTCTTGATATTTTAAATTACACTGCAAAGTTACAAGGTTGCGCGTATCAGTTAACCCCTTTCTAGTCTTTGAAAAAATCTAAAATTTTTACCTCATACAGATCTTTTGAAAATAACTAGGGTCTCTGTTTTGTATTTTGGCAAAATCTAGCTCTAGCTATTTTTAATAAATTCATGAAAAAACTGTCTAATTAAGTTTTCACATTTAGCGACAATTACTCCCCGCAATCAGCTGCAAAACAACATTTCAGGCGTTTTACTTACACTTCTAGACTTAAAAGTCCATTGGAAAACTTTTTCAAGAAAATTACCAAAATACCCCTCTCGGGGTGGCAAATTACCAAAATACCCCTGGCTTCAGAAAATATCAAAAGTGCTTTAAAATGCTATTTTAAGCTTCATGAGTTCATTCTTGATCTAAAAAGTATTTTACGGATTTTTCGCCTAAAAATCTCGAGCACTTAAAAGCCCGTTCGGCCAAAAAATTAGCTAACGGCTTCGGAATGGCCCGAATTCCTGGGGAATGGAACTTCCCAACACCCTAGGGTTTTCATAAAAGTTTCGCGCGAAATCGCGCTGGCTTGATATTTTAAATTACACTGCAAAGTTACAAGGTTGCGTGTATCAGTTAACCCCTTTTCAAGTCTTTGGAAAAATCTGAAATTTTTACCTGATACAGATCTTTTGAAAATAACTAGGGTCTCTGTTTCGTATTTTGGCAAAATCTAGCTCTAGCTATTTTTTATAAATTCGTAAAAAATTCTATTTCTGACGCCCTAAAAAATCGCTATTTTGGAATTTTTCGAATGTAATACCCCGATTTATCAAAACGTAATTTTGACGCCCTAAACACGAATTTTAGACTATTGTAAGAACAATTTAAGCGTAACACAATTTAAACAATCAATTGGTATGAACAAATTGAAAAATACTTACTTGTTTTAACTTGATATATTTCAAGAAAAATCCACCGATCTTCTAGCGGTTATCCACCGATCTTCTAGCGTAAATTTTTTTTGTTTGTATGTAGGTGAGATAGGGAGAATGAGGAGGGTGGAAAAAATGATTCGGGGAGGAGGGATTTTATAGAGAGAAAAGTGAGAGAGGAAGAGAAGAACCGTGAGTGAACAACAGGGAGGGGGAGGGGGGAATGACACGTGGGGGTGGGGGGGTAGGGTGGTAATGACACGTGGGGGAAGAGGGGGTTCACGGGTGGGGGAAGGGCCGCATAGGGTGGGGGCCACGGGGTGGGGGGCAAGGGGGGTGACGCGTGGGGGGGCAAGGGGGGTGGGGTCACGGAAGGCAATAATGCCAACCGCATGTAGGAGTTGCGGTTGGGCATTATTGCCACCATTTCTCACGAGTTTTTTATTTTCTTGTGATATTTTCGTGAATTTCTCATAGTATTTTCATCCTTTTTCGTCCCTTTTTGCGCCACGTGGCCAACCGCTGCTCTTACCTGCGGTTCGGTGGAGAAATTGTTATTTCTCCACCGGTAGATGTGGATCGGTCCCCTATATATATATATATA